>CM022297.1:522105675-523305675 GCA_011799875.1 Thinopyrum elongatum | reverse complement strand
TAGAACATTGTGTTTCTGTTTTTATGCACGTTCGAATGATGCATGCATGCACCGTTGCTGCACATATTGTTCACACAAAATACATCGAGGGTAACAAAATACTCTTCTAAGAACATATATTTAAACATGAACACAAAATACGTGCACACTTGCACTACCGCACACACTTGTACACGAGAAACCGCAGACTTATTTGTTCTTTTCTACGTTTTAGGCACGAAGAAAGTGCCAACAAACTTGTTCGTTTGCTTTTATATTAGCCTAACACTGGTACTTTTGGTAAAACACTTTACGTGTCATACTATTAATATAGTTCCCCAAATATATTGCTAATCACTAGACAACATACCTGCTTTGAAACTTATCACTAGAATATTACTCAAATATATCACTATCAAAGTCTACATCTATATTAGTGAAATCTTTTAATTCTGGCTATTGTGCCCTGTCGTTGTCAACAAGACTAAGGAGGTGCGCTTTCTTAAAAAGTTGGTGTACGTAAGAGCATCTGTCGGACTTGGCAAATCCGACCCCTCGAACGCCCGCGGACTCGTCCGGCGCGTCCACGGACAGTGATCGGTTAAGTCTCAAAAAATGCATTTCACATCTGGATACCACAAATTAGAAACCTCTAATCCATATTATTACATGCAATGCAACGATATTTGAGCGGAGCTTCGTCCGGTTCCGCTCCGCTCGTCCGGCTCCGACGTGGCCATGTTCGGTGGCCGGCTGCGCCCCTCAGAGTGTTGGTCCGGTCGCCGGCACGGTAGAGTAGGGTATGGGACACGAGCCGGCTCACGGGATTCAAGGTGCCACCATCTCCCATGCCCTACCCTTCCTCGTTGGAGCCCGGAACCCGTTGGGTGCCGGTGGACGTCAGATCGATGTTGGATCCGTGCTGGGATGAGCCGGAGACATCCACCACGACGTGGATGCGGCTCCTAGACTGGTGCACCTTATGGGGCGCCGGAGAATGCGACTCCGCCTCGCCGACGTCCATCGGGCTGCCGCCGCGTCCCGTGCCCGCTGCCACGCACGACGGGCATGCCGCACCATGTTTGCGTCGGACGACGCCTACGGTGTATCCATGGCCTCGGCACGGCAACGGAGGGGTTGCGCATCCGCCACCGCATTCGGACGCCAGACGGACCTCACCGCTCTAGTGAGGCAGCGACGGCTGCCCTAGCGCCGGATCCATGTGCCATTTGGACGGACGCAATGGATTCCCGACGGAAGGAGTCCGACCACTGCCGTGCACGGGCCTCCTCCCGGGCACGGCGGAGTACAAGCCGGACGGCCATCTCCTCTTCGGAGCCGCGTGGGATGAGTTCGGTGTCGACGGATCTGGAGGTTAAGAACTCGGATCCACTACCCGCCATAGACTGTCGGATGGCGCCGGGAACGAGCTTGGGTGGCAGAGGGGAGTGGAGGGGAGTGGAGTGAAGTGCGTAGGATTTGGTCCGGCGAGCGGATAGGGATGAATATATGTGGGGTCGGGTGGGCCAGCGTGGGCCGGGTCCGACGCGGCGGGCGTGCCCGGATGCCATATATCCGCCCCATATTTGTGTTGTATATGAGGGGTGCCGGTCAGTCCGGGCGTTTGATCCTCGTTTGAGGCATCCGTCTGGATTAAAAAAATTGTGATCGGATAGTGACCGGGTGATCCATCCGGGCGTATGAGGCGGCTTTGAGGCGCCCGGTTGTAGATGCTCTAAGTTAACACTTTGGTGTGAAGGATGAGAAGAATCGAGGGTTTTTAGGTCGATGGACGGATATACCATGTCACTCGTGGCGAAGGTCATACCTTTTTATTTCTTAGGCCGGCAGAGATATATAAGCTAAGCTAGAAAGGTACAGCCAGATTTCTGTCTCTCTCCCGTCTATTCAAACTCCCCCCTTCTCATTTTTTTTAACCCTGAATCGTAGAACAATTGTTCTAAAGTCTTTTTTTCTATCAACTCGTATAAATGTGTGGTACAAAAGGGAGGTGCAAAAGAAGAAAAACCTACAAAAGACTAGCCATGAACAGACTAGCACTACTAGGGATAAACTTAACAGTAGCATGGGTATTTGGTGTATCAGTAGTGCGGGTACCCGCGCTACTGATACGGCACTACAGCTAACATGTAGCAGTAGCGCGGGTCGGCCCACGCTACTGCTATACATGAGTAGCAGTAGTGAGCTTTGGAGCGACGCGCTACTGCTAATAGCTGCAGCGCTTTTAATTAAGCCGCGCTACTGGTAAGGGCGCGCTGCTGCTAACTTTATTCTCCTCGTTACTGCTAATTTTATTAGTTTTTGTTTTTTTTTATATTTGTTTTGTATTTGAACATGCTTTATACAATAATCTTTAGCATATCATACACATACAAATGTAATCATAGCATATACATACAAATAGTCTCATCAAATCATGTCATCATCATAATCATTATCCAACACAAAGTGGTCTCTCGTCATCATCTCAAAAATAGCGATACAAGTCTCGAATACTTGCAACTACATCGTCATCCATCTATACAATGATATACGCGAGAAGAGCTATCACTATGAGTGAGAGCGGAACTATGTAGTACATGAGGCGGCGGTTATGAGTCCTCTCTCGCGCTAGTGTGAACCTCAAGTAACCAGCTTCTACTTCTTGTCTGCTTTTAAAGCCTTTATGGCTGGCGCCCGAGACCCCCTCCACTTGCGCCTGACACTCAGGCCACTCGTCGTACACTCCCGGAACCTTCCCTTTGTACACGACATAGCACTGCTTCTTCGCCATCAAGAATCTAGATACCTGTTAGAGATCCATCTTCATCAAGAGAATATACAATCATATGCAACAAAATATACTTGAGCAACATGAAAAAGAAAGGGTTAGCAACTAGATGCAACATATAGTAAACATATAAATAATCAACGCAGTTTCATCGTACGCAAACTAATTAACTAGAGGTACGCAGGTCATCGTACCCAAACTAACAAAGTAGCGTGACACAAGTTCGGCAGGGACCGTGGACATCACAAAGTTTCATCGCTACAGAAACTATACAAGTTCAACCGACACATATCATCATCATCGGCATCGTAAATCACTAGAAGTTCCATCCTTCCATATCATCGAGGATGCACCCTAGCTTCTTGAATGACATGAGGTCCTGACGTTGCATGCCTATGCGAGTTCGGACGTCAGCTCCCGATATAGGGCCGTCGTGGAACATCCCCTTCTTTTCGACAACTTCTTTCATGATGATCGTCGCAATGTCCCTCTGGATGCGAAAGAAGTCATCTCTAAGTTTATAATCCGCTTCTCCATGAGATTCTACCCACTTGTGAATATGATCATCGTTTCTGCTTGTCATGCGAAGCTTTTGGTGATCCCTTCTGAACTCCATCATGAGATGGAGGAGGTAGAATCCATCGTTCTTGCTTGGTTTTGGGACATGGATGCAGCAGAAGTTAGTTTTATGCGAGAAACCCGTCTTCTTGTTTCTTTGTTTCCTGATCTGCAGGTAGCCATCCCTCAAGCTGAAGCCTTGGAGAGCATCATCTAGAATATTCATTACGTGGGTGTAGTCCTTCTTCTCGTAGTTTCTGGTAGGGTCAAAATACACGGTGTGGGAGAATCGCGGGTAAAGAACGATAAGGATGGCACGCCCGTTGCTGCGGGAAAAAAAACACCTCAAATTATTCTCCATATGAGTGAGAATGAATGATTGAAATGTACGAAAGGGTTGTCCGGCACTGACTTACTTTGGATGATAAGGTAGGAGGACAATTTCCTGGTCCTTATTCTGTATCATGAAGTTTTCGAGGTACTCCCTAGCAGTTTTATACTCAAAGTCGCTGAGACTCAAGAAGGACTCATGCATGTAGTATGGATCCGCCACACAGATTTGCGAGACTTCTTCTCTCTTCATGACGGAGCTCATATGTAGCGCAAAAAGGCGGACAATTGTAAAATTGAGTCGCCTTGTCAGAAACATCTCTAAGATATGCTCAAACCGCAGGAAGAACACCTCCGCGGGCCGTGTGTCGACATAGCACTTCCCCTCAGGCACACGAGCCGCGTATGTCGGATATCCTGGATCCTTCTAGGCTAGTAGGCTTTTCTCAGTCGACAGCACATGGTCGTGCAGTCTCCTGAGATCCCCTGAAATTTCCTCCAGCGGTTTCGGCTGTAGCATCGGCTCGCCGGTGACATGGAACATGGCCGCACCTTTGACAGGTACACGCTCTTCAAAATCCGCCGTCTAGCTGCTATGTGCTCTGACTTGTTTTTAGGCAGCAGAGCCTCTCTTCGCTGGTCTCCTACTCTCCTTTTTCTTGGGCTGACCTTCCAGACCCTTCCTTAACCCCTGCCCCAGTGTTATCGGGCTAAGCACTGTACGACCCTCGGCTAGTTGAGCCTGTGTTGAGGCGGCATCTTCAGGCGTGTCCTGTGAGGATTGCATGAAGAGAGACTTCTTGCAATCCCTGCTAGGACGTTCCTGCCCGGGCAGATCATCCATATCCTCATCAGCATGCTGATAGCCCGAGTCGTCATATGGCTGACTCATCATATCTAAGTCACCGTCATAGGCGCCTGTATTGAGGAACCGAAGAGGGTCCTCGTCCATCTAATCATCCATTCTTTGTTCTACGGGGGCGATTACATCAGCCACTATTGGACCCCCTTCATCATGTCGTCTGCCGCTCTCACCCGACACTACAGGCGCTGGTAATTGCGTAGGTGGGGTGGTGGTGTTCCTACCTGCTTGTTGATGTGTGGTTATTGGAGTGGTCTCGGCCGGCTCCAGACAAAGAAGATTCTTCGGCCATAGCAGCACCCAACCCTTGCATTTTCCAAGCCGCGGCGGGGTCTCGTCGTCCTCTCCCCCTAGCCGTACTGGAGGAGGCAAATCATCGTGCCCCGATTTCACACTCGACAAGGTAACCCTAAAGTGCCCACCGGGCATCGTCTGGCCGTGGAACGTGAGTTCCAAGGGCTTCGTTATCATCGCCTTTCCCACGTCCACCTTCTGGCCTTTGATCAAGTAGAGTACGGTGCACGGGGTTTCGTCGGCCTACAAACACATGTCTGCAGCGTAAAACATCCGAAAGGCAACGAAAATGAAATATTCTAGATATATGTTGGTGCGACATGTAATTACCGTGAGGGCGTCGAGCTCAGCCAAAGACGAAGGCCCACCTAGCGCACCAGAGACTGAGGACGGGCTGCTATGAGCGGGTGCGGGAGCAGGTGCGGTTGCGTGAGCAGGTGATGGTGCGGTGGTGTTGTTCACCGAGTTGCTCCCGACGAAACTGGGCATGGGGAAATCATCTACCGTCTTGTCTGGATTTTCCTTCGTCCAGTTGATGATAGTTGGGATCAAGTTAGTAGCGAAATCATTTCTGCAGGCATCTACAGCTGCAGCAACTGCCTGCTATTGCAACTCATTTTTCTCCTCGGCTGCTTTTTTCGCGTCCTCAGCTGCTTTTTTCTCGAACGCAAGCTTCACCTTCTCGTCGATGTCCGCCTGACTAAACTTCTTTTTCTGCTTCTTCGCCTCCGGGCCCTCGTTGTAAAAGACCTTCCACGTGGCGCCGTCTCCGGCGCCGTGCACACGTCCATATTGCGGCAGCTGGTCCAAAGGGAGTCCCTTAAGTTCGTTCAAGGCCCGGTTGAGAGGGGTGTCCCACTTGGGCCTCAACGATGAAGACTGGCTTTTGGCTGCAAGCTGGTGTTGCTTCTCCTGCAGAAGTAACGTGAACCGTTTACGAATGTGTAGTCGACTTGATCAGAAGCTAAATGTAAGGTGGTAAAAGAATAATTACCAGTATTCTAATCAATTTCCTCGTGATCGGGTTCGTGTAAAAAACCTTCTTTTCCTTGTCCCACTTGTAGCGGGCCCTGATGAAGTCACGCTCCAAGGGGTTGGTGAACTTCACGAAGGGGTCTGGGAGACTCGTGGCTTCATGTTCCGCGTCCTCCTTATACCATATGGGCCTTTTGCCATGGTAGCCACGGCTTCTGAGGCGTTGGTTCCCGTGTTCCTTTGCTGAAGGCTCTTGAATTTCGCAGCCTTAGCCTTGGCTGCCTCGGTAGCGCAAGTGTCCTTGAACTTTTGGAACTCCTCTTCCGTAAGTGTCGGATTTTCCTCCAGAATGTTGGACAGGGGTTCCTCAGCCTCAATAGCTCGTTTCACCCTCCCTTTCCAGGAGGCCAAATCATTGCTGAACATGCCCATGGCGTGATTGTTAATCTTTTTCATCTTCGGATCATTCCACGGTTGTTCTATGCTATCATCCCGGCCGAGGAACTTGAATCTCTTGTGCAACTTCATCAGGAGCAACTCCCTCAAATGTTCTTTACTCCTTAAGTCATCGTCGTTGATGCTCGCGCATTCCCGTAGGATGCATCCTACTTGGTTCCCATAGCACTTGCGAGGTTCTTCCGGCTCTAATGGCTCAAACTTGCCAGGGGCCATCTTTGTGATCACCAGTCGTCCGATGCCGAGTTTGTTAGGTCTTCGTATCCTCTGCTTCTTCTGCTTCTTCTTTTCGGTAGCGGCTTCGGCGTCGGTACCTTCCCCGCCGGTATCTTCCCCCCGGTACCTTCCCCATCGGTCTCGGCGCCGCCATCGGTGCCGGCGCCATCGGTGTCGATGTCGGTGTCAGTACCATCATCGAGGCTGCCCTACAAACCTTGACTATGCTTAGCAGACAAAAAGTCGAGGTACTGTTGTTCACCCTCATAATCCATCTCGTCTGCATCTTGGTCAGAAGGCCCGGTTTCTTCGTTGTTCGACATGTTTCATATGATTAAGTCTCCTAGTTTAATTCTAAAACTATAATAAAATGAGAAATGACATAAAAAAAGGTCTATGGTTTGCCGGAATGCCATTTCATTCCCGTCGCAGCTAATCCCGGCACTCGATATGCCTACTTCCTAGCACAAATCATGCTAAAATTCACGGGAATTTTTGGCATGACCTTTGCTAAAAAGTGGACATATCGAGCGCCTGAAATTCACCAGAACAGAAATGAATCAACATTCCGGCGAAACATAGGCCACTCGGATCATTTACCCTGCACATAACCATCATTTTCCAAATATCACATGTTCACTTCAAATATGTCCAAATCACAAGTCCAAATCGCATGTCCACATATCATATAGGGTTCATATAGCAACAATAGCTTTAACTAAAAAAATCAAATAGCAACAATTCTGTTTTTCTTTAAATACCAATAAAAATTCCTTGAATAAAATTTGATACCTAGCTAAATACCAAATTAACCTACTAGTTTGATACCTAGCTAAATTCATAACTAAATTTGATACCTAGGGTTCATAACTAAATTTGATAAATTCATCACCGCAAAATTCATAACTAGGGTTCATACCTAGATAAATTCATAACTAAATTTGATACCTAGCTAGGGTTCACAACTAAATTCATCATCGCAAAAAAAATAACTACCTACTGCCCTAACTAAATAGATAACCTAATTAACCTACTGCCCTAACTAAATAGATAACCTAATTAACCTACTGCCCTAACTAAATCCTAAGTAAATTAACTGAAGAACCCTAGCTAGAACTCTAATGGCAGAGAGAGAGGAGCGGTGGGGGGCTTACAGAGGGTGCAGGGCGAGGAGGCAGGCCTGACGACGGCCGAGGTTGGGAGGGGAGGAAGCAGAGGAGGGAGGCGTGGCGCGTCGGGTTCGGGGCCGGGGCCGGGCGACAGCGATGGAGGCGTGCGGCGTCGCGGTCGGGGCCGGGGCCGAGGGAAGAGGCGCGCGGCGTTGGGGTCGGGGCCGGGCGATGGCGAGGGAGGCGTGCAACGTCGGGGTTGGCGCTCGGGCTCCGGCGAGGGCGAGGGCAGGGGCGACGAGGGGGAGAAGGGAGTGGGGGAGGAAGGAGGGGCGGGAAGCCCGCGGGGGGGTTAAGTCAACATAGCAGTAGCGCGTTTCCACAAAACACGCTATAGCTAAGGTAGCTATAGCGCGTTTTATCAAACAACGCTACTACTATCACCAGTAGCTATAGCGCGCTTTACCAAACAGTGCTACTGCTATCTAACGTAGCTATAGCGCTTTTCCAGAAAGGCGCTACTACTATCACCAGTAGCTATAGCAGTTTTCCTGTTTGTTTCTTCTATTTTCTTTTCCTTTTCTTTTCTTCTTTTTCTTTTCTTTTCCTTTTTTTCTGGGAGCAGGAACGAAGGGAAGGTGATAAAATGTATATATCTAAGGCGATATATATTGCATCATTTGACGGTTAAGTATGTGTACAAAATAGTAACATATATATATATTACATCATTTGACCCATGCATAACGGTTAAGTGTGTACACAAAATAGGAACATATATATTACATCATTTGACCGATAACGGTTTCTCAGCTTCGACGTTTTCGTTTTTGAGTGAGCTTCTTTCCCTTCTTGTTCGTTGACGAATAATTGAGCCCCTCATTGTGACTTTTCCTTTTCCATGGAGTACGATCTTTCTTAGGTAATGTAGTATTGATTCTTCTTTTGACGTATACTTCATCGTCATCGTCACCTTCCCTCATTGGGTTGCCATACTGGTCGTAGTCTTCCTCGTTGGCGACTCCATCCATTCCAATGATGTTCCGTTTGCCTCTCCTAACGACAACACGGCTCGGGTTGCTCTGGTCGGTTATGAAGAATCATTGTGTCACGTGCTTAGCGTGTACCCATGGCTCGTTTTTTGCGATGGCGTTCACGGTAGCGCTCTTGGCGTCTGGTATAGTCATCGTAGTGAAATACCAGTTTTCTCTTTCGACATTCTTAGCCCATCTGACACGGAACATCGTCGCGTTGTGCAGTCCAGAGTAGTCAAGCTCCCAGATCTCCTCGACCCTTTCATAAAATCTATCAGCTGCGTCGTTGTCGCTGCCGGTCACGCATTCCATCGTCACCCCTGAGTTCTGAAAATCACTGTTCATATCTTTGGCCTCCGTGTAGAACGTGTATCCGTTAATATCGTATGCCTGATAGGTGACGAGGTTGGGCGAAGGGCCATGTGCTAAGGCGTATATGAGCAATCCATCCTTAGAGCCCTCTTCCAGGGGATTAGCAAGAATATGTTCTTTGAACCAATGCAGGAAAGTGGAGTTGTGCTCTCTAGTAACTTTGGCGTCCGTCCTGCATACCCCCCGGTCACGATACTTCTTTGCGATAGTTTCTTTGTGCAGTGTCACAAAAGGACCTTCCTGGTCTAGGTGTTGTAGCACTACCAAGTTTGCTCTATCAAAGTCGTTGCGTCGATCTGAGTAGTCCACATGCAGTTCCCTGCGACCGTTGGAGTGACCTTCTCCTTCGAGCCTCCCAACATGCTTCTTAACGGGCAAACCAACACCAGGCGGCCAGTCTGCACCATATAGAAAATTCTCACAGAAAGAGATGCACTCTTGTGTCAGATAGCCCTGGATGATGCTTCCATCCAGACGGGACATGTTACGAACGAATCCTTTGATGATCCCATTCATCCTCTCAAACGGCATCATGTTGTGCAGGAATGACGGCCCCAGGTCTATTATGTCGTCCACAATATGGAGACACAGATGCACCATGACATCAAAGAACGCGGGCGGGAAGTACATCTCAAGCTCATTTAGTATCACAACAATCTCTTCCTGTAGCCTTTGGAGCTGCTTCACACTGATCGACTTTCGAGAGATGACATCGAAAAAGTTGCAGAGACCAATAAGCGTGTCACGGACGTGCTTGTCCATTATCCCTCTAAGGGCAACAGGTAGTATCTACGTCATCATCACATGACAGTCATGGGACTTCATCCCACTGAACCTTTTCTTCTTCGTGTCTAGAAATCTGCGTATCTTCCCACAGTAACCGGAACTAACTTTGATTCCGGTAAGGCACTTGAAGAATTGATCGATCTCAGCCGGACTTAAGGTGAAGCAAGAAGGGGGGCAATAATCCTCTTCCTTTACTTTTTTGTCCTTCTTCTCCCGCGCCTCTGTCTCCGTCTCTGTCTCCTCTGACTTTTTACGGGGTGGCATGTGCAGATCTTCCCTGATTTTCAAATCTTGCAAGTCTTTTCTTGCCTTCGGCCCATCCTTGGTCTTATCCGGCATGTTCATCAGTGTCACAAGCAAGCTCTCAAGGACATTCTTACAGATATGCATTTGATCAAGGCAATGAGGCGTGTCGAGTTTGTGCTAGTACTCCAAGTCCTAGAAAACAGACCTCGTCTTCCATACCTTCAGCAGCGGCTCTGGCGCCTTTTTCATCGTCTTTCCCGGCGCGGGGCACTGTTCCCAGTTTTTCAACAGCTCATCGATTTCGGCGCCGCTCCGCTTACATGGAGGTCCTCGATGCTCAGCCTCACCATTGAATAGATCTCCACGGTTTCTCCACGTGTCATCCTTCTCGAGCCATCTTCGATGCCCCATGTACACAATTTTCCCACACCCGCCATCTTTCGTTGACGTTAGCTGCTGAGACGTCGTATCATCCATGCACCACGTGCATCCGCAATATCCATGGCACACCTGGCCTGCGACATATCCGTAACCGAGATAGTCGTGCACAGTCTTGATCAGCGCGGCTCTGATACGTCCATTTTGCATCATGCTTTTATATCAATATGTATTGCATTATAGCTGTTATTACACATTATGGAACAATACTTATGCCTTTTCTCTCTTATTTTACAAGGTTTACATGAAGAGGGAGAATGCCGGCAGCTGGAATTCTGGGCTGGAAAAGAAGCAAATATTAGAGACCTATTCTGCACAACTCCAAAAGTCCTGAAACTTCACGGATAGTCATTTTGGATTTAATAAAAAATATTGGGCGCAGAAAGTACCAGAGGGTGGCCACCTGCCATCCACAAGGGTGGAGGGCGCGCTCTACCCCCTGGGCGCGCCCCCCGTCCTTGTGGGCCACCTGCAGGCCCCCGACGCCCATCTTCTGATATATGTTGTGTTTTGACCTGGAGAAAATAAGAAGGAAGCTTTCGGGACGATGCGCCGCTGTCTCGAGGCGGAACCTGGGCAGAACCAATCTAGGGCTCCGGCGGAGCTGTTCTGCCGGGGAAACATCCCTCCGGGAGGGGAAAATCATCGCCATCATCATCACTATCGATCCTCTCATCGAGAGGGGGTCAATCTCCATCAACATCTTCACCAGCACCATCTCCTCTCAAAACCACAGATTGGTACCTGTGGGTTGCTAGTAGTGTTGATTACTCCTTGTAGTTGATGCTAGTTGGTTTATTCGGTGGAAGATCATTTGTTCAGATCCTTAATGATAATTAATACTCCTCTGATTATGAACATGAATATGCTTTGTGACTAGTTACGTTTGTTCCTGAGGACATGGGAGAAGTCTTGTTATAAGTAATCATGTGAATTTGGTATTCGTTCGATTTTTTGATGAGATGTATGTTGTCTTTCCTCGAGTGGTGTTATGTGAACGTCGACTACATGACACTGTTGGGGAACGTAGTAGTAAATCAAAAAAAATTCCTACGCATCACCAAGATCAATCTATGGAGAGACTAGCAACGAGAGAGAGAGAGAGGAGTGCATCTTCATACCCTTGAAGATCGCGATGCGGAAGCGTTGCAAGAACGCGGTTTGAGGAGTCGTGCACGCAGCGATTCAGATCGCGGTCGATTCCGATCTAAGCACCGAACAACGGCGCCTCGACGTTCAACACACGTGCAGCCCGGTGACGTCTCCCGCGCCTTGATCCAGCAAGGAGGAGGGAGAGGTTGGGGAAGACAACTCCGGCAGCACGACGGCGTGGTGGTGGAGTTGGCAGTTCTCCGGCAGGGCTTCGCCAAGCTCAACGGAGGAGGAGGGGGTGTTGGAGAGGGGGAGGGCTGCGCCTTGGATGAGGTGCTGCTACCCTCCCTCCTCCCCTCTATTTATAGGGCCAAGGGGGAAGGGGGCCGGCCCCTCTAGATCAGATCTAGAGGGGGGGCGGCGGCCAGGGGGAGGGGGCTTGCCCCCCAAGCCAAGGGGGGCGCCCCCCTTTAGGGTTTCCCCCAACCCTAGGCGCATGGGCCCTAGGGGGCGATGGCGCCCAGCCCACTTAGGGGCTGGTTCCCTTCCCCATACAGCCCATAGGGCCCTCCGGGGCAGGTGGACCCTCCCGGTGGACCCCCGGAACCCCTTCGGTGGTCCCGGTACAATACCGGAAAACCGCCGAACACTTCCGGTGACCGTATGATGACTTCCCATATATAAATCTTCACCTCCGGACCATTCCGGAACTCCTCGTGACGTCCGGGATCTCATCCGGGACTCCGAAAAACATTCGGTAACCACATACTATTTCCCATAACAACTCTAGCGTCACCGAAGCTTAAGTGTGTAGACCCTACGGGTTCGGGAACTATGCAGACATGACCGAGACATCTCTCCGGCCAATAACCAACAGCGGGATCTGGATACCCATGTTGGCTCCCACATGTTCCACGATGATCTCATCGGATGAACCACGATGTCGAGGATTCAATCAATCCCGTATACAATTCCCTTTGTCTACCGGTATGATACTTGCCCGAGATTCGATCGTCGGTATCCCTTTACCTTGTTCAATCTCGTTACCGGCAAGTCTCTTTACTCGTTCCGTAATGCATGATCCCGTGGCTAACTCTTTAGTCACATTGAGCTCATTATGATGATGCATTACCGAGTGGGCCCAGAGATACCTCTCCGTCATACGGAGTGACAAGTCCCAGTCTCGATTCGTGCCAACCCAACATACACTTTCGGAGATACCTATAGTGCACCTTTATGGTCACCCAGTTACGTTGTGACGTTTGAGACACCCAAAGCATTCCTATGGTATCCGGGAGTTGCACAATCTCATGGTCTAAGGAAATGATACTTGACATTAGAAAAGCTCTAGCAAACGAACTACACGATCTAGTGCTATGCTTAGGATTGGGTCTTGTCCATCACATCATTCTCCTAATGATGTGATCCCGTTATCAACGACATCCAATGTCCATGGTCAGGAAATTGTAACCATCTATTGATCAACGAGCTAGTCAACTAGAGGCTCACTAGGGACATGTTGTGGTCTATGTATTCACACATGTATTACGATTTCCGGATAACACAATTATAGCATGAACAATAGACAATTATCATGAACAAGGAAATATAATAATAACCACTTTATTATTGCCTCTAGGGCATATTTCCAACAGACACTTCACCATGATTTGGGCCTAGGGGAAGGCATTGGGAAGTAATAAGTAGATGATGGGTTGCTAGAGTGACAGAAGCTTAAACCCTAGTTTATGCGTTGCTTCGTAAGGGGCTGATTTGGATCCATATGTTTCATGCTATGGTTAGGTTTACCTTAATTCTTCTTTCGTAGTTCCGGATGCTTGCGAGAGGGGTTAATCATAAGTGGGAGGCTTGTCCAAGGAAGGGCAGCACCCAAGCATCGGTTCACCCACATATCAAATTATCAAAGTAACGAACGCGAATCATATGAGCATGATGAAAACTAGCTTGACAATAATTCCCATGTGTCCTCGGGAGCGTTTTGCTTTATATAAGAGTTCGTCTAGGCTTGTCCTTTGCTACAAAAAGGATTGGGCCACCTTGCTGCACCTTGTTTACTTCTGTTACTTGTTACCTGTTACGAATTATCTTATCACACAACTATCTACTACCGATAATTTCCGTGCTTGCGGAGAATACCTTGCTGAAAACCGCTTGTCATTTCCTTCTGCTCCTCGTTGGGTTCGACACTCTTACTTATCGAAAGGACTACGATAGATCCCCTATACTTGTGGGTCATCAGGCTCTCATATAGAAATACTCGCCTTTAGTGGCGTCCCATGTCTTGGCCGGTGTTTTCCATAACATGTCTAACTCCTCTTGAAGTAGCCCCAGATACAGATTAATATTATTTCCCGGTTGTTTCGGCCCTTGAATCAGCATGCTCATGTGTATGTACTTTGACTTCATGCACACCCAGGGGGGATGTTGTACATCCATACAAACACGGGCCATGTGCTATGGTTGGTGTTCTGGTTGCCAAACGGATTCATGCCATTGGTACACGTGTCGAGCACGATGTTCCTTGCATCACATGCGAAATACCGATATTCGCCATTGAACGCTCTCCACTGGCTTCCATCCACGAGGTGTCTCAGCTTCGGATCATCTCCATCATCGGGCTTTGTCCTCTCCATGTGCCAACGCATGAGCTTTGCTTCCTTGGGATCTACAAAATAACGTTGCAGACGGGGAGTGATTGGTAAGTACCATACAACTTTCTGGGGAGATTTCTTCCCGGCCTTCTTGTATCGAGAAGCATTGCACACCGGACAGCTAGTTTTTTCCGCGTGCTCCTTCCGATAAATTATGCAATCGTTGATGCATGCATGGTATCTAACGTGCGGTAGATCAAGAGGGCACACGATCTTCTTGGCTTCATCCACACTAGTAGGACATAGATTCCCCGCGGGAAGAACATCCTTTAGGTACTTGAGAAGCTCATCGAGGCTAGTGTCGGTCCATTTGTTTTTAGCCTTCGTCTTCAGGAGTTCGAGCATGAAACTCAAGCGGGTCACCTCGGGATCGCAACCATCATACAATGGAGTGTTCGAGTCTACCACCAGTTGTTGCAGCTTGGCCTCCTCTCTAGAAGCAGCTCTGTCAGTACTCATCTCCATGCGAAGCAGTGCCTGAACATTAGGGTCCCGCACGATTGAACTTAGTACTGACGAAGTCTGCGGCGTGGAGTCCACATTTTCTCCGCCGCCATGTCCGGCCCCTTCTCCGCCGCCATGTCCGGCCCCTTCTCCGCCGCCATTAGCGATCATCTCTTCGTCTTGCCCCGTGTCGTCATTGCCTGCCCCGTCGGCGTCCTCAACATCATCATCCTCATCTTCAATTATCCACCGAGTATAGCCATCCATGAAACCAGTCATGAGCAGGTGCGCCATCACACGACCATCGTCATAGGGGTCGAGCCAAACTCCTCCTTTGCATCTTCGACACGGACATAAAATCTCTGTCAGGTTATTTTCTTTCATGTCCTGCACCGCCGACCGCAACCACCTGTCCACCATCGTTCCACTGACCATCATGAACGCATGTACGGTAATAATAAATAAATTGATTAGAAAAATGCATGCATGCATCAAAGTCATACAAAAATTCTGCATGACCTTCCCTAAAAATAGGACATATAGAGTTTGCTCGGAATTCGCCGAAACGGAAATAAATCGACATTTCGGCAAAACATAGGCAACTCACAAGCACAATTCGGTGTCAACTCATGCCACACACACAATTTCCATCATATCGCCCGATTATGTCATATCGCACACATACACATATTTCCATTCTTGCAAAATCATAAATTTTTAATCACCTATCTCGAGATCGAGCACGGTGATGATGATGTCGATAGGTATCGCCACACACACCTATGGAATGATCAAAAGTGGACAAAACTCTTCTTGACAAGGCTAAATCTAGTTAGGGAGGTACATAGGTCACTTCACTAAATGCTAGATCTACCTAGCTAGCTAGTTTGGGAGGAGACAAGTTCAATTAGTGGAGAGGGAAGGAAGAAGAGAAAGGAGATGCATTAATGGAGGTGGTGTAGTTAGCTAGGAGTAATAAAGAGAGAGAAAGATAGGTAGAAGAAGGAGCGGTAATGGGGGGGGGGAGAAGTAGTGAGGACAAGCAAAGTGAGGGAGAGAGGAGGTGGGAGCTAGGGGAAAGTGAAGGAAGAGAAGATGGGGGAGGGGGGAGGGGGGAGGGGGAGGAAAAATGTGGTATGGCTGCGGTTTAGCAGTAGCGCTGGGTGTAAAACATGCTGCTGCTAATAAGATAGCAGGAGCGCGCTTCTGGAAGAGGCACTACTGCTAAGCGGGGCCCGCCATGTGGCTAGGTTCAAAATTAGCAGTAGCGACCTTGAAAAAAAGCGCGCTACTCCTAATACATTAGCAGTAGCGCGGTTAAAGTGGGCGCGCTACTACTAAACCTAGCGTGGCGGGAACGGTCGGGGAATTTTAGTAGTAGCGTGGATCTACCGAGCCGTGCTACTGCTAAGTCGGTAGCAGTAGCGCCTGTTTGGGGCCAGTGCTACTGCTAATTAGCAGTAGCGCCCCTTCTTGTACAGCGCTACTGCTAAGATTCTGTGTATAAGGTTTTCCCTAATAGTGTAAGACTATCCAACACCAGTTGTAGGGATCATGATAAAAAAAAGTCTCAAAAGATTACTGAAAGCCACTCCTGACAACAAGCATCATGTTTGCTCCGAATCCTATGGGTTAGAAGATCCAGATCAACTTTGAAAGCAACCCTCCATGCTTCAATGGAATGAATGGAGTTTCGTAAATTCTTCCATTCCTCTGAATCCAAAGGTTCCAGCAGCCAATGATGATAATTTCCATGCTATCAGGGTCTACGTCTATATCAGTGTAATCTTTTAATTTTGGCTATTGTGCCTTGTTGTTAACAATGAGACTAGGGGGGGGGGGGGGGGGGGGGGGGGGGGGGGGGGGGGGGGGGGGGGGGGGGGGGGGGGTGGGTGGGGGGGGGGGGGGGGGTGGGGGGGGGGGGGGGGGGGCGGGGGGGGGGGGGGGTGGGGGGGGGGGGGGGGGTTGGGGGGGGGGTGGGGGGGGGGGTTTGGGTGGGTGTTTGTTTTGTTTGTGGTGTGGGGGGTGGGGGGTGGTGGGTTCGTGGGTTTGGGGGGGTGGGGGGGGGTTGATTGGGGTGGGGTTTTGTGGTTGTTTTTTGTTTGTTTGCGTTTTTGTTGTTGTGGGTGTGGTTGTGTGGTGGGGTTTGTTTTTTGTTGGTTTTTTTTGTGGTTGTTGGTTTTGGTGGTTTTGTGTTGTTTTTGGTTTTTCTTATCTTTTTTTTTTTTGTTTTGTTTTTTTTCTTTTTTTTTTTTTTATTTTCTTGTTCTTTGCTTTTTTTTTTTTTTTTTTTTTTATTTTATTTTTTTGTTTTTTTTGGGTGTTTGTTTTTTTTTTGGGGTTTTTTGTTTTTTTTTTGTTGCGGGTTTCTGTGGTTTCGTTTTTGTTTTTTTTTTTTTTTTTTTTTGGGGGTTTTTTTTTGTTTTTGTGTGGTTTTTTGTTTTTTTTTGTTTTTTGGTGGTCTTTTTCTTGGTTCTGCGTGTTATTGTTGTGCTTTTTATCTTTTGGGTGTGTTTTTCTTGGGTTTTTTTTCTTTGTCTTTGTTTTTTTTTTTTTTTTTTGGGTTTTGCGGGGTGTTGGAAACACTTTTGTTGTTTTGTATCTTTTTTTTTTGTTTTTTTTTTTTTTTTTCTTTTTTTACTTTTTCGTATTTTTTTTTTGTTTTATTTTTTTTTATTTTTTTTGTTTGTTTTTTTTTTTTGGTTTTTTTTTTTTTTTTTTTTGTTTTTTTTTTTTTTTTTCTTTTTTTGGTTGTGTTTTTTTGTTTGTGTTTTTTTTGTGTTTTTTTTTTTTTTTTTTTGTTTTCGTTTTTTTGTGTTTTTTTTCTGTCCTTTACTTTATTTGATTTTTAGTTGTTGTCTGTTTTTTGTTGTTTTTTTTTTTTTTGGTTTTTTTTGTTTTCTTTGTTTTTTTGGGGGGGGGGGGGGGGGTACTAAGAAGATGGTTACGTACGTGCCCACGTTCGTGTGAAGGATGAAAAGGTTCACCAGCTGGTCAAAACGGTGGGGTTTTGGTGGGTTTTCAGGGTGCCGGATGAATATGTCTTTCCATCGTGGTGAAGGTCAACGTCTTGTGAATTATCATGCATGTTGTGTTTGCGCTCATCCTTTTTTTTTTCTTAGAACATTGTGTTCTGGTTTTTATGCATATTCGAGTGATGCGTACCACGTACATGCATGTTTACTACACATATTGTTCACACAAAATACGTCGAGGGACACGAAATACTCTTCTTAGAACAAATGTATGCCGGCGGACACGGACACAAAATACGTGTACACTTGCACGACTGCACACACTTGCACACGAGAGACTGCAAACTTATTTGTTCTTTTCTGTGTTTTAGGTACCAAGAATTGCACCAACAAACTTATATGTTCGTCTTCTGTATTTGGCTACAGTGGTATTTTTGGTAAAATACTTTACGTGACAGACTATAACTTCCCCATTTTTCTAGTCAGCTTGCCTACTTTAAAACTAACCACTAAACTTCTACCCAGATATAGATCATCACTATCAGGGCCTCCATCTGTATAGGGAAACCTTTTAATTTTCGCTATTGCGCCTTGTCGTTAGCTACGAGACTAAGAAGGTGTGCTTTCTTAAGAAGATGGTTTATGTACCTGACCACGTTGGTGTGAAAGATGAAAAGTGTCATCATTTGGTCAGGACGGTGGGGTTTTGGAGGGTTTTCAGGGCGGCGGACGGATATAGCTTGTCCATCAGGCGAAGTCCATACGTCTTACCAATTCTTAGGCTGGCAGACATAAGGTAAGCTCACTCGCAAAAAGAAGAAGACATAAGCTAAGCTAGAAACGTACTCTCTCTCTCTCTCTCCACGTTCTTCTTTTGCATTTTTTCTTGTCTAAACAACAAAGGCAGTTAATAAGTTCCAAAAAAGCATCGGTTAATTAAAAACACTTAAGTGGACGCGGATTTGATGAATATGATTTCACACGCACCCCTTATGAATAGTAAATTTGAAAAAATAGTAGAAAAAATAAAAAAAATCTAAACATTCTTCGTAATATACATAGTCAACCGGTATACTCGCGAATGAAATTACATGAAGAAATCACATTCATAGTAATCTAGGCAAAAATGATAAAATCGAAGCTATATTAAAAACATTGTTTGATGAATAGTATTGTCATAATTGTATTTTGTTCACTAGGAATACCATCGATATCAATACATCACAGAAACTTCACAAGTGAGTAGAATGCTCGACTAAGTTTCATACACCGAAATTTAAGATTTTTTAAATTTTTTCTTATATTTTTTTCGAATTTACTATTCACATGGGTGCGCATGGAACCATGTTCACCTTTGTATTTTCGCACTTAAGTGGCACAATATATTGTATATATTTTTTTATATAAGCATCCATTTTTACAAATAAGATGTGTAGTATGGGTACGCGTAGGCATGTGGCGCCTTAATACAAGAGTGAGATATCGCTGTTGTACTTGTACAAGCACGTCCACGCGGGTACGTACAACCTCAGTACGACAACGTTTCATCGAAACCTGTGGAGAATACAGCGTTTTCTTAACGTACGTCGAGGATATACACGCTGGAGGATATGGCCTAGGCTGCTGCAGAGATTTCAACTGGATTGGATGGCCTGCATGCACGCCGGATTACAGACATAGTATATTCTTCTCCCCACCGAGCCTGCCGTTGCTTAGTTTATAGCAGACGGTGTATACATAGGTAGTTGTGTGTTTCGTCGTGTCTGGTTGTCCAGTTCGGTCGTCCCGCGCGTCGAACTACATATACATATAGGGCGTGTTTGGTTACACTGCCGATCGAGCCTGGCCCGGTGAGCCTGGCTCTAGTGAGCCGGTTTGAGGGGATGCAGACAAAAAGACCCCAGATGCATATAGTTTGGTTGCCTGTATGTACCTTAGTTGCATGAGACAACCATTTTTGATCCGGCGTTTGGTTGCCCGCATTGCATTAGGCGCACATATGACATGGTGTTTGGTTGCATCCTGCATAAGGTGTTGTCACCACTTCTAACTAGTGGTGAGCTTACCACACACAATCTGAACATGTAGTGCCAGCTAGTTAAACAAATGACAGTTCATCCTAACTACTATCAAATGACAGTTCAAATTATTAAGAGCCATTGGCTAAATAGGGGATAGTTCATCGGTGTTGTTGCTACCAGATCTTTCTCTTCCTCTTCCTCTTCCTCTTCTTCTGCTTCTGCTTCTGCTTCTGCTTCCTCTTCTTCAAATCCTGCACTGACCTCTGTTAAGCCACATTGCCTCTGCCCACTCCAACCTTTTGTTCTTCCAAGCGTCATTGTCAAATGCCTCCACACCCTGACCGGAGCTAACAACATCGTCAGGCTCGACCACTTCCTCCTCAGGCACGTGTTCATCAAAGCCCCACTGGAGGATCCAGTTATGCAGAATGCAACAAGCAAGAACAAGCTTAACCAGAGTGGGGTATGGGTGGAATGGCTTCTGATCCAGGATCTTAAACCTATTCTTCAGAGCTCCAAATGCCCTCTCAACAGTTACTCTAAGGCTGGAGTGTCTAAGATTAAACAGCTCCTGTGCAGTCCTAGGATAGTTCCTACCAGAGGACTCGTTGAGATGGTACCTGGTTTTCCTGAAGGGTGGAAGAATACCCGGCCGACATGCATATCCAGCATCTCCAAGGTAGAACTTGCCGTTGGGGATGTTGATCCCATCAGGTCGACTCATGCTGTCACTGAGAATGTTAGCATCATGCGCTGACCCCTCCCAGCCAGCCAGCACATATGTGAACTTCACATCAAAGTCAATAGCAGCAACCATATTCTGGCTTGTGTAGTGCTTCCTCCCCCTGTATGCTGCAGACTATGACCTAGGAACTCTGGCAGTGACATGAGTACCATCTATTGCCCCAATGCAATCCTGAAAATGGCATCACAAGCCTGTGTTAGTGCTAAACTTGAACAATACAAGCATATCAAGCCATGAAAAGTGTATATTGTCAATGCTCACCTTGAAGTATGGATACCATCTTGGGCTTCCGCGAATCTTGGGTGGAGTCTAGCCAGATGGTCTCCTGATCATCTCTCCTCTAAGCTCCCCAACAGCAAAAAGCACCTGCTTGAAGTACCTAGAGATGGTCTCCATTGATCTCCTGAACGTGTTGTGAATGACCCTGAACCTCTGGTTATGGCCAACAACATGGAGGAACATGGCCGCTTGCTCTTCCACACTGGTGTTGATGTTATCTTGTAGTAGCCCCCTGCTCCTGAAGGTCTCGATGAGCCTGGCAAATGGTGCTCTTTTCATTCGAAGCATCCACAGAGCCTCGACATCATTGCAGTTGTAGATGTAGTTCAGATTTTGGATCCTCTCTTGTTCCCGGATAAACAATGGACCATAGCGGATCAAAGGTCTCCCAGCACGATGAACAGCTCTCTGGTGCATGAACCTGACCCATGCCTGAATCACACTAATCAGTGCTGCAGCCTGAATTATCAGCCTCATCCGTGCATCCATAACCTAGTCGACATCGACGGTTCGTTCAGTGGGAAATCGATCCTACACCTTGCCTAACGGCCTAACCACCGACCTAACAAAGGGGGGAGGGGGTGCTGCTTACCGGCATCGGAGACGAGGACGGCGTAGGGGGAGCCATGGCACAGACAAGGTCGACCAGACGGTGGCCAACAGCAAGGGGAGCACCAGATCCACCGCAAATGCCGCCGCCTCTTCCGCCGCCGCCGCCTCTAGCGCAGATCTGAAATCGCAGCCGCCGCCAGTGGTGAGGCAGTAGGGAAGAAAGGGGGGTAGTGGCTATGGGTGAGCGAGTGAGAGGGGGTGAGGCTAGATTTGGCACCGGGACGGCGCTCCAGATTTCCATCTCCCGCCATCCCCCCTCGCCCTCGCGTCGCACCCGCCCGTGCGACCTCATGCCGCACTCAGCCTGGCTCGCGAGAAACTGCCGATCTGAGCGTTTCCAGCGAGCCAGGCTCTGGGCTGCTTTGAGAAGCGTGCAATGCAGGCCCAACAGTGAAACCAGGCAACCAAACAGGCCTCTTCCTTCCCGCGCGGGCCTGGTTGGGCTCGATGCGGGCAACCAAACACGCCCATAATGCAGGACTGCCGACCAATTGCGTTGTTGCCTTGCTGATGTCTCCTGAATATGCGGGCCTTTTCTATTTTCTATAGGGCAGTATTAGGCGCTGGCGCGCCGGCCCAGTTTTCTACCGGTCGAACCCTAACCGTTCGATCTGGCATCTCCCTACTTCCTGAGTCGTCTTCAAGCTCTGGCGTGCGCGCTTCTACCGCTCTTCCCCACGCGCCTCCGCCCCTCTGCCCCTTGCGCCTCCGCCTCCGTGCGCAGCTCCGCGAGGGCGACGGTCGCCTGCCGCCAGCCGCTCGCATCCGACGCCCCACAACCCCTCTGCCGCTCACACCCGACGCCTCACGACCCCCTCGTGCAGCTCTGCTTCAATCTGATTGCAACTCCGTCGTAGATCGGTTGCAACTCCTGCCATTGATGCTCCATGGATGTAGCACCGCCGGCACCACCGCCCGTCATCAACGCTCACTGCCGGAATTGCGCGGTCGACGACCACTAGTAAAAAATGACATTGAATGGATGTAGCAAAATACATCGCCTATAGTAGCAAAAAACATCACCGATCGTAACAAAAATGACAGACGGTTGCAGCAAAATCATTGTCGCCGCCGTCGCGAGGTCACAACTCCGCTTGCTGGATGTAGCAAAAAAACTTTGACGGTGGTAGCAAAATCCAACTATGGTTGAAGCTTTTTCCTGTTGGCAGTAGCCAGCCCTAGCATCAACATTCGCTGTTGGAAGCTTTTTTCAATGCCGGTTGAAGCTTTGTGCGACACCGGATGTAGCTTTTTATTGTGGCATTTGTTGGTTCCAGCATTTGTCGTCGCTTGTTGAAGCTTTTTACTGCATCGCTCGTAGCATTTCATGATGCCGGTTGCAACATCAGAGGTTGTCCGCCACTTGTTGCTCCCAGCTCACCATCCGCCTCGAGCTTGTGAGCCATGGCCAACCTGCCTGTGAGCTCGCCCGTGATGCCCCCCTGTTGTAGTAGCGCCGGTGCTCGGCCCCATCACACACGGCCATGACTTACGAGCTCCTCGACACAGCCGATCCCAGCCGCCGCGCTCGTCGCCTTTTTGCTAGGAGCAGTGCCGCCCTGTCCTCGCCACACTTGCCGGCCATGGCGCCGCCCGGGCTCGTCGCCCCGGCCGCCGCGCTCGCTGACCATCCTCGTGAAGGAAAAGTGTGCCGCGTGAAAAAACTGTTGCGGGGTCCCACGCGCCAGTCCCTCGCGCGATGAAGGGACTTGCCGAAAGATTCGGCCGGCGTGTAGATGGGAAGAGTTTTCATTTTCTGTAAGAGTCAGAGTTGGCAAATCCGAACCCCTACAAGCCCGCAGACGCGCCAGGACCTATCAAGAGATAGCGTCGGGCCGGCCCTCAAATGACTCTATTTGCTATCACAGCCTTTACTTTTGAAATGTCCAATTCATACAAATCCGTGCACATCGATCATCACACATAAAAAATAAGTAGCGCACATAAATACAAATTATTCACACTTAAAAATACATAATTCAAACGTAGTCCAAATATAAAATTTGTTGATAGCGCATAATTAAAACTCATAGTTCAGGATTTTACAGGTGGATCCACATATGTGCCACAAGATCATTTGGAAGTTGCATATGCACATGTTGATCTCGAAGTTGTCGATGCATCTGCAGAAAGTTGCTAATATGCTCCGTCTTTTGTTCCGGGAGGCAGACCTAAACACCGGGCTTCTCAAAATCATGCGTGCGGACTGCCCCTTCACCCTCATCCTCGACAATCATGGTGTTCACGATTACACAACATGTCATGAGATGCCAAAGTGTCTCAGCTTCCCACATCATTGCAGCTCCACGAACAATACCCTAACCAGCTTGGAGCACTCTGAATGCCCTCTCCACATTGTGGCACCCCAGCTCAGAGAACCGGTTTATCAGTGTTTCCAACCCAGAGATCATGTCTTCTGGAAATACACAACAACTTGGAACAAAACATAGCTGAACTTTTATTGATAATAGTCGAGTACAAGCTTATATATTACATGATCATCGAGGCGAAAAGCACATCTAGTGCTATGACAATATCTACATCATTTATCTAACATATCAGGGCCTCGGTATTACTACGGGACACTACTGCGAAAGACTACTGCGTAGCGGAACATCATAGTAACTCCATCCATAGGGACACTGCTGAGGACACATCCTAGACATCGCAACACGAACCTTCGAGACCTCCGTCTCAGTCTTCTCCTGCATCTGGCATGATACGCCAGGTGAGTACTTTGAATGTACTCGCAAGCACATGACAACCAAGTATGCAGCAAATAATATCATGGCAATCAACATGTTAAGTCTTAACTGATTCACTTACTGTTATTAACTTACTCATATCCGGGTTGTCTTACAACCCTCGGAATACTCGATGCCAACGAGTACTTCCGCTCATAAGACAAGTTCTTCCATCATTACTATGGTTATTACGGTTGATCACCTAGAGAGGTCTAGACGGGCTGTCCAATACCGTGGACGCGGCTATTCGAATAGATTTTACACTCTGCAGAGGTTGCGCACTTTACCCACACCATGGAGCACCTGACCTCGTGATCCCATTCGGGTGGACCAGCGTTGCTCCAACGAAACCCGCCTGACTCATGACTCTCCCATCGTACCACCAGCAATCACGCTCCCTCGGAGTCAAGCCTTGGGTGGCCCCGTGTCACCTCGTGACACCTGCCACCGTCGTGGCCTAACTAAACTGTCCCAAACGGGGACGCCGGCACAGAACTCAACTGGGCTCACAGGGTTATCGTCGTCTGCCTGATCAGGGCAGCACACACGCATAACCCTCCCTGTCTGGGGGTACCGGTGAAAGAGCATGGAGCCAGACCAAGTCAAGTCCGTCCCATACCAGCAAATGTGGCTGCACGGGTAAGCCCGGACAGGTGACTCTTGATCAACCAACTAAGTTTCACTTAGCAATCATGGTCATTCATCATATCAATTTAAGTTGTTAACAATAGGCATTTAAATACTTCATTTGAATTATCTATGTTAATTAAATGCAAGAAATGAATATGAATTATGCAATGCTATGAAATGCTTCATAATATGGATGTCCTGGCTTGCCTTGATCAGTTGGGTTGTTTAAATACTCCTGGTCTTCAAATCCACAAGAATCTCCTTCTAAAAACATTTTTAAATGGCAAAGGAAAATGTCACATAAAGCCTTTTTATTCACCAACACTTCTGTGAGTATTGGAAAAATGCCAAACTTGGTCAGAAAATAAAGGAGTTGAATATGAACACAATGCACAAAGAATCAAGTGATTTGGACCTTTTAATAAAAAGTTATTAATGGTCAAAACTGCTTAAATAAATGAAATTGGAAAAAAAACAAGAAAAACCAGTGGAGGGCCACGTCGAAGGCGTAAACCTTGCGGGCGTCTCCACTTACCCCTTCGCGCGCACAGCCGCGGTCGCTGACAGGTGGGGCCGGTTCAATTTAAACAGAAAGAGAGAGAGAGAGAGGCAGAGAGAGGGGCGGCTCACCGGCGCTGCTCGCCGGCGATAGCGACGACAGTTGGGCTGGGAAACGACGGGGATGGATCGGGCACTCGAAGACGGTCCTCACTGTACCCGTAGCTTCCACGGAGACGGCCGAACGGCGTCGCCCCCTTCCTCTCCGGCGGCGGCAGCTTTCAGGACTCGTCGGCTGTGGCGATTCCGGTGGCGATTCGCTCAGGCAGGAGGTCGAGGAGCACCAGTGGAGTGCACTGAGCTCGAGGGCGCAGTCGGACGAGGCTGGGGTGGGGTGGAGAGGGCTGGTGGTGGAGCTCAACTGGCGGCGGAACTCCGGCGAGGCACGAGGCCAGAGGGCCGCTCGGCCTTGGCTCTTGCTCGGGGAGGCAATTGAGGATGGAGGGAGAGGGGTGAGGAGCTCAGCGAGGCCGGGCGGGGCTATTTATAGCCGGGAGGCGAAGCTCGCCGAGTTCTCTGGATCGGCGGCGACGTGGCTACGCCACTGGCGCAAGGATGTCGAGCTGGCCGTCGTGGCGCGGGGCGACAAGACGGGAGCGAGCAGAGCATTGAATGCGCGAAGAGATGGCTCGGGGAGAAGAAGACGAGCGGCGCCGCAACTATGGCCGCACGGGCAGCACAGTGCTCGTGGTCGTGGCGGCCGCCGAGAGCTTCTCCGGCGAGGGGAGGAGTCCAGAAGGGCTAGGTGGCGAACGGGGACGATGTCAGCACACGAAGACAAGCTACTGCGGCGAGAGGCAGTCGGATGCGACGCCACAGACACGGGCATGGTGCAGAGCGCGCGCAATGGCATGCCATTTTCGTGCTCACCACGAGAGTTGATGTCTAGAGGCCACGAGAGCCTGGCGTTTCTTGTCTGGCACGTCGACCCTCAATCACTCAGCTCACCTACACCTCTGGTTTGGCTTGTCTCAGTCTGAGATGAGGGGTAGCCTCAGATACAGTCTCTGACAGTGAACTAGAGAGAGATCTGGAGAAGTGGTGAGCTGTGAATAGTGCCAATGGAGATGTCCAGGATGATCTAGGTTGGAAGGACTCAAAACTGGTACAGTTTGAGAAGGTTTGGTTGAGATTTGAGGGTAGTTCATGTGTAACCTACCAATCTGGTCCAGAATGTAAAAGTTGAAGCCCTGCTCATATGAATGATCTTTAGATGCTGAAACTTGGTGGAGGGAAGTCATTTGTAGTTGTCCTCATGCCACAGAAATTTCAGAGCATTTGGACAAACCTAGCAGGTACTTCCTTCACAAAGGTCCAGACTGACTAGGAACAAAAATGACTTACTTTACAAAATATTTGAATTAGGACATGGAATATTTTTGGATATTGGGGCAGGATATCGTCCAAGGTAGTTTTGAGAATTATTTGAGAATTTTCTGGCCATCCAAACTATAGGTTGCT
This sequence comes from Thinopyrum elongatum, assembly GCA_011799875.1. NCBI lineage: Eukaryota > Viridiplantae > Streptophyta > Magnoliopsida > Poales > Poaceae > Thinopyrum > Thinopyrum elongatum. The sequence goes on along the minus strand of CM022297.1, from coordinate 523,278,996 downwards.
TCACAACCATAGTGATGACCTAAATTCCCAAATAAAAGAAAAGGGTTATTGGAAAAGATTTAAATTGGGATTTGGGTCCTAGAGGTACTTGGCAGGGTTTTGGCAAGGGGATGAGGCTTTGGATTACTTGGAAAGATTCAAAAGTTTCCAAGACCAACTAGAAAGATTCAAAAACCATTCAAATTTCAATTAAAGCCAAGAAAAGTTTGAAAAGAAAAAGTTGCCAAAATCAGGGTGTCACAAACCTACCCCCCTTAGGATGAATCTCGTCCTCGAGATTTGGTTGCTCAGGGAACAAGTATGGATATGCGGATCTAAGAAAATCTTCTCTTTCCCAAGTAGCCTCTTCCTCAGTGTGGTGCTCCCACAGCACCTTGTAAAATCTTATCACCTTACTCCTCGTGGTTCTTTCCATGTCATCCAAGATCCTGACAGGTTTTTCCTCAAAAGTCAAATCTATAGCCAGCTCTAGCTCAGTCATATCCGCTTGCTTGGCTGAGGGTGCAATGCATTTCCTTAACTGTGAGATGTGAAAGACATCATGAACGTCTGACAATGCTGGTGTGTCGAGCCCCTTTCTGGGAATAAATCTCAGAAAAAGGCCCTAAGTCACACCAGCCCCAAGATCAACACAACTGGTGGACTTCCTTGATACAGATAACCAGTACAAATGATATTACACAGGGTTGAGTCTGAAGGCTTAACAAAATTATTACAAACTTGCCAAATATATGGCAGTGGCGGAATATGACAGTGGTGTGGTGGTGATACTTCTCTGATACAATAACGTAAAGCCAAGCGTCAGAGTGAGGCTTGACTATTTTATTGGTGTAGCAGAAGCTCAGCGGATGATACATGTGGTAGACTCCTATCTCACAGGTTGACTGACTGGGACTCCTCTAAGCGTCGGGCTCGCTAGCGCAATCCTTCTCCACAAGCTCGTCCTCCTCCAAGTCTGGCCAAGTAGATAGCCAGGGACAAGCCAGTGAGTACGTTGGAATGTACTCGCAAACATTATGAACAAAAGATATAATGGATGCACATGCTCATGTAGGAACATAATGACATGCTCATGCTGACTAAAATCCTGGTCATGACATAATTATAAAATGATGCGGAAGTAAATAAAACATGTTAGCCAAAACCAGTCTTTTAAGAAAATAAAAACAAGCGAATGCCACGGGTAGTCTAGCCAGCCCAAGTGACATTCAGAAAAAATAAGAGAAATGCCGGTCGGGTGTCTACAAGAGTAGTGGCGAGATAAACCGCCTGTTAACTCGAGAGACGCCACGAGAGGTCTTGAAAAGAAATGCCTGTCGGGCGTCAAGTGACGCCACGGTTGGACTTAAAGAGAAATGCCAATCGGGTGTCCACAAGAGTAGTGGCGATATAAACCGCTTGTTAACTCGAGAGACACCACGAGAGGTCTTGAAAAGAATAGCTCAGTGCCCGGGGTAGTCTAGCCAGCCCCTGAGACACTCAGGAAGAATATAAAATGAGAGAAACGGGTTAGTCCTCAATATTATGCATAGCCATAATAATGTTTAATAAGCATAAAATAATCAAGGTAGCAACAGGGTATCAACAATTATACTGCAAAAAATGAGTTAGACATATTTTAATTATTTCCTCTGGAGACCGATACCGGGACCGATACTTGACCCACCCAGCAACACCCTTTGTCCGAGGACACGGCTATTCGAACAGTTTTAACTCTGCAGAGGGTGTACTCTTTACCCACAAGTAAAGGATTTCTTTAGTCAGTACCATGACACTGACTGATTCCCATTACGGTCTTTGGGTTGAAAACACACCTGACCAGCACACACCAGAATAACTCTCCGGATGCCAGGAATCACCCAAAGCATCGTTCAAGAAAAACTCTGAGACGGAGAGACCAACGTCCTGCATGGGATCACTATTAATACGCGCGGATTACAAGGGGTGCCCCCCTCTCAGTCACAACCGGAAACACCCATGCCCCCTGACCCGATGATAGGATTTAGTCCAAGGCCTTTGGAAACCCTCATTCGTGGCCCTCTGTACGGTGTGTACCTGGACAGGGGTTAACAACTTACTCAGCCGCACCTTCCTTGCGGAAGGACCCATGGCAGCACGGTATCCAGCTAGGTGTAACGGAACAAGACTCGATCTAGGCCGACTCAGGAGGTGTTAATTAACATCACCGGAATATTCCGCTTAAGTCACAGGACACCACCGTGTCAAGCATAATGGCCCGTGCCCACCGGCACGTCCAAGGCAGGAGACACTCTCCCGTATTTCAACAACTTTACCATGTCAGAAGAATCTCTTGCTTGAGTGATGTGCAAGTTATGAGCAAAAGAGATATGACCATGCATGCAAGTGCTAGTGACATACTACACATATGGTGCAATATCAACCGATGCAACATGCAAATGCAAATGCAATCACCATATCCCAAGTTCAATAATGCTTGCCTTGTCCAAAGTAGTCTGGTGAAAACCCTTCAAAATTCTCGGCAAAGTTTCCCTCTTCTTTTTCTGAAAATTCAAAATCAACTGAAATTAAAAAAATTGGCAACAGTACAAAAAGTTGTCCCAAAACATTTTTAAATAAATACTAAAAAAACTAGAGAGAAAAAAAAGAATTTCAAAAAAACTTCAACTCAAACGGAGTTGTGGTTTGAAAGTTATTAAACTTTCAAAACCAGGGGTTTTTCTGTAAAAAGCCAGTCCCTGTGCGTTTATAAAGAAAACGCTTCGGGCCGAAATACGCTTCTCAGCGCGGAAGGCGTAAAAGTCGAGATTACGCCTTCATTTTTAGACAAAGAAAAAGAAAAGAAAAAGCGCGAGGTGGGGTCCACCTGTCAGGTTCAAATATTTGAACCTGCGCGCGGAAACAGAGAAGAGACGGCGTTCGCCGGCGGTGATCGCCGGGGTCTTGGAAGGCGGTGATGGTCGGAACATGACCAGGGAGGAGTGCCGCGTCGGAGGGAGGTGGTAGTGGTCGCCGGGGAGCACCTGAACGCCGGCGAGGTCGACGGTGGCGGACGGTGGTTCAGTGGCATTGGGATTTCATCGGAGAGAGCTCGGGGAGTGGAATTGAAGCGGGGAATCGATGATTTGGTGGAATATATGACTACTGGCAAGGGTTGAGCAGTTGAGGTGGAGTAACGACGATGAACGGATCGGTGACAGTGGCGGCGAAGCGGTGATCGGAGGGGAAGAAGAAGACCTCCTCGAGGTCGGGTGAGTGGTGTAGGGGCGATTGGGAGGTGGTGGAGGCGATGGGTGAGAAGAACGGGGCTCGGGGGCCTTTATATAGGCGATCCCAAGGCGGTCCGGCGGGGTTCGGATCACGCCGGAGTTATGATGGTCGGCAAGGTCGGTTTGGGCAGTGGTCATGGGCGGTGAGTGTCAGTGAGGGTGGAGGAAGCTGCCCGAAGCGCCAGCGCGAACGAGCTCGGGCTTGGTAGCTTTATCCACGGCGAGGTCGGTGTACGGGTGCGGCAGACGTCGTCCGTCTCCGGTGGCTGACAGGGGGCCAAGGGTGGCGTGATCAGCGTGGAGAGAGTGCGGAGGAGGTGCCGCGTGGTGAGTAGTTAGGTGGGGGAGGTCAGTGAGGGAGTGAATACGGCGGGCGCCGTGTGGATTAGCTCGGGTCGCCGCCGCCGAGGACGGAGGCAGGTGCACCTGCCTCCTTCTGTGCTGTCGGCGGTGAGGCGCTGACGAGGAGGGGTCCAGGGCAGTGCAGTTACGAGGGAGGAGGCGTGGACAAGAAGGAGTGGGGATGGAGTGGAGTGCACGGCGCCGTCGCCTCTTCCACTGAACCAAATTCTGTTAACTGAATTTTGGACAGCGATGAACAGTGTGCACATTAGCTATTTGATAAAATGACAGAAGGTGCTAGAGATTTTAGGATTTTGTGGGGATTTTTGTGGAAATGTGTGGATGCTCAAAAATGAGTTTGGCAGAGTTCGGGAATTTTTGGAGCATTTAAAATATATGTTTGGATCAGGATTATTGAATCTGGTCCAAATTTGAATTGAGTGAGATTTGAAAATTTTGAACTGGGGTACCCCATGTTTTTGGAAAAATGGGTTGTGGGTACCATATATTTGCAGGGATAATTTTGGTGGAGGTGGCATCCTTGTAGAAATTGTGGTTCCTTTGTAAACCAAAGAAAGTATGGAATATATGAATTCCAACTTTGGAATTTATTTGGATGGTGAAAAATATTTTTGTGGGGTAGGAAAGAGTTGGATTCTGTCCTAGATTAGGTGAGTGACTTGTGGGATAAATTTGGAGTGGAAGAAAATTTGTTGGGTGGATTTTAGTAGGGCTAAAAGGAGGTGAAAAGGTTATTTCCTTTGAAAATTTAACTATCCCCAAAACTTTTCTTGCAAAAAAATAAATTGTTTGAAAATCCCAAAGTAATTATCCATATAATATTAAACTCTTCAACCAGAATATTTAAAGAAGATTGAAACCCAAATAAAATTTGAAAAGGTTTTCAAATTGAAGAAAGGTGATATGACTAAAAATGATTTTCAAAACTTTTTTTATTTTTAAGGGAAAGATCTCAAATATTCCGAAAAATATTTTTCGGGTGTTACAACACCTACCCCCCTTAAGAAAAATCTCGTCCCCGAGATTTCAGCTGTCCCTCAAACAGGTACGGATATTCAGTCCTCAGATGATCCTCTCTTTCCCATGTTGCTTCTTCCTCGGTGTGATTACTCCATTGAACCTTGTAAAATTTTATTACATTCTGCCGGGTCCTCCGTTCAGACTCCTCTAAAATCTTTATAGGATGTTCCCTATATGTGAGGTCTGGATGAAGGTCCAAGTCTTGGTGTTGCACTTGCTTGTATGGGTTACTAACACATCTCCTTAGTTGTGACACATGAAACACACCGTGGACATCTGATAATTCTGGCGGTAGCTCTAGTTGATAAGCAACCTTGCCTCTTCTTGCGATTACACGGAATGGTCCAATAAATCTTGGTGCCAATTTTCCTTTGACTTTAAATCTCTATAGTCCTCTAGTTGGAGATACTCTGAGATACACGTATTCATCGGGCTCAAAACTGATTTGGTGGTGCTTTTGATCGTAGTAGCTCTTTTGATGGTTCTGAGCTGCTTTCAGTCTGTCTTGAATAAGCTTAACTTTTGTTTCTGCTTCTTTAAGAACTTCGGGACCAAAAATTCGACTGTCTCCGGTCTCTGACCAATTGAGTGGGGTATGGCACCTTCGTCCGTACAGGGCTTCAAAAGGTGACATTTTTAAACTGGCTTGATAACTGTTGTTATATGAGAATTCTGCGTATGGTAAACTGTCTTCCCAGCTAACTCCGTAGGTGAGCACACATGCTCTTAGCATGTCCTCCAATATTTGATTTACCCTCTCAGTTTGTCCTCCGGTTTGCGGGTGGTATGCTGTGCTGAACGTCAGTTGAGTTCCTAGGGCTTGCTGTAGGTGCTCCCAAAATCTTGAGACAAATTGGGTGCCTCTGTCAGATACTATGGTCTTGGGTACTCCGTGTAGGCAAACAATCCGGGAGAGATATAATCTAGCGAGTCGCTGTGTGGTGTATGTGGTTTTTACCGGAATGAAATGTGCCACCTTGGTCAAATAATCTGTTATAACCCAGATAGCATCATTTCCATGTCTTGACCTTGGCAGTCCGACGATAAAATCCATTCCTATTACGTCCCATTTCCATTCAGGTACTCTGAGTGGCTGCAATAGTCCTGCTGGCCTCTGGTGTTCTGCTTTTATACGCTGGCATGAATCACAACGTGCGACATATATGGCTATATCTCTTTTCATCCCGTGCCACCAATAATTTTCTTGTAAATCCTTGTACATTTTTGTTCCTCCTGGATGGATAGAATATGGAGTGGTATGGGCTTCTGCCAAAATTTGTTGCTTTAATTCTTCCTTATTAGGCACACATATTCTTTTCCAGAGCCATATAATTCCCTGACCATCAACGGTAAACTCGGGCGCCTTGCCCAGTTTCATTTTCCTCTTAATCCCCTCAATACTTGGGTGTCCTTCTTGAGCTTCTTTGATCTGATCCTCTATTGTTGGTTTCATCTCCAGTTGATTAATGGTTGCTTCTGTGACTAGGACCATATTGAGTTTGGCAAATTCCTGGTTGAACTCATGTTGTGAAAATTGCACACTATTATTATTTGTGCAGGGATTTCGGCTGAGAGCATCTGCCACAACATTTGCTTTACCCGGATGATAATGAATTCCAATATCGTAGTCCTTTATTAACTCAAGCCAGCGACGCTGTCTCAAGTTTAATTCCGGCTGGGTGAAAATATACTTAAGACTTTTGTGGTCCATGTATATTTCACATCGCTCACCGAGAAGAAAGTGTCGCCATTCTTTGAGTGCGTGTGTTACCGCAGCTAGCTCCAGATCATGCGTAGGATAATTCTCCTCGTGTCGTCGTAGCTATCTTGAGGCATAAGCCACGACTTTTCCTTCTTGCATCAATACATATCCAAGGCCTTTCCTGGAAGCGTCACAGTATATCTCAAAAAAATTGTGCACATTGGGTACGACCAGAACGGGTGCCGTTGTTAATATTTTCTTCAATTCTTGGAAACTTTTCTCACAAGCTTCAGTCCATTCAAACTTCTTATCCTTCTTAAGCAATTGGGTCATGGGTTTAGCTATGGTGGAAAATCCTTCGATAAATCTTCGGTAATATCCTGCCAGACCAAGAAAACTCCAGACCTCAGTCACGTTGGTGGGTTGTTTCCATTCTTGGACAGCTTTTACCTTGCTTGGGTCCACTGCTATCCCATCCTGTGTCAGAACGTGTCCTAGGAAGCCAACTTCTCGTAACCAAAATTCACATTTACTGAATTTGGCATAAAGTTGGTTTTTCCTCAATTATTCCAGGACTATTCGTTGGTGTTGTTCGTGTTCTTCGGGTGTCTTGGAGTAGATAAGTATGTCATCAATAAATACGACCACGAACTTGTCCAAATATTTCAAGAAAACCTTGTTCATGAGATGAACAAAATAAGCAGGAGCGTTGGTTAAGCCAAATGGCATCACTGTAAATTCGTACAATCCATATCTGGTAGTAAATGCCGTCTTGGGTATATCTGACGATCGGATTTTCAATTGGTGGTAGCCTGACCTCAAATCTATTTTTGAGAATACCTTGGCTTCTGCTAGCTGTTCGAACAAGTCATTTATCCTGGGTAGCGGGTATTTATTTTTTATGGTGACCGTATTGAGAGCCCTGTAATCAATACATAGTCTAAGGGTACCATCCTTTTTCTTAGCAAATAAAACTGGCGATCCCCATGGTGACGAGCTGGGTCTGACGTACCCTTTTTCCATTAATTCCTTAATTTGTTTCTTTAGTTCAGCCAATTCTGTTGGAGCCATACGATACGGCTTCTTATAAATGGGAGTCGTTCCAGGTGCTAATTCAATAACGAACTCAATTTCCCGATCAGGTGGCATGCCTGCTAGCTCCTCTGGAAATACATCGGGGTATTCACAGACTACAAAGACCTTACTTAATTCTGCCGCATCCACTTGATTTAATTTTCCTTGTGATGCGGAAATCCTCCTTGTGCCAAATTTTATTGTTTCTCCCTGGCAGCTTGTAAGAGTCACTGTGCGGTTGTAGCAGTCTATGAAACCTTTATTTTTGGTTAACCAATCCATTCCCAGAATAACATTCAGTTCGACTGCTTCCAGAACAATAGGGTTGGCTAAAAATACCATTCCTTTGATCTCGATATTTACATCCTTGCAGTACCATTGTGTGCTTTGCTTCGATCCCGGGGACTGAATAACCATGGAATTTTGCAAAGGCGAAAAAGAAAATCGATTCTCCGCGGCAAACTTTTTAGAGATGCATGAATGCGAAGCTCCGGAATCAAATAAAACTGTAGCATTAATTGAGTTGACAGGAAATGTACCGAACACAATATTCGGTGCATTTTGTGCTTCCTCAAAGGTCATGTGGTTGACTTGTCCCTTCCTTTGGTTGTTATTGTGGTTGATGTTGTTGTGCTTGGGGGCTGTGTTTGTACCACGGCCATTGTTGTTGGGCTTAGTAGTATTATTTCCCTGCTTTGGGCATTGCCTAGAGTAATGCCCTTCTCCTCCGCAGGCATAGCAGCTGATGCCCGGATAGTATGTTGTATCTCTGGTCCTGTTGTTGAAAGCACTGCGGTTCTGCTGCGGCGCTACAGCTGTGGGTCGAGGTAGTAGTGTTGCTGGTCGGTGTGTTGTGGGCTTCTGAAATCCATTCTTGGGTTTATTGTTGCGAACCTGAGATGACTGGTTCATACGGCGCTTGCGTATCTCGTTCATGTTACGATGCTCGTTCTCCAGTATAATTGCCTTGTCCACCAGTGTCTTGAAATCAGGAAAGGTGTGGACCACCAGTTGGCATTTTAAAGATGGAATAAGTCCATCGAGAAACTTTTCCATCTTTTTGTCTTCTATCATATATTCATCGTTGGCGTACCGGGCCAGCTGAGTAAACTGATCCAGGTACTGTGTCACTGTGGTGCCTCGCTGCTTGAGATCCTCAAACTCCCTCTTTTTCAGTTTCATGATACTATTGGGGATATGTGCTCCCCGAAAATTTTCCTTGAATTGTTCCCATGTCATATTGGCTCCGTTGGGATGAGTGTGGCATAAGTTTTCCCACCATGATGCTGCTGTACCAGAAAAATAGTATGGCGTATAAAGTACTTTTTCCCGGTCCGTACACTAGGCAATAACCAATTTTCTTTCAATATCACGTAGCCAATCATCTGCCTCCAATGGTTTGTCGGTGTGAGAAAACACAGTAGGATTGGTCTTCTGGAGCTCAGATAATTTTGACCTGTTCTGATTTTGTCCTTGGTGGTTTCCCATATTGATTAAATGTTGCATCATTTCTTGGTGATGTTGCTGGCTTTGCTCGTACAGACGGCACACTTGTGAAAATGTTGTGTCACTGTCCTGTTAACTACTCTGTCCTTGTCTAAAATTATTTCCCATTTGTCCATGGTTGCTCTCTGGCGGACTTGGCATAGAACGGGTCCAGGGGCGATGCATTTTCTTTCTGGGGGTATTTGTGTAACACCAATGAGAAAAGAAATTATAAAGGTAACAAGAAAAAAAATTAAGAGACTGAAACTAAATCTCCCCCAGGATGCAAGTACAACAGGTTATATCATACAAGCAGGATTTAATTATACATGCAGGACTTAATTATACAAGATGCTGGCAGAAACCGTATACTACAAGACCACTTATTCAACTAGCGTACTACTTCGTCCTCTCAACGAGCTGTGGTCCGAGTCCATTACTCGCCATCTTACAAAAAAGGAAAAGAAGAAGAAACAGAAAATAAATATCTTACAACCACGTCATCATAAAAGACTACTACGGTGCTGACGCTCGATCAGTCCTCACGGAGTGTCTGAGACACTATAAGCACCGCTGAGGGTGAGTCCCAGCTGTGGCTCTCGAGACTCAACCTCCTCCTCCTCTGGGATGGTCTCCAGTACGAAGCGCTTGCTCGCCTTCAATTCGCGGTACCCTATGCCAGCGAACGAGGGTATTATCACTTCCTGAGTCGTGCAGCACCCGGGGAAGTGGCCTCTTTTCCCGGTGGACAAATTGAGAGGGACCCAGTACTGGCCAACCTTGCCCAGTATGTCATCGCTCAAGAGCATTTGACCCAGCAAGTAATGGGTTATCTCCAGAGCCTCGCTGATTTAAATCCTCAGATCACCATTGGCAGACCACTGAGGCCAGACCAGGAGAGGCGCGTTCTTAGACTGGTCAATCCACTTCCTCCGGTAGTAGAGGAGTGTGCCCCAGTGCCGGAGACATTTTCTCAGGACCCTGCCTATTTTCCGTTTACATTGTAGACGCCACTGCTATATTTGTTATCCTAGCATTTATTTATGTATTACCGCTTATGCGTTGTATCCTAATTTTATGCTATGAATAAATTGTTTGGTTTTGTTGAATGTGAGTAAATTTTTTTTTCTTACTGCTGTGATTTTCGATCAACTGTTTCCGCTCTCAGTAAATCTTGAAGTTGGATTTTCTTTGAGCCGTTGCAACAAATATTTCTCCATGACATGAATTTTTAATTCATGCAGCACCAGTACGTCCACTAAAGTTGCACCAATTGTTTTTCCCTCTCGCAGTAACCTCAGTGTATTGCGTGATTAGGATATTTGTTTTTTTGAATTAATACTTTGTGGTAGTAGGAGTAATACTTTTGAAACCGCCCTTAGCAAATCTCGAGGACGAGATTTTTCTTAAGGGGGGTAATGTTGTAACACCCCAAAATTTTAACCATAATTTATTAAATAAAAATTTTGCCGGGAAATTAAATTTTTATTTTCTGGATTTATCTTTTGATTTCAGAATCCCTCTTTTCTTCTGAATTGTGGAGTTTTTCCCTCCAAATGGAAACTTTTCAAAAAAAAAAATTTTGGACTTGAGTGCATACTCAAGAATAATTCTTTTATCAGTGGAATTATTTCTATAATTATTTTCTTGAGCTTTATTTCTTTTAAAATGGTTTGTCATAAGTTTTAGAGTCCCATTTGCACTATAACCTTTTGATAAATTCAATTAAGAATTCCACCAAAATTTGGGGATGACATGTGATGTTCCTAAATCACTTTTATGCAAAAACTTCTCTTAGTCATTTGGGGATTTTGAGCCCTACCTCAAGTTTTCAAATCTGGTTCAGTTTGTAGTTTGCACTACAACCTATTTATATATTTCTTTAAAACTTCCATAAAAATTTGGAGATGTTAGTAGTAGTATATAATTCTTTTCTATGCAAAAACCCATTGGTGTTCCTTGGAAGATTTGAGCAAACCATCCTCATCTTCATTCTGGTTCAGTTTGGTAGTTTGTACTGCAACCCCTCTTTATCTTGCCCTATTGCCCATGATTTTTCTCCTGCTTATAGACTACCCTACCAAAACCTTAAGTCCAGGATTTGGGAACCTTTTGAATATTTTTGGTCCATGCAATAATGACCTTTATTTTCTGTCCAGATTTGGTTTTCTCAAAAACTTGCACTAGGGAGTTTCTGCTCTGGCCAAACCAACCTGGCCACCCTCTTTATCATCTAAAGAGACCCCAACCTGGAGATTTTGGCTACCAGGAGAGATGCCTAGATGCCCTTGGCATTTCATCAAGCAGGTTAGGAGCATGGCCAGATTTGGCATGCTTTTGGTCTGGCATTGTGCAGTTGCTCTAATGACCTAACCCGCGTGTCTATTAGCTCTCATATGCTCATTAGCCTAGTCCTGTTTAGTTTCATAAGCATCAGATAGGCCTAGAGTGCGTTGGCATTTCGTCGAGCACATGGCCTGCGTGCTCTGGGCGCGGCCAGAGCGCGCGTTTTGCACGTGCGTGTGCCCGAGTCGCCGCGTCCCGCTGCCACATCCCCGCGCCCGTTCTGATCCATTCCCACTCGCAGCCAATGCGCCCGACCCCTCTCTCGTCGCAGAGTCGCCCTGGCCACCTCCAGGAGCCCTGCAGCGCCACCGTCAGGTCGGCCATGGCGGCTAGCGGACGGCCGCAGTGGGCCCCGGCCTTGGCAGCGCCGCCCGAGCCTTCCCCGCGCGCCAGCTGCCCTCTGGAATAGCTCGAGCTCATCCGTGAGCTCGTCGGCTAGCGCCGACCAGCGCCACTTCGCCCTGCTAGCAACAGAGCGGCGGTTCGCCGCCGTTCTTATCCACTGCCACCGTCGAACCGACCTTCCCCGGCTATAAATGGCCCCAGACCTCGCTCGAGCTCGTGAGCATCCTCAGGCAAGCCGTAGATTTCTCCCCCTCGCTCAAATCCATCTGGAATCACCGCCTTCCCTGCCTCCGGTCAGGATTCCGCCACCACCGTCGTGGTCAAATCCGGAGCCCCCTACTGCTCTTCCCCTTGCCTAGTGCTTTCCAACCGGGTCCCTCAGTTGCAGAAGACCCGTCGCCATTCCCTCTTTCCACCTAAAACCACCGTAGGAGGAATGCCCCAAGGCCCGAAGCTTCCCCTCCGCCATGGAGGAAGGTCCTCTCACCCTCAAGCTCCCCCGCGCTCCTAACCACCGCGATGGATGCGGTGCCTCCTCCCGATCATCCCCATATCAAGAGCGCGTCGAATGGTAGCTTGTCTCGCCGGGGATCGCCGTTGGAAACGGCCCCTGTCTCTGTCGAGGCGTGCGCAGGGGGTAGAAGACGAACCCGACAGGTGGGGACCACCTGTCGGTGAGCCAACCCAAGCCACCAGTGGCGCAACCCGGCTGATGCGTTTTCCCTCTGGTGGAAGCGTATTTCCTGTAAGTACGCAACCAATCTCAGAAGGAGCATTCCAAGCGAACCGTTTTCCTTTTTTCTGTTTTTTTTAAATCAGATTTTGACCAAAACTTTGACTGGCTATAACTTTTTAAATACAACTCCGTTTGACTTGATTCTTTTTCTGTTGATTTTCAAATTTTGTCTAGTTTATTTTCATATTTATTTGAAAAAAATTCGAACAACTTTTTTGTACTGTTCTGAAACTATGTGTTGATTTGAATATTTTTCAAAATTTGGAAATGGAGAGGGAAGCAACCTTCAAAAGTTTTGTGGTGCACCCTACCTCTCCACACACTAAAGGCAAGCATTCTGAACCCTAGTATAATATTCGTCGTGTGTTGTTTTGATATGGCTACAACACCAAGCTGATTGGAAACATGCATTATTTCATGTGATGTTATGATCATGTCCCTGTGTGCATGATGGAAATTCCTTGCTGTTGGAATTGATATACTTGTGACAGTATTCACCCACGTATGCCTTTCATGCCTACCGGAAGGAATCCAGAAAAGTCTCTGTCGTGGGTAGACACGAGCTTGATACTGATATTTCATTGAGATGAGCATATTCAGTAAGGCATGGTGAGGTATTATGAGTGGTGATTCTGTCTGTTGGTGTGGAATATATTTGTTATGCTAATCATGCAGGGAATACTTTAACCTCCTGAGTCGACCGTAGATCGAGTTTTGAGCCAGTAACCCCCATTCTGGTTTCGTGCTACCACTTGTCCCTACTACAGGTAGGGTACGGTTCAGTAAGTTGTCAACCCCTTTCTTAGCACACACCGTACAGAGAGGCCAAAGTGAAAGATACCAGTGGCCCCTGGTAGTCATGTCACTTGGTCCGGGGGCATGGGTGTTTCCGGTTGGAGCCGAGGGGGTAGCTCCCCTAGTTTGTGCGCGTTATAAATTTTGTGATCCCATGCTAGTCGAGGTTGTAGCCTCCCCACTTAGATTTTTGCTTAACGGGTGTCATGGGTGATTCCAGACACCGGTAAGTTAAGCTGGTGTGTGCGGGTCAGGTGTGTTTTCAAGTAAAAGACCGTAAACGGAATTAGTCCCGATGGACTAAAGGAATCCGTTACTCGTGGGTAAAGAGTACACCCTCTGCAGAGATTATATCAATTCGAATAGCCGTGTCCATGGTTAAGGACTACAGTCTGGGATGGGTCAAGTGCCGGTCTTAGTGTCGGTCTTCGGAGGAAAAACTGCTAAACCAGAACATTGATCATGACATGTGACATATGATGATTATGATTATTATTATTATGGACTAACCATTTGTAGTATTTGAATTATTGAGTATCCCTGGGACGGTTCTACCTCCTGGATATTCACTGTGGTTATTCTTATATAAGCCCTTTATGTGGTGTCGCTCAGACGCCCGACTGTGGCACGTTTGTTATTTACTTCTTTATAAGCCCTTTTTGTGGTGTCGCCGAGACGCCCGACTGTGGCATGCTTGTTATTTATTTTCTTTATAAGCCCTTTATGTGCTGTCGCAGAGACGCCCGACTGTGGCATGCTTGTTATTTATTTTCTTTATAAGCCCTTTATGTGGTGTCACTGAGATGCCCGACTGTGGCATGTTGATTATTTAATCTTCTTTATAAGCCCTTTATGTGGTGTCGCTCAGACGCCCGACTGTGGCATGTCTTATATTATTATCCTTTCGAGGCGTCGCTTCAGACACCCGATCAGTTTATTTTATTCTTATTATCTAGATTACTTTTTCATATTTATTAACCTGTTTGCATGTGGCATGAATTTTACTTCGTGACTGGCTAAGTGATCATGAAAATATTTCAGAGCATGATTATCAGCTGTTATATTATACCTGTGTTCATAATGTTTGCGAGTACATTCAAAGTACTCACTGGCTTGTCCCTGGCTATTGTCTTGGCCAGATTTCTTGCTTGGAGAGGAGCGCTGCGATGACAGCCCCAGAACCTAGGCAATGATGATAGCAACCTCGCGAAGATAGGAGTTATCCAGGTCAGCTGTTCTTGTGGGAAATGGAGTCCCATAGACGCTGATGAACCGCAAACCGCTTCCGCCATCAACCACTAGAAACCATTTGTTGCACTCTTAGGCCAGAATGGTCTTGTACTACATATTTTGTATTTTGCTTGGAACTTCTGTATCAAGTTGGTGTCTCACCAGCTAACAGTAATCCTGGGGCTGGTGAGCACAAGGGCCATTTACTGGGAAATTAATATCCTGGAAAACCGGTCCCGACAACCTTGGTATCAGAGCCAGGCTGACCATTGGCTAATCCTATCTTAGCCAGGTCGATAAACCTAGGTTAACCAACCCACCAGACCTTAACCTAAACCCAGTCAAGCTTCTCGTGTAAGATAGCCACACAGTGACCCCGACACCTTTTTGGCAGTCGGTGCCTAACCTATCGGCCTAGCCTGTCGATCACGCGCCAGTGACCAACACCTAAATTGTCTCATTCACAAGCGTGCGAAGGAAGACTCTGTCCTCTTTTTCTATAAAAAGGGAACGCTAGCCCCAACCCAGCACCGCACAACCTCTACCCCAAAACCGAGCCAAGATGCCTGGCCCCATTGTTCACAATGAGACCACAGCAACCAACCTTGGAGGTTTTGTGACCGTGCTAGCAAACCTCACACGCCGTGCCTTTGCATTAGAAGTGCCCCCAGAGTATGTTGTGTACCAAGGGCCCATGAGCGGTGAGAGCCGCCAATTCTGGGCCACTGTACACGTCTATGGTAGGGGTATATCGCCAGAACGCCCCTACAGGTTCACCGGAAGGACAACTTCCTTTGAGCCACAAGCCATTCAGCTAGCTGCTCGAGAGCCTATAGTTCAACTCCGGCACCTGTCGCCCAGAGTTAACTGCCGCTCGTTCTACTACTACCCCAGCCGTGATGGGTACAGTAGGCCACCCCAGGTTCCCAACGGAGACCACGAGACGGACCCTGCATTGCTGCATCTGGTGCGCTATGTAAGTGCACTAGAGGCACTATTCGATCAGATCACCCTTGATCTGATCGCCGCTCGTGGAGAGCTTGTTCACCGAGCCCCGGCAAGAGGAGAAGAGGAGCCCGACGCCGACAACCCAGTTGTGCTGTTCGGGCAACCGATTGACTCCTTGAGGTCTGCCCCGGCCATCGACTGGAATGCTTTGGTGTCCCCAGAAGTGCTTCGTCGCCTTTTGGGAACACGCTCCAACGGGATTGTGGCCAACAACCCCCGCGATGGTCATCATCGCTACCCTGACCCTGCCGCTCCACAACCCCGCCCAGCAAACCACGATGGTGAAGCCCATGGAGAAGCCTCGACGTCCACCAGTGTAACATCCCCAGGTTACCCCACTCTGGTTAAGCTACTTACCCTGCCATGTCATCATGATCATTCTAATAAAATTGTATTAGAAAATATTTCAACCTCAAATTCAAATTTCAAATGGGAGTCAAATAAATATTTCTTCAAATGGCAAAACTAAAATGTCCATAATACTGGAAATAATCCTAAGGTAATTATAAAATTGAAACCAACCTCAGATAAATTCCCAGAATGCCCCTGGACATTTCAACAGCAGTCCATCAGCATTTAAATTTGTCTTTTCAATTCCTAATAATACCTAATCTATTCCCTTGGCCTCCAAAATAATTGTGGCACTGCCTAAAATTGTGTTGGATTTATTGGGTCTAGTCCCATATTTTTCCAACACTGTTTGGATGCCCAATTAATTCTTTCTCTCTCTCTGTTATCTAAATAAAAAGAAAACAGAAGAAAAAGGAGAAGGGTGAGGCCTTACCTGGCAACTGGACCGAGCCGGCCCAGCCCAACTTACCTCCTTGCCTCGGTGTCGTCTTCCCTGTGGACGACCGCGCCGCGCCGGTCGCCGCGCGACACCGCGACGAGGGCAGGCAGCGAGAGGAGATAAGGACGGGGCCATCCATCCCCCCTGGCCATCTCCTTTCACTTCCCCCTCGCTCCGCCTGCTCATCTCCCTCCTCTCGCTCGATTTCAACACCACCGACCGGAACCGCCGAAGCCCCTCCGTCGATTCCTCGGCCACCGGCGACCTTGCGACCACTGGATGTGTCTGCACGCTCAGATGGCCTCGTCTCCTTCGACTGGCAACCTCAGCTCGAGGCCGGAGCCGCTGTAGCTGCCGCGCTCCCTCTTCGTCTTCTCCGGCCACCGCGGAGCTCCGGGGACCCTCCGCCGACCGCTGCGGCTACTAAACTGACCACCGGCCTTCATGCGCCCCTCAGTGAGCATCTTCCCTCCTCCCTGACCCCTTTGTTTGCTCACACGCGTGCTAGATCGACAGCGCCGCTCGGACCCGTAGCTCGCTGCCGCCATTGCCGTTGAACTCCACGATTCCGTGCCGTTCTGCTCCAATGCATAGCTACGGCGAGATCCAGGGACCCCGTAAAGCTCGCTCGCGAAGCTAGTTCGCCCTAGCGAGCCGCGTAGCCGTGTTTCCGGAGAAGCCCGATTCCGGCCGCCGCATTCGTGCTCGCCGCCGTCGCGTAGGACCTCCCCCAACCCCATCCAACACTTCCAACGGCCGCGGCATCGAACGGCCGTTCGAATGCAGCAGACGGCGCGCGATTTGGTGCCCTCTAGAGGAAACCCGAGCCTCGCCGGCGACACGGCCGCCGCGCGGAGCTCGCCGGCGCGTTCCGGCGACCCTGCCGACGTGGCCGTGGTGGGGCCCGCCCACGGTCGCTGCTAGTGGGCCCCAGGCCTTCGGTTGACTTCGTTGACCGGGGTCAACGCCCGTCACTGTTCCTCTCTCTCTCTGACGTGTGGGCCCCCTGTGTTAATTAAGTTAATTAAGCTTTTAAATTAATCTGCTGGTTAGATTAGGCACTGACATCAGGGGCCCACCCCACTAATTACTCTGTTAGTTTAAATAAAACACTGTTAGTCTAACTAAGGCTGACATGTGGGTCCCACATGTCAGGTTTGACCTGGTCAGCCATCTGTTGACTTGCTGATGTCAGCATGACATCATGCTGACATCATAATTCATTTTTCTGTAAATTAAATAAATTCCAGAAATTCAAATAATCTTTAAAAATTCATAACTTTTAAACCGTAGCTCGGATCGAAAAAGTTAAAACATGAAAGTTGCTCAGAACGACGAGACGAGTCTGATCGTGCCGTCTGTTTCTTCATCGGAACCCCCTACGTAGAAGAACTCGTAACTCCAGACCCAAATCCTGTAGATGAATAGTGCACACACGTCGGATGTTAAATCCCAGAATAATTCTAAAAATAATTAAAATGAATTAGATGCATAATTAGGCAACCCTGCACTGCATCATAGCATCACACGCACCGTATTGCATTTGTTTGCATTATGTTTACCTGTTTCTTCCCCCTCTTCTCTCTCGGTAGACCCCGACGTTGGCGTAGCTCCCGAGGCAGACGCAGCTCAGGAGTACGGCTACGTCCCCGACGATACCACTGAAGACCTTGCCCTTGCCCCCGAGCAAACAAGCAAGCACCCCCATTTTGAGCATGCCTATATCACCTACTCTCTTCTCTCTTATGCTTGCATTAGAACTGCTACTGCTACTGTTTTCCTATATCTGCTGCATAGCCTGATTATTGTACCCTGCCTTGTTACCTTTCTGGTTATCCTAGACTGCTTAGTATAGGCTGGGTAGAGACACGACAGAGACCCCCACTTGATCCCGACTGCCCTGCTGGATATCAGAAGACCCGATCATCAGGATTGAAGACTAGACCCTGGCACCGCACATCACTTCCCCCTTAGTTGCCGACACTGCTGGGTTATCGTCGAGTGCCGAGGGTGATACCTCGTCAGCACTTCTGATGTTAACCTTGTAGGTTAGTTACTCGGTCGTGGTAAGCGAGGGTGATTCCTCCTACACCACCCCCGATAACGACGTCGTCGCGCAACTCCTCAAGTGTGGACCTCGAGGGTGATTCCTCCTTCGTTCACCTTGATGATAACATCGAGCGGGAATTCCATCAAGGGTGATTCCTCAGGGTTCCCTTCGGTGTCAGACACATAGGTACTGTTGATGAGTTGAATTGCACTAAACCATGATACTAAAGACGGGTCGGCCCTGAGGGGTACCCGCGCGAGCTTAACGCGAAGTGATGTGGAGTCGGGTTGACCTGGATGGTCCCCGCGAGATAACTACGAGGCGTGGCCGGGCATTCTTAGCCCTTGTCGCAAGTCCTCGAGACGGGGCGACGGGGTCACATCGATCGTGAGTCTCTGCTCGTTTCCGCGCGCTCCTAATCCACTACGGTTTGGATATTTGATCCGAGGGGCCTCTGGCCCGATAGCACTAACCATCACGTGGGCATAGTATGGGCGTTCTGCGTCGTATACTTCAGCCGAAGCTTAATAGATGTCAGCAACTGAGCGGCACACGTTGGGTTGGACTGGGAACGCAACGGCGCTTGTATTAAGGGGTTGCTAGGTCTGCTCACCGGCGGTGTACGCAACGTTTAGGAGCGTCCGGGGCGATGGCCCAAGACCCCTGGGGGCATAGGTTTAGTCCGGCGTGCTGACCTCTCTGTTAAGTATTTGGTCGGGTTGCGGCGTATTGCTTAGCCGAGGACGGGCATGACCCAGAAAAGTGTGTCCGGCCGGAGTTAAGCGAGCGTGGTGGGTAAGTTGGTGCACCCCTGCAGGGAAGAAACTTCTATCGATAGCCTGTCCTACGGTAACGGACATTCGGAGTTGTATCCCGATCGGTACAACTAGAACTTGAGATGAGAACTGGATAGTACGGCTCTGGGATTGCTTTCTCGCAGGGAGTCGAGAAAGGATCTCAGGTCGAGGTTGATGATATTACTACTACTTTACATTACGTTGATCTGCTCTCCTCTATTGCTGCAAGACTGTCGAAGATTGTTGAAGATGCTAGTCTTCGATAGGACTAGGCTTTCCCCCTCTATTCTGGCTTTTCTGCAGCCCAGTCCACATATACAGCCATTCCTTTGACAATGATGCATATGTAGTGTAGATCCTTGCTTGCTGAGTACTTCGGATGAGTACTCACGTTTGCTTTATTTTCTTTTTTCCCCATATTCCATTTGATGCCACCAGACGACGGAGCCCCTGAGCCAGACGCCCCAGCCGACGACCAGTACTACTACCCGCCTGGCGAGTACTACTACTACGAGGAGCCGACTGACGGCCAGGAGTAGGATCGGAGGGTCCAGGGCAGGAGGCCTACGCCTTTCGATCGTAGTATTTTATTTTACCCCGCCTCTGTGAAGGCTTATCTCTTTCTCTCTCTGTAATATATCTGTACCCAGATATCTAATGCTTCCGCTGACGCTTGTATGCCATCGAGCTATGTATTCGAGCCCTCGAGGCCCTAGCTTGTAATATAAAGCTTGTATGACTTTATTTATGTTTTAGAGTTGTGTTGTGATATCTTCAAGTGAGTCCTTAGGCTTGATCGTGCGCATTTGCGTGTATGATTAGTGCACGATTAAGTCCGGGTCGTCACAACTAGGCACGCCCGCTTAGATATTAACGAGGCAGACTAAGCCACTCGAGTAGTACCGAGTCTTAGTATTTCTACGCCTTGTAATAGTGTGACCTTGTACTCGCCTTGAATGGATGCAGACTGCTTGTGCGCCTTTGTTTTGTTTAGTAGCCCCGCATAAGTCTGTTGGCGTGCGGTTGCATTTTTAATTCCGGGCGTAGCTACCAAAAACCACCCCGACGACACCCACAGTAACACGTCACTTTTGTGAGATATGTGTATCTGTGGCTTTGACCCCGACCCCATAGAGCAGAACCAACAAACTAGTTGCCCCCACACCGTGAAAAGTAACCCAGCCCTGATGCTATATAAAAGGCCACCTCGTGACCTTACCAAGCATCCCTCACTTTGTGCACAACTCGCACAGCCATTTCTTTGCCATGCCGAGCCCTAGTATTTATCTGAGAACTCCATATGCAACCCCAGGTAGTTTTGTAAAAATAAAGTGGGACTTTACCTACAGTACCATGAGTTCTACCCATCCACCCCAGTACGAGCTGCTCAAAACGAGGATCACCCCATCCACCTCGAAATATTGGGCAGTAATGCACATCCCTCCCGCAAACCCAAACCAAGACCCAACGGAAGTCTCCTTCGTGGGGAAATCTATGCCGACTCTGCAAATGGCCATAGAAGCTGTTGCGTACGAAGTGCTTGCTCGCCTTCGATTCGCGGTACCCTATGCCAGCGAACGAGGGTATTATCACTTCCTAAGTCGTGCAGCACCCGGGGAAGTGGCATCTTTTCCCGGTGGACAAATTGACAGGGACCCAGTACTGGCCAACCTTGCCCATTATGTCATCGCTCAAGAGCATTTGACCCAGCAAGTAATGGGTTATCTCCAGAGCCTCGCTGATTTAAATCCTCAGATCACCATTGGCAGACCACTGAGGCCAGACCAGGAGAGGCGCGTTCTTATACTGGTCAATCCACTTCCTCCGGTAGTAGAGGAGTGTGCCCCAGTGCCGGAGACGTTTTCTCCGGACCCTGCCTATTTTCCGTTTACATTGTAGACGCCACTGCTATATTTGTTATCCTAGCATTTATTTATGTATTACCGCTTATGCGTTGTATCCTAATTTTGTGCTATGAATAAATTGTTTGGTTTTGTTGAATGTGAGTAAATTTTTATTTCTTACTGCTGTGATTTTCGATCAACTGTTTCCGCTCTCAGTAAATCTTGAAGTTGGATTTTCTTTGAGCCGTTGCAACAAATATTTCTCCATGACATGAATTTTTAATTCACGCAGCACCAGTACGTCCACTAAAGTTGCACCAATTGTTTTTCCCTCTCGCAGTAACCTCAGTGTATTGCGTGATTAGGATATTTGTTTTTTTTTTGAATTAATACTTTGTGGTAGTAGGAGTAATACTTTTGAAACCGCCCTTAGCAAATCTCGAGGACGAGATTTTTCTTAAGGGGGGTAATGTTGTAACACCCCAAAATTTTAACCATAATTTATTAAATAAAAATTTTGCCTGGAAATTAAATTTTTATTTTCTGGATTTATCTTTTGATTTCAGAATCCCTCTTTTCTTCTGAATTGTGGAGTTTTTCCCTCCAAATGGAAACTTTTCAAAAAAAATATTTTTGGACTTGAGTGCATACTCAAGAATATTTCTTTTATCAGTGGAATTATTTCTATAATTATTTTCCTGAGCTTTATTTCTTTTAAAATGGTTTGTCATAAGTTTTAGAGTCCCATTTGCATTATAACCTTTTGATAAATTCAATTAAGAATTCCACCAAAATTTGGGGATGACATGTGATGTTCCTAAATCACTTTTATGCAAAAACTTCTCTTAGTCATTTGGGGATTTTGAGCCCTACCTCAAGTTTTCAAATCTGGTTCAGTTTGTAGTTTGCACTACAACCTATTTATATATTTCTTTAAAACTTCCATAAAAATTTGGAGATGTTAGTAGTAGTATATAATTCTTTTCTATGCAAAAACACATTGGTGTTCCTTGGAAGATTTGAGCAAACCATCCTCATCTTCATTCTGGTTCAGTTTGGTAGTTTGTACTGCAACCCCTCTTTATCTTGCCCTATTGCCCATGATTTTTCTCCTGCTTATAGACCACCCTACCAAAACCTTAAGTCCAGGATTTGGGAACCTTTTGAATATTTTTGGTCCATGCAATAATGACCTTTATTTTCTGTCCAGATTTGGTTTTCTCAAAAACTTGCACTAGGGAGTTTCTGCTCTGGCCAAACCAACCTGGCCACCCTCTTTATCATCTAAAGAGACCCCAACCTGGAGATTTTGGCTACCAGGAGAGATGCCCTTGGCATTTCATCAAGCAGGTTAGGAGCATGGCCAGATTTGGCATGCTTTTGGTCTGGCATTGTGCAGTTGCTCTAATGACCTAACCCGCGTGTCTATTAGCTCTCATATGCTCATTAGCCTAGTCCTGTTTAGTTTCATAAGCACCAGATAGGACTAGAGTGCGTTGGCATTTCGTCGAGCACATGGCCTGCGTGCTCTGGGGGCGGCCAGAGCGCGCGTTTTGCACGTGCGTGTGCCCGAGTCGCCGCGTCCCGCTGCCACCTCCCCGCGCCCGTTCTGATCCATTCCCACTCGCAGCCAACGCGCCCGACCCCTCTCTCATTGCAGAGTCGCCCTGGCCACCTCCTGGAGCCCTGCAGCGCCACCGTCAGGTCGGCCATGGCGGCTAGCGGACGGCCGCAGCGGGCCCCGGCCTTGGCAGCGCCGCCCGAGCCTTCCCCGCGTGCCAGCTGCCCTCTGGAATAGCTCGAGCTCATCCGTGAGCTCGTCGGCTAGCGCCGGCCAACACCACTTCGCCCTGCTAGTACCAGAGCGGCGGTTCGCCGGCGTTCTTATCCACAGCCGCCGTCGAACCGACCTTCACCGGCTATAAATGGCCACAGACCTCGCTCGAGCTCGTGAGCATCCTCAGGCAAGCCATAGAGTTCTCCCCCTCGCTCAAATCCATCTGGAATCGCCGCCTTCCCCGCCTCCGGTCAGGATTCCGCCACCACCGTCGTGGTCAAATCCGGAGCCCCCTACTGCTCTTCCCCTTGCCTAGTGCTTTCCAACCGGGTCCCTCAGTTGCAGAAGACCCGTCACCATTCCCTCTTTCCACCTAAAACCACCGTAGGAGGAATGCCCCAAGGCCCGAAGCTTCCCCTCCGCCATGGAGGAAGGTGCTCTCACCCTCAAGCTCCCCCGCGCTCCTAACCACCGCGGATGGATGCGGTGCCTCCTCCCGATCATCCCCATATCGAGAGTGCATCGAATGGTGGCTTGTGTCGCCGGGGATCGCCATTGGAAACGGCCCCTGTCTCTGTCGAGGCGCGCGCAGGGGGTAGAAGACGAACCCGACAGGTGGGGACCATCTGTCGGTGAGCCAACCCAAGCCACCAGTGGCGCAACCCGGCTGATGCGTTTCCCTCTGGTGGAAGCGTATTTCCTGTAAGTACGCGACCAATCTCAGAAGGCGTATTCCAGGCGAACCGTTTTCCTTTTTCTGTTTTTTTTTAAATCAGATTTTGACCAAAACTTTGACTGGCTATAACTTTTTAAATACAACTTCGTTTGACTTGATTCTTTTTCTGTTGATTCTCAAATTTTGTCTAGTTTATTTTCATATTTATTTGAAAAAAATTCGAACAACTTTTTTCTACTGTTCTGAAACTATGTGTTGATTTGAATATTTTTCAAAATTTGGAAATGGAGAGGGAAGCAACCTTCAAAAGTTTTGTGGTGCACCCTACCTCTCCACACACTAAAGGCAAGCATTCTGAACCCTAGTATAATATTTGCCGTGTGTTGTTTTGATATGGCTACAACACCGAGCTGATTGGAAACATGCATTATTTCATGTGATGTTATGATCATGTCCCTGTGTGCATGATGGAAATTCCTTGCTGTTGGAATTGATATACTTGTGACAGTATTCACCCACGTATGCCTTTCATGCCTACCGGAAGGAATCCGGAAAAGTCTCTGTCGTGGGTAGACACGAGCTTGATACTGATATTTCGTTGAGACGAGCATATTCAGTAAGGCATGGTGATTTATGATGAGTGGTGATTCTGTCTGTTGGTGTGGAATATATTTGTTATGCTAATCATGCAGGGAATACTTTAACCTCCTGAGTCGACCGTAGATCGAGTTTTGAGCCAGTAACCCCCATTCTGGTTTCGTGCTACCACTTGTCCCTACTACAGGTAGGGTACGGTTCAGTAAGTTGTCAACCCCTTTCTTAGCACACACCGTACAGAGAGGCCAAAGTGAAAGATACCAGTGGCCCCTGGTAGTCATGTCACTTGGTCCGGGGGCATGGGTGTTTCCGGTTGGAGCCGAGGGGGTAGCTCCCCTAGTTTGCGCGCGTTATAAATTTTGTGATCTCATGCTAGTCGAGGTTGTAGCCTCTCCACTTAGAGTTTTGCTTAACAGGTGTCATGGGTGATTCCAGACACCGGTAAGTTAAGCTGGTGTGTGCGGGTCAGGTGTGTTTTCAAGTAAAAGACCTTAAATGGAATTAGTCCCGATGGACTAAAGGAATCCGTTACTCGTGGGTAAAGAGTACACCCTCTGCAGAGATTATATCTATTCGAATAGCCGTGTCCATGGTTAAGGACTACAGTCTGGGACGGGTCAAGTGTCGGTCTTAGTGTCGGTCTTCGGAGGAAAAACTGCTAAACCAGAACATTGATCATGACATGTGACATATGATGATTATGATTATTATTATTATGGGCTAACCATTTGTAGTATTTGAATTATTGAGTATCCCTGGGATGGTTCTACCTCCTGGATATTCACTGTGGTTATTCTTATATAAGCCATTTATGTGGTGTCGCTCAGACGCCCGACTGTGGCACGTTTGTTATTTACTTCTTTATAAGCCCTTTTTGTGGTGTCGCCGAGACGCCCGACTATGGCATGCTTGTTATTTATTTTCTTTATAAGCCCTTTATGTGGTGTCGCAGAGACGCCCGACTGTGGCATGCTTGTTATTTATTTTCCTTATAAGCCCTTTATGTGGTGTCACTGAGACGCCCGACTGTGGCATGCTGATTATTTAATCTTCTTTATAAGCCCTTTATGTGGTGTCGCTCAGACGCCCGACTGTGGCATGTCTTATATTATTATCCTTTCGAGGCGTCGCTTCAGACACCCGATCGGTTTATTTTATTCTTATTATCTAGATTACTTTTTCATATTTATTAACCTGTTTGCATGCGGCATGAATTTTACTTCGTGACTGGCTAAGTGATCATGAAAATATTTCAGAGCATGATTATCATCTGTTATATTATACCTGTGTTCATAATGTTTGCGAGTACATTCAAAGTACTCACTGGCTTGTCCCTGGCTATTGTCTTGGCCAGATTTCTTGCTTGGAGAGGAGCGCTGCGATGACAGCCCCGGAACCTAGGCAATGATGATAGCAACCTCGCGAAGATAGGAGTTATTCAGGTCAGCTGTTCCTGTGGGAAATGGAGTCCCATAGACGCTGATGAACCGCAAACCGCTTCCGCCATCAACCACTAGAAACCATTTGTTGTACTCTTAGGCCAGAATGGTCTTGTACTACATATTTTGTATTTTGCTTGGAATTTCTGTATCAAGTTGGTGTCTCACCAGCTAACAGTAATCCTGGGGCTGGTGAGCACAAGGGCAATTTACTGGGAAATTAATATCCTGGAAAACCGGTCCCGACAGTCTGTGACCCTGTCAGGAAAAATTGTGTACTCAGGACGGCTTGGAGACCTCATCGCATCCCTAGCGATGACGGCAAGAAGACGGGAAAATCCCGCCGGCTCGTTGGCAAAAATCTGGGATGGGCAGCTGCCGCCAGACATCTACTTCAGTAGACAAAAATCCAAACAGTCATATCATAAGAATATGATGACTAAGGAAAATTTGTTACGATGCATGAAATGAATGCTAAAAAAATGTTAGTACTGACTCGAGTGCTAGCGATCGTGCCTAGGGTTTCCTACAGTCAGCCTGGCTCTGGTACCAAGTCCTGTCGAGCCCCTTTCTGGGAATAAATCTCAGAAAAAGGCCCTAAGTCACACCAGCCCCAAGATCAACACAACTGGTGGACTTCCTTGATACAAATAACCAGTACAAATGATATTACACAGGGTTGAGTCTGAAGACTCAACAAAATTATTACAAACTCGCCAAATATATGGCAGTGGCGGAATATGACAGTGGTGTGGTGGTGATACATCTTTGATACAATAACGTAAAGCCAAGCGTCAGAGTGAGGCTTGACTATTTTATTGGTGTAGCAGAAGCTCAGCGGATGATACATGTGGTAGACTCCTATCTCACAGGTTGACTAACTGGGACTCCTCTAAGCGTCGGGCTCGCTAGCGCAATCCTTCTCCACAAGCTCGTCCTCCTCCAAGTCTGGCCAAGTATATAGCCAGGGACAAGCCAGTGAGTATGTTGGAATGTACTCGCAAACATTATGAACAAAAGATATAATGGATGCACATGCTCATGTAGGAACATAATGACATGCTCATGCTGACTAAAATCCTGGTCATGACATAATTATAAAATGATGCGGAAGTAAATAAAACATGTTAGCCAAAACCAGTCTTTTAAGAAAATAAAAGCAAGCGAATGCCACGAGTAGTCTAGCCAGCCCAAGTGACATTAAAAAAAATAAGAGAAATGCCGGTCGGGTGTCTACAAGAGTAGTGGCGAGATAAACCGCCTGTTAACTCGAGAGACGCCATGAGAGGTCTTGAAAAGAAATGCCTGTCGGGCGTCAAGTAACGCCACGGTTGGACTTGAAGAGAAATGCCAATCGGGTGTCCACAAGAGTAGTGGCGAGATAAACCGCCTGTTAACTCGAGAGACGCCGCGAGAGGTCTTGAAAAGAATAGCTGAGTGCCCGGGGTAGTCTAGCCATCCCCAGAGACACTCAGGAAGAATATAAAATGAGAGAAACGGGTTAGTCCTCAATATTATGCATAGCCATAATAATGTTTAATAAGCATAAAATAATCAAGGTAGCACCAGGGTATCAACAATTATACTGCAAAAAATGAGTCAGACATATTTTAATTATTTCCTCCGGAGACCGATACCGGGACCGACACTTGACCCACCCAGCTACGCCCTTTGACCGAGGACACGACTATTCGAACAGTTTTAACTCTGCAGAGGGTGTACTCTTTACCCACAAGTAAAGGATTTCTTTAGTCAGTACCATGACACTGACTAATTCCCATTACGGTCTTTGGGTTGAAAACACACCTGACCAGCACACACCAGAATAACTCTCCGGATGCCAGGAATCACCCAAAGCATCGTTCAAGAAAAACTCTGAGACGGGGAGACCAACGTCCTGCATGGGATCACTATTAATACGCGCGGATTACAAGGGGTGCCCCCCTCTCAGTCAGAACCGGAAACACCCATGCCCCCTGACCCGATGACAGGATTTAGTCCAAGGCCTTTGGAAACCCTCATTCGTGGCCCTCTGTACGATGTGTACCTGGACAGGGGTTAACAACTTACTCAGCCGCACCTTCCTTGCGGAAGGACCCGTGGCAGCACGGTATCCAACTAGGTGTAACGGAACAAGACTCGATCTAGGCCGACTCAGGAGGTGTTAATTAACATCACCGGAATATTCCGCTTAAGTCACAGGACACCACCGTGTCAAGCATAATGGCCCGTGCCCACCGGCACGTCCAAGGCAGGAGACACTCTCCCGTATTTCAACAACTTTACCATGTCAGAAGAATCTCTTGCTTGAGTGATGTGCAAGTTATGAGCAAAAGAGATATGACCATGCATGCAAGTGCTAGTGACATACTACACATATGGTGCAATATCAACCGATGCAACATGCAAATGCAAATGCAATCACCATATCCCAAATTCAATAATGCTTGCCTTGTCCAAAGTAGTCAGGTGAAAACCCTTCAAAATTCTCGGCAAAGTTTCCCTCTTCTTTTCTGAAAATTCAAAATCAACTCAAATTAAAAAAATTGGCAACAGTACAAAAAGTTGTCCCAAAATTTTTTTAAATAAATACTAAAAAAACTAGAGAGAAAAATAAGAATTTTAAAAAAAAGTTCAACTCAAACGGAGTTGTAGTTTAAAAGTTATTAAACTTTCAAAACCAGGGGGTTTTTTGTAAAAAGCCAGTCCCTGTGCGTTTATAAAGAAAACGCTTCGGGCCGAAATACGCTTCTCAGCGCGGAAGGCGTAAAAGTCGAGATTACGCCTTCGTTTTTAGACAGAGAAAAAGAAAAGAAAAAGCGTGAGGTGGGGTCCACCCGTCAGGTTCAAATATTTGAACCTGCGCGCGGAAACAGAGAAGAGACGGCGTTCGCCAGCGGTGATCGTTGGGGTCTTGGAAGGCGGCGATGGTCGGAACATGACAAGGGAGGAGTGCCGCGTCGGAGGGAGGTGGTGGTGGTCGCCGGGGAGCACCTGAACGCCGGCGAGGTCGACGGTGGCGGACGGTGGTTCGGTGGCATTGGGATTTCGTCAGAGAGAGCTCGGGGAGTGGAATTGAAGCGGGGAATCGATGATTTGGTGGAATATATGACTACTGGCAAGGTTTGAGCAGTTGAGGTGGAGTAACGACGATGAACGGATCGGTGACAGTGGCGGCGGAGCGGTGATCGGAGGGGAAGAAGAAGACCTCCTCGAGGTCGGGTGAGTGGTGTAGGGGCGATTGGGAGGTGGTGGAGGCGATGGGTGAGAAGAACGGGGCTCGGGGGCCTTTATATAGGCGATCCCGAGGCGGTCCGGCGGGGTTCGGATCACGCCGGAGTTATGATGGTCGGCGAGGTCGGTTCGGACGGTGGTCGTGGTCGGTGAGTGTCAGTGAGGGTGGAGGAAGCTGCCCGAAGCGCCAGCGCGAACGAGCTTGGGCTTGGTAGCTTTATCCATGGCGAGGTCGGTGTACGAGTGCGGCGGACGTCGTCCGTCTCCGGTGGTTGACAGGGGGCCAAGGGCGGCGTGATCAGCGTGGAGAGAGTGTGGAGGAGTTGCCGCGTGGTGAGTAGTTAGGTGGGGGAGGTCAGCGAGGGAGTGAATACGGCGGGCGCCGTGTGGATCAGCTCGGGTCGCCGCCGCCGAGGACGGAGGCAGGTGCACCGGCCTCCTTCTGTGCTGTCGGCGGTGAGGCGCTGACGAGGAGGGGTCTAGGGTGGCGCAGTTACGAGGGAGGAGGCGTGGACGAGAAGGAGTGGGGATGGAGTGGAGTGCATGGCGCCGTCGCCTCTGCCACTGAACCAAATTCAGTTAACTGAATTTTGGACAGCGATGAACAGTGTGCACATTAGCTATTTGATAAAATAACAGAAGGTGCTAGAGATTTTAGGATTTTGTGGGGATTTTTGTGGAAATGTGTGGATGCTCAAAAATGAGTTTGGCAGAGTTTGGGAATTTTTGGAGCATTTAAAAAATATGTTTGGATCAGGATTATTGAATCTGGTCCAAATTTGAATTGAGTGGGATTTGAAAATTTTGAACTGGGGTACCCCATGTTTTTGGAAAAATGGGTTGTGGGTACCATATATTTGCTGGGATAATTTTGGTGGAGGTGGCATCCTTGTAGAAATGGTGGTTCCTTTGTAAACCAAAGAAATGATGGAATATATGAATTCCAACTTTGGAATTTATTTGGATGGTGAAAAATATTTTTGTGGGGTAGGAAAGAGTTGGATTATGTCCTAGATGAGGTGAGTGACTTGTGGGATAAATTTGGAGTGGAAGAAAATTTGTTGGATGGATTTTAGTAGGGCTAAAAGGAGGTGAAAAGGTTATTTCCTTTGAAAATTTAACTATCCCCAAAACTTTTCTTGCAAAAAAATAAATTGTTTGAAAATCCCAAAGTAATTATCCATATAATATTAAACTCTTCAACCAGAATATTTAAAGAAGATTGAAACCCAAATAAAATTTGAAAAGGTTTTCAAATTGAAGAAAGGTGATATGACTAAAAATGATTTTCAAAACTTTTTTTATTTTTAAGGGAAAGATTTCAAATATTCGGCAAAATATTTTTGGGGTGTTACATGGTGGCAATTCCAAGTGATATGCGACTCTGCCCTTCCTAGCAATCACTGGAAAGGGACCGATGTATCTTGGGGCCAACTTTCCCCGGGTGCCAAACCTCTTTACTCCCTTCATAGGGGTTACTCGCAAGTAAGCATAGTCTCCAGGCTCAAAAGTTACTTCCCGGTGTTTTGGGTCGTAATAGCTCTTCTGTCGGGACTTGGCTACTCGCAGACGCTCTTGAATATCCTTGACTTGCCTTTCAGCCTCGAGCATCAAGTCCGTCCCAAAGATGGGACTGTCTCCTGTTTGGGACAAGTTCAGCGGTGTGCGGCACTTCCGTCCGTACAATGCCTCAAAAGGCGACATCTTGAGACTTGCCTGATAGCTGTTGTTGTAGGAGAATTCAGCGTACGACAAACTATCCTCCCATTTGGGTCCATGGGAGAGAGCACATGACCGAAGCATATCCTCTAATATTTGGTTCACTCGCTCGGTCTGTCCATCCGTCTGCGGATGGTATGCTATGCTGTGTTTCAGCATGGTTCCCAAAGCTTGATGTAGCCATAGCCAGAATGCTGAGGTAAATAGGGAACCCCTATCTGAAGTGATAGACTTGGGTACTCCGTGCAGACTGACTATCCGAGACATGTAGAGTTGTGCCAGCTAATTTGCGTTGAAAGTGGTCTTTACTGGGATAAAGTGAGCCACTTTCGTGAGGATGTCTACAATGACCCAAATTGCATCATTGCCTCTCGTGGACTTGGGCAGTCCCACAATAAAATCCATACATATGTCGTCCCACTTCCACTGGTGCACCGGTAAAGGTTGCAGTAGCCCAGCGTGTTTCTGATGCTCTACTTTGACCTTGTTGCAAATGTCACAGCAGGCAACATAGTATGCTATATCTTTCCGGATTCCAGACCATCAAAAAGTTTCTCTCAAGTCCTGATACATCTTGGTACCTCCCGGGTGGATCGAATATGCGGACTCATGTGCTTCCTTGAGTACTTGTTGCCTCAAGTTGTTCTGATCCTGCACACAAATTCGTTTCTCGAACCACACGGTACCCTGTTCATCTACACGGAAGGACTTGGCCTTCCCTTGCTGAATTAACTCCTTGATCTCCCAAATTTCTTCATCTGACTTCTGTGCTTCCTTGATTTCCTCCATGAGGGTTGGAGTAATTTCCAACGTGTCCGGGGTCATTGGGCCGCATAGCACCATATTGAGCTTGACAAACTCTTCTTGTAAGCTCGGATGCATACCCTCAACTAGTGCATTCACAGCAGCTTGTTTCCTGCTCAGGGCGTCAGCGACCACATTCGCTTTCCCTGGACTAGCTCAAGCCATCTTCGCTGCCTGAGGTTCAGGTCAGGTTGAGTGAAAATATACTTGAGACTCTTATTGTCTGTGTATATTTCACATCGTTGTTCAATAAGATAATGCCTCCAAATCTTCAGGGCATGAACCACAGCAGCTAGCTCCAAGTCATGTGTGGGATAAGTCTCCTCATGAGGTAGTAGCTGTCGTGATGCATAAGCTACAACCTTCCCCTCTTGCATTAGCACGCATCCGATTCCACGCTTGGATGCATCGCAGTATATGTCGAAACTCTTGTGAATGTCTGGGAGGACTAAGAAAGGGTTGTGGTTAGCCTCGTCTTTAACTCCTGGAAACTGCTGTCGCACTCGGCTGTCCAGATAAACCTTTGGTTCTTTTTCAATAATTCCGTCAGTGGCTTGGCTATCTTAGAAAAACCTTCAATGAATCGACGGTAGTAGCCTGCCAAGCCCAGGAAACTACGGACTTCGGTCACCGTGGCTGGTGTCTTCCAGTTCAAGACCGCAGTAACCTTACTGGCATCAACAGCTATTCCTTTCTTTGACAGTATATGTCCAAGGAATCCCACCTCTTTCAGCCAAAATTCGCACTTACTGAACTTGGCATATAAGCGATGGGTTCTCAACCTTTCCAAGACAGCTCTGAGATGTTGCTTATGCTCCTCTTCATCCTTAGAGTATATCAGGATGTCGTTAATGAACACCACTACAAACTTGTCCAGAAAGTCCATGAAGACTTTGTTCATCATGCTCATGAAGTAGGCTGGAGCATTGGTTAATCCAAACACCATAACTGTAAACTCATATAGTCCATATCGAGTGGTGAATGCTGTCTTGGGGATATCCTCCTTTCGGATTTTCAGTTGATGATATTCCGTTCTGAGGTTGATCTTAGAGAATACCCGTGCTCCATTTAACTGGTCGAATAAGTCATCAATTCGAGGGAGCGGGTACTTGTTCTTGATAGTGACCTCCTTAAGCTGGCGATAGTCTACACACATTCGTAGACTTCCATTCTTCTTCTTGACAAATAATACTGGTGACCCCCATGGCGAAATGCTTGGACGAATGTATCCTTTCTGTAGCAACTCGTCTAACTGCTTCTTTAGCTCTACCAGCTCTGGGCCTGGCATACGATAATATTTCTTGTATATTGGAGCTGTACCAGGAATTACTTCAATGGCGAACTCCAATTCTCGGTCGAGCGGCATTCCTGGTAATTCCTCAGGAAACACATCCGGAAATTCACCCACTACCAGGATCAGATTCATATCTATAACAGTGGTCTGGTATGCCGTGCCCTTTCTTGTTATCATTCTGCTGGCCAGAAATTGGACGGTTTGTCCGGCGGGGTTCACCAATGTCACCGTTCTGGTGGCGCAGTTGATACACACTTGGTGCGGTGCCAACCAGTCCATCCCCAGTATTATGTCCAGTCCTGGGGATTCAATGGCAACAAGGGTAGCTGGGAATTTAACTCCATGGATTGAGATTTCCAGACCCTTGTATATTATATTTGTTCTAAGCATAGAGCAAGGGGATTGTACCACCATGATTTTGTCCAAAAGTGAAGGAGAAAATTTATGCAAGGTGGCAAAACTTTGCGAAATAAACGAGTGGGAAGCCCCAGAATCAAATAAAATTATTGCAGGTATGTCGTTGACAGAAAACATACCAAGGACAATGTCTGGAGCTTCGCAGACTTCTTTGGCAGAGATGTGGTGGACGCATCCATGGCTGAAGTTGTGGTTGGGGCGGCGTCCAAGGTGATTGACTTGTGGCTTGTGGTCAGCTGATTGCTTTCCGTTATTAGTAGGACACTGCTTGGCGTAGTGTCCACTCTGGCCACAAGTGAAACAGGTGTTGTTGCGGCGGCAGTCCTCTATGACTGCCTGCTTGCCGAAGGTCTTGCTCTGGTTACCTGGCTTGCTGTTGTTGCCACCATTGTTCCACACAGGTTTGTTCTCAGATGTCCCTGACTGCCAACTGCGCAGCTTTTGCGCATATGGCTCCCTGTTGTCATTCTTGGGCTCGAACTTCCTCTTACGATCATCATTCCCAGACTTGTGTTCTCGTTCGGCGATGACGGCCTTATCCACCAAGGTCTGGAAATCGGGGAAGTCCAACATGCATAGCTGACATAGGAAGGCGTGATTAAGTCCTCCGAGGAACCGGTCTATTTTCCTTTCTTCGGTAGCCACATCATGAGGAGAGTACCGGGCCAAGTTGTTGAACTTGTTTAGGTATTCTCCCACAGACATGTTTCCTTGTGTGAGAGCCAGGAATTCTCTCTGCTTCACTTTCATGATACCCATGGGAATATGATACTTGCGGAACAGCTCTTTGAATTGCTCCCAGGAAATCTCTTCTCCAGCAGGCCACATTAACTTGGTGTTGTCCCACCATATGGCTGCCGGGCCTTCAAGATAATGGGTGACAAATGGGACTTTATCTGCTTCTTCACAACGAGCGATGTCCAATTTCTTTTCCATGGTTCTTAACCAGTCATCAGCCTCAATAGGATCCACAGCCTGACCAAAGCTGGGTGGTTTTGTGCGCTAGAAGTCAGACAGTTTGGAATGCACCCCATTGCCATTGTTCTGACCTACTATTGTCTGCATACTCTTGAGAAATTCCATGAGGTCTTGGTTTCTCTTTTCCTCAAACATTCTCATTATCTAATCTGTGGTTGGTGCTTGAGGTGGTGGTGGTGGTAAGTCTTCGGGCGGTTGCCCTGCCTGCGTGGCGGATCGATGGACGGGGTTTCCATCGCCGCCTTGACTGCTACTTCCTCTCTTCATCCTAATTTTTGTTCCCGTGGCAAATACCGAATCGATGAGCAACATCCATAAGGAGAAATACAGTAATATGACACCAGAGAAAATTCATGAAAAAGGCAAATAAAGAGAACAACATAATTATACAAGATAACCCAACATCATACATGGCAAGCTAGTAGGGGGATATCATGACTAGACTGCTCATACGGCAGTCAACATATGCAAAGATGCATGCATTACTACTCAAGCTCTAGTCTATAGCGTCGGTGACACGAACACTGCCCATCTGAAGAGTCCTCGTTGTCAGATCCTGAGTCAGAATCAGAACTGATGATGTGAGTCACCGGGTCAAAGGAGACGCGACGTCGCTGCTGAGACGGCTCTCCTTCTGCGGGAGAAAGAGCACGTCGCCTCAACATCAGCGGAGTAGGAGTGGCTAGGAGTGAGGCCCACTCAGTTGAGGTCTCACGTCGACTACCAGCCGATAAGCCTGATGGTCCAGAAAAACAAGAAGGGGTATCAAGCACATGCGGAGGTGGAACTGGTGGTGGATACCTAGGTGGAACTACATGAGGAGGAGGTGCTGGAGTCACTGCTGCAAGTGCCTCCTGAACATGACACAGCTCCTCAGCCAAGGAAATGATCATACGGTAACTGGCGTTTAGGTAGCGAGACAAAACACCAGCCGCATGATCACATGCCGGGTCAACAGGTGAGAAAAGGACTCGCCCTGTCGTAGGCGACAGGGTGGGATAGTGGAAGAAACCTGGATGGGTCTGTATCTCGACCTCGTGGAAGCGCAAGTCAGTAATAGCCTCCATGGCAGCAAACTGGATCGCCAGCTCCGGAGTAGAAGCCACTCCGCCCTTGGAAGAGTGAGAAGATCTTCCAATATCCGAAGTCGCGGTCATGTAAGCCACTGCATGGTACTCATATACGGACTCGCCCAACTGCTCCCGAAACACCTCGTACACCGGGTCATCACCGTTGGGATACAGCCGAAGCCAGACGCTACGAAGCAGAGCTGGAAAAGTGTGGGGTTCTAGCTCATGATGAAAGTGATATGGAACTGGTGCCATCTACACTCACAATGCCAAGGGTTAGTAACATAATGAATTATGATGCATGAGGCATGGCATGCAACAATCAAATGCAACAAGCAGGATGCACACTCAAAGTCCTATGCTAATCGCAGTCCTAGCGCGGGTTACCTAGGGTGTCCTACAGTCAACCTGGCTCTGATGCCAAGCGTTGTGGCACCCCGGCTCAGAGAACCAGTTTACCAGTGTTTCCAACCCAGAGATCATGTCTTCTGGAAACACACAACAACTTGGAACAGAACATAGCTGAACTTTTATTGATAATAGTCGAGTACAAGCTTATATATTACATGATCATCGAGGCCAAAAGCACATCTAGTGCTATGACAATATCTACATCATTTATCTAACATATCAGGGCCTCGGTATTACTACGGGACACTACTGCGAAAGACTACTGCGTAGCGGAACATCATAGTAACTCCATCCACAGGGACACTGCTGAGGACACATCCTAGACATCGCAACACGGACCTTCGAGACCTCCGTCTCAGTCTTCTCCTGCATCTGGCATGATACGCCAGGTGAGTACTTTGAATGTACTCGCAAGCACATGACAACCAAGTATGCAGCAAATAATAGCATGGCAATCAACATGTTATGTCTTAACTGATTCCCTTACTGTTATTAACTTACTCATATCCGGGTTGTCTTACAACCCTCGGAATCCTCGATGCCAATGAGTACTTCCGCTCATAAGACAAGTTCTTCCATCATTACTATGGTTATTACGGTTGATCACCTAGAGAGGTCTGGACGGGCTGTCCAATACCGTGGACGCGGCTATTCGAATAGATTTTACACTCTGCAGAGGTTGTGCACTTTACCCACACCATGGAGCACCTGACCTCGTGATCCCATTCGGGTCGACCAGCGTTGCTCCAACGAAACCCGCCTGACTCGTGACTCTCCCATCGTACCACCGGCAATCACGCTCCCTCGGAGTCAAGCCTTGGGTGGCCCCGTGTCACCTCGTGACACCTGCCACCGTCGTGGCCTAACTAAACTGTCCCAAACGGGGACGCCGGCACAGAACTCAACTGGGCTCACAGGGTTATCGCCGTCTGCCTGATCAGGGCAGCACGCACGCATAACCCTCCCTGTCTGGGGGTACCGGTGAAGTATCACGGAGCCAGACCAAGTCAAGTCCGTCCCATACCGGCAAATGTGGCTGCACGGGTAAGCCCGGACAGGTGACTCTTGATCAACCAACTAAGTATCACTTAGCAATCATGGCCATTCATCATATCAAAGTTGTCAACAATAGGCATTTAAATACTTCATTTGAATTATCTATGTTAATTAAATGCAAGAAATGAATATGAATTATGCAATGCTATGAAATGCTTCATAATATGGATGTCCTGGCTTGCCTTGATCAGTTGGGTTGTTCAAATACTCCTGGTCTTCAAATCCACAAGAATCTACTTCTGAAAACATTTTTAAATGGCAAAGGAAAATGTCACATAAAGCCTTTTTATTCACCAACACTTCTGTGAGTATTGGAAAAATGCCAAACTTGGTCAGAAAATAAAGGAGTTGAATATGAACACAATGCAGAAAGAATCAAGTGATTTGGACCTTTTAATAAAAAGTTATTAATGGTCAAATCTGCTGGTCAAAACTGCTTAAATAAATGAAATTGAAAAAAAAACAGAAAAACCAGTGGAGGGCTACGTCGAAGGCGTAAACCTCACGGGCGTCTCCACTTACCCCTTCGCGCGCACAGCCACGGTCGCTGACAGGTGGGGCCGGTTCGATTTAAACAGAAAGAGAGAGAGAGGCAGAGAGAGGGGCGGCTTACCGGCGCTGCTCGCCGGCGATAGCGATGGCGGTTGGGCTGGGAAACGATGGGGATGGATCAGGCACTCGAAGACGGTCCTCCCTGTACCCGTAGCTCCCCCGGAGACGGCTGGACAGCGTCGCCCCCTACCTCTCCGGCGGCGGCAGCTTTCGGGACTCGTCGGCGGTGGCGATTCCGTCGGCGATTCGCTTGGGCAGGAGGTTGAGGAGCACTAGTGGAGTGCACTGAGCTCGAGGGCGCAGTCGGACGAGGCTGGGGTGGGGTGGAGAGGGCTGGTGGTGGAGCTCAACTGGCGGCGTAACTCCGCCGAGGCTCGAGGCCAGAGGGCCTCTCGGCCTTGGCTCTTGCTCGGGAAGGCAATTGAGGATGGAGGGAGAGGGGTGAGGAGCTCAGCGAGGCCGGGCGGGCCTATTTATAGCCGGAAGGTGAAGCTCGCCGAGTTCTCTAGATTGGCGGCGACGTGGCTACGCCACTGGCGCAAGGACGTCGAGCTGGCCGTCGTGGCACAGGGCGACGAGACGGGAGCGAGCAGACCATTGAATCCGCGAAGAGATGGCTCGGGGAGAAGAAGACGAGGGCGCCGCAACTATGGCCGCACGGGCGGCACAGTGCTCATGGTCGTGGCGGCCGCCGAGAGCTTCTCCGGCGAGGGGAGGAGTCCAGAAGGGCTAGGTGGTGAACGGGGACGATGTCAGCACACGGAGACAAGCTACTGCGGCGAGAGGTAGTCGGATGCGACGCCATAGACACGGGCGCGGTGCAGAGCGCGCGAAATGGCATGCCATTTTCGTGATCACCACGAGAGTTGATGTCTAGAGGCCACGAGAGCCTGGCGTTTCTTGTCTGGCACGTCGACCCTCGATCACTCAGCTCACCTACACCTCTGGTTTGGCTTGTCTTAGTCTGAGATGAGGGGTAGCCTCAGATACAGTTTCTAACAATGAACTAGAGAGAGATCTGGAGAAGTGGTCAGCTGTGAATAGTACCAATGGAGATGTCCAGGATGATCTAGGTTGGAAGGACTCAAAACTGGTCAAGTTTGAGAAGGTTTGGTTGAGATTTAAGGGTAGTTCATGTGTAACCTACCAATCTGGTCCAGAATGTGAAAGTTGAAGCCCTGCTCATATGAATGATCTTTAGATGCTGAAACTTGGTGGAGGGAAGTCATTTGTAGTTGCCTTCATGCCACAAAAATTTCAGAGCATTTGGACAAACCTAGCAGGTACTTCCTTCACAAAGGTCCAGACTGACCAGGAACAAAAATGAATTGTTTTACAAAATATTTGAACTAGGCCATGGAATATTTTTGGATATTGGGGCAAGATATGGTCTAAGGTATTTTAGAGAATTATTTGAGAATTTTCTGGCCATCCAAACTATAGGTTGCTTCACAACCCATAGTGATGACCTAAATTCCCAAATAAAAGAAAAGGGTTATTGGAAAAGATTTAAATTGGGATTTGGGTCCTAGAGGTACTTGGCAGGGTTTTGGCAAGGTGATGAGGCTTTGGATTACTTGGAAAGATTCAAAAGTTTCCAAGACCAACTAGAAAGATTCAAAAACCATTCAAATTTCAATTAAAGCCAAGAAAAGTTTGAAAAGAAAAAGTTGCCAAAATCAGGGTGTCACACACATCCTTCTTAGAACCTTCTTGCGCTTGTGAAAAAGACATTGTTTCCTGCACATTGTCTTTGATACGTCCATTTTGCATCACTATTTGCTATTGTAATTTATCATATTTCAATAATATATGCCACATTATGATGTAATTCTAATGACTTTTCTTTCTTTACTGCAAGGTATACCCAGAGAGGGAAATTACCGGACAGTTCAAAATTTAAACCTAATTTGCAACAAAAGATAAAAAATTAGGGCTCCAAACATGCCGGGGATTTTTGTGAATTACTTCTGGAAAATATGAAGACCGAAGGAGGGACAGAGGGGAGCCACAGGGGCACCAGATGGATTGGCCACGTGGTGGGCCCGTCTGGTGGCTTTGTGTCTACATTCCCGTGCCCTTTGGCTATAAAATCTCATTTTTCCTAGAAAAACTCAAAGAAAATATTCGGGACTTTTCGTCGCCGTCTGCGAGGTGGAACCGAGGTGGAGCACTTTTGCTCTCTCACGGAGTGATTCTGCCGAGGAAACTTCCCTCCGAGATGGGAGATCTAAGCCATCATCATCATCAACATTCTGTTCTTCATCGGGATCTTCATCAACATCTTAACCAACACCATCTCCATCTCCAACCCTAGTTCAACATCTATTCAATCTGGGTACCATAACCTCAGATCGGTTGCTGAGAGTATTTTTATGTATTGATTACATCTTATAGTTGATGCTTACGAGTTTTATACCCCCCAAAAATAATTACTTTGCATTAGTATATTTGATTAGCAGTAATATAACTTTTGTTTGGTGTTTCTTCATAGCTTGTGTAGCTCTCAATGCATGATCTGGGTGCATGCATGAATGTTGTGTTTTATAATCCCATATAGTTTCAGAAACCGCTATAAATTCAATCAAAGCTAGATAGAATATTTTACTGATAAGATGGGGATGTTTCTTAAGAAAAATGTGTGGCCCAGTTAATTTGGAATGTTTACTTTGATCAGTTTGGACAGAAAAAAGGGTTTCGGTCAGTGAACTCAAGTATATGCCTATATTTACTTTTGGTTCCTAGGAAAACACGCACATTTGGTTCTCATACTTCGAAAGCTGTGTGCCACACCCGACTTGAAGCAGATTCCAAACTGACGTCATGTGTCTTTTGACCCAAATTGACAGTGGTCCTTCTACTTAATCTCTTAAAGTAAGCTACAGTTGTTTTAATCACTTTATTGTTGAGTTAACATGTAAGCCTCCCCCAAAATCATATATTGCATTGTGGAGTATTAAGCTAAAGCTATATATGTTCCAGTTGAAGAGGGAAATGAGTAGTTATACAAATACTGTAGGCGCTATTGTTTCGAGGACAAAACCGTTATTAACACCACATACACTGTAGAGTTCTTGTTAGTTATATACCAATCAACAAAATTTTATTAAGATATTTTTCAAACTCGTATATTGTGAAACCCTCTATGAAGATATTTAAAATTAGTAAAAGAGCTACAACCATATGAAAACAAACTATAGTATATCTATAGAAACCCGCATAACTATTTCATGCGTGCACAACTTGTCTCATGGATCAATGTGATCTTGTCATATTTTTGCTTTACTTCAATTTAGATGGCATGTTGATACATCTCCAACGTATCTACAATATTTTATTGTTCCATGCTGTTATGTTATCATTCTTGGATGTTTTAAAATCATTTTATAGCAATTTAATATCATTTTTTGGGACTAACCTACTGACATAGTGCCCAGTGCCAGTTGCTGTTTTTTACTTCGCAGAATATCAGTACCAAACGGAGCCCAAACGCAGCAAAACTTTTTGGAGATTTTTCCTGGACCAGAAGACACCCAGTGTGCCAAAGAAGTACCAGAGGGGAGGCCCGAGGGGAGCACAACCCACCAGGGCTCGCCAGGAGGCCTAGGCGCGCCCAGGGGGGTTGTGCCCACCTCGGAGCGCACCTGGACCGCCTCTTCGCCCTATAAATTCCCAAATATTCCAGAAACCCTAGGGGAGTCGACGAAACACAATTCCAGCCGCCGCAAGTTCTAGAACCACGAGATCCAATCTAGACACCATCACGGAGGGGTTCATCGTCCTCATTGGTGCCTCTCCAATGATGCGTGAGTAGTTCACCATAGACCTATGGGTCCGTAGGCAATAGCTAGATGGCATCTTCTCTCTTTTTGATTCTCAATACAATGGTCTCTTCGAGATCTATTTGATGTAACTCTTTTTGCGGTGTGCTTGTTGGGATCCGATGAACTTTGAGTTTATGATCAGCTCTATATTCATGAAAGTTATTTGAGTTTTCTTTGATCTCTTATATGCCTGATTACTTATAGCCTCCTATTTCTTCTTCGAATTTTTGGTTTAGTTAGGCCAACTAAATTGATTTTTCTTGCCATGGGAAGAGGTGCTTTGTGATGGGTTCGATCGTGCGGTGTTCTTTCCCAGTGACAGAAGGGGCAGCAAGACACGCATGTATCGTTGCTACTAAGGATAACAAGATGGGGGCTATTCCTACATGAATAGACCTCATCTATATCATGTCATCATTCTTATTGCATTACTCTGTTTCTCCCTGAACTTAATACACTAGATGCATGCTGGATAGAGGTCGATGTGTGGAGTAATAGTAGTAGATGCAGGCAGGAGTCGGTCTACTAATCTTGGACGTGATGCTTATATAATGATCATTGCCTGGATATCATCATAACTATTCGATCTTCTATCAATTGCCCAATAGTAATTTGTTTACCCACAGTATGCTATTTTCTCGGGAGACGCGACTAGTGAAATCTACGGCCCTCGGGTCTATTCTTTATGATATTTGCTTTGAGATCTATTTTTATTCGGTTTTATTTTCAGATCTATTATTCCAAAAACCAAAAAATATCTTGCTGCACTTTTTTATTACTTATTTTATTTCGCGCTTTATCGAGAGCTATTTATTCAATCTACAACCATTATTTTCCCCTCAACTTCACAATTTCTGGCGCCGAAACCCCGTAGGGATTGACAACCCCTCATACGCGTCGAGTTGCAAGTATTTGTTCTTTGTGTTCAGGTACCATTTACATAGTATTGCTTGGTTCTCCTACTGGATTGATACCTTGGTTTCATAACTGAGGGAAATACCTACCGTAGCTGTGCTGCATCATCCCTTCCTCTTTGGGGAAATACCGACGCAGTTTCAAGCGACATCAAAAGGAATTTCTGGCGCCGTTGCAGGGGAGACATCATCAACATCTATCAGGTTCCTAATCACAAATCTCATCTCCTTGCAATTTACATTATTTGCCATTTGCCTCTCATTTTCATCTCCCCCACTTCTAAAACATTTTCAGAAAAACACAAAAATATTTGCCTTTTTATTTGCCTTTTTTCTTGTTTGATCTTTCTTTGCGTGTGTGCCATGTGTCTTCTATTTGCTTGCATCTTCGCTTGCTAAAAATTTATTGTTATTGATCCTCATCCACTTGCTAATATTTTCAAAAGATCCAATTATGATGAACCAATTGCTAGTGAGTTGAGTGCACAAGATTATCTTTATGAAGTTTTGCTTGAAATTCATGAATCTGAAAATTATGATGAAGTGCTAAACAAGGAAATTTATGAAGTGATTCACGATAGCTTCTTGAATG
The DNA here is from genome assembly GCA_011799875.1 of Thinopyrum elongatum. Classification (NCBI taxonomy): domain Eukaryota; kingdom Viridiplantae; phylum Streptophyta; class Magnoliopsida; order Poales; family Poaceae; genus Thinopyrum; species Thinopyrum elongatum. The sequence goes on along the minus strand of CM022297.1, from coordinate 523,236,809 downwards.
AGAAGCATGATTGCAATGGTGTTATTATAAATTCTATATGTCAATTGTGCTAATAATATGCAAAACCCCAAGCTTGGGGATGCTAATTTTGATATGTCAATTACTTATTGCAATGATCATGATTGGGGTGATAGTGCTTCTTATGATCTTGAAATTTTATTTAAGCCTCATGATGAATATGATATTGATAATAATGTTTGCAATAATATTGAAAGTGGGTTTGGAAGAGTGTAAACTTTAGGTATTAATGATCCCACTACTTTGGAGAATTATCAATCTTGTGAATTTTTTGATAAAAGTGGGTTTGGACAGGTTATGACTTTATTTGATGATAATCCCACTATTTTGGAAGAGTGTCAACTTTACATGCATGTGGATCATGTCGAAAATATGTTAGGTGATAGCTATATTGTTGAATTTGAATATGATCCCACATGTAATTATTATGAGAGAGGATAATATGGTTGTAGAAATTTTCATGTTACTAAATTACCTCTCTTCATGTTGAGATTGTTATTCTTTCTTTCTCCTTGCTTGCATATGCTAGGTTCTTCTTGTCTTGATAATTTGTTCTCCTATAAAATGCCTAGGCATAGGAAGTATGTTAGACATAATTATGTTTGTCACTTGTTTTATGATGCTCTCTTTGTGTTTCAATTATTATCTTTCATGTGAGCATCAATAAAATCTTATGCCTAGCTAGGGGCATAAAACGATAGCGCTTGTTGGGAGGCAACCCAATGAATAAAATTTATTTTTGCCTTTTTCTTTCTGTTTTTTAGTGTTTGCACAATTATGATACTGTTATGATTGTGTTTTTATATTTTAATTAGTTTTTGTGCCAAGTAAAGCCTTTGGGATCATGTTTGGTGATAGTTGATTTGATCTTGTTAAAAAACAGAAACTTTTGCGTCCAGTAGCAGAGTTTTGGAAATTCACAGAAGCGAGGAAAACTTCTGATTTTTTTTCACAAGATTAATGTACAAATTTCCTACGTTGTACTAATTTTTCAGAATTTTTGGAGTTACATAAGTATGAGAAAAATTCGTGTCTTTACAGACTGTTCTGTTTTTGACAGATTCTGTTTTCGTTGCAATGTGTGCTTATTTTGATGAATCTATGGATTGTATAGGGGGGTATAAGCCATGGAAAAGTTATAATACAGTAGATATAATGCAATAATTAAATTTTAATGGGTTTGCAACAGTACTTAAAGTGAAGATTGGTTTTCTTATACTAATGGATCTCACGAAGGTTTTGTTAAGTTTTGTGTGTTTGATGATTTCATGTTTTGGGTGAGAACATGATGGATGAAGGAATAAGGAGTGAAAAGAGACTAATATTGGGGATGCCCCATGGAACCCCAACATAATATTTAAGTAGAACCAAGCAACTAAGCTTGGGGATGCCCCGAAAGGCATTCCCTCTTTCTTCTAACGACCATCGGTATTTTACTTGGAGCTATATTTTTATTCGTCACATATCATGAGTTTTGCTTGGAGCGTCTTGTATTATATGAGTCTTTGCTTGTTTTGCTTTTTATTTTGTCACAAGTATCCTTGCTGGACACATCTATTTGAGAGAGCCAAATTATGCTATGATTTGTTAGAATTGCTCTTTATGCTTCACTTAAATTTTTTGAGCTATGGAATTGCTCTAGTGCTTCACTTATATCTTTTTGTGCACGGTGTGCTTTAATATTTTTGAAGATATACTCTCATGCTTCACTTAGATTTATTTGAGATTTAGTAATTTTGAAGAAATTCTCTCATGCTTCACTTATATTATTTTGAGAGATGAAAATCTTTATGCTCATGTTCTTCACTTAAATTTATTTGAGCTTGTCAAAGCAATTGCAATATATGAAACTAGTCCCAAAGTGATAGATATTCAAGAGGGATATAATGAAAAATTTTATGAAGATCATTGGACAAATTAAACTTGATTCCTTGTAATAGTTTTGAGATATGATGATAGTGATATGTGAGTCATGTTGGTGAGTAATTATGCTTTAGTAAGAATATTGGTGTTAAGGTTTGTGATTCCCTATGCAAGCACGAAAGTCAATAGTTATACAATGAAATTACCTCCTACTTGTGGTGCATTATTCGGTGTTAGTTATGCTTAATGCTCGCTTATGTGATTTTTCGTTTCTTAGTTGGTTACTTCTCAATCTTTTTGCTAGCCTCCACTTGTACTAAGTAGAAATACTACTTGTGCATCCAAAATCCTTAAACCCAGTTTTGCCACATGAGTCTGCCATACCTACCTATATGCGGTATTCCCGTGTCATTCTAAGCAAATTTGTATGTGCCATCTCTAATTTTCAAAATAATTTTCCTTTTTGTGTGCTCGTACCGCTCATGAAGCGGCAGGGGGTGGCCAATATTTTCCATGCTAGATGTGTTATTCTCAAGATGAGTGTTTATTCACTTGTCATTGCACGAGAGTATGGCGGTAATAGGGATGCCCAGTCCTGAAATTAAAAATGAATTTACTTTATGTTGTCAAATAATAAATTCCTTGGAAAGTGTTGGTATGGACGGTACCCGTGGATACGGCTATCCATGGAGTGTGAAAGAATGGTGGAGAAAGGAATAAACTTTATTTTCTGTTTGGGAACCGCCTATAATATATCTACCATGGAAAGTGTTGGGAATTACTCGGTCGTTTTCGTTGACGGGAAAAGTATACCTCTCAAAAAAATTTATCTCTCAATTTAAGCTTTGAGCTCTGGCACCTCTACAAATCCCTACTTCCCTCTGCGAAGGGCCTATCTATTTACTTTATGCAATTTTTATTTTTATTTGAGTCTCCACCTTCTCTTATAAAGCACCAACTAAGGGGCACTATGATCGTACTTGAGCATTGGATGTAGCTAATATGCGAGTGTGTTTCACGAATAGATCAGTGATTGAGCATGATGGGCTAGGGATATCTTTCTTTAGTGTTGATATTTTGAAAGACATGGTTGCTTGTTGATATGCTTGAGTATTGAAATCTTCATGTCAAAACTAGACTATTGCTTTGAACCATATAAAAGTCCAAATGTCCATGCTACAAAAGAAAAGAATATGTGATGAACATGTTAGGGAGCATTCCACATCAAAAATTCAGTTTTTATCATTTACGTACTCAAGGACGAGCAGGAATTAAGCTTGGGGATGCTGATACGTCTCCAACGTATCAATAGTTTTGGATTGTTCCATGCTGTTATCTTATCATTCTTGGATGTTTTACAATCATTTTATAGCAATTTTATATCATTTTTTGGGACTAACCTATTGACATAGTGCCCAGTGCCAGTTGCTGTTTTTTGCTTGTTTTTTACTTCGGAGAATATCAATACCAAACAGAGTCCGAACGCAGCGAAACTTTTTGGAGATTTTTTCTGGACCAGAAGACACCCAGTGGGCCAAAGAAGTACCAGAGGGGAGGCCCGAGGGTAGCACAACCCACCAGGGCGTGCCAGGAGGCCCAGGTGCGCCCAGGGGGTTATGCCAACCTTGGAGCCCCCTTGCACCGCCTCTTTGCCCTATAAATTCCCAAATATTCCAAAAACCCTAGGGGAGTCGACGAAGCACAATTCCTGCCGCCGTAAGTTCTAGAACCATGAGATTCAATCTAGACACCATCACGGAGGGGTTCATCATCCTCATTGGTGCCTCTCCGATGATGCGTGAGTAGTTCACCATAGACCTACGGGTCCATAGGCAGTAGCTAGATGGCTTGTTCTCTCTTTTTGATTCTCAATACAATGGTCTCTTGGAGATCTATTTGATGTAACTCTTTTTGCGGTGTGTTTGTTGGGATCCGATGAACTTTGAGTTTATGATCAGATTTATATCCATGAAAGTTATTTGAGTTTTCTTTGATCTCTTATATGCATGATTACTTATAGCCTCGTATTTCTTCTTCGAATCTTTGGTTTAGTTAGGCCAACTAGATCGATTTTTCTTGCCATGGGAAGAGGTGTTTTGTGATGGGTTCGATCGTGCAGTGTTCTTTCCCTGTGACAGAAGGGGCAGCAAGACACGCATGTATCGTTGCTATTAAGGATAACAAGATGGGGGCTATTCCTACATGGATAAATCTCGTCTACATCATGTCATCGTTCTTATTGCATTACTCCGTTTCTCCATGAACTTAAAACACTAGATGCATGCTGGATAGCGGTCGATGTGTGGAGTAATAGTACTAGATGCAGGCAGTGTTGGGGAATGTTGCATTGAAAACAATAAAAATTCTACGCGCACGCAATATCTATCCATGGAGATGCATAGCTATGAGAGGGGAGAGCATCTTCATACCCTTGAAGATCGCTAAGCGGAAGCGTTTATCAACGCGGTTCATGTAGTCGTACACCTTCATGATCCGTCCCAATCAAATACCGAACGTACAGCACCTCCACGTTCAGCACACGTTCAGCTCGATGACGTCCTCACCTTCTTGATCCAGCAAGAGGGGCGAAGTAGTAGATGAGTTCCGCAGCACGACGGCATGGTGACGGTGGTGGTGAAGAACAATCTCCGCAGCGGTTCACCAAGCACAACAGAAACTATGACGGATGATAAACTAGAGGGGGCGGGGTTGTCGGCACACGGCTTGGTGAATCTTAATGTGTTCCGGGTGCTAGCCCTGCCCCTCTATTAATATGTTGAGCCATGGGGTCGTTTCTTGGAGAAAGAGCCTCCTCAAAGTCGGTTTAGCACGCAAAGAAGAGTCCTTCTCGTGCTTCCAGGACCAGACACCACAGTCCTCGCCGTCTGGCCCAGACGCCATGGGCCTTGGCGTCTGGCCCAGATGCCATGGGCCTTGGCGTCTGGCCCAGGGCTAGACATCAGGGTCCCTGACGTCTAGTCCCTGACCTCCACAAAACTTCCTTTTGCACCGACCTAAAGCCTCGTGGGCCTTACCCCCTAACCATATCATCCAGTATATCAATCTTTACCTCCGGACCATTCCGGAGCTCCTCGTCATGTCCGTGATCTCATCCGGGACTCCGAACAACGTTCGGTCACCAACATACATAACTCATATAGTATTATATCATCAACGAACGTTAAGCGTGCGGACCCTACGGGTTCGAGAATGATGTAGACATGACCGAGACGCTTCTCCGGTCAATAACCAATAGCGGGACCTGGATGCCCATATTGGTTCATACATATTCCATGAAGATCTTTATCGGTCGAACCTTTATGACAACATACGTTGTTCCCTTTGTCTCTCGGTATGTTACTTGCCCGAGATTCGATCGTCGGTATCTCCATACCTAGTTCAATCTCGTTACCGGCAAGTCTCTTTACTCGTTCCGTAATACATCATCCCGTAACTAACTCCTTAGTTACTTTGCTTGCAAGCTTCTTGTGATGTTATACTACTGAGAGGGCCCAGAGATACCTCTCCGTCATACGGAGTGACAAATCCCAGTCTCTATCCATGCCAACTCAACAGACACCTTCGCAGATACCTGTAGAGCACCTTTATGATCACCCAGTTACGTTGTGACATTTGATGGCACACAAGGCATTCCTTCAGAGTCCGGGAGTTGCATGATATCATGGTCGAAGAAACATTTATTTGACATTAAGAAAGCAGTAACAATAAACTGAACGATCATATGCTATGCTAACGGTTGGGTCTTGTCCATCACATCATTCTCCTAATCATGTGATCCCGTTATCAAATGACAACTCATGTCTATGGTTAGGAAACCTTAACCAGCTTTTGATAAATGAGCTAGTCTAGTAGAGGCTCACTAGGGACACGGTATTTGTTTATGTATCCACACATGTATTTAAGTTTCCGGTCAATACAATTCTAGCATGAATAATAAACCTTTATCATGAATAAGGAAATATAATAATAACAACTTTATTATTGCCTCTAGGGCATATTTCCATCAGTTTCCCACTTGCACTAGAGTCAGTAATCTAGATTACATTGTAATGAATGTAACACCCATGGAGTCTTGGTGCTGATCATGTATTGCTCGTGGAAGAGGCTTAGTCAACGGGTCTGCTACATTCAGATCCGTATGCACTTTACAAATTTCTATGTCTCCATCCTCTACATATTCGAGAATGGAGTTGAAGCGTCTCTTGATGTGTTTGGTTCTCTTGTGAAACCTGGATTCCTTCGCTAAGGTAATTACTCCAGTGTTGTCACAAAAGATTGTCATTGGACCCGATGCACTGGGTATTACCCCTAGATCGGATATGAACTCCTTCATCCAGACTCCTTGATGCGCTGCTTCCGAAGCAGCTATGTACTCCGCTTCACACGTAGATCCCGCCACGATGCTCTGCTTAGAACTGCACTAACTGACAGCTCTACCATTTAATATAAAAACATATCCGGTTTGCGACTTAGAGTCATCCGGATCTGTGTCAAAGCTAGCATCGACGTAACCCTTTACGACGAGCTCTTCGTCACCTCCATAAGCGAGAAACATATCATTGGTCCTTTTCAGGTACTTCAGAATATTCTTGACCATTGTCCAGTGATCCACTCCTGGATTACTTTGGTACCTCCCTGCCAAACTTATGGCAAGGCACACATCAGGTCTGGTACACAGCATGGCATGCATTATAGAACCTATGGCTGAGGCATAGGGAATGACTTTCATTCTCTCTCTATCTTCTGGCGTGGTCAGGCTTTGAGTCTTACTCAATTTCAAACCTTGCAACACAGGCAAGAATCCTTTCTTTGACTGGTCCATTTTGAACTTCTTTAGAACTTTGTCACGGTATGTGCTTTGTGAAAGTCCTATTAAGCGTCTTGATCTATCCCTATAGATCTTGATGCCCAATATGTAAGTAGCTTCACCGAGGTCTTTCAATGAAAAATTCTTATTCAAATATCCTTTTATGCTATCCAGAAATTCTATATCATTTCCAATCAGCAATATCTCATCCACATATAATATTAGAAATGCTACAGAGCTCCCACTCACTTTCTTGTAAATACAGGCTTCACCATAAGTCTGTATAAAACCAAATGCTTTGATCACCTCATCAAAGCGTTTATTCCAACTCCGAGATGCTTGCACTAGTCCATAGATGGATTGCTGGAGCTTGCACACTTTTTTAGCACCTTTAGGATCGACAAAACCTTTTGTTTGCATCATATACAACTCTTCTTTAAGAAACCCGTTAAGGAATGCAGTTTTAACGTCCATTTGCCAAGTTTCATAATCATAAAATGCAGCAATTGCTAACAGGATTCAGACAGACTTAAGCTTTGCTACAGGTGAGAAAGTCTCATCGTACTCAACCCCTTGAACTTGTCAAAAACCTTTTGCGACAAGTCGAGCTTTGTAGACAGTGATATTACCATTAGCGTCCGTCTTCCTCTTGAAGGTCCATTTATTCTCAATGGCTTGGTGATCATCGGGCAAATCCATTAAAGTCCACACTTTGTTCTCATACATGGATCCTATCTCAGATTTCATGGCCTCAAGCCATTTGTCGAAATCTGGGCTTGTCATAGCTTCTTCATAGTTCGTAGGTTCGTCGTTGTCCAACAACATGACTTCCAAGACAGGATTACCGTACGACTCTAGTGCGGAGCGTGTTCTGGTCGACCTACGAGGTCCAGTAGTAACTTGATCTGAAGTTTCATGATCATCATCATTTGCTTCCTCTCTGGTTGGTGTAGGCATCACGGGAACGGTTTTCTATGATGTACTACTTTCCAATTCGAGAGCAGGTACAACTACCTCATCAAGTTCTACTTTCCTCCCACTCACTTCTTTCGAGAGAAACTCCTTCTCTAGAAAGGACCCATTCCTAGCAACAAAGATTTTGCCTTCGAATCTGTGGTAGAAGGTATACCCAATAGTTTCTTTCAGGTATCCTATGAAGACGCACTTTTCCGCTTTGGGTTCGAGCTTATCAAGCTGAAGCCTTTTGACATAAGCGTCACATCCACAAACTTTAAGAAATGACAGCTTAGGTTTCTTGCCAAACCATAGTTCATACGGTGTCGTCTCAACGGATTTAGACGGTGCGTTATTTAACGTGAATGCGGCTGTCTCTAATGCATAACCCCAAAACGATAGTGATAAATCGGTAAGAGACATCATAGAATGCACCATATCTAATAAAGTACGGTTACGATGTTCGGACACACCATTACGCTGTGGTGTTCCAAGTGGCGTGAGTTGTGAAACAATTCCACATTGTCTTAAATGAAGGCCAAACTCGTAATTCAAATATTCGCCTCCGTGATCAGATCATAGAAACTTTATTTTCTTGTTACGATGATTCTCTACTTCACTCTGAAATTCTTTGAACTTTTCAAATGTTTCAAACTTGTGTTTCATCAAGTAGATATACCCATACCTACTCAAATCATCTGTGAAGGTTAGAAAATAATGATACCCGGCGCGTGCCTCAACACTCATCGGACCACATAAATCGGTATGTATTATTTCCAATAAGTCATTAGCTCGCTCCATTGTTCCGGAGAACGGAGTTTTAGTCATCTTGCCCATGAGGCATGGTTTGCAAGTATCAAATGATTCATAATCAAGTGATTCCAAAAGTCCATCCGCATGGAGTTTCTTCATGCGCTTTACACCAATATGACCTAAACGGCAGTGCCACAAGTATGTTGCACTATCATTATCAATTTTGCATCTTTTGGCATCAATATTATGAATATGTGTATCACTACGATCGAGATTCAACAAGAATAGACCATTCACTAAGGGTGCATAACCATAAAAGATGTTACTCATATAAATAGAACAACCATTATTCTCTGATTTAAATGAATAACCGTCTTGCAATAAACAAGATCCAGATATAATGTTCATGCTCAACTCTGGCACCAAATAACAATTATGGAGGTCTAAAACTAATCCCGAAGGTAGATGTAGAGGTAGCGTGCCGACGGCGATCACATCAACGTTGGAACCATTTCCGACGCGCAATGTCACCTCGTCCTTAGCCAATCTTTGTTTCGAGTTATAAATATGAGCAACCGAACCAGTATCAAATATCCAGGCGCTACTACGAGCACTAGCAAGGAACACATCAATAACATGTATATCAAATATACCTTTGTTCACTTTGCCATCCTTCTTATCCGCCAAATATTTGGGGCAGTTCCGCTTCCAGTGACCATTACCCTTGCAGTAGAAGCACTCAGTCTCAGACTTGGGTCCAGCTTTGGGTTTCTTCACGGGAGCGACAACTTGCTTGTCGTTATTCTTGAAGTTCCCTTTCTTTCCCTTGCCCTTTTTCTTGAAACTGATGGTCTTGTTAACCATCAACACTTGATGCTCTTTCTTGATTTCTACCTCCGCCGATTTCAGCATCGCGAAGAGCTCGGAAATCATTTTCGTCATTCCTTGCATATTATAGTTCATCACGAAGCCTTTGTAGCTTGGTGGTAGTGATTGAAGAACTCTATCAATAACACACTCATCTGGCAGCTCAATTCCCAGCTGAGTCAAGTGGTTGTGGTACCCAGACATTCTGAGTATGTGTTCACTGACAGAACTATTCTCCTCCATCTTATAGCTAAAGAACTTGTTGGAGACTTCCTATCTCTCAACCCGGGCATTAGCTTGAAATATCAATTTCAGCTCTTGGAACATCTCATATGCTCTATGGTGCTCAAAACGCTTTTGGAGCCCCGGTTCTAAGCCGTAAAGCATGGCACACTGAACTATTAAGTAGTCATCAGTCTGCGTTTGCCAGGCGTTCACAATGTCTAGACTAGCGGGAGCGGGTGGGACACCTAGCGGTGCATCAAGGACATAATTCTTCTGTGTAGCAATGAGGATAATCCTCAAGTAACGGACCTAGTTCGTGTAATTGCTACCATCATCTTTCAACTTAGCTTTCTCTAGGAAAGCATTAAAATTCAACGGAACATCTCATATGCTCCATGGTGCTCAAAACGCTTTTGGAGCCCCGGTTCTAAGCCGTAAAGCATGGCACACTGAACTATTGAGTAGTCATCAGTCTGCGTTTGCCAGGCGTTCACAACGTCTAGACTAGCGGGAGCGGGTGGGACAACTAGAGGTGCATCATGGACATAATTCTTCTGTGCAGCAATGAGGATAATCCTCAAGTTACGGACCTAGTCCGTGTAATTGCTACCATCATCTTTCAACTTAGCTTTCTCTAGGAACGCATTAAAATTCAATGGAACAGTAGCACGGGCCATTTATCTACAACATAGATTTGCAAAGACTATCAGGACTAAGTTCATGATAAATTAAGTTCAATTAATCAAATTACTAATGAACTCCCACTTAAATTAACATCCCTCAAGTTATCTAAGTGATACATGATCCAAATCAACTAAACCATGTCCAATCATCACGTGAGATGGAGTAGTCTTCAGTGGTGAACATCTTCATGTTGATCATATCTACTATATGACTCATGTTCGACCTTTCAATCTCTAGTGTTCCGAGACCATGTCTGTACATGCTAGGCTCGTCAAGTTTAACCCAAGTATTCTGCATGTGCAAAACTATCTTATACCCGTTGTATGTGAACGTAGAGTCTATCACACCCGATCATCACGAGGTGCTTCGGAACGACGAACTTTAGCAACGATGCATACTCGGGGAGAACACTTTTATCTTGAAATTAGGTTAAGGGATCATCTTATAATGCTACTGTCGTTCTAAGCAAAATAAGATGCATAAAGGATAAACATCACATGCAATCAAAATATGTGACATGATATGGCCATCATCATCTTGTGCTTTTGATCTCCATCTCCAAAGCAACTTCATGATCTCCATCGTCACCGGTGCGACACCTTGATCTCCATCGTTGCGTCGGGGTCGTCTCGCCAACTATTGCTTCTACAACTATTGCTAACGCATAGCGATAAAGTAAAGCAATTACATGGCTCTTAATGATTGACATGCAGGCCATACAATAATTAAAAGACAAGCCTAAGGCTCCTACCAGTTGTTGATATTACAAAACATGATCATCTCATACAACAACGTATATCACATCACCTCTTGACCATATCACATCACAACATACCCTGCAAAAACAAGTTAGACGTCTTCTACCTTGTTGTTGCAAGTTTTACGTGGCTGCTATGGGTAACTAGCAAGAACCATTCTTACCTACGCAAAACCACAACGGTGATTATCAAGTTTGCTGTTTTAACCTTCTGCAAGGACCGGCCGTAGTCAAATTCGATTCAACTAAAGTGAGAGAAACAGACACCCGCCAGCCACCTTATGCAAAACAAGTTGTTTCAGTCGGTGGAACCGGTCCCATGTACGTGGACATGTAAGGTTGGTCCGGGCCGCTTCATCCCACAATACCGCTGAATCAAAATAAGACGTTGGTGGTAAGTAGTATGAACATCACCGCCCACAACTCCTTTGTATTCTACTCATGCAAATCATCTACGCATAGACCTGGCTCATGATGCCACTTTTGGGGAACGTTGCATGGAAAACAAAAAAAATTCTACGCACACATAATATCTATATATCAATGGAGATGCATAGCTATGAGAGGGGAGAGCATCTTCATACCCTTGAAGATCGCTAAGACGAAGTGTTTATCAACGCGGTTGATGTAGTCGTACACCTTCATGATCCGTCCTGATCAAGTACCGAACGTACGGCACCTCCGCGTTCAGCACACGTTCAGCTCAATGACGTCCTCGCCTTCTTGATCCAGTAAGAGGGGCGAAGTAGTAGATGAGTTCCAGCAGCACAACGGCATGGTGACGGTCGTGGTGAAGAAAATCTCGGCAGCGCTTCCCCAAGCACAATGGAAACTATGACGAAGGATAAACTAGAGGGGGCGGGGTTGCCGGCACACGGCTTGGTGAATCTTGATGTGTTCCGGGTGCTAGCCCTGCCCCTCTATTTATATGTTGAGCCCTGGGGTCATTTCTTGGAGAAAGAGCCTCCTCAAAGTCGGTTTAGCGCGCAAAGAAGAGTCCTTCTCGGACTTCCAGGACTAGACGCCACAGTCCTCGGCGTCTGGCCCAGACGCCATGGGCCTCAGCGTCTGGCCCAGGGCCAGACGCCAGGGTCCCTGGCGTCTGGTCCCTGACCTCCGCAAAACTTCCTTTTGCACCGACCTAAAGCCCCGTGGGCCTTACCCCTTGGCTTAACCATGTCATCCTATATATCAATCTTTACCTCCGGACCATTTCGGAGCTCCTAGTCATATCCGTGATCTCATCCGGGACTCAGAACAACATTCGGTCACCAACATACATAAATCATATAATACTATATCGTTAACGAACGTTAAGCGTGCGGACCCTACGAGTTCGAGAATGATGTAGACATGACCGAGACGCTTCTCCGGTTAATAACCAATAGCGGGACCTGGATGCCCATATTGGTTCCTACATATTCCATGAAGATCTTTATCGGTCGAACCTTTATGACAACATACGTAGTTCCCTTTGTCTATCGGTATGTTACTTGCCCGAGATTCGATCGTCGGTATCTCCATACCTAGTTCAATCTCTTTATCGTCAAGTCTCTTTACTCATTCCGTAATACATCATCCCGAAACTAACTCCTTAGTCACTTTGCTTGCAAGCTTCTTGTGATGTTGTATTACCGAGAGGGCCCAGAGATACCTCTCCGTCATACAGAGTGACAAATCCCAGTCTCGATCCATACCAACTCAACAGACACCTTCGGAGATACCTGTAGAGGACCTTTATGATCACCCAGTTACGTTGTGATGTTTGATGGCACACAAGGCATTCCTCCGGAGTTCGGGAGTTGCATGATCTCATGGTTGAAGACATAAGTATTTGACATTAAGAAAGCAGTAGTAATAAACTAAACGATCATATGCTATGCTAACGGTTGGGTCTTGTCCATCACGTTATCAAATGACAACTCATGTCTATTTGTTTATGTATCCACACATGTATTTAAGTTTTCGGTCAATACAATTGTAGCTTGAATAATAAACCTTTATCATGAATAAAGAAATATAATAATAACAACTTTATTATTGCCTCTAGGGCATATTTCCATCAGGCAGGAGTCGGTCTACTAATCTTGGATGTGATGCCTATATAATGATCATTGCCTGGATATCGTCATAACTATTCGATCTTCTATCAATTGCTCAACAGTAATTTGTTTACCCACCGTATGCTATTTTCTCGAGAGAATCCACTTGTGGAATCTACGGCCCCCGGGTCTATTCTTTATCATATTTGCTTTGCGATCTATTTTTATTCGCTTTTATTTTCAGATCTATTATTCCAAAACCCAAAAATATCTTGCTGCACTTTTTTATTACTTATTTTATTTTGCGTTTTATCAAGAGCTATTTGTTCAATCTACCACCATTATTTTCCCGTCAACTTGACAACTTCTGGCGTCGTTACCCCGTAGGGATTGACAACCCCTCACACACGTCGGGTTGCAAGTATTTTTTCTTTGTGTGTAGGTACTGTTTACATAGTGTTGCTTGGTTCTCCTACTGGATTGATACCTTGGTTTCATAACTGAGGGAAATACCTACCGTAGCTGTGCTGCATCATCCCTTCCTCTTTGGGGAAATACCGACGCAGTTTCAAGCGACATCACATGTCTCAAACTATGAAATTAATTTCACATAAAATATAATTTGGTAACACCAATGCATTTGTAATATAAGTGCCAGGCTTGCATTTGTCAACTTTAAACTTTAAGATAATATATGGTTATATAGACACAAGGGGAAAATGATATTGGACATGATTGCTTGATATAGGCATATAGTGTATGACAATTAGTTTATATTTAGTAAAAAAATGATCTATAAGTAAGTAAAAGGTTTAGTACGAAATATATAACAATCATTTATTTTGACAGGCTACAAGAGAGATAAGCTGGACTACCATTTGAACCCCTAAGTCGTCGGGCTGGGAACAAGTAGATATTGCGACTCAGATGTTCGACGAAGCACTTAGATAAAGAGACTCATCTTTTTACAAATTTTATTTGTTCAATAGACCTTTTTCAACATAAATACAATGGTAAGGGAAAACAATTAGGTAGAAAAGTTAAATAAAAGACGGCCTTATTTTGGATTGGTACGATCTAAATCAAAATAGGATTAAGAAAGACGTAAATTATGTCTAAATAATTAGACAACAAGGAATACTAAAAATCTTCTCCTATATTCTTAAGAAAAGAATATACCAACACGAGAAGAAGGAATAAAGGTCATAAGTGAGTTTGTGCTTACTTCGAAAGGGCTAACATGCCTGCTATGCATGTCAATGCTATAAAGATCTCTCTCATTGAGAAGCATCAAGTCAAGAAGACTAAACATAAGAGTTCCCAATCTAACAAGAAAATTTTGGAGAGGTAGTTTGCAGTTGGGGTTTGGGTTTACGAAGTAGTTGACCAATATTTCTAGCTCCAAAGCGAAACGCGCCTAAAAAGCAACATGCGACCGAACCAAGAACATTCACAATTTGATCTCATATTTCTTCACTTCCTTCCTTTCTATTAAACATGATTTGACCCTAACTGGGGTACTCGGCCTGAATCCTCATAGAATCTACCCACTAATGTTGTTGGTGGCACTCGGGAAAGTCTCGACCAACCTGGTGCGGTGGGAATTCGTTCTCCTATGTGGTGAACTAGTAGCGGGGCGATTCATCTAAAACATGCCTATTTTTAATTACTTTATATATGATTTGCCATATAATTCTTTCCCTTTGTGGGGAACAATATTTTCATGATTGATGTTATATTTGATAGAAGCCCACGTTTGCCAGTTTCAAGTCTAGATTTTCATCCATGCCAATGAATACCTCCCTAACCACCAGGCCCTACACGTATTACTTGTGCAAAGTCTAGGTCTCCAGCCGTTGAAGCATAGACATCAAATGAAGCCAATGTAAGCATGTTCTTGCAATCTCAATATGATATGATCTCAACATGATGCATTATAGTTAATTGCCACCAACATGAACTCCTGGAAAAAAGATCATAAAATTATTTTCTAGGAATGCATCTTTTTGTTTGCTTATTCACTTTGAAGGGCTTGGCGGGAGAGTATGAGGTAAACTTTGATGATTTTTATATTAACTAATTAAGCTACCGCTAGTCCAATGTTTCTTTGCTACATGCTTACTTGAGGATACTACATCAAGAAATATAAATATGCTATCATTTGACATTCAATTTCATTCAGATTTCTTGAACACATTTGAGGTATTGTGCACATTGATGTTGAACATGGCTCTTCATAATGTGCAGACACCTCTTTGTTTTTTATGAAACATCCTTAACTACTTAAGCGTTAACTTTATCAACTCATATTTCTTAGATAGATATAATGTGATGAATAGGTAACTTAATGAACAGCTAAAATCACCTTGGCATCCTCCTCCACAAAAATATTGTGTACAAGCTCCCTATCCCATGTCGTTTTGTCCGGGTCAATCATCTCATAAACTCTAGTAAGAAGGCATCTTCCTCTCGGTGTAAGAGGTTTCGTTGAGCCTTCCCTGTTCTGCCATGGATCCTCCCAAATACGTACATCTATTCCATCCCCTATTCTGCAGATCAACCCTTCCTTCAGCAGTTGTACACCCTTAAGGATGCTCCTCCACGTGAGAGCTGGTTTTCCTTCTAGAACAGATGTAGTAGGGAAGTACTTTGCTTTCAGGACTCGACCACACAATGATGGTTGATTTGTTAGTATTCTCCATACGTGTCGTGCTAGCATACCTATATTAAAACATTACAGATCATAGAATCCTACCCCCCCCCCTATCTTTTAATGGCTTGGTTAATGTCTCCTAGCTTAACCAGTGGATAGTGTTCTACTTCTCTTGTTTAGCCCACAAGAATCGACATATCATGGTGCTCATATGCTCCCACAAGGACTTTGTGAGGTCAAAGCATGACATGGCAAAGGTCAGAAAGGCTTGAGAACATCGTTCCCCATTTTGGACAGCGACTTCTCAAACCAGCATTGTATACACTGCAATAGGCGGGCCTTGAGGTAGTCAAAGATTTTCGCTCTCGCCTATCCCACATAAACTGGCAGCCCTAGATACCTTTCAGATATTTCTTCTACTCTAATATGCTCACCACTTTTCTATTGCTTCTAGTTAACAATCAGTCCTGGGCACACCTCATATAATTGAAGCACACTTTGCAAATACCTGGTACTTTTCATGCATAGCTTTGAGTGCTACCAATGAGTTGTCTGCAAATAATAGATCGTTGAACCTTAGGGTTGCATGAAAAATACGAATTCCTTTCAGATTCCCATTTATCTTAGCTTTATTAAGCAAAGCAGAGAAGCCATCTCCACATATTACAAAAGAGGTACTGTGATAAGGGGTCACCTTGGCGGAGACCTGGGGTATCACCACATCCATACACTCTCCATTCACCTAGAATCTATAGGAAACCGTGGTAACACTCAACATGATACACTTGGATAAATCCCAACTTGTACATTATTTTCTAAAGGAGCTCCCATTCCACCCTATCACATGCCTTACTCATGTCTAACTTCATTGTTGCGTATCATTCTTGCCACTCCTCTTATTCTACATGTAGTGCGTACATTCATATGCCAACAAAATGTTATCTGTGAGTAGACGTCCCGACACAAATGCACTTTGGTTAAGTGAGATAATTTTTGGTAGTATTAGCTTTAATTGGTTGTAAGTAGCTTGGACACAAGCTTGTAAACAACATTGCATAGGCTGATCAATCTTAGGTCTTTCATACTCTCCGGACACTTCACCTTAGGAATCAGCACCACACACGTGTCCTTCCACCCTATTGGCATGGGTCTTCCATTAGGAGCATTAAGCACTTCCTCCACAATTTTCTCTCCCTGATATCCCAAATTTTCTTATAACATATGGAAGGCATACCATCTGTACATGAAGTTTAAGGTCACCAATGCTTTGGAGAGCATTATACACCACCTTGGTAGTAAACGGCTCAAAGAGGGATTCATTCATATGGGTAGTAACTCATGGATCCACCTGGCCCAAGAGTTCATCCATTCTTGTACCTGCTTGGGAAGAAACCAAATAGAGAAAATTGTTAGTAGCAACTTCCTCCATTTGCCTCCTTCTCCTAGAAACTATGCTACCATCCTCCCTTCTCAGTCTCCTAATATGATTTTTCCTCCGCCTTTCCGATGCCGCTACATGGAAGAAATTAGTGTTCCGATCTCCCCCGCCATCCAATTCACGTGCGCCCTCTGCCTCCAGCACAACTCCCCCTGCTCCTCCAACCTCCTGAGCTTAAATCGCAATATTTCCTCCCTTCTCACCCATGCCTCGCTAATCGCACCCCTCATGCAGCCTTATAGTTCTTTTTTTATTTCTCTGATTCTTTTAGCTATGTCACCCAACGTGTTCCTGATGCAGTCCACAAGCTCACGCAACACTTCTTTCATCGACTCCGCCATACCTTTCCCATCTAGCTTCACCCCCTTCTCCCATTCATTCATCACCACCTCTTCCATCCCTTCTAACCAATCAGCCCCGAACCGCGACAAAAAACCTCCGAGCTCAGGATGATCCTGAATGCAGGAAACCGATTACACCACGATTGCATACACTACAAAAAATCTGTTAATCCATGACGGATTTCTGATGACGTTCCGGTAAACCGTCACAATCTATGACGGATATACAAAAACTGTCTAGGAATCCGTCACCCATCTATAAACAGTAGATCACCGTAGGAAGTCCAGTTGATCGTGTCCTTTTTCAAGCCATCAAACCGTCATGGATTTGTTGGGGCTGACGTGTCGAGCCATAGTTGGACCACGTCGTGAACAGTGTTGGGACGGAACAGGCGTTTCGTTGCGTGACTGAGCTGCCCTATTATTCTAGTATATTTTTTTTCGTTTTTTCACGGCATCTGAACGGAACAGCTGTGTGAGTGAGCTGACCTGTTAGTCTGCTATTGTGGATTTTAATTTAATTTAAAAAAAAGTGAGGCGTAGAGCACTCGAACATGGATCTCTGGTAGGCGGCGCGGAGCCTTAACCACTACACTAGGACGAGATCCGATGACATTTGACCTTTTCTCGTTTGTAGTAGTAATACTGTACAAGCGCAAGCTCATATATACATAAAAAAAGTGCACGCTCAAATAACAATAATAAAATAGTGCGGCGGCCAGGATCCGCTGATTTTCGTGTTATTTACAATTAGAACATAGTACATTTAGTACTTTTACAATAACAACACAGACATTTAGTACTTTTGCAGTTTACTCTCATGTAACACATATTACAATATTGTGTTAAAATTCTGACATCTGTTTCATACTGCCACATGTCATTTTAAAAATGTTTACTAAAATATATGAGTAATAATATATCAAAATAATTACTAGTGATAATAAAATAGCTTAAATTTATAAAAACCATAACTGATCGATGTTCAAAACATTATGAGTAATATATGAAAATTGTCCAAAAATGTTCTTTTGGGTATTCTGATGATTAGAAAAAATATTGTTACAACTATTTAGGATAGACAACTAAATAACGCTTTTTAAATATACTAGCCATATATGAGCATCTGTGTTTGTACTGTGTTCATAAAAAATATATTGGACATATAATAAATGCTATATTTAGTTTTTCAACTTCAATAAAATGTTTTGTGGTATATCGGGCCAAGCTCAAATTATGCCAAGCTACGATGCGGTCTTTTCATCTATTTTCAGGATATGAGCTAAAAATCATGTCCTTAAATATAGCGTTTTGTGTAATTTGCAAGCTTTGTTTGAGAGACATGTAATTTACATTAGCAATAAGATGTTTTCAGTGTGTACCAATTCAAATTTTTCGTTGAGTTATATGAAACGTCCTCACTCATGTATCCATTTTAAACAATATGTATTCCAACTTTCGTGAAAATTTCTAAATATTTAATACCAAGATTATGCACCCATAATTGTATTCCATGGAAAATTACAAGAGTTTTTGACCACATTTAGATATTATTATCATTTTTTCTTGATAGGTCGCAAATAGAAGCTTGAATTTTCCCTGACAAACTATTGATCTTTTCAACTTTTTTTCACATTATTTCTCCTTCAAACATTTTCTATATTTAATATACACGATTGGAAGTCCCACACTCAAATTTGGACACTTTTTGGGTTGGTTTCTACTTTTAAAGCATTAATTGATTTCCTGGCGAGTTAAAAGGGCAAAACGCTCGTCTGTTCAAAGTAACATGCAAATGAGTTCGAAAATGAATTAGTAATATATCAAACAATATGAGCATAAAAATATGTTCATGTGTTTAAAAAACCGTGGCCTTTAAAAAACAGTTCCTATAATGCAAAATGTATCCGTATAATTCAGAAAATGTTTCATACCACTCAAAAATTTAAGGAACATTTTAAGAAAATGTTTACACGTTCCAAAAAATATGTACATGCCACTTTTAATAAATCTTTATAGAATGTAATAAAAATGTTTATGTAATTCAGAAAAATGTGTCACACCATTCAGAAAATGTACGAGACATTTAAATAATGTTCATATCTTCCAAAATATGTTCATGACCTGAGTTGACATACATGTATCAATGGGAATTATTTTCTACAAAGCACATACTCCTTTCTCTTTGCCAAGTGTCTTTTTATTGCACTCGGCAGACATTTTTTTGTTTTGTCTTCTTCTCTTTTCTCGTGTTTATTTTATTTTGTACACTATTTGCTTCCTCTTTATTTTTATGCTCAGTCATTTTATATTATTTATTTTCTTCCTCCCTCCCTATTTCCTTCTATAGGTTGTATGTGAATGTGACCGATGTTTCATCCTTTTCCATTGATATTTTTTCTACACTTAAGACACAACCTTACATGATTCGTGTACAAACTAAATTTGAGAGAGTTACGGCAAGAACATGATGCACTTTGTATACAAACTGAACACTTCTTGGCGAAGTATTGGGCTTTCGAACGAAAACTATCGCCTAGTACACACAACTCAATTTTTCTACATTATTTCCGCTGCAAACATTTTTTATGTTTAATACACACCATTCGAAGCCTCATGCTCATCTTTTTCCACTTTTTTGAGTTGGTTCCTATTTTTATAGCATTAACTGATTTTTCGTCCATTATAAAGGGCAAAAAAGCTCTTCAGTTATAAATAACATGCAATCGAGTTCGGAAATGGATCACACTTGACATGGTGTCTTCTGATAACCTCTGTATGGCGTGTTAAAAATTTGAGAGAGCTATGTCAAAAACTTTCATTTCATGTACAAACCGAACACTTCTTGTCGAAGTATCATGATTTCGAACATCAACCACCGCCTACCACACACAACTCATTTTTTTACATCATTTCTACTTCAATATTTTTCCATGTTTAATACACACCATTGGAAGTCCCATGCTCATGTTTTGCCACTTTTTTAGATGGTTTGCTATTTTCACAACATTAAATCATTTTTGTCCATTAAAAAGGTAAAACGCTCTTCAGTTCTAAATAACACGCAAATGAGTTCGAAAATGAATGACACTTGACATGGTGTCTTATTATGACCTATGTAGGGTGTTCTAAAAAATTGAGAGAGTTACAACAAAAACTTGATGCACTTCATGTACAAACTGAACACTCTCCGGTGAAGTATGAGTTTCAAACAGAAACCACCACCTATCACGCACAACTCAAATTTTCTACATAATTTCCACTTCAAACTTTTTCTATGTTTGATACACACCATTGTAAGTCCCATGCTCATGTTTTGACACTTTTCTAGTTGGTCTGCTATCTTTGTAGTATTAACTGATTTTCCTGGTATTATCAAGGGAAAAACAGAACAAAAAATAGTTTAAAATCCGGCCTGCCTTGCTCGTTGCTGGGCTGTGGCCCATTAGGGTTGGATGCATGTATCCTGTGTGAGGAAAACCGAGCGCTATGATTGGTTCACTGCACCCTCCCACGGATCGCCACTCACAGCCGTCCGATCCTCTCGAATCCAACGGTGGTAATCTGGCTCCTATCCCACCCCTCCTCCTTCTTCCCCACCCCGCTGCAGCCGCCGACTGCACATCCGCGGAGCATCCAGCATGTAGTTCGGCCAAGCTCTTCCCAGCGCCTTCCTTCCTCCAGATTTTTTCCCGCTGCCGACTCCCCTAGTCCCCATCTTCTCCCAGGCCCTAGCATCTCCGTTCCTCCATCCCCTGACAGAAGGAAAGTACAGCCCCTACATCGTCCATCCCACCATCAAATCTTTTGCAGGTGCCGCGCTGGGCCACCGGGGGGTCTGTGTCGTCCCGTCGTTGGTGCGCTGCGTCGTGGTAGACACTGGTACCGAAGGCCAAACCTTGGGATGGCCTCCACTTCCCAATCATTGGCGTCCAGGGTCTACGGCGCCGGCGGGACGGCTTCTTGTTGAGCGACGAACGAGCCCAATGTCGCTGATCTGTGTTTGTTCGCCCGTGCGTGGCTGAGGTCGTGAGGGCAATTAGTACTGTGGCAGTGAGGTGCTTGCTGTCTCTCTCCAGTCAGGCATCCAGGAATCCAGCGGCACCAGACGCAAATGAAGATGGCGTGGAGCGCCGTCATTAAGGACGCCGGAGTCCTGCCGTCTGCCATAGGATAATGCAGTGTGGAGGATGACCGGCGAGTGCTGACTGCACTGGAAAGTTCTGGTGTCCATGTGTGAGGGGATTCCTGTGTGAGGAGGCCCGTAGGAAACTTGTTTGTAATTTTCTAGTACAGTTTTTTTTCTTTTGTTTCTGGGCTGTCTTTTTATCTGTAACTTAGTGATAACATGGTAGTAATCTGTTCAGAATATACTATATGTGCTACAATGTTGGTTGACTGAATTAATGAGCATCTGGTCTAGACTGTACTTCTTCGGCTTAAAACATCCAGACTAAAAGTAATGAACAAAATTCTAATTGGGCCGTTAAAAACTTGGGTCACAACTAAAATTGGTGGGCCAAAATATTTAATTGGGCTTATATTCACATGGGTTGGAAGTAAAATTCATGGGCCATATTCGAGTTGGGCCAACTATCACATGGGCTGCCATGTTAGATCCATGTTGGCAGCCATGTCAGGCGATGATGTGGCAGGCACATTAACACCGTTATAGGTCTGTTAGTTAAGTGGTCTGTCACGGCCAAATTCCGTCATAGATCCATGACAGTTTTGATTGTCTGTCATGGAGTGTATGATCGTCAAATTATGACGCGATATACATGACGGATTTCGGATCCGTCATGGCTTAACTTCCTTGATGGTTTTGCGTTGATCGGTGACAGATATAGATCGTCATGGATTAACAAATTTCTTGTAGTGATAGCCACCGCTCTGGCTAGCCTCTCCCTTACATAATTTGTTGTTGTGTGACTATGATTATGCTAGGTAAAGACATCACCTAGGAATCGTGTGTCATGTTCTCTAACTTACTCATATGAACGGAACATGTTCACTTTCTCAAAAAAATTGAAAAGGTCAAACAACTCAATGAGTCGTGCCCACGGATCTTAGACATGGAGGAGGGCCAAGAGGCCACCTCCCTTATTGATCATGTCATTGATACTTTTACTGATGATTACTTCGTATGCAAAATTTGTACATGTGTTAGATGTTAGCTCTACCTATACTAATTAAGTTTTTGAGCTATATTCGCTGCCATGATTTTACTTGGATTAAATTAATACGAATATCCCTAATTATTTCAACACCATAATAATTCAACTCCAGTTGAACGGCTAATGAACGCAGAGGGATTCACCCCCATACAAGTGTATGTCCCTGGCATATAGTGGAAAATAATAATCCAGCGCATGGGCTGGCCCAACAAGTTAGCGCTCTTTCAGCTTTTTGTTTGCTCAGTTAACCTCGTTGACCTATTTGACCACTGTCCAATTTACATTTTTTTTAAATCACAGGAATGGAAAAAGTTCAAAAATGATTTTTTGCCTAACTTTTAAATTTCATGAATTCAAGAACCATTCACGAACACAAAAAAACTTTGTAAATTGAAAAAAGGCTTGCAAAGTTGGAAAAAGTTCACAAATTCAAAAATAGTTCATCAATTTTAAAAAATCCATGACTTAAAAAAGTTCATGAATTCAAAAGTTCAAGAGTTCAAAAAAGATGAAAATTTTAAAAATAATTCACGTTCTCAAAAAATTCATGGAATTTTAGAAAATAAAAAATTTCATGAAAATGAAAATAAAGGGAAAATAAAAACAAAATAGAATATGCAAAATAAAAATAAATCTGAAAAAGAAAAGTATAGCGATAACTGGCACATGTGTGCTAGTTAGCAATTCTACCAAACGATCATCTTGCCCGCCCTCCTTTCGATCGCTACCACGTCCACTCTCGACTCTCCTTCAATCATTTTTTGGCAAGGGGGCTCTCCTTCGATCGTTGCCAATGCCTCCACCAATTTTCTTCTCCCTGATTTTATTTCTAGACCAGTTTTCTTTTCTTTCCTAGTTTTATGCCAGTTAGTTTAGATGGAGAAGGAAAAGAAATGAAGTGCTTGAGCCCAGGTCTAATGAGTAGCTACTAAGCCCAATAACCAACTCAACCATCTTAACTTGTTGTCCACAATACGTAAAAAAGGGAATTTGAACTCTTCTTTGTTGTACCATGTCAACAAAAAGGTTAATTTTGATAACTTTGGCATTAGCAGCACGATAACTATGACATGTGCATCCTAGTACCTTCAACATTAGCACCCTGGTAAAAGAAAAATGGCATGATAAAGTTGGTAAATATATCATTAGAAGGCTGGTAATTGTAGCGTCAGAATCACGTCAGCTTTAACATGTGCATCATGGTAACTTCGCATAGAAGTTACCGGGGGGTATGTTTGAACAACTTCCCCTTCCCTGGGTTAAAGTTACCATGGTGTTTTGAGCGTAGGTTATTAGAAGTATGGTTTTGAGAGAAAGAGTAGTGGTGTAAAAAAAGGCGAGAGAACATAAAGTTTTTACATACTATATCTCATGTTTCAAAAGTTACTGTGGTGATTATACACATGCTATCAAGTCTTCGTGAAAGTGCTAGGTATCGACTAGAGGGGGGGGGGGGTGAATAGGCGATTTTTATGAAAGTCTTCCCTCAATGAAGTTAAACATATCAGGCAGGCAGGCAATGACTTCACGAAGACAAACCGAAATTTAAAGGAGGGAGGGGATAGAACCAGTTGCTTGGTGAAGACAAGGATTTGGTAGGACAATTTCCAGTTGCTGTGACAACTGTACGTCTGGTTAGGGAGTCTGAGATTGAACTCAGAAGACCACGTCTTCACCTTATTCCCCTTGAGCTAAGAACACTTATTCCTCGCCCAATCACTCTGGTAAGTCTTCAAGGTAGACTTCCAAACCTTCACAGACTTTGTTCACCGGCGATCCACAAGGACTGTTGGATCCTTAGAATACGACGCCTAACCGACTGGAAGGTACACAGTCTTCAAGTGTAATAAGTCTTCAGATCACGCGAACAGAAAGACTTCAGTGATGCCTACACTCTTTGGGCTTTTGGGTGGTTTGGGTTTTGTCCTCGCAAGGATTCTCTCTCAAAGGCTTCAGAGGCGGGTTGCTCTCAAATGACAAAAGCCGTGCACTAACTCTGAGCAGCCACCGATTTATGGTGGAGGGGTGGTCTATTTATAGAGAGTAGGCGACCCGACATGATATGTACGAAATGACCCTGGGTCACTAAGGAACTGACACGTGTCCAATGGTCGGATTTCAAACACGCGTGGCAGCTTGACTTGGGCTACAAGTAAAGCTGACTCATCCAACTCAGGATAAGATTTTCTCTCATTGTCTTCACTCGAAGACATAGGAATTGGGTTGAGCATTACATCAGTTTCCTGACTTTGTTCACTTGGACCCCACTTAACAGTTCGGTGGTTCCTATGACTCAAGAAAGAAGAAAATGTAACAATGAAAGAAACTCCGTCTTCGCACTCCACTGTCTTCACACGTCATTATCTTCGACGTGTATGCCTTTGTGAACCACCATTGTCTTCAATGTCTTCATACATTTTTAGGGGTCATCTCTGGTAGGTAAACCGAATCATGAGGGACTACTACCTGTGTTCTCCCGCGATTCTCACAAACACATTAGTCCCTCAACCACGTTTGTCGTCAATACTCCAAAACCAACTAGGGGTGACACTAGATGCACTTACAATCTCCCCCTTTTTGGTGATTGATGACAAACTGGTTGAAGTTTTCAATGGGGATAAAAATATGTGAAAGTTAAAGTACGTGGGCATTGGCTTCATGAAGTTAAAAGGGCTCCCCCTGAAGATGTGCATATAAGTAGTTTGCTTTTGAATGCAAATGCACATTGCAGGTTTTGCTTTGTGGAGATCTCCTTCTGTTCATGAAGTCAAATCATCATGCATACAAAATGTGTTGAAGATAATGAAATGCACAATGAAAAATGGCCGTCTGCAGAATGACTTCATGCGGTCTTTATCATCGCAATAAAGGTAGCAGCAAAAAAGTAGTAGACGACCATCAAGTCTTAAGTGTTACAACTCAAAACCAACAGTTCAAGAATGAGAGTTGCAATACTTAAACAAAATATAGCACCCGACCCATATGAACCTGCTTGAAGACTATCAACCCATATGCTTCTCCCCCTTTTGTCATCGAATGACCAAAAAGGAATGAAGACATAGGGTGTCTAAGCGTTCCCCGGAGGTGTTGGTGAAGATGTTGGGGCAGCTGGGTCGACGTTGGAGTTGGGCGGTGTAGAAGGGCCTGATGCAGTATCGCAATGCAGTGAAGCCATAGCTGATGAAGTGGCGTTGTCCTCCTCATCAGTGTCTCATGCAGCAACAGTTGGAGCCGAAGATGAGTAATTAGAATTTTCAATGGATGGTGTAGGACGCCAACTTGCTGATTGTGGAGGCCTGGAGTGTCGGGGTACGACACCTATGGGATCTCGAGAGACCCCTTTACGATTCGGCGGGGGGAGAGGTATACGCAAAGAGCAGAACCAATGATCGATGCGAGAAGTTTTTACCCAGGTTCGGGCCGCTGATCAGCGTAAAACCCTACTCCTTCTTCGTGTTCTTATTAATGTTCTTGAACCCAGCCTTCAGGAGCGCTCGCTATGAACAGTACGTTCAAAGAGCAGCTACGCATGCAGAATGGGCCAGAAGTTCTCCTCCTCTGTAGCAGTTGCCTTGGGCCTCCTTTTATACGCTCAAAGGGGTCACCACAGTGGCAAAATGTACATACATTGAGGTGTAAAGTAGCTACAGGGTATCATACCTAACCCCTGACGGATTAGGACAAACGCATTTAATGCACCGTGAGGTGTCCGTTTAGGTGTCCTCACTTTCTTGGGGATGGAAAAAGGGGCCATCCCATCAGCACCGCTTAAGCTCTCTTCCATTGGCGCGTCGCCACGCGTCCAAAGAAGAACCCAGAATGTCAGGTTTGTCGCTGTGCTGGAGTAGTGGCAAAGCGACAAAAACCTTGCCGGGCGCCGAAGCTTGCAGGGCACCAAGCCTTGCCGGGCGCCAAGCCTTGCCGGGCGCCAAGCCTTGCTGGGCACCAAGCCTTGCCGGGCGCCAAGCCTTGCCAGGCTCCGCAGGCCACCCCGGCAAGGATCTTGCCGGGGAAGCTGGCCTTCGGATCCAGCTCTTCTTATCTGCTGATCCTCAGATCTCTGACTTGATGATTTCTTTGGTGGCTTGAGTCGACCTCGAACTGTTCCCGGCAAGCCTTGCCGCGAGGATGGCTACAACTGCCCGTGCACAAGTACGGGGTACTAGTGGCCCAATACTTAGTACACCGACAGAAGCCCCCGGGCCTAGGCCATACACGAGTGCGAGGCGTTGTTGGGCTAGGCCCAAACAGTGCACGGGCACGCGTGGCAGGGGATTAACAGCTCGTAAATATCTCGTTTTACTGTGCCCCCCACTACACGCACCGAGCGCGCGATGTGGGAAGCGTGCCTGAAAGGCTGCAACTGCCTCGCGCCTATAGAGGCGCATTCACATTGGGGAATAAAAGAGGCGGCCCCGCTCCTTCCCCATAAAAAGGAGAAGCCGCAGAGGCACAAGCCTATTTACCCCCCTCTTCTTCTCAATCTGGCCATCGCCATCGCCTTCCTCTTCTCGAGCTCAGAGCGAAGCTTTTTCCTCTTCCGCACGCCGCTTCCACGCTCGCTCCACCCCCGGCTTCCGTCCTCACAGCCGCCATGCCGCCCAAGGCCAGCAAAGGCAAGGGCAAGGAAACGAAAGCCGACGTCCCGGAGAGCGAACTGGTGAAGATGCGGAAGAAATATATTGTCTTCCCTCCATCGCTCGATGCTGAAGCTCTGAAGGGGCGGTACCAGTGCATGTGGGCGAAGGAGACGCAAGCTCACCCCGCCACACGCGTAATTCCAGGTGCTTGTTCCAAAAGTGGATCGGACAGATACCCTTTCTTCGCTGCATATTTCTATTGCGGGCTCTGTCCCCCCTTCTCCGACTTCTTCAATGATATCATGTACACATACGGCTTTCACCTTCTCGATTTCACGCCGAATGCGGTTCTATGCATGTCCATCTTTGCGCATCTCTGTGAAAATTTTGCCGGCGTGATTCCCAACTCTGCTCTTTTTCGCCATTACTTCTTCCCCCACATCCAAAAAGGAGAGGCCCTCTCTGGTTCTATCGCCTGGATTCCAAGGGCTTGGAATAAGGAGATATATCCAGAAGGAGTTTACCGCGAAAAGTGGGACGAGTGGCGAGCTGAATGGTGCTGGGTCAAGGAAGCAGATCCCCATCCGTTTTTCTTCCCCGGCAACAGAAGGTGGTCCGCGGCAAGGACTGGAGCGATCTCGCCGCGGAGGATGAGAGGCTCACAATCGCCACCACCAGAATCCTTTGCCTAAAGGCTGCCGGGTTGACAATGGAGATGATCGGCTTCGACTTTCTCCGCCGCCGCATCGCCCCCTTGCAGAACAGGGGAAGGCCAGCTTGGGAATACAGAAACGCGGCAGATATCATGAGATTGCACCCCGGGCTGAATAATAATCTGACCACTATGCAGCTTGGCGCTCTCCGTCAGAAACTATTCCAGCGCGAAGACAAGCATCGGCTGCCGGCAAGGATCGTCCCTTTGTGCAACAACTCCGCCTTGGGGTCAATCATCGCCTTCATGCCGATGTTGAATGCCCACGGTCTTGACCCGACCTGGGCCGAGCCAATCGAGGAGGAAGCACAGAAGTTTTTTGACAACTTGACGGAGACACCCGTCCGGCAAGAGGCAGATTTCATCCGAGCCACCACCGACCAAGAAGTAGCTTACATTGCTACTAGGGTGGAGGAGGCAAATCTTGCCGCGGAGGCCGGCAGCGTTGGCTTCACAGAATGGGAAGCCAGCGATGCAGAGGTAGTAGTGGAAATAAAACCTCCCGGGAAGGAGATAGCTGCCGGGGAACAGAGCGGCACAGCCGCTGAGAGCTCGTCCGGCGAGGACACGGCCGAAGAAGAAACCCAAGAAGAGCTCCCAGCCCCGAAGAAGACGAAGCGTGTTCTTCGGAAGGCTGCATCTGGCATCCCGGCAAGCCAGCCTTCTTCGAGCGGCGAGGCTCTCGGCAAGAAAGTGGCCGGCAAGACTGGACCGCGGCAAGGGGCTCGTCAACAACCTAGCGCGCCAAAGATGTCGGGGTACAACACCTATGGGATCTCGAGAGACCCCTTTACGATTCGGCGGGGGGAGAGGTATACGCAAAGAGCATAACCAATGATCGACGCGGGAAGTTTTTACTCAGGTTCGGGCCGCTGATCAGCGTAAAACCCTACTCCTACTTCATGTTCTTATTAATGTTCTTGAACCCAGCCTTCAGGAGCGCTCGCTATGAACAGTACGTTCAAAGAGCAGCTACGCATGCAGAATGGGCCAGAAGTTCTCCTCCTCTGTAGCAGTTGCCTTGGGCCTCCTTTTATACGCTCAAAGGGGTCACCACAGTGGCAAAATGTACATACATTGAGGTGTAAAGTAGCTACAGGGTATCATACCTAACCCCTGACGGATTAGGACAAACACATTTAATGCACCGTGAGGTGTCCGTTTAGGTGTCCTCACTTTCTTGGGGATGGAAAAAGGGGCCATCCCATCAGCACCGCTTAAGCTCTCTTCCATTGGCGCGTCGCCACACGTCCAAAGAAGGACCCAGAATGTCAGGTTTGTCGCTGTACTGGAGTAGTGGCAAAGCGACAAAAACCTTGCCGGGCGCCGAAGCTTGCAGGGCACCAAGCCTTGCCGGGCGCCAAGCCTTGCCGGGCGCCAAGCCTTGCCAGGCTCCGCAGGCCACCCCGGCAAGGATCTTGCCGGGGAAGCTGGCCTTCGGATTCCAGCTCTTCTTATCTGCTGATCCTCAGATCTCTGACTTGATGATTTCTTTGGTGGCTTGAGTCGACCTCGAACTGTTCCCGGCAAGCCTTGCCGCGAGGATGGCTACAACTGCCCGTGCACAAGTACGGGGTACTAGTGGCCCAATACTTAGTACACCGACATGGAGTCAAACTTGAACCGTTCTGTGAAGCCATCTGCAGTGAGTTCATCTTCAGAGTAGAGCAGAGTGAGGCTGTTCCAGGCACGCCGATAGGCTTCATGAGCAACAAAAGAATTCTTGGTGGGGAGGTTGCGAATGCGATTGACATCCACGAGAAGACTTTGCATCTGACGCTTCATCTAGTCATGATGCTTATCATGCTTTTGATGTAGAGATACGATAAGCTCTCTATCATTTAGTACACGGGCACGCTTCTGAGTCCTCTAAGCTACTGTGATGGCTGTTGCATCAGTGGGAGCACGATGCGGCAACCGAAGCTGACCGACGAGATGACCAACAGCAGTAGGTGGATTTGGCACATGAATGGCCTCAAGCGGTGCTGAGAAGCTTTGAAATGCAGCATTGTCTTCACGCACTGGTGCCTTGGCAGGATCCGGATAGATGGCTTCATGAGACATATCCACTCCAGGCAAGAAGACAACATGATTGTGCGCTGAAGCTTGATAGTTGATGGTGGGGTGAAGCCTAATCGGCTGCATAATCCATGGTGCATAGAATTTGAGGCTAAAGAGATCAATGCCTAAAGCTGCCAACTGACGGATGAAGAAATCTTGTGTGTTGAAGCGAATGCCATTTAGAATGTAAAAGACTAATGTCTTCATGGGGCCTTCAATCTTGGCCTGAGGAGAATGCCCTTTTATTGTCCATAGAGTATGCCTCACGATGTGGTAGATGGTGCGAGGCAAATACTCGAGGTCATTGACGAAGAACTCCTTTGGGTACTCAGCATCTACAGGAAATGGCTTCATCATGCTTAGCATTTGGCTCATGTTGGGCTCTGGCTTCTCGAAGATGCTTTCAAGTTCCTGTTCATATCGCTGACAACCTGGCTCATAGAGATCACCAGGAGTGGGTAGGGAAGTAAGATCGATGATGTCTTGAGCTTTGGCTTCATGATGTACATCACCTGACACCCACTCAAGGACCCAAGTCTTCGGATCCCTGTTGTAGCCTGAGATATGAAGGGTGGCATAAAATTGAAGCAAGAGCTCTTCATTCCAGTGCTCCTTGTCGACGACAAAGGGGAGCAAGCCAACTTCATGAAAGCAATCAAGGGCTTCTTCAAGGCACAACAATCCATCAATGGCATCACAACACAGGCGCTTGTGAGGGAAGATTCTGTCCTGGTTGTACAAAATGCATGAGTAATAGCTTCTTTGTTGATGACTCCAGAACCTGTCAAAAGATATCTTGGGCTTCTTGTAGGGATTCTTGGCCTTGTCAAAGAATGTGTTGTGCTCCCGGAAGCTTAAGACACTGAATGAACCTTGAGTGGTGACAGCACTTGGAAGCCTTGGCAATCTTGGCTTTGGCTTCTGCGTCTGAGGCCTTTGCTCGATATGGTAGTCATATTGAGGACCAGGAGCTGCAGGAGGTGTCATAATAGGACATTTAACACTTATCAGCTCACCACGGTAGAAGGCCATTGCCATAGTGTGAGGTACAGGTGGAGCAGCAGCAACATCCGATGTGGATGGCTGAATATCTTCTGTGGCATCAGGGGCTTCAGGTTGCGCATTGACTTCGGCCATGACAACGTCATTGGCTTCACTAGAAGTGTTAGCAGCAGCAGTAGCATCCGAAGTGGCTTCAGGAGCTTCAATTACTGGGGGGTCAGGCACAATCACATCGGGAGTCACACTTGGTGCAGTAGGGGGAATAACGACTTGTTCTTCTTCTTTTCTTTCCTCAGCTGATGCAGCCGGAATATCTTCAGCTTCTTTGGCTTCAGACTCTTGAGAAGACTCTGAGGGGATGGCTTCAGGAAACACTTGACGTGCTACTGAGCTTGTGGTGTGCACATCCTCTTAAGGAATGCTTGTCATAGAGACAGATGGCCTTAGGCCTCTGTGAAGCCTTAGAAAGGGTGACGCGCGAGGGGAAGGCGTAGTCTTCTCAATGTCTTTGGGGGTTGCTTGGGGAGTCTCAATCACTAGAGTAGTTACTTGAGCTAGTGGAGTTCGCGGAATGACTTCATGGAGCGGGGTGTTGGGGTGCTGCTCATCCCAGAACTCATCTTGAGTAATTGGCGTCGTAGGACCACCAATACTTATCTATTCACTGCTCATGGGAGCAGGCGATGATACCAGTTTCTGAGTGAGCTGGGGAACTTGAGGAAGGACTTCATCATCATCAACATTGTCTTCACGACCAATGTCTTCAGTTGCGATGTTGTCAGCAGCTGGAATCCCTTCAGAGTCATGGGCCTCTGTGGGAGCAGGCTCATGAACAATCAGACGCCGGTCTCGATTGGAGGAAGCTGGTAGGGCAATAGAAATTGGCTCAACAATCAGAGGCTCTTGAGGAGCAGCTTGATCTTTTCTTGAAGACTTTGAAGATTTTGTCTTCATCTTCTTCTTGGACGGAGCGTCATCAGAGGCTTCTTGATGCTTGCGCTTTCTGGCTTCAGCCTCAGCTTGCTTGGTCTTTTTCCTTTTGGAATCAGAAGATGGTACCTTTGGCTTCGAGCCAGTCATGCTAGCGGGGAAGATAAAGCTTGGCCGCCCTTGCCTTTGAGCTTCGGCTTTGGCTTCAGCTGGCTTCTTCTTGGCGGCCATCCTTGGGTCAATGCCTGGGCGCCCAAATGCCTTTCTCTTCAAAGCTTCATTGTGAGCCTGAACGCATTTCTCAGCATAGTGCTTGAGGCGCTCTCGGGATTCTTTGGCTTCATCACGACGCTTGACAAATTCAGCCTTGAGATCAGCCATCATCAACTTGAAGTTCTTAACATCAGTGACACTGAGTTTGGCCATATGCTTCTTGAAGACGGCCTTCTCATAATCAATCTTGTTTTTCTGCTCAATGACCTTTTGAGCGATTGCAAGCTCTTTTGCAATTTAGCCTTGAAACGTCACACTGATGCCAATGGGCAGCTACATATCATCAATGGTAAGAGAAGTGTCTTCAAACCATTCATCAATGAAGTTGTCTAGAATATCAGCGTCAAACAGAGGCAAATCATTGAAGATCTCGGCCTCCTCTTTGCTCTTGATCAGCAGCTCAAGGGCAGCATCAGCAAGATCATCATCACTTAATAGATCGACTATATCTTCATCATTTTGAAGGATGCTTGCTGGAGTAAGGCCTTGCCCAGAGATTTTCTTCTTCTTATTTGCAGAAGTACGAGACAGGTCTTCAGAATGCACACTGGATTCAGGAGGTGCAATTTTCAATGGCTTCACCCTTGAAGCTTTTGGAGCAGATGCAGGCTTTGAAGCCTTTGATTTCTTCTCAGGCTTCGGGGGTTCAGAATCTTTAGACCGTGGCTCATCTTGAGCAGCATCAACACTAGCTCTTTGCTCAGCGATATGTGTGAGAAACCCATCGAAGCTGTTGAAAGGACCAATGAGATTTGGTTTGGCTTCATGACTGCCATCGGGCATTGGTCTAGCTGGACCTGGGTTGAAGTCAATCCCAAGGTCCTTCTTGTTTTGAACTGCAGAAGCCTTTGCAAACTTATAATTTTATTCAAAGAGATCGTCCTCACGACACCATCTGGGACTAGACGTGTTTGCATTCAACCTTAGTCTTTGGGTGAAGCTTCTTGTACACGATATCAGCCCACGGCGGCCTCACAACATTTTTATCAGTATATTCAGGCGTCACAAAGTTGTACAAGAACCATTGTTCAGCCCAGTACCTGCGAATCCATTGAACTCTGGACTTGCGCTCTCCATAGCTCAGGATCAGACTTGTACATCTCATAAAGGTCAGGAGGCAGGTCCTTTGCGGTATTGTCACGGCGCTGTCTGCCCCCTTTCTTTGCAGATTTGCCGCCAGCCATTGGCT
Organism: Thinopyrum elongatum; assembly: GCA_011799875.1. Taxonomy (NCBI): domain Eukaryota; kingdom Viridiplantae; phylum Streptophyta; class Magnoliopsida; order Poales; family Poaceae; genus Thinopyrum; species Thinopyrum elongatum. The sequence continues at coordinate 523,203,462 of CM022297.1, read as the reverse complement.
TCACAAGATTGATTGGCTTCACGAATGTGATTGGTTTCACTTTACTGGTCAGACAAGAACTAGCTTCAGGAGATTCAAGGTGGTGCTGTAAGAAGTCTGCAAATGAATTCAGACTATGAGAACCAAGACACTCTCCCACGGACATGTACATGTGACAGCATTAGAGATGCGAGGGAAGGGGAAGAGGTCATATGCATTCTCAGAGTATTTTGAAGATAAATTAGTTTGAAGACATTGACCTCATAGCACGAAGACATTCACTTATTCATGTAAGTTGGTTCCATATTTGTACGAATCCATGAATAAGTACAAGTGAGGAATTTAACTAGTTGTGAAGCATAAGTGAAAGTACTTGCAGGTTATGAGATGCAGAGTATGGTAGATCCAGATTTGGAAGTGAAGAAACAACTTTAGGAAGATATGGAAAATTTTAACGGATTAAACATGCGGTAAAAATAGACTATTAATTACCGCTCAAGAACAGATGAGAACTGCTAGAGGAGTCGTGGATGGAGGACGAGCAGTCCAATCTCCCGCGCCCTAACTTGGCGGCGGAAGACACCTACGGTGGTGGCAGACAGAAGAAGACCGCGACCGGCGTGACGACGATGACGGAGAAGTCACGGCAGCAAAGCGCTTCGTCTCCGGCGACGACGGAAGCTAGCGACGGTGCTAGGGTTTTGAGCGAGATAGCGAGGGGAGTAGGAAATAATGACCGCAAGAGGGCTGGGTATTTATAAGGAAAGTTACGGCTGAGTGTATTTACTCAGCTACCCCTGGCGGGTCACATCTGAGGGGCACATGGCAAGCATGCAACAACTCAAATATTATGCCACGACCCCATGCGCGCCCAGTTTGTCGGGTGGTCGTTCCGGCTTCTCCGGGTTCAGGCAAACAGGATAACGATATTAAAATCGTTTTAAAAGTTTGTCTCTATATCTTCGACTGACAAGGACACAATGAAGACAATTGACACGTGTCAATAGAATGCATATGAAGAGATAGAGAGAGTTGGAGAGAGAAGCACAGATGAGGTTAGGGTCCGATCACATTCACCTAGTGCAGAAAATGGCAACTTGAAAACATAGCTATAGGTGAATGCTGTAGAGGACAGAACATATATATATATATATATAGGCAATGAACATCACTCAAACATAGTGAAGAATAATCATGAAGATAAACCAATGTTGAAGACAAATCAATTATGAAGATAATGCAATGAGACGCCTTTAGAAAATTCTTCTGGAAAAATTGGTGGTGGCGTTACCCACCATATAGGAAGTATTAGATGCAAACACGGCGCACAATTATCGTGGCGCTCCGAAGTCAAATTCTGCATTAATGTCTTCACACTTAGAGTGTATGTCTTCATGAGTTGAATACATATGTTACTTTGTGTGTTGCGCACCTAAGTCATCAATATGCATAAGCATTAGGATGTGTGTCCATTCACTGGACATTCGAGGATTCCAAGATATTTAGCTCACACTGCAGCTTGCAAAACCTTTTCTCATCCAAGGGCTTTGTGAAGATATTTGCCAATTGCTCTTCAGTGTTGACGTCAATGATATCAATGTCTTCCTTCAACACATGGTCTCTGAGAAAGTGATGATGGATCTGAATGTGCTTTGTCTTCGAGTGCTGAACTGGATTGTGAGCAATCTTGATGGCGCCTTCATTGTCACAGTAGAGTGGCACCTTCTTCTTGTTGATGTCGTAGTCCTTGAGAGTTTGCTTCATCCAGAGAAGCTGAGCGCAACAAGATCCAGCAGCAATGTATTCAACTTCAGCAGTGGAGAGTGACACACAATCCTGCTTCTTTTAAGACCAATAGACAAGTGATCATCCAAGAAAATGACATGTGCCTGATGTAGACTTACGATCAATTTTGTCACCAGCATAATCAGCATATGAGAATCCAACTAGATCAAACTCTGAGCCCTTTGGATACCATAATCCTAGCATTGGGGTGTGAGCCAAATATCGAAAAAATTGCTTCATAGCAAGGTGATGCGACTCCTTTGGTGCCGCTTGGAATCGGGCACACATGCAAACGCTAAGCATTATATCTCGCCTAGATGCACATAAGTACAATAAAGAACCAATCATGGAGCGGTATACCTTTTGATCGAACTCTTTACCATTGTCATCGGAGCCCAATTGACCTTTGGTTGGCATTGGCATCGTGTACCCTTTGCAGTCTTGCATTCCAAACTTCTTCAGGCAACCTTTGAGGCACTTTTCTTGTGATATGAAGATGCCATTTCTTTGTTGGCGGATTTCAAGACCAAGGAAGAACTTTAGCTCCCCCATCATGGACATTTGATATTGCTCTTGCATCATATGCCCAAACTCATCGTTGTATCTTTTGTCAGTGCAGCCGAAGATAATGTCATCCACATAGATTTGGCATACAAACAGTTCTCCATCATAAGTCTTCGTGAAGAGAGTGGGATCTAGTGAACCAGGTTTGAAACCTTTGCTCTTCAGGAAGTCTTTGAGTGTGTCATACCAAGCTCGAGGAGCTTGTTTGAGGCCATACAGTGCCTTGTTGAGCTTGTAGGCCATATCAGGATGCTTTGGATCTTCAAAACAAGGTGGTTGAACTACATATACTTCTTCTTAAATTTTGCCGTTGAGAAAGGCACTCTTCACATCCATTTGATACAAGATGATGTTGTTGTGGTTAGCATAGGCTAGCAGTATGCGAATGGCTTCTAGCCTAGCCACGGGAGCAAAGGTTTCATCGAAGTCAATTCCTTCCACTTGTGTGTAACCTTGAGAAACGAGACGAGCTTTGTTTCTGACCACTTGTCCATGTTCATCTTGTTTGTTGCGATAGATCCATTTGGTGCCAATAATGTTGTGCTTGCGGGGATCAGGACGCTTTACGAGCTCCTAGACGTTGTTGAGTTCAAACTGTTGAAGCTCTTCTTGCATAGCTTGAATCCACTCAGGTTCCACGAAGGCTTCATCAACTTTCTTGGGTCAGATATGGAGACAAACGCAAAGTGCCCACAGAAGTTTGCTAGTTGCGTAGCTCTTGATCGATTAAGCGGACCAGGTGCATTGATGCTATCAAGAATCTTCTCAGTCTGAACTTCATTGGCAACCCAAGGATGAATAGGGCGAAGACTTTCCTCTTGTTGATCGTTATCTTCATTTTCAGCATTGTCTTCAGGCTGTGCATTGTCTTCATGTTGAGTAGGAGCGGGAATTACAATTTCCTCTTCTGCCTGTTCCTCGGTGGGTATGATTTCTCCAGTACCCATTAGCTTGATAGTTTCACTAGGAGAAGCTTCATCTAGCACATTTGTCAGGTGCTCTCTTTGCGAGCCATTAGTCTCATCAAACCGCACATCTACAGTTTCAACCACTTTATAGTGAAAGAGGTTGAAGACTCTGTAGGTGTGCAAATCCTTTCCGTAACCAAGCATAAAACCTTCATGTGCTTTCGGTGCAAATTTGGAAGTGTGATGTGGATCCTTGATCCAGCACCTAGCACCGAAGACTTTGAAATAGCTTACGTTTGGCTTCTTACCAGTGAGTAGTTCATAAGATGTCTTCTTGAAGAATTTGTGAAGATAAACTCTGTTGATGATATGCCATGCAGTATCAATGGCTTGGGGCCAAAACTTTCTTGGAGTCTTGTATTCATCGAGCATCATACGAGCCATCTCAACAAGGGTCCTGTTCTTGCGCTCCACGACGCCATTCTGCTGAGGAGTGTATGGAGCAGATAGCTCATGAGTGATGCCAAGTGTATCAAGATAAGTGTCGAGGCCAGTGTTCTTGAATTCCGTGCCATTATCACTCCTGATATGCTTGATCTTGATGCCATAGTTGGTCATGGCATGATTGGCGAAGCATCTGAAGACATCCTGCACTTCAGTCTTGTAGAGAATTATATGCACCCAAGTATATCTAGGGTAATCATCAACAATCACGAAGCCATAAAGATGTGCAGTGGTAGTAAGGGTAGAGTAGTGAGTAGGGCCAAATAAGTCCATATGTAGTAACTCGAAGGGACGTGAAGTCGTCATGATTGTCTTCGAGGGATGTTTTGCCCTAGTCATCTTCCCGGCTTCGCAAGCACCGCACAGATGATCCTTCTTGAACTTGGCGCCCTCGATGCCAATGATGTGCTTCTTCTTCACGAGAGTGTGCAAGTTCCTCATGCTCGCATGTCCTAGCCTTCAAAGTCAAAGCCAGCACTCTGAAGCTTTTGCTAGAAGTCATACGGCAAGTTGTGGTCCTGCAGAGAAGTCTACCATATACAGATCACCTCTTCGAAAACCTTCGAAGACTAGAGATTTGTCAGATGCCATAGGTACAAGGCAACAATATTTTCCAAATATCACAATCATGTCAAGATCACAAAGCATTGAGACAGACATTAAGTTGTATCCAAGGGATTCAACAAGCATCACTTTATCCATGTGTTGATCCTTTGAGATAGCAACTCTACCTAGGCCCAATACCTTGCTTTTACCAGTGTCAGCGAATGTGATATGGCTTTTAGTAGATGGTCGGAGAGTTGAATCCATGAGAAGACTTGGATCACTAGTCATGTGGTTAGTGCATCCACCGTCCATAATCCATTCAGTAGCTTTCGGAGTTGTACCCTACAGTGCAGTTAGTAGGATAGGCTTCACCAAGAGTATTGTGAAGCATAAACATTTGACGAACAAGCATACTATCAAAGTTAAGATTCTTGGATGGTGAGATGGGATGTTCATCTAGAAATCCAGGGACAAAATAAATGGTAAGACCATTTTGGCATTTTATCTTGCGTCCCACAAGATGTTTAGGTCCCCAGCATTGTCTTCAGAAGTCAATGATTTTCGGCTAGAGACCCGACCCTACAAGAGAAGTTAATTCTTCTTAACCACCCACATCTTTAGGGGTGGCTTAGAAGCAATGAGTCTAAGTGCAGCATCAGAGAATTTTGGCTTTGAAGCCCTAGCAAATAGTTTTGCAGGAGGTGAATAATACTCAAATGAATAAGCACAAAAGTTCTTCGATTTGTGAACATATTTGTTCGAAGAAACATGCTCATATTCATGAGTCTGATGATAGTTTCCCTGCAAAACATTGGCGTTAGGGTGATCATGTGAGGTCCTCGGTGTGTATGAAGCCTTTGGGCCATATGAAGCCTTTGGTCAGGGGTTTGTCTTCTTCCCTGGTGGTGTCATGATGACATTCACGGGAAGCTTATCAAGACAACTTTTGGGAACCCAGATCTTCTTCATAGGAGGCCCATTCCTGCAGTTAGTACCAATGAACCTGGCAAACACTTCACCATTCTGATTCTTAAATAGCTTATAGTTTGAGTCAAAGGACTCATCAATGATGATAGGATTATCACAATTGAAACCAGATAAAGTGGATGGATCCACTGAAAGGCCCTTTGCAGCGACCCAGGTGGTTTTGGGATACTGCTCAGGCTTCCAGTAGGTCCCATCAGCATTCATTTTCCTCTCGAAACCAACACCCTATTTTCTAGGGTTTCGGTTTAGAATTTGCTTCTTGAGGATATCACATAGAGTCTGATGCCCTTTGAGTCTTTTGTACATGCCTGTTTCAAGCAATGTATTCAACCTGGCATTCTCATCAGCAATAGTAGTGGCATCCTCAGAAGAGGGGTTAGTTACCACATCAGTAGTTGAAGATATTGCAACTTCAGAAGCAGTAGAACATTCAGCAATAGAGACAACATTGTCACGCTCAAGGCATTTTAAACAAGGTGGCACAAAATCTTCCTGAGCGGAACTGATCTGTTGGGCGAGTAGTGAATCATTTTCTTTTTGAAGATCTTCATGAGACACTCTCAGTTTCTCTAGATCTTGCTTCTTTTGAAGATAATCATAGGAAAGCTTCTCATGAGTAGCTGTGAGGGTTTCATGACGAATTTCAAGTTCCTCGTACTTAACACGAAGATTTTTTATGTCTTCGATTAAGGACTGAGTTCGATTCATTTCCTCATCCAACAGTTCATTGCTTTTGTCTAGCAATTTTTGAATCTTTTCCATGGCTGTTTGTTGTTCAGTTGCAATTTTAGCAAGAGTCTTATAACTGGGTTTTGATTCACATTCAGAGTGTAATAGCCCGAGACCGACGCTCTAGACGCCTTCCATGTATTTCGGGTTTCGTCGTGTGCATTTTATTTGTTTGTTGCATTTCATCATGGCATCATATGCATTGCATCTGCATGTTTTCTTAAAACTTGCATCCACTCGTAGTTGCCGCTTCTTTCTTGTCTCTATTGACCTCCTCTCAGGTCAACCGGACCGCTCTCTCCTCTATCTTCTCTGAGCCCATCAAACTCCCCTCTCTTTCGTCAAACCCCTCGCGCATGTCCGAAAGCTGTCCCGAACCCGACCCGGGCAGTCTTGATCGATGGGTCCGGATCATCCCCGAACATCCCTAAAATATCTTCGATTTATTTATTGGACTCCCCTACCCTTTATTTTTCAGCCGTCCGATTACGATCGTAGGGACGGGATAGCCCCTAACCTAACCCACATGCTATATATACAGATAAAACCCTAGCCCTGTCCCATCCATCCGTCCATTCCTTCACTCCGCCGCCACTCATTTTCTCCAACGGACCGACCAGCGCCTCCACCTAGTCTCCTCTTCCCTCGGGATCCTACCCGATCGATCCTTCCAATCCATCCAGCCGCCACCCACTCTCCCTCGATCTCCCCAGCGAGCAACCACCATGCCCGATTTCCCCGCGAGGAGAAGCACCCGAGCCCCTGTCCTCGCTCCTGAGCTCATCCCCGAAGCACCTCCTGCGCGCCCCCTGCCTCGAGCTCGACCCCGCCACCTCGCACCATCGGCAACGAAGCCAGCATGACCCCTCTCCTTCCTCCCCTGTTTCTCCTTCCTCCCTCAGTTTCGCTCGCTCTCACACAGCTCTCTCTCGCCTCTGTTCCTTCTCACAGGAGTTTTCCCCAAGCGCCATGGACAGGACAAGCCCCGCCCCGCCATGGATGCTGCCATGGACGCCGACCTCCCACTCCCGGCGTCCCTTCCTCAACCCTGCCCGCAAGTCGCCTTCTCCTCGCCTCCTCAGGTCGATCTTGTCGCTCGAGCCGAACCTCCATTCCTCCTCGCGTGCCTGTTTTTGATAGCTGCCGCTGCTGCTGCCTTTTGCTGCAGGAGCTCGCCGCCGCTTATGGTCTTGTCTTCGGCCAGAACCATCCGTCCCGACGCCCCTTGCCCGGATCCACCCGTCCCCACCGCCAAGTGCTGCCGCCGGCCTCCATCTCCCTGCATCGCGCCAAGTCCCGCCGGCTCGTTCCCTTGCTTCGAGCGACAGGAGGGTGCCAGTACCCGCGTTGACTTCTCGTCGCGAGGCTCCAGTCAGCCTCGTCCCGATCCCCAGGCCCAGATCCGCCGGCCTGCCCGCAGCCGCATCCACCGACTGGGCTTGGCCCATGGGTGAGCTCCCCACAGCCCCTTCTCTCTGTTGGGCCAGCAGATTCGGCCCGACTAATGTTTTTTTTCCTGCGGAGCGATTTACTAATTATCCAGAGTTGGCAGAATTGCAGAAAAGTCCTCCATGTTCATGCATTAATAACTCATAAACCGTGCATCGCATTAAAACAAACTATATATGTAAAATGCTTAGTCGCTTGCTGCAACCTCACGACTTATCCATTCCATACCCATTAAGCTTTGCTAGTCTTGATACCCATGGTAATGGGATTGCTGAGTCCTCGTGGCTCACAGATTACTACAACAACATTTGCAGGTACATGTAAAGCAATGCTATGACGTGAGAGCGATGCTTGCTTGTTTTGGAGTTCTTCTGCTTCTCCTTCGATCATGGGATAGGTTCCTGGTCGGCAGCCTGGGCTAGCAGGGTGGATGTCGTTTGTGTTTTCCGTTTATGTTCATCCGTAGTCGGATGCCTCTCTTCTGTATGATGTTTGTTGTATTCATGTGGCATTTGTATGCCTTTGTATATATCCCCATCTATTATGTAATGGTACGATGTACTGATATCCACCTTGCAAAGTGTCTTCAATATGCGCTTCTATCCTTGGTGGGACCTTCGAGTTCCTCTCGGATAGGGTCGCATATTGGGCGTGACATAGAGTCAACTTCACTGAAGGTCTGAAAGTAAGCATCGCCAGAGTTTACCTTGGCACCTCGTGCCATGAAGCAGTAGGTGGGAGCAGAGTCGTCTTCATCATCGGCTTCAGCGTCGGCAACATGACCATTGTCTTCAGTGTTGAAGATGGACTTGGCGACGAATGTTGAAGCCAAAGCTAGGCTTGCCACGCCTAAATCAGACTCCTCCTCAGACTGCACCTCCGCCTCCTCAGAAGCAGACTCCTCCTCGGAATCCATTTCCTTGCCAATGAACGCACTAGCCTTGCTAGTTGAGCTCTTCTTGTGAGATGAAGACTTTGGAGATTTCTTCTTCTTGTCATCAGAATCATATTCCTTGTTCTTCTTCTTTTTATTTGCTTCCTTCTCCCATTGAGGACATTCAAATATGTTGTGGCCTGGCTTCTTGCATTTGTGGCATGTTCTCTTCTTGTAGTCACGAGTGGAAGTCTCATCCTTCTTGGAGCTGGATCGTGAAGACTTATTTCCGAAGCGATTCTTCTTGGAGAACTTTTGAAACTTTCTCATGAGCATTGCTAGCTCTTTGCCAATGTCTTCAGGATCATCAGAACTATATTCAGACTCTTCAGACAAGGAAACAACCTTTGCCTTCAAAGCATGGTGTTGGGGATATTCCCCACGACCAATACCCGGCTCATAAGGATAAGCCGCCCTAAGGCTTATGTCATTTCTGGGTTTAAGTCACCCTGACGTTAAGTCGTCTCTGGACGTAAGCATCCCTGTTAAGTCATCTCATATCCTAAGCCGGCAGATTGTAAGCCGGCAGGTGAGACCTGTTAAGTTGTAAGCCGGCAGACAGTTATGACCCGACAGACAGTTATGACCCGACAGACAGTTATAACCCGGCAGACAGATTATGACTCAATAGATGCAGGGAGTCACGGAGATGAGTCTCAGAGATGAGTCGCCTGGAGTTAAGAAGCCCAATGCGTTAAGAAGCCCACGAAGAGAAGCCCGTGATGAGAAGCCCGCGATGGGAAGTCAGAATAGGTTAAGTCTTAGTCCGACTTGGACTCTACATGTAAGCCGCCCCTTCAACTTATATAAGGAGGGGCAGGTCACCCCAAGAGGGTCAGGGTTCTAGAGGTCTCAATAGATATGTCTTAGACAGACAAGTCTGAGACAAGATCAAAGTAGATGCTCTCGAGATAGAGGGAGCGAAACCTCACCCTTGTAACCGAGATCGTCATCATCATCAATATGAATCAAGCAGGATGTAGGATTTTACCTCTACCACGAGGGGCTGAACCTGGGTAAAATCTTGCGTCTCTCGTCCCGATTAACCCCGTTCAAGCTACCACATAGATGCGTTGACCTCACGACTAAGTCCTCACACTAGGACATCTGCCATGACAAAACCATGACAGTTGGCGCCCACTATGAGGCCAGGCGCACGGTGGTGTTGAGTTCTTGGGGGAGCTCTCCCAGGGACCGAGAAGCTCGCGATTGACCGGGTGAAGAAGAACCAACGTAAAATAATCGCCCAGAATAATTCAGCATGGACAAATTTAAAAAGAGATTGGCAGATTCATCGTCAAAGGAGTTAGAGTTGCTGTTGAGCCGCCTCCGCCGGCTGTGTGATCCGCCAAAATTGCAGATATCGCCAAGTACACGTTTTCTCCATTGGATCGCTGCTACAATACCAATCGAGACAAACAAACTGCTAGGACAAATCCCGAGGTTCAATCCGAGTCGTTCATGGTCATCACCTATGGTGCTGCAACTCAATGTGGAGACTGAATCCACAAATCAGTCAAATTAAACATCAATGGCGGGTCACTTGTGCAATGATAGACCGAGGCCAAGTCAAACTACAACTGGGAAATACAACCACAGACCCGGACTCTGCCGCCTTGCCATGAGCCGCCTGGCCAGCACTTCTCCGCCGCCGCTGTGTTGAGCCGCCGGCCGGCGAGCCCTGCGGGCCGCCCCGAGTCGTCCCGGCCTTGGGCCGTCACAGCCCCTACCTGGCTTTGCCACCTCCATCGATGCGGCGTTGAGCAGCCCCTTCTACCGCTGCAACCCGCCACCGTGGCCGCAGCCCCGCCTTGCGACTTCGCCGCTGCCTCGAAGCCGGCGTCGCCTCTGCCTTCTGAAAACCGCCATGCCTTCAAATCGCCGCCCCCGCCTCGACACAGCTGGCTCATCGGCGCTTCAAGCCGCCTCCGCCGCTAAGCCACCATCGACTCCAGCACAATCGAAGCACCGACATCATCCTGGTCCGTAGGTTGCAGCCGTCGTCGCCCTGAAATGGCAACGACCCGGTCGTTGAGTCGCCTTCGCCAGCTGTCGGGTCGCCCTCGCCGCACCTTGGCCGATGTGTTGAGCCGGCCATATGCGTTGAGCTGCCGCAGCAACCGCAGACCCCGATCTGCCTGGGCCTCGTGCTGCTCCGCCCATGGTCGGCCTCCCTCGCCGCCACCTGAGGCGCCCGGTCGAGCCGCCCGGTGCCGTGAGCCGCCCGCCTCTGCGGGCCTAATTCCTCCACCGCTGCTGAGTCTCGCCACTGCTGAATCCCCTTCGCGCTCGCCTTCTGTCTGAGTTGCCTTCGGGCCTCGCCATTGCTGAGTCGCTTCCTGTCTGAGCCGCCTCCGGTCTGCGCTGCGAGTGGCCACCTCTGCTAGGAGTCGCCCTAGCGGCTTCAAGCCGCCACGACCCCTGGCTGCCTCAAATCGCCAAGTCACCGCGAGCTGTCGCGGTTGCCTTCAAACTGCCGCATTCAGGCCCCGCCAAAGTGGGTGGCCCTTGCTACATCGTGCCAAGTCGCCAGATTCGGCCATGGCTCGTCTCCGGCTCTCTGACGCTATGGCTTGTCTTCGGCTCTCTAACGCCATGGCTCGTATCGTCTCTGGCTTTCCGGTGCTATGGCTCATCATCGTCTCCGGCTCTCTGACGCTGTGGCTGATGCCAAATCGCCGTTTCTGACACTGTAGCCAGGCCTCGCTGGTTTTACCTCGCCTTCGTCAAAGGACCAAGCCTCTGTCGCTGTGGATGTGGAAATCGCCCACTGGCCTACGCCACGATTTGCCGAGTCGCCGTCACGTGACTCGCTCCATTACCTTGGGCCACCCCAGAAGTGCGACCCGCTGCCTTCAAACCACCGTCGAGTCGCCTCAGAGCCGCCTCGTCCATACGCTACGGGTCACTTCCGCTTGCAAGATGAGCCGCCGCCGCGGTCTCCGCAGTCCGGTGTTTCCAAGTCAGCCCTGCGCCCTGGCTTCTCTGTAAGACCGCCGCAATTTCACGACCATCGCCACGGCCGAGACCGGCCTCGCAATCGCCTCTGCCATGCGTCGCTGCGACCTCGAGACGCCGAGTCACCGCCGCTTCCAAAGCTCGTGTCCACTGGCCTGCTTAAAAAATGTCGTTTTTAATCCGGCTTCGCCAAAGCCATCCGAATCCGCTGGGTTCCGCTGACCTACTCCGTCCTGCTGCGCCGCGCCTAGTTTCCAGCACCGCTCCGCTGGGCTCCTCAGCTGCCAGTCGGGTCGCCGCACCTGCGAGCCGCCCTCGCCATGCCGCCTGGCCCGTGGCTCCTCCGCGCGCCCCCTTTTTCCCAACTCCAGCAGCGGCACGAGCCGCCCGACGTGCCAAGTTGCCGCCGCGCCCCCGCGCCCCACACCGGCTCGCCCTGCTATGGCCGTCTCCGCCTAGCTGCTTCCACCCGCCTTTTCGCCGGCTCACGGCCGCGCTCCGGCCTCCCGAGCCGCCCACGCGCTGGTTCTAACCTGCCGTGGAGTGCCCTGCCTCGCGCTGTTGCTAGTGAGCCGCCGCCCTGGCCCTACCTCTGCCGCCTAAGTCGCCGCGCCCACCTCCGGCTCCCGCACCCCGTGCGATAGCGCTGTTTCCCCCTACGTGCGCTCGCGGTGCTACGGGCGTCCTGCTCCTTCCAGCACCTCTGCGGACCCCCTCACCGTCTTCATGCAGCCCGCCAGCCGGCTCCCACGCCCCCGCTACACGCCGCAACGAGTCATCGGCGCCTCCAAGATGCCGTCGCCGGCTCGTCTCCTACGCGACCCGCCTGCCGAGGCCCCGCCTCCGGTTGTGCCTTCGCATGCTCCCCTGTCGGCTGCCAACTGAAGGAAAGGGAAGGGGGGATCCGGTTGGAGAATTGAGAAAGAAACAGAGGGTTGATTGAAAAAAAAAGGCAAAGGCTGTGGTCAGCTACAAATTCTTCAGCATACACATGCCAATTCTTGCGAGCATCTCCGACTTGCCTGCGGTTGACTTCAGCTCCATAGCCATGATCATCAATTTCATGGCCGATAATTTTCGGCCAAACACATAGGTGAAATCCATCCAGTCAACTTTTATTTGATACATTTTTTATTCTTTAAAGAACAATTACTCTGGCTTGCAATATTTTTTGATGCACGACAGTTGTTCACTGCAAGAGCAATGGTCATTTCATGAATATATAGCTCGCGCCGCAATTATCATGCGCTAGCATCTAACCGCGCATTTTTGCTGCTCAACGAATGTATGCGCAAGCCGCTGCCCCTGCGTTTTGGTTTATATCGGCTTGCCGGGACTGCGTCTGCGATTGACTCGCTTGTCCGCACCGGCTTACAACGCTGCGTCCGACTAATCTGTTCGTGCCCACGGGCGACTCGTCCGCATCCGCGCCACCTCCAACACCGCGGCCGGCTCTACTGTCCGCCCCTACGGTCCGGTCTACGTCAACACGCAGGAGCCGCGCCCGTCTGCATGAGTTGCTTATTGAGTGCAAGCAAGATACCGCTCCGGTGGCCCAGTTTTTCTTCCAACATCTCTGGAATAAATCATAATATATTATCAGCCTCCGCCTGCACCGGATGGCCCAATGGGCAGGCACATCAGTCGCCGCCACTACAGTTTGGTTAACTTCAACAACCAGCCGGGACGAGTCACGGCCGGATTATTGACACAACTCATACGGGATCATTTATAACCCGCCACAGTCGACCTCAACCTTCTGTGGATTCACATCGCGTTATCAACGCCAAGGATATACAATGAGTGTTACGAAGATCATCAACTCGCCACCTTGCCTCCAGCTTCAACATATTCCAGCGTTTCGCTGTTCAATTATATGCCGGTTTATATCACGGTCAAGTATGGAGAATCTCAAACCAACTCCTCGAGTCGCCTTAAGACTCGGGGCTACACAGACATGACTCAGCAAATTTTGCTAGTTTCAGCAAATTCAAGAACCCAGGTCATTGAAGGGAAAATAACTCGGTCTCGGAGGCTACTGCCACATTGGTGAAAATTTAAAGGTCGTTAGAAAATTTTCGGCTTAAAAAGTGCAGAGCAATCAGAAAGTTCCGGCTCAATAGAAAGATTCCGGGTTATTAGAAAATATTCCGGTTCAAAATCCGGCTCAAGGGAAATCTGTCTCGTAAAGTTTTGAGCTCTCAATATCCGGCTCAATGTCCGGTTCAAGAGGAAACCATCTCTCGCAAGTTCGAGTTCTCAGAAAAAATTAAAGGTTGCCAAAGAGAACTTGCTGCCATGATGCGCGGTTCAAACATGGGTATCCTGCCTTATGGGCTTATCATATTATGATCAACTTAATAAAGCCGGCATCCCTGAAATTCGGGGCCTCTGTCGTTTCATCTCTGTGCATATGAGTCTTTATTAGTTGATCATAAGGTCACTTGGGGGCTTCCAACCCACCGGGTTTAGCTTTCATACCCTCTTGACTGGCATTAAACGCCATATTATGGGTTAAACCTGCCTGTTTACAACTTGCTACTCCGCCAGGTGACCCGGCGAACTCTTGACAGTCAATCTTTTTTAAGAACCTGAACTCGTCAAGGTTAAAATGGCGGTTTTGCATCACGTGAGAGCCGGCTTACAGTGAGCTAGGATAAACTCACCTGTCTGTTTAGTGTTACTCCGCTATATGGCCCGTCGTACTTTTAACAGTCAATCTTTTTTAAGACCCTAAACTTGTTATGGTTAAAACGACGGATTTATGTCATGGGAGGCCGGCTTACAGGGTAAAAACGGCTATGCGGCCTTGAAAGCAAACATGAGGCCTGTGAGCCAAGTTTTTTCGGTCGTGCCTTAAAAGCCGGCTTAACAAATATTTGAGATTTGCATATTCTCTGTTTTTGTCTTTTCAGACATTTTTATGCTTTCAATTTTTTGCTATGATGCAAATTATGAATCCCCGGGTCATACTAGCTCCGGGTTATCTTGCTCATATTTGAGTCTTTGGGTTATCACCCGTCCTGGGTTTTGACTTTAAGTCGCCAGTATAATTTTGGCTATAAGCCGCCATTATAATCTTTTCAATGATTGTGTATGACCATAAGTCTCTGGGTTATAACCTGCCCTGGATTCAAGCTTTAAAAGCTAGTCTTTTTGTCGAGCCTTGAAAGCCGACATTTTTATACTCTGTTGTCATACGTCATTATATATTGCATCATCATTGCATCATCATACCATGCATCATATATGCATGGATATCCTGGTTTATATTGCAGGAACCGGTTTTCAAACCGGGTTATATTATTCAAATCTTAAATAGCCAACATGGCTGGATTTTCATTATGGTTATCATAACCAGTATTGGATGATTGAGGTCTTCAAAGCCCCTTCAGAGTAATGGGTATTATTCTTTCATTCAAAAATACCAGCTTACAACAAGGAGCATGGTTCAACATTGATATACAAGGCATTCAGCAACATCATCCAGACAGTGGATATGATTTTATTCTACAATGGAAGGAATAGTCCCGAGGCTACAATATTTAAATCAAGATTACATCAAGTATGCAAGTCCCATGTCACTGTAAGCATGCACCACGACACTTGGGAGCTAATGCAAGTTGCTTTTTCAATCATCACATTGGCAACAGACCCAGTTATCTCAAGGAGATGAGTTGGCCTTCCAGCATTTTCTAAAGTCCCAGCCCAGTATTGTCTTACTGAGCTGGCCCTTGGGGGCTACACATTGCTCATCAAGTTTATATAATCAGATCTACAGAAGTCCCTGCTCATTATTGCATAATGACCCGGCCCTTGGGGGCTACACTGGTTGAAATGTTATGAGCAAAAAGCAATTACAAGTCCTAGGTTGCTGCAGGCAAGACAACCCGGTACTTGGGGGCTACATATGTGGAACATTCAATCTTATGACTAGTGACTCAGACGAACAATCCAGATTTTTTCTAGAATGGCAATATTTATATTGAAGCAAGTCTTAAAGCTATCATTACGTTCCCCTCTTAAGACTTGGGGGCTACAGATAATATGGATATAAGGAAGGTATGCCTTCAAATTCTCAGTTATGAGTGAACCAGGTCTCATATTTTTTTATGAAGAAGTTTGCAAAGGTTATCTCCTCTGGGCTATTCAGACAACTTAACATCATATGGATTTTTCATCGAAGTCTGAAGTATTGAATGTTGGCACAACATCAGATGAATTTTATCAAGCCAAGGCAGTTGCAGATAGTAAGGGTTATTTTTCTTCCAAGGAGCCAGTGTCAGTTTATTGAGATGACAGAGATTCAGAATTTTCAGGAGCTGGTCAACTGGTCTTTTTTGAGTGAGCCGATCCCTTTACATATTCATATTTTAAGAGTTTAGCATGAATAAATTCAAAGCTAAACTAGGGGCTAATGTTGGGGATATTCCCCACGACCAAGACCCGGCTCATTAGGATAAGCCGCCCTAAGGCTTAAGTCATTTCTGGGTTTAAGTCGCCCTAACGTTAAGTCATCTCTGGACTTAAGCATCCCTGTTAAGTCATCTCAGATCCTAAGCCGGCAGATTGTAAGCTGGCAGGTAAGACCCGACAGATTGTAAGTCGACAGATTGTAAGCCGACAGATTGTAAGCCGGCAGACTGTAAGCCGGCAGATTGTAACCCGGCAGACAGTTATGACCCGGTAGACAGTTATGACCCGGCAGACAGTTATAACCCGACAGACAGATTATGACCTGGCAGATGCAGGGAGTCACGGAGATGAGTCTCAGAGATGAGTTGCATGGAGTTAAGAAGCCCAAGGCATTAAGAAGCCCACGAAGAGAAGCCCGTGATGAGAAGCCCGCGATGGGAAGTCAGAATAGGTTAAGTCTTAGTCCGACTTGGACTCTAAATGTAAGCCACCCCTTCAACTTATATAAGGAGGGGCAGGTCACCCCGAGAGGGTCAGGGTTCTAGAGGTCTCAATAGACAGGTCTTAGAGAGACAAGTCTGAGACAAGATCAAAGTAGATGCTCTAGAGATAGAGGGAGCGAAACCTCGCCCTTGTAACCGAGATCGTCATCATCATCAATATGAATCAAGCAGGATGTAGACTTTCACCTCTACCACGAGGGGCCAAAACTGGGTAAAATCTTGCGTCTCTCGTTCCGATCAACCCCGTTCAAGCTACCACTTTGATACGTTGGCCTCACGACTAAGTCCTCACACTAGGACATCTGCCGTGACAAAACTATGACACATGGGATCGGCCATAATTGGGGCCATATATATCTCTCTTCTCGGCTAGCTGGAACTCATGTGCGTTGAGCGTCTCAAGTATGTCAGATGGGTCGAGATCCTTGAAGTCAGGACGTTCTTGGATCATAAAGGCTAGAGTATCGAATGAGCTGTCAAGTGATCTCAGAAGCTTCTTCACAACTTCATTCTTGGTGATCTCAGTGGCGCCAAGAGCACGCAGCTCATTGGTGATATCAGTAAAACGATCAAAGGTGTGTTGGATGTTCTCATTGTCAAGCCTTTTGAAGCTGTCGTGGTTGTCTCGCGGGTGGGTTTGCAAGACGACAGATGCCACGGGGTGGCTTGAGGTGAGGGCAAGGCTGCAGTGGAGATCAAGGGACGGGATTGGGCAAGCAGCACGCGGTGGTTTACCCAGGTTCAGGGCCCTCGTGTGGAGGTAACACCCCTACTCCTGCATGTCTGATGATATATGCAGTGTATATGTAGCAGTACAGAGTTGCTCCTGGAGCTGTATTTAGAGAAGGCAGAAGAGAGCCAGGTGCTCATATACTAGTACGTGTGTGTGTGTGGCATGAGCATGCTAGCCAGGAAGTGTGAGCGTGAATCCTCTTGGCCTGGTGGCCGTATGAGTGTGTGCCCGTCCCAGAGTGGATGGATGGGTGCTTGAATATATAAGTGTGGCGTGGTGGCTTGCTCCCTTGGCCAAGTCAGTGACTTGTTGACCAAGGGAGTGACCTCTTCTCCAAGGAAGTGCTCCCCTGGGTCACTTTATACACTAGTGCCCAGGGATAAGTAGCACTGTACATGATGTCGCGATGACGAGTGAACAGTGTATGCTTTATCAGCAATAGTGACCACGGTATGGCCACGGTGGTTGTCTTGTCCGTGTTGGGTCGATGCTGCGGTTGACTCCGCGTAGCAGGCCGGCTGGAGCAGCCGGATGGGGGAGCCGACTGGAGCAGCCGGGTTGGCGAGCCAGCTGGAGCAGCCGGGTTGGCGAGCCGGCCGGAGCAGCTGGGATGGCGAGCTGGACGGAGCAGCCGGACCAAGGGGCGCTGGCCGCCCCGATGTTTTGAAGCGTCGTTTGCCATCTTGGGCCTACCCGGGGGTCATCCCCCCGACAGAAGCGGTTGAAGAGATTGCGAAGCACACGAATCCTTGAGTCTCTCTATGTTGAGACGCCTTCGTTGACCTTGGACAGTCAGTCCCAGACTAGCTTCGCGGACTCCAGTGCACTCACACGGCCATACTGCCCTTTGGTCAGATGACCACAGATGATGTTCTTGGCGGTTGAGTCCAGTTGCGCGAATCTCTTCACATCAGCCGCGGTGACGCCTTCACCGACTTTGGGTACTCCAGTCTTGACGACATACCAGAGGTCGTTGTCAATGGCTTCAAGATGCATGCGCCTCTTATTCTTCCAATAGGGATAATCAGTGCCATCAAAGACGGGGCACGCAGCGGAGACCTTGATTATCCCTGCAGTCGACATAGCTAAATACTCCAGGTGGTTAAACCGAATCACACAGAACAAGGGAGCACCTTGCTCTGATACCAATTGAAAGTGCTAGGTATCGACTAGAGGGGGGTGAATAGGCGATTTTTATGAAAGTCTTCACTCAATGAAGTTAAACAGATCAGGCAGGCAGGCAATGACTTCACGAAGACAAACATAAATTTCAAGGAGGGAGGGGATAGAACCAGTTGCTTGGTAAAGACAAGGATTTGGTAGACCAGTTCCAATTGCTGTGACAACTGTACATCTGGTTAGGGAGGCTGAGATTGAACTCAGAAGACCACGTCTTCACCTTATTCCCCTTGAGCTAAGAACACTTAGTCCTCGCCCAATCACTCTGGTAAGTCTTCAAGGTAGACTTCCAAACCTTCACAGACTTCGCTCACCGGCAATCCACAATGACTCTTGGATCCTCAGAATGCGACGCCTAACTGACTGGAAGATACATAGTCTTCAAGTGTAATAAGTCTTCAGATCATGCGGACAGAAAGACTTCAATGATGCCAGCACTCTTTGGGCTTTTGGGTGTTTTGAGTTTTGTCCTCGCAAGGATTCTCTCTCAAAGGCTTCGGAGGTGGGTTGCTCTCAAACAACAAAAGCCGTGCACTAACTCTGAGCAGCCACCGATTTATGGTGGAGGGGGTGGTCTATTTATAGCCAGTAGGCAACCCGACATGATATGTCCGAAATGACCCTGGGTCACTAAGGAACTGACACATGTCCAACCGTCGGATTTCAAACACACGCGACAGCTTGACTTGGGCTACAAGTAAAGCTGACTCATCCAACTCTGGATAAGATTTCCTCTCATTGTCTTCACTCGAAGACATAGGAATTGGGTTGAGCATCACATCAGTTTCCTAACTTTGTTCACTTGGACCCCACTTAACAGTTCGGTGGTTCCTATGACTCAAGAAAGAAGAAAATGAAACAGCAAAAGAAACTACGTCTTCGCACTCCATTGTCTTCACGCGAATGTCTTCACACGTCATTATCTTCGACGCGTATGCCTTTGTGAACCACCATTGTCTTCAATGTCATCATACATTTTTAGGGGTCATCTCTGGTAGGTAAACCGAATCATGAGACTACTACATGTGTTCTCCTGCGATTCTCACAAACACATTAGTCCCTCAACCACGTTTGTCGTCAATACTCCAAAACCAACTAGGGGCGGCACTAGATGCACTTACACTTCGGTTTGTATAGTATCATGCTATTTGCATATAAGTTACCAGGGAAAAAATTCCAACAATTATTTTCTCCTAGGTCAAAAGTTACCACTATGTTTATACACCAGTTATCAAGTCTTTGGCTCGTATATTACCTTACTATTTACACATAAGTTACCGGGGGAAATTTTCCAACAACTTTTTTCTCCTAGGTCAAAACTTACCGCGGTGCTTGTACAAAAGTTAGCGGAGTAATTTTTGCAACAACTTTTTTCTCCTAAAGTCAAAAGTTACCGCGGTGTTTGTCATAAGTTATCATGTCTTTGGTTCGTATATTACCATGCTATTTACACATAAGTTACCAGGGTAATTTTTTCAAACAACATTTTTTTCTCCTAGGTTAATGTTAGTACGGTGTTTTATGTAAGTTATTAGGTATGAAGTTCGTATATTACCATGCTATTTCACGTAAGTTATCAGGGTATGTTTTGCAACAACTCCCCCCTTCAAAGTTATCATAGTGTTTGTATGTAAGTTATTGGGTAAGTGATTCGTATATTATCATGTTATTTACATAGAAATTGCTGGAGGTATGTTTATTCAACAAACCTCTCCTTCCCCCGGTCAATGTTACCACGGTGTTTGTACGCAAGTTATCAGGTCTATGGAACGTGTATTATCATACTATTTACATATAAGTTAGCGAGGGTATGATTTTTAACAAAACAAATCCAGGTCAACCCCGCTCTCCCCTCTCCCTCGCTCTCCCCTCGATCGTTCCTCTCCCTCGCTCTCCTGAGCGCCGCCATGGGTGAATCCCGCTAAAGCTCGCGGCCACTGTCCTTCCCACGCCCTTCCGCTGTGTCTACAAGGCTCACCATCGACCGCTACGCCCTCTGGTGCCGGCCGTTGGAGCTCAGAGCCGCTGCATCGAAATCTATGAACTTTATTGAAAATCGATGAATTTTTTCAAAATCAATGAACTTTTTTCAAAATTAATGAAATTTCTCAAAGTTGATGGACTTTTTTCAAAATCGATAAGCATTTTCCAAAATCGATAAGCTTTTTCCAAAATCGATAAACTTTTTTTAAAATCGATGAACTTTTTGCAAGTCCTTGAACTTTTTTACCAAAATCAGAGAAATTTTTCTCAATTCATGTTATTTTTCAATTTGTGAATAGTTTGCAAATCTGTGAACATTTTTTCAAATCCATGAACTTTTCCAAAAAGATGAATTTTTTTTTCAAAGTCAACAGTCAAAGGTCAAAAATGTGAGTGTGGTCAACTTGTCGTCCAGGCCAACCATGAAGAAGTTTTGTTTGGTCGAACCAGAAACATGCGATCGGGTGTATGCTCTTGATCAGCGACACCTGATCGCTCGTGTAGTTGTCCGGCCCATGAAAGGTGGCGAGCGTTGCATCCGCTAACTAGCGCAGCAAGTGCTGACTAGGAGCTCCCACTTTACAGGGAGTAGCATCCCACAAACAGGCGCACACACTCCTCCGTCCTGGGCTTTGCCCATTGATTTATTTATTTTTCTTTTTTAACCTTCAAAATATAGGTGCATGAAGTAGGATTCTAACTATGGACCTCTTGAATTACTTCCACCCACTGTAATTAACTAGGACAACTCATTTGTTGTGTCTAATTACTTATTTTATTCTTTTTGTTGTGCATCTTCTCAGTCCGGTTTCTTCTCTTCTTTTTTTTTTTTTTGCTTTTTTGGCCTTTTTCATTGTTTTCTTAGTTTTTCTTTTTTTTCCTTTTTCATTTTCTTAAATTTCTGAACATTTTCTTAAATTCGTGAACTTTTTCAAATCCATGATTTTTTTGAATCCATGATTTGTTTTTCAAATGAATGAAATTTTTTCTAGTTTTGCAAACTTTTTTCGGATTCATAAAATTTTTTCAAATGGATGAACTTTTTAAAATTTGGGAACTTTTTTTTCAAATTCATGAAAAAAAATACAAATCAATGAACTTTTTCCAATTTCACAATTTTTTTGTCACATTCGTGTACTTTTTTCAATCTTAGGGTGGGTGGTAGAAATTGAAAACTCGGTTTTGACGATTCGATTTATTTTAAATTTCTGTTAGCAAAACTATAAACAAAATGAACAAGAAAAAGCAGTTAACCGATAATTCGGCTAAACGGCATATTCGGTTGAGTGTTCAGTTTACACCGAGCAAACTTGTCAAATGTGTTGCTTTGTATTGTGACACTCTGTCGCATTATATAGCAGAGCTCTGTGCCCCCATTTTCGTAGGTCAGCGAGGTGGGACTAAATTGGGCGCTATGGGCGACTGGGAGCACGCGTCACCGAAAGGCTCGCACATGTTTGGGCATTCGTGCCTGGCTCAATCCATGTAGCGTGCACAGAGTGAGCTCCACTCGCTACTTGGCGTGGTCTTGGCCGCCTGGGTCCTTAGCTTCACTCGCTACAACGACAATTTTCATTTTTTCATTAATTCATTTTTCTTATTTTTGAACTTTACTATTATTTTTGAAACATCTTTAAAATTTTGAAATACTGTTGGAATACTAAAAATGTTATTCTTTTTAAATATTGTTCACAAATTGAAGAAATGTTTGTATTTAAAAAAATGCATGGTTTCCAATTTGTGTTCACCATCAATTGTTGGGAATTTGCTAACTATTTAGAAAAAAAAGTGTTCAAGTTTGTAAAAATTTAATGCACAATTTTAAATTCCAAAATTGTTGACAAATTTCAAGAAATGGTTGGGATATAAGAGTATGTTCATGTTGATTGATAATGACGGAAATTGGAAATAAACAAATCATTCAAATTAGGAAAAAACTACATGCTCACGATGCACCTGTCTGGCTTAGTCTAGCACACTCCTGTCAACTAGTCGACTATGGATAAATGACCCCAATATCTTGCAGCAGCTTGGTACGAACATATGGAGCCTTCTGGCCTACCTGAACACCCTGTGTTAAACATGATATTATTGTGGAAATCCCTGAAATGACCCCAACTTTTTCCATCAGGTGGGCATGCCCATGATAGACATCATACCATTTATTGCCTTCTTTAACTAAGAAAACTCTAGAAAAAAATGCAAAACTTGCCGGAAAAAAATAACCTGGTGATTTCGATTGGTCATACAAGGCCATGAGAAACAAGTAGGGTCATTTCAAAGATGTTGCGAAACCACATGCTCTTAGACGGAGCCTTCTGGCCACCCGGATACCCTCTGTTGAACTTGGTATATTTTTGGACATCTTTGAAATGACCTAAACTTTTCCAAGCAGGTGAGCATGCCCATGGTAGGCATCCATGCCAAGTTTGAACGGTTTTCGACACCGTATGCAAGTTGTGACAAGTCCGGTCATTTATCTGTCTTTTTTGACCGAGAAAACTCTAGAAACTGCAAAATTCGTTGAAAACCAAAAAAACTTGCCATGATGCCTTGCATTAATCATATAAGGATATAAAAAATGTTAGGGTCATTTGACGCATGCTGATAAACAACATGCTCTCAAACAAAGTCCAATGGCCTACCCAGACACCCTATGTTGAACATGTTGTTTTTTTGGACATTTTTTAAATGACCCAAACTTTTGCGAGTAGGTGGGCATGCCCAAGGTAGGCATCCATGTCAGGTTTGAAGGAAAAAAGTATTTAAAAAATTAATTTAAATAGGTACTTATAACTGTTATGTTAAGTTTTTAACATAACTAAAAATACAAAGGGGTAAAATTGAAAATAGTAAATGCTTTTTTCAAGGCATTTAATAAATATTTGAAGGAAAAAAATTAAAATCATAATGTAAGGTAGTTACTACAAACTGTTTTTTTGGTATTTCAAAAATATTTAATTTCTGAACAAGTTTCAACAGGAAGAAAAGAGTTTAAAAATGAGAAAAATGAATTAACAAAAGAAGAAGAAAACGAAAAAATAGAAAGAAAAAAAAGCTTAGGCCTTGGCCCAACCAGGCGACGACATCACACAAGTCGGGCGCCTGTTGGGGCGGGCCAAGCGCTCACGGATTTGAAAAAATTTCAATGATTCAAAAAAGTCCCTGTTTTGAAAATTCGTTCACAAATTCAAAAAATATTACCTCTTTGAAAATTGTTCAGAAACTCAAAAAATATATGCGGAGTTTCAAATTATGTTTGCGCTTTCAAAATTTGTTCTGAATTTTAAAAACAATCCTATTTAAAAAAAATCTAAACAAATAAAAAAATGTTCACAAAAATTCACATAAGAATTTTTTTTCGATTTGTTTTTCGTATTTTTCTAATTCCAAATATGTTAGTGTTTCCGAAGAATGTTTGAAAAATTGAAAATTGTTAGTGCTCAAAATTTTATTCGCTCTTTTTTAAAAATGTTCATGTTTTGACATTCTGAGGAATTTTGAAAGACAATACATTATTCTGAAATTTCTGTACAATTTTTTCAAATGCGAATATTTGTAATTTTTAGAAACATTTTTTCCAAATTTTGAACAAATCCCTGTGCCTGGCGCAGTCTATTTGAGGAGCTCCTGGTCGGCGCTTTGGGCTGCAGTTAGGTACCTGATGCTCGCGGTCAAGCCAGCGGGCCGCGGCCCAATAGTGCGCAAGCTGGCTGGCTCGCTCGCTTTGCCTGCTAGCTTTGAAAAAAAATCATGAATTTGAAAAGGATAAGAAGTTTGAAATAATGTTCAAAAATTTGAAAATTGTTCAAGAGTTAAATTGTTAAAATTTCTTGAATTTTAGAAAAGTTCACAAGTTCGTAAAAAAGCTTGTAAATTGAAAATTGTTGTGAGTTAAAATTTTAAAAGTATCATGAATTTGAAAATTGTTCAAAATTTCACGGGTTTGAAATTTTTTCACAAATTTTAAAAAAGTTTGCAGATTTCAAAAAATGTTACAAGAATTTTTAGAATGTTCACAAATTCAAAAGAAAGTTTGTGAAATAAAAAAGAAAAACCGAAAAGGAAATGTAAAACGAGAATGGAAAAAGAAAGAGAAAAAATGGAGAGGAAACCATGCATAAAAAAAACCAAAAGAAAAATCGCACGGAGAAACCATGCAGAACCTGAACCGAAAATGCAGACAACAAGGAAAAAAAAAGTGAAATTGTACATAGCAGGTTATCTATCCGAGCTAGTAGCTGTGGTAGGAAATAAACCTGGATGTATTGAGTTTGAACCTAAAGTTGCGCAATATTGTTTGAAGCTAAAAAAAGGAAAATAATGTAAATGGGCAGAGCCCAGGACAAAGCCTATAACCAGCGCCAAATAGGAGTTGGCGTATACATACAAAAGTGGGTATGCTCTGTGAAAGATCTATATTATCCTTTGTATGTTTACTGAGGAAGGTTGTACCGAAGTGGGGCTCAACTGTTTGTTCCATCCTCTTCCTCATCGTCAGCTAGCTGGTCGACATTTCCTCCTCCATCTTTAAACATACTCTCTCCGTCTCAATTTTAGTCTAAATTTGAGACACTTATTTGGAACCGAGGGAGTAGTATATAGTTCTTGTTTGAGCATTTTGTTCTACCACTCCTAAGCTCAGACTTTAGTAGTTCTGACTAAATAGTTAACCATGGTTGCTATTCCTTATGTTTTCTCTCCGCAGGATCAATCAGCAACCGTCCTAGTTCTGACTAAATAGTTAACCATGGTTACTATTGCTTGTGTTTTCTCTGCGCAGGATCAATCGGCAACCGTCCTAATCTTCATAAGATTTGCCTCGTCCATTAATTAAGTAGAATACAATTTGTTTTACAACGGTTCCAAATTAGAGTGACATTGTTAAAGTATAGTTGGTAGACTATCCTTTAGATTCAATTCCAGCCCATCATGTGCATATCTCGGGTGTGAGGATAGCTTGTTTGTTGCGCTGCAAGGCCTTGTAACATGCACATGCCTATACAATCAGTACGCGCCGATCGCTCCATGTGTGACATTTTTGCATCAACTATCTCTTTCACAGAGGTCATTACTCTCCCGGTACTATTGTACCCAAGTTTTTTGCACCCGCTATAGCTCATAGCATTGATTCACTGTTGATGATGCCAAGTAGGATTGTCGGTGGTGTGGACCTGTGGTGGAAAACACACACGTTCCTCTCATTCAAAATAGTCCAACTAATGAGCGCAGTTAGTGAAGTCATGGCTTTCCTATTTGGAATTCTCTTGTCGGACGAGTTAACCCACAACTCTTTGATAGAGCGCTCCAAATGGCACTGTGGATATGTCAATGTTCTTGAGTTGGAGCCACTCCTTAGCCAAATCCCCTTAAAGTGAACCGACACTTGGAGAAGAGATGAACTATCACACCCTGAGGATTGCACACACTTGTTTGTGCATTGCCGATACACGCAGCAGCTTTGGAGCTTGCTGAAGTCCTGGACTGGGGTGCAGTTCATTATGCCAGACGATCGACACGGCTGCACAGAGGAGTGGTGGCTCGAGGCCAGAGCGCGCATACCTAGACCGATGCGCCACAATTTCGACACCATTACAATCTTGATGCACTGGAGACTGTGGAAGGAGAGGAACTCCAGAGTGTTTGATCAGCTGGCAAGCAGTGCGGAAAGAGTACTGGACGTAGTGCGTGAAGACATAGCAGTGTGGCGATCTGCGGGTTGCATTACAGACTTGGGTCATTAGCACGATCTGGTGTACCTTCTTTTTCTTTTTGTGGAATGGCGGTCTAGTACGACTGTCCTCCTTCCGTTTTGCGTCAAGTGGTCTTGATGGCAAACTTACTTGTATTCTGCCTTTTTCTCTCCCCTATCTAATAAAGATCGGCCCTTCGAGAAGAGATGAACTACAGATTTCTGCTCTCTTTTGCATAAGCGACATAGGCCACAATAAGCAGTCCAAATCCTATTTCGAATAGTCAACAAAGCAAAGAACTTAACCATTTATAGTGCCCAAGCTTTCCAAGTCGCGAGGTCCATAAGAGGCACGGTATATGTTCATAAACTAGGACTCCCTCCGTAAACTAATATAAGAGCGTTTAGATCACTAGTGATCTAAACACTCTTATATTAGTTTACAAAGGGAGTAGTATATGTTTGTTTACCTGTAAACTAACTGGAAATGGGTCCATTTACGGATATGTGTTCAAATACATGTACGCATGACGGTTGCCACCATATCTGAAAGTCAGCATATGTCATGCATACACAAGTGATCATACATTTACTAGCTCGCAATACTATAGAATCGACCCTGCTAGTAAGTAAACCATACTTGAGCAGATGAAGACGCTCCTTATTTGGTATATAGATACAGACCATATATATTTGGTTTCTAGAGTGACAACCACCATTTTGACCGCCACCCCGTAATATTCACCTCAAGGATAGCCGCTGCCACCACCACCATTTTGACCGACTCCTCCTCCGCCGTTGTTGTCGTAGCCACCACCGTACCCAGGCCCATATCCACCACCATACCCGTCTGGACGTTGCGCAGGCATCGTTTGTGCTGCATGGATGCAAAAGAATGTCATTATTATACATATAAACATAGCACCTGCAGGCTGCGTTCATCTTAGTAATATGTCCTCTTCTATTACCATGCCACTCAATTAACTAGCAACACTACATGTTCTTAACAGTTTTACGGTATCAGTTTGCAAACCACCTGCTGCATGCGCTACATCCTGGGAGACGAGCAGGAGAGCGACCAATACGACGCCAAGGAGAAGTGGGAACTTTGCAGCCATTTCTGTATATGCTTTCTTGATAAGAAGTTCGATGGAGCTTTGCAAGCTTTGTCTGGGAAGATATCGTCCCAGCTATGCCCTATTTATAGAAGGGCCGGCGCATGCATGCAAGTTCACCGATGCTGTTAGAATTTGGACGAGCAGGGCATTTGTGCACATCGTTCTCAACTTTTGGTGTTAAGACTTCCCTGAAGGGCATGGCACGCCCATCTATCAGCAATTTACCTGTGACGGAGGTTATAGGGCAACATCCTAATTAATGTCGGCTAATAAAGAGAGATAGGCCCTGCGTCAAACTCCCTTCTTGCATCATTTTCTGTCTGGTTCATAAAGAAACATTTGTGAATAAAAATAAAAGATGTTTTCGCAACAAAATCTTGAACACAAGAGAAAAAATAACTATTACATGTTCACAGAGAGAGAGAGAGAGAGAGAGAGAGAGAGAGAGAGAGCAGAAAATCACATTGCGGCAAAGCACGAGTTCAGCGCTAGTTTTTCAAAATATTGTTTATGTAAATTTCAAAGGATCTTTGTGAGATATCCAGACAAATATTGATGGTGTGTGGGTCGATCTAGGACTTCGGGGCTTTTTTGAAGGATGAGCAAGTGTGAGAGAGCCAAGCCAGTGATGGGGTTAAGGAGGAAGAGAGTTCATTAGGGGCTTTCAATTGAAATGGCTGAAGCTTGCTAACTCTCCAGAAAAAAGTTCTATTTAGGGGTTCATTCTCCAATATTGCACCTTAGGCCCTAACTTTTTCTAATGGAGTGAACTAAGTCTGGCTTAGGGCATCTCCAACGGCGACCTGCAAATTTCCTCCCGCATCCGTCCGCGGACATGGGGGGACCAGTCCGCGGACACAGATGCGGGAGGCCGACTCCAACGCTAGCCGCATACATTTCAAACTCTTTTCAACAAACCGGCTGAAATTCATGCAAACTCTGCCAGATTTCATATAAACATGACGGATTTCATACAAACATGACTGATTTTCATATAAACATGACGGATTTCATTACATTTACTTCAACTAAGCGGTGTCAGTCCGGCTCTGGAGGTATAATTAATACCTAGTCTAAATGGTCGCCCACAGATCCCTTTGTCTTCCTCATGTCCGGCAGCCCGATCACCGGACTCCCGGGAGCCCCGGAGGTATATGCTTCAGCGCAAAGGATAACTCGTTTCCCCACCGCTCATCGGAGTGGAACCCCTGGCTGATGCTTCAGCCGGAGCGGAAGGGGGCGCCTCCGCTTCCGGGGAGCCCATGCGGGGCCGACGATGGTCTGCGCTAAAGAAGGACCGGGCAAGACACCGGCTGTGTATGCCGGCATCGCCTCGGCAGTGGCCTTCATGGGACCCAAGCGGCGGCGGCCTCCCGTGTTCTACTTCTCCTCGATGATGGCGTCAAACGCGGACGTGCTGGCCACCGACTCGTCGATCTCGGCGCACTCAGCTTCTTTCTATGCCTGCATGGTGCGGGCGCAGGCACGGGAGGCGCAGGACGACGCGGCATCGTCGACGGCAATGACGATGCCCGTGCCACCGTGCTCCCCATCCTGCCAGCGTGGAGCAACTCGCCACTCCTCCTCGAGCTGGCCTGGAGCGGCCAGTTCCTGAACCACGGCCAGCTTGCGGCGGCAACTGGCTCTGTCGGGTTAGGCGAGGGAGGTGGAGTAGCGAGCTTCCTCGTTCATATTCGACCGGCTCGGTAGGTCACCCAGCCGGCTTTTATGCCGGGAACTGCTCTTCCTGCTCGTCGGATGCCATCCAAAGAGTGGAGAAAATGGTGGAATGAGGAGATGGGGAGCGGCGGAGTGGTACGATTCTTGAATGGCGTCTGGCCTCGTTTAAATAGAGGGCGGACGGGAGGAGCTCGGCCGGCGTTGCGTTTAATGTCGGCCCGCTCCTGAACGGGCGTGTGGCCGGAGTAGGGTTTTCGGCTTCCACGCAGGTTTAATGGGGGCCTTTGAATGCGGTGAGGAGGCGTGGTTCAGCCGGGCGTGTAGCAGGCGGCGCCCTTGGTCAGCGCGCCGATTTTTTCCATTGGTAAGCATGCCGATAGATGTAGAGTTTAGGATATAAAATTATGCCATTGTTTATAAATACAAACACAAAATTGTTATATACCAAAGTTTATTCGTAGGGCTTTCATTAGCCACGTGGAAGGAAAGAGATTTAGGTTTTCTTTTTGTGACTGTGGTGGATTTAGTTAACTCGCCACCTAGATTTGTTGATGACCAGTTCACCGTCTTTTATAATAAAAAGTGTAAAAATCTTCCCTGTAATTCAGCACGACAGCTTAGCGAGCCCCACAGACAAATGACGCAATGCTAGAAATATGTTCACACTCCTGCCTATAAACATATGATCTTTCATAGTTAGCCAAGGACGACGACATTCAATAATTTAACTAAACAATACTGTACAATGCATGTCCTGCATCAGGGATTAACACATCATTTCTTGGAAGATCCAGGCAACAAAATGTCCATGGGTATTTGGCTTCTGCCACTGGCTATATCTTTGCTATCTCACAAAGATATGCTGATCTCATTTCATTACCAAGACATAGAGCCACCTACCAGTCACTCCGACTCCAAGGAGTCATATTCACTCCATACAAAATGAGTTTGTGCATGTAAGCTATCTGAGTTTAACAAACACCTCACAGGAACCGTTATCCATCAGAGATTTTCTTCTCAACGAATGGTAAACAACAAATGGCCATGGGTTCTCCTCAGCGTCTTTTTCTAATGATATTTTGCTTTGAGATGGAGTCTTTTTCTATTGGTTTAATAGGACCAGCAGCGTGTCACTCAGGTAAGGGTGTGATAGCTACAGAGTTAAAAGTTCTTGTTATGCCGTGCGGTGACTGCAAGACAACTAATATCCATGCTACAGCTGGGTTGACAAAAAAAAAATACAGAAATTTAGCACATCTAGTTGCGCTCTCAACCTGTATAAATTCAACATACTTTCACTGGCGTAACGACATACAAGAACACCCACACAACTAGCTAACATGGCAACTGTGTCATCGGCATGCATTTCCATGGTTGTAGTACTACTACTTTCGTTCATCTCATGTTCTTCTCCGAGTCCAACTGCCGGCAACGGCAGCGATGCAGATCTCACCGCCTTGTTGTCTTTCAAGGTCCAATTTTCTGACACCTTTGGCGTCCTTGCCAGAAATTGGACTAGAGGGACATCTTTCTGCCACTGGGTGGGCGTCACATGCAGCCGCCGCCGACAGAGGGTCACTGGATTGTCACTGCCATACAGATTCCTCCATGGACCAATCACTCCTCTCTTGGGTAACCTCTCTTTCCTTTCTTTCCTAGACATCACCAGCACCAACCTCACTGGCTCCATCCCAACTGATCTTGGCAATCTACATCGTCTCAGATATCTCCTTCTAGGTGAAAATAGCCTATCAGGTGCCATTCCTCCTGGCCTAGGAAACCTGGCAGGGCTTAAGGTCTTTGATTTACGGCACAACCAACTCTCGGGCCAGATACCTCCAGGGTTATTGCTGCATCTGAACAACCTTAAGGAGATTTATCTACAAAGAAATTATTTGAGTGGGCAAATACCACCTTATCTGTTCAACAACACTCCTTCCTTGAGGTACCTCAAATTTGGAAACAATAGTCTATCAGGTCCTATACCAGATGGTGTTGCCTCCCTGCCCATACTTGAGATCTTAGACATGCAGTACAATCAGCTTTCCGGCCTAGTTCCACAAGCTATGTACAATATGTCTAGACTACACGTCATGGCACTCGCTGGCAATAGGAACCTAACCGGGCCAATACCAAGCAATCAAACATTCAGCCTCCCTATGTTGCAATTTATTTCCCTCGCCAAAAATAGATTTACTGGTCGGTTTCCTTTAGGGATTGCATCATGCCAGTACTTGAGAGAAATTTATTTGCATACCAATTCTTTTATGGATGTTGTGCCAACATGGCTAGCTAAACTGCCACACCTCGAAATAGTTTCCTTGGGTGGAAATGACCTCATTGGCTCAATCCCACATGTTCTTTGCAATCTCAGTAGTCTTACAGTACTAGAGCTCTCTTTTGGCAACTTGAAAGGAAATATTCCACCAGAAATAGGAAAACTCCAAAAACTTTCATATCTGTTTCTTATGGCCAATCAATTGTCTGGCTCGGTACCACCAACACTTGGGAACATTTTTGCTTTGAAAAAGCTTGTTCTGTCACACAACAATTTAGAGGGGGGAATGGGCTTCTTGTCCGCTCTTTCCGGATGTAGACAACTTGAACGCCTTATCCTGAACAATAACTCTTTCATAGGTGCCCTTCCAGAGCATGTGGGGAATCTCTCGACACAGTTAATTAGTTTCATTGCAAATCAAAATAAATTAACAGGTAGGATTCCATCAACAATTTCAAATTTAAGTAACCTTGAACTAATAGATCTTGGATACAACCAACTCACTGACTCAATTCCAGAATCAATCACTATGATGGAAACTCTTGTGTTGCTTGATATCTCTAACAATGATATTTTAGGACCTATGCCAACAAAAATGGGTATGCTTTTGGGTCTAGAACGACTATTTCTTGAAAGAAACAAAATATTTGGCTCCATACCAGATAGCATCGGTAATCTTAGCAGGCTGGAATACATTGACTTGTCCAATAACAGGTTAAGTCAAACACTACCGGCAAGCTTATTCCACCTTCAGAAACTTATCCAAGTAAATCTTTCTTATAATTCAATTGTTGGTGCTCTTCCAAATGATGTTGCTGGGCCAAGACAAATCGACCTAATTGATATTTCATCCAATTCCTTGAACGGGAGTATCCCAGAATCATTTGGACAACTTAATATGCTAACCTACCTAATTCTGTCACACAACTCATTCGAAGGTTCAATTCCTAGCACACTTGCAAAGCTAACTAGCTTAACATCATTAGATCTCTCCTCCAACAACCTCTCTGGTGTCATTCCCATGTTCCTTGAAAATCTTACCGACTTGTCTATGTTGAACCTCTCGTACAATAGGCTAGAAGGTCAAATACCAGAGAGAGGTATTTTCTCAAACCTTACGGCACAATCTTTCATTGGGAATGCTGGGCTTTGTGGTTCTCAACGTCTTGGATTTTCTCCCTGCCATAAAAAGCCCCACCCTTGTAGTAGTCATCCTCTCAAATTTCTACTCCCAGCTATCTTGCTAACTTGTAGCGCCCTTGCTATTTGTTTGTACCTAATGATTGGAAAGAAACAAAAGAAGTTCAAAGCTCACACCGATGTGGCAGATGCCATAAGCCATCAATTAGTCTCCTACCATGAGCTCGTCCATGCCACTCGGAATTTCAGTGATGATAACATGTTAGGGTCTGGAGGATTTGGAAAAGTGTTCAAGGGCCAACTTAGTAATGGTTTGGTTGTTGCAATAAAAGTTCTTGACATGAAGCTTGACCATGCCATCAGAGTCTTTGAGGCCGAGTGCCATGTGCTCCGCATGGTGCGGCATCGTAACCTCATAAAAATACACAACACATGTTCAAACGTGGACTTTAGAGCATTGGTTCTTAAGTTCATGCCCAATGGTAGCTTGGAAACAATGCTACACCATTATGATGGCCGCGCAATGTACCTGGGATTCATGGAGAGGGTGGATATCATGCTCGATGTGTCAATGGCAATCAATTATCTCCACCATGAGCACTACGAGGTGGTTTTGCATTGCGATCTGAAGCCTAGCAATGTGTTATTTGACATGGACTTGACGGCACATGTGGCGGACTTTGGCATCGCAAAGATGCTATTAGGTGACGACAACTCGATGATCGTTGCTAGCATGCCTGGAACAGTTGGTTACATGGCACCAGGTACGTTATTGATCGACACTTGTTATACCGTTTGCTAATTGCAGTTCTTTAATTGTTCCTTAAAGTCTTTACATGTTTTTCTCGTGCAGAATATGGGTCTATGGGAAAAGCATCACGCAAGAGTGATGTGTTCAGCTACGGGATCATGCTTCTTGAAGTTTTCACTCGAAGAAGACCTATGGATTCTATGTTTGTAGGGGAACTGACCCTTAGAGAGTGGGTCCATCAGGCGTTTCCTGCAAAGCTTGTCGACGTTGTGGATAGCCATCTACTGCAAGGCTCCTCGCCTTCTAGCTACAAATTGGATGAGGACTTTCTTATACCAATATTTGAGTTGGGTTTGCTCTGCTCTAGCCATTTGCCTAACGAGAGGTTAACGATGAGTGATGTGGTCGTGAGACTGAAGAAGATCAAGGTAGCATACACCAAATGGATGTTAGCGACACAGAGTGTGGATCAGTAAATCACCTTTACTTGTGTATATGTCTTGTTTCTACGCTGAGAACATCATCAACAACGCTAAATAATCTAGCTGCTTCTAGGTCTCCTTCTCAAAGATGTCATTTGAGCTGCTCAGATGTTCATCTTAATCTATGTTGTTGTTTAAACTATGTTTCATTGTTCCAACCATCTCTGGCTTGTAATGGTGTACATTAGTTGTTATATGTGCTACTTGTTTTTTGCTCCATAATCTGATGATAAAGGATGAACACATATAAGTTTTTTTTGCGTGGCAATGTACGTTCCCTTGTCCATATTCTTCCATTTTGACTTACTTTCTCATTAAAAGCTGGGGTTAACACTAATATAAAAATGGATTCGCGTAGATCTAGGAAAAAGACACTCTTCTCTCTTGTATGCAAAACTTTTGAGGTCCTTGTTATTCTAGATTTGTTTTGAACGTGGGAACCAGGCAAGTTCCCCTGGGGTTTCAGGATATCAGGCGTCAGTTGTTGGGTCTGGATCGGCAACTTGCTATTGCGCATATGCACGATCGAGTATGAGTAGTTATTTTCCTTTTGAAGTTGCTGGTATGTTGCATATTGATCCGAAACATTGTCCACAGTTTTCTAAGATGATACGGCTGTCTCGCTTCAGGGATGAAGCTAGAAAAAAGAAATAATATACACATTATATATCATTAAGCAAAAATATAAAGTGGCGTGAGACCCACAATTTATAACTTCCCTTCTGGATCTTCTATTCCCATAAATAGATCATAGATCAATTGTGACATCATTTGTAACAGTAGAAAATATATCTTAGCCTAATCTTGTTTTAGGATTTTTAGTGTATACCTTTTCGATCAACCAAAGTTCGATACACAAAAATGATCTCGTCTAAGTCTATGTGGTTTTTCTTTTTTTTTTTTGAAAAAGGAGGCTCACCCCCGGCCTCTGCATCTGAAAGATGCATCTAAGTCTATGTGGTACATGTCCCTGTTGGCTGTTGCATCAGTGTCTGATGGTACCGCCCATTTGAACGGAAATATATCGATAAGTAACATCCTAGTCCTCTAGACGAATCGAGGATGAGAAATTCAAAAATTTCAAATAGGTGAGAACTTTTAGTCCACATGTCACATATGTGCATTTTTTGTGGGAAAATTTTCGATCTATTCATCATCAATCATGGCAGTAGAAAGAACATCAGAAATAATAAAAATTACATCCAGATCCATAGACCACTTAGCCAGAACTACAAGCACTGAAGCGAGCCAAAGGCACACCGCCGCCGTCATCACCCCTCCGTTGCTGGAGCAATGCAAAACTTGTTATAGTAGACAGTCAGGAAGTCTTCATGCCAAGGCCCCATAGGACCAGTAATATGTCTCCAACGTATCTGTTATTTTGGTTGTTTCATGCTATTATATTATCAATCTTGGATGCTTGATATGTTTTATTATGCTATTTTATACTATTTTTGTGACTAACATATTAACTTAGCGCACAGTGTCAGTTGTTTTTTTTTCTTGTTTTTGGCTTTTCAGAAAATCAATACCAAACGAAATCCAAATACGATGAAACTTTACGGTGATTTTTTCTGGATCAGAAGGGACACTAAAACGTTCAGGAGGAGACTAGAAGATCTACAGGAGAGCGATGAGCTCACCCAGCGCGCCCCAGGGGGGCACGCCACCTGAGCTCGTGGGTCCCACACAGCTCCGTTTGACCTAATTCCACCACTATAAATTCCCAGTATTCCCAAACCAACAGAGAGCCACCTGAAACACTTCTTCCACCGCCGCAAACTTCTGTTCTTCCGTGATCCCATCTGGAGACATTTTCCAGTACTCAGCCCGAGGGGGAATCAATCACGGAGGGCTTCTACATCATTCTTGACGCACCTGCAATGATGTGTGAGTAGTTTATCACAAACCTACGGGTCCATAGGTAGTAGCTAGATGACTTCTTCTTTCTCTCCGATCTTCAATACAAAGTTCTCCATTATCTTCATGGAGTTCTATCTGATGTAATCTTCTTTTGCGGTGTGTTTGTCGGGATCCGATGAATTGTGGGTTTATGATCAGATTATTCATTGAAAGTAATTGAGTCTTTTCTGAACTTTATTATGCATGATTGTTATAGCTTTGTCTTTCTCTCCAATCTATTCGTTTGGTTTGGTCAACTAGATTGATTTATCTTCAATGGGAGAGGTGCTTTGTAATGGGTTCAATCTTGCGGTGTCCTCACCCAGTGGCAGAATGGGTATGGAGGCATGTATTTGTATTGTTGCCATTAAGAGTAAAACGACAGGATTTAATCATATTGCTTGGTTTTATTCTATCTACATCATGTCAGCATACCTCATGCATTACTCTGTTTGTTATGAACTTAATAAGTAGAGAGGCAAGCATAGAAGCGCTCACGAAGTGGAGTAATAGTATAGATGCAGGCAGGAGCTGGTCTACTTATCACGGACGTGATGCTTATATACATGATAATTCCCATGAATAACGTCATAACTATGCGCTTTTTTCTATCAATTGCCCAACAGTAATTTGTCAACCCACTGTATGCTATTTATTCGAGGGAGAAGCCTCTAGTGAAAACTATGCCCCCCGGGTCTATCTTTATCATATTAGTAAAACCAAAAATACCTTGCTGAAATTTATTTACTTTTCTTTTGTTTTGCAAATTATCTATCTACCACTACCAGATTTGATCCTTGCAAGTAACGAGTTCAAGGGGATTGACAACTCTCTTGCCCGCGTTGGGTGCAAGTATTTGCTATTGTATGTGCAGGTACTCTTCACTAGGATTTGCGTGGTCCTCCTTTTGGTTCGGTAATCCTTGGTTCTCACTGAGGGAAATACTTATCAGCTACTATATTGCTTCACCCTTCCTCTTCGGGGAAAATCCCAACGTAGCTCACAAGTAGACCCTTCCTCTTCGGGGGAAATCCCAACGCAGCTCACAAGTAGCAACCAGCGCATCTGAACAACAACTGCCACCTATGAACACAAGTGTGGATCGGAAGGATCCAACCTAAAGATACATGAACGTACACCAAAGTAGATGTGCATACGGCAACAACTTACCTAAGAAGAGCCGAAGAGGATACCCATACTCGATGGATTGATAGGATAATATTCCACGACAGTCGGCAGTATCAGCAGATCAAACCACATTTTCTGCATGGACGTTGTTGTGCTATTCCACCGAGAGAGAATTATCCTAGTGGAAAATTAAGGTAGGGATCCACATGATTTTTTAGGGTCAAAGCATAAGTTTATTACAAAAACTGTACGTGCATTTTGCCCTCTACACCCCCAGCAATCTCTGCTGGTACATTGATGACCCACAAGTATAGTGAATTATCGTAGCTTTTTCGATATGTAAGAGTGCAAACCCAATGAGGTGCAGACGAAATTGACAAGAAGTTCTCAGTAAATTTTCACTATAAATAGTGTAAAGATAATTTGATAGGTTGTTTGAAAGCAAGATAATTTGTAGCAAAATAAATAGTAACAAAGTAATAGATTGTAGTGATGCGTTTCAAATGTATCTATAATTTTTTAGTGTTTCATACTATTGTATTATCACTTTTGAATACTTTTTATAGTATATTGTTTTTTGTACTAACCAAATAATTTTGTGCCTAGGGCCAGGTGTTGTTTTCTGCATGTTTATTACTTTTTAGAAAATCAATATCTACCAAGGTAACAAAAAACAGAGGATCTAAAACAAATTTTTTTGGGGCACGCCTAGAAAGTACCGAAGGCACGCGAGGGGACCTACATGGCTTCCACGTGGCCACCCGGTGCGGCCAAGGCCCAGGCTGCGTCACCAGGCCATGTGGACCCCATATGTATATCCTTATGTCCATTCTTTTGCATATAAATTTATATTTCGCGAAATCCTTTGCATGATTTTTCTTCAATTTTTTTTCCGCTGCCGCAAGTCCCTGTTCCGAGGAGATCTAATCTAGAGGCATGTTTCGACACTCTATCGGAGGGGCAATCCACCAAGGGAGGCTTCTACATCAACCTTGTTGTCTCCATCACCATGTGTGAGTAGTTCCCTTAGGACTTTAGGGTCCATAACAGTAGCTAGATGGTTCTCTCTCTCTCTCTCTCTCTCTCTCTCATGTTTCTATTCAAAGTTCCCATGACCTACCTCACATGATTGGGATCCATCTGATGTAATTCGTGGATCTGTTTGTTGGGATAAGATGAATTGGCACTTTATGATCAGATTGTTCATTGAATTCAATTGAATCTTTTGAGGTTTCTTTGGTATATGATTTATTAGCTTTGCATGCTCTCCGATCTTTTTTTCTGCTTTGGCAAGTTTGATGGGTGTTTCTCCAGTGGGAGTTGTGCATTATAGTGGGTTCTAATCTTGCGGTGATCCATATCCCAGTGGCAGTAGGGGACAAGACACGTATTGCATTGCTTCCCCTAAGGATAAAATGATGGTTTCTCTTCATACTGATTGATGTTTTAGTTTCTACATTATGTTATCATGCTTATTGCAATGCTCTATTTTTTTTATAAACTTAAGACTTTGAGATGTATGCTGCATAGCGGTCTTGAGGTGGAGTATTAGTTATAGATGCTGTTGGATAGTGGTCTACTTACCATGAACGTAATGCCTATATGAGATTATACCATGAGTGATCATAGTCATAAATATAAAAATTGTAATTTACTCACTGCCCAACTATAATTTGTTCACCACACCACACGTGTATGCTTAAGAGAGATGCCACTAGTGAACTTAAGCCCCCTTAGGTTTATTCTCTATTACTGAAAACTTCTACAAAATTACTATTCTTTGATGTATCGTTTCATTCATTTTACCACTCTATCAATACCATGCACTTTAATCTTGTAACTAGCAGAAGACAATCTTCTTGACATGGTGGGGACAAGTGTGTGATGTGTTTTGTGTGTAGGCAGCAATGACTTTGTTTGCTGGAAGAATCCCCGCTGGTTCAGTAAACCTTGGTTCTCTACCGAGGGAAATACTTATTGTTAGGTTATTTCACCCTTATACTTGGGGGTTACCCAACCACTCTTACTAGAGAGCAAGCAAGATTTCTAGCGTCATTGCATGCTAGTTTGCAATATATAAATGGATTACCTCACCCTTATAATTGGATTACAGAGAGAGAGCAAGCTAGCTTACTTCTAGATCCTAGTATGTGAATGCTACTTTGCAGTATTATATTTTGGCAAATTTTAGTAGTAGTTAAGAACTTGTATTTGGTGGTTCTTCATTGCTCAAGGGAGCTCTCGCCTTGCATGATCAGGGTGCATGCATGGGTGTTATGGTTATCTTCCATAAACCTCTATAATCCAATTACATATAGAATATTTTACTCCTAGCGATGAGAATCCACTACTAGGGAAAACCCTAGCTGTAGCATGGGGTAGATGCCTACCAGCGCGGGGTGCCATGCTACTGCTACAGCGCTACAACTAACTTTTAGTAGTAGCGCGGGTCAAACCCCATGCTACTGCTACTGATGTTAGCAGTAGCGCGGGTGTGGACACGCACTACTGCTAAATAGCAGTAGCGCATGTTTCTGCCCCACGCCACTACTATTATTGCGTATTTTATTTCTTTATATTTATACTGTATTTATGCACTGTTATTCAATTTTTATACAGTAGCAATGAAGAGGTTTTGGAAGAAACACGACGAACTCGACGCTTGTGTGCCGTCCCAACATCATATTGTCCCACTAATTCAACTTGCTCACTTGGATCCATCCACTTTAATCAATTCGTGTTTCTTGCACCCCCAATGATATAACAACTCATCATCCGTAGTCATATAATAATAACTCATCATCATCCGTAGTCATGTAACAACACATCATCCATGGTTATATATATAATAAATCATCATCATTCTAGCACATGAGAAGCAGTACGACCTCATCATCATGATCATCATAGTCATATAACAATTCGATCATCATCCGTAGTCATATAATAACTGACCATCAATATAGCACATGACAACTTAACCAACACTAGCCAAGGGTAGTCATCCTAGGTAAATAATTCATCATCATTCTAGCACGACAAGTACTACCTAGGACCTACTCCTCTCTCTCTCAGGTAAAATATCATAAAACAGATAAACCACCCCATCTCCAAAATG
This sequence comes from Thinopyrum elongatum, assembly GCA_011799875.1. Classification (NCBI taxonomy): domain Eukaryota; kingdom Viridiplantae; phylum Streptophyta; class Magnoliopsida; order Poales; family Poaceae; genus Thinopyrum; species Thinopyrum elongatum. The sequence goes on along the minus strand of CM022297.1, from coordinate 523,164,016 downwards.
GAGAATAGAGATTGAACTGTCTCCAACTTGTGGCCTGCGCACATTCATGTTGTCTCCAATTGGTTGCATTGATAACCCACAAGTATAGGGGATCGTTTGTAGCCTTTTTCGGCAAATAAGAGTGTCGAACCCAACGAGGAGCTAAAGGTAGAACAAATATTCCCTCAACTTCTATCGACCACTGATACAACTCTACGCACACTTAACGTTTGCTTTACCTAGAACAAGTATGAAACTAGAAGTACTTTGCAAGAATAAAACTACGAATAAATTGCAAGATAATAAAGTTAGTTAATTAGTAGAAAGCTTTTGTGACACAAGAAATGTCACACCCTAATTTTTGGCCCTTTCTTTTTCTTTTGTTTTTCTTTGGATTTTTTATTTGAATAGCTTTTCTGTGGCTCTGTGGTCCTGAAACCTGGGAAGATCATCTCTTATCAGGCTCCCAAGTGCCTTGTCATCCTCAAAACCATCTCAAGATCATGTCATTTCCCATCTTAGACCAATTCCAATATTCTTTTTTATTGGGAATATTCCTTTTTCTATTAAAGGAATAATCCTTTTTGCCCTAGGTTGTGAAGCAACCTACCTTTTTGTCATCCACAAAATTCCCAAATAATTCTCATAAATTGTTTGGGTCATATCTTCCACAGATATTTCAAAACCCTTCCTTGACATGATCAAAAATAATTCACAAATATTCCTTTTCCTATTCTGCCCTAAGTGGCTTTTTGAAAAGGAAGTGCTATTTATATTTGCTTGTTTGTTCCCAAATTTTTTGGACATTCTTTCCTATCCATAGAATTGCCTCATGCCAAAATTCAACTCCATTTGCCTAGTGGATCTTCCTCAGCAAATTTCCGAAGTTTCTGTCAGATGGAAGCCTTTGTGAAGGAAGTACTAGTTAGGCTAATCCTAATGAGTTGAAATTTTGCATGGTCATTTATATGATCAAATAATGACTCTACACAAATTTTGAGGTTCATTCATCCATTTATGTGAGCACACCATCAAATCTTGGTTTCTGGTCAGATTTTCAGGTTGTGAGGCAACTACATTTTATAGTTCTCCATTAATGCTGAAATTTTACCAGAGCATGGTCCTTCCTATATCACCTTAGTCCATTCAATTTGGGGACATTTAATTAAGCCAATCTTCCTCCATAATTTTCACAAGTTTTCGTCCAGAGAGAAGCTCTGTGAAGCAAGTACCATGGGTACTCATCCAAATGGCATGAAATTTTTATGGCAAACTCATATGACCAAATCATCATACCATGCCCATTTTCAGCCCAAGGAAACACTCTATATGAGTGCCACTTCATGATTCATTTTCTGGACCAGATTTGGCAGTTGCAAAGCAACTATATTAAATATTGGTCCTAATCTCCCCAAACTTAACAAGATTATAGTCCTTCCTATCCTAAACCTCTGAGACAACTTGCTTTATCTCTCGACCATTCCAGTTTTCCCCACCTTGCAACCCAAGTTTGCTGCAGTAAACTTTCAATGATGAAGCCCATCAAACCAGAGCTCCTTTCTTCGATCCATCACTTTTGTGCTGCCTTGGGGAGAAAGGACTACACCCTAGACAACATTTGCCAGCCTCTCGGGTCCTCTCCTTGACTGTCTACACGGTGACCGCCTTGGCGACATGGCTGTGCACGCGCTCTGCAGGGTTTGGACGCGTCCAGAACTCTGCCCAGCTCAAGCCACCTCTCCTCTCATTGTTCTCTCGCGCCCGAGCGTGTCTAGTAGGTTCCTCGTGCTGTCGCCATCGCTCTAGACTCCTCTCCCCCTCCGGATTCTTCCCCGGCGAGCCGTCCCCGTCGAGGAACAAAGCACGCCCATTACCGTCGTCATTTTCCTCTCTATTGGACCTTTCCTCCCAAGCCATCACCTCCCTCTGCCTCTCGTCAGGTCGACAAACGTCGATATGCCGAGCTAACTGCCACCGACCAGGGTTTGAGCACTAGACCTTCGGCGACGCGTCGCTTCGGCCGCGACCGAGCACCGCGGCGTCCGGGTATATATAACCCCTCCCCGAGCGCGTCTCTCATCACCAAGCTTCTTATCATCCTCCTCTAGACCACCCTGATGTCTACTACGCAACTTTATTCTTGTAGACTCGTATTGGGCCTAAAAGCGCAGAGTTTTGTAGGACAGTAGCAATTTTCCATCAAGTGGATGACCTAAGGTTTATCAATCCGTGGGAGGCATAGGATGAAGATGGTCTCTCTCAAACAACCCTGCAACCAAATACAAGAAATCCTTGTGTCCCCAACACAACCAATACAATGGCAAATTGTATAGGTGCACTAGTTCGGCGAAGAGATGGTGATAAAAGTGTAATATGGATGGTAGAAATATATTTTTATAATCTGAATAAATAAAAACAGCAAGGTAGCAAGTGACAAAAGTGAGCACAAACGGTATTGCAATGCTTGAAAACAAGGCCTAGGGTCCGTACTTTTGCTAGTCCAATCTCTCAACAATGCTAATATAATTGGATCATATAACCATCCCTCAACGTGCGATGAAGAATCACTCCAAAGTTCCTATCTAGCGGAGAACATAAGAATAAATTGTTTGTAGGGTACGAAACCACCTCAAAACTATTCTTTCCGATCGATCTATCCAAGAGTTCGTACTAAAATAACACCAAAGCAAATTCAGATTCGTAATGCTCAATCCAACACAAAGAACCTCAAAGAGTGCCCCAAGATTTCTACCGGAGAAACAAAGACAAGAACGTGCATTAACCCCTATGCATAGATTACCCCAATGTCACCTCAGAAATCCGCGGGTTGAGTGCCAAAACATATATCAAGTGAATCAATATAATACCCCATTGTCACCACGGGTATTCGTATGCAAGACATATATCAAGTGCTCTCAAATCCATAAAAGTATTCAATCCGATAAAACGAAATCTCAAAGGGAAAACTCAATTCATCACAACAAGATAGAGAGGGGAAAACACCATATGATCCGACTATATTCACAAAGCTCGCGATACATCAAGATTGTTCATCTCAAGAACACGAGAGAGAGAGAGAGAGATTAAACATATAGCTACTGGTACAAACCCTCAGCCCCGAGGGTGGACTACTCCCTCCTCATCGTGGTGGTCGTCGGGATGATGAAGATGGCCACTGGTGATATCTCCCCCTCCGGCAGGGTGCCGGAACGGGGTCTAGATTGGATCTCATGGATACAGAGGCCTTGCGGCGGCGGAACTTCTGATCTAGGGTTCCCCGAGGGTTTTTGGAATATTTGATGATTTATAGGGCGAAGAGGGGGTGCGGGAGGCCACCGAGGTGGGCACAACCCACCTGGGCGCGCCTGGGCCCCCAGGCGCGCCCTGGTGGGTTGTGCCCCCCTCGGGGCACCCCCCAGGTGCTGCTCTGGCCCATTGGATGTCTTCTGGTCCATAAAAAATTCACAAAAAGTTTCGCGTTGTTTGGACTCCATTTGATATTGATTTCCTGCGATGTAAAAAACAAGCAAAAACAGCAACTGGCACTGGGCACTGGGTCAATAGGTTAGTCCCAAAAAAAATGATATAAAGTTGCTATAAAATGATTGTAAAACATCCAAGAATGATAATATAACAGCATGAATACTTCATAAATTATAGATACGTTGGAGACGTATCAGCATCCCCAAGCTTAATTCCTACTCGTCCTCGAGTAGGTAAATGATAAAAGAAATAATTTATGAAGTGTGAATGCTAGCAAAGTGCACAAGTTCGATCAATGACAATTTCAATCACTTTTCCTAGCATCATAACAGCAATTCTTTCTTATAAACCTCTCATGTTAAAGTAGCAACCAATTCACATGTTAAGGTTCAAACAATGAATTCTCTTGAAACTCAACAACCTATGTTCTCAGTCACCAAGCAATTGCAATTCAGCTTATGCAACAGAGTCTAAGTAAGAGCTCCACATACTCAACCATCATATAGTCTTCTATGATTTCTAACACTCACCGCATACACATGAGCAAAACGTTTCAACCGGACACATAGAAAGATAGGGGCTTATAATTTCACCTCCCAACGTATTCACCTCAAGGGTGATGTCAACAATAATAACTCATGCTACCCATATCCAACTGGATATATATGGCTAGATCTTTCCTCACCACATGATGATTGCCAAAAGAGAAAACTAAAAAGGAATAGAGAGAAAAACTTTAACTCTTGCATGAAAGTAAATACATAAAAGTAAAAGGTAGGCCCTTCGCAGAGGGAAGCAAAGGTTGCCATGCGCTTTTTGTTTGTATGCTCAACCCCTTAGTGCAAAAGAACGCCACGTTATATTGCCCCTTGTGATGGCAACCTTTATTATGCAGTCTGTCGCTTTTAGTTCTTTACCATCACAAGTTCGTACAATGCTCAATTTTCTCTTACACTAAATGATCTTACACTTTTAGAAGCAATTTTTATTGCCTTATTGCACCGATGACAACTTACTTGAAGGATCTTACTCAATCCATAGGTAGGTATGGTGGACTCTTGAAAATAAGATTTGGGTTTAAGGGTTTTTGGATGCATAAGTAGTATCTCTACTTAGTGTGGAATTTTTGGCTAGCAAAGATGGGGGACAAGCACCACATGTTGAAGGATCTATGACAATATAACTTCTATGTGAATATGAACAAACATAAATCATTACGTTGTCTTCTTGTCCAATGTCAACAATTTTGGCATATAATATTTTTATGGGGGCTCACAATCACAAAAGATTTCCAAGATAGTGTATTTTCATGTGAAAGTTCTCTTCCTTCTACTAATCATTCATGAATTGCTTGTATGATCAATATTGTGATTGTCAAGCCTCAAAAGATTTCACTTTCTAAACCCAATGTGAAGCTACCACTAGGCATGATATGAACATATAATTTCAACTTCATGATATTCAATTCATTCAACAATTTACTCATAGGATACAAGTGAAGCAAGAGAGTAAATGACAAAGTACTCTAAAAAGATATAAGTGAAGATCAAGCGAGTAGTTAAGTAAAGGGGTAACTAATTGAGGACTCTCTCTTATTTAAAAACTTTTGGATCTAAGTATTTTATTAAAAAAGAAAGTAAAACAAAACAAAATGACATTCCAAGAATAGCACAACTGAAGTGAAGAAGCAAAAACTTGGGCTCAACCGATACTAACCGATAATTGTTGATGAAGAAAGGTGGGATGCCTACCGGGGCATCCCCAAGCTTAGAGGCTTGAGACTTCTTGAAATATTATATTGGGGTGCCTTGGGCATCCCCAAGCTTGAGCTTTTGCGTCTCCTTAATTCCTTTTATATCAGGGTTTCCCTAAATCTTAAAAACTTCATCCACACAAAACTCAGCAAGAACTCGTGAGATAAGTTAGTATAAACCAATGCAAAAACCTTATCATTCTCTACTGTAGCAAATCACTAAAATTATTATTCAACATTGCATACTAAATGCCTCTGCATATTTAATACTCCTATCCTCAAATGGAATCATTAAACAAGCAAACATAAGCAAACAATGCAAACATAACAGCAATCTGCCAAAACAGCATAGTATGTAAAGAATGCAAGAGTATCAATACTTCTTAAACTCCAAAAATTATGAAAATTTATCAAACTGTAGAAAATTTATCAGAGCTTATTTTTCAAAATATTTCAACATTTTAACACATTCTGAATTTTCTCGGGAATTTTTTCAAAATCGATAAACTTTCTGTTTTGAAACAGCAACTCATATACTTGCAAAATAAGCATGGTAAAGGCTATCCTTGACATTTTTATTGAAAATAAAGATGCAAAACATTATTATAAATAACAGCAAGCAAATCCTAACAAGAAAATGACTCTCCAAGCAAAACACATATCATGTGACGAATAAAAATGTAGCTCCAAGTGAGGTTACCGATAATGTTGGAGATGAAAGAGGGGATGCCTTCCGGGGCATCCCCAAGCTTAGTTGCTTGGATCTTCCTTGAATATTACCTTGGAGTGCCTTGGAAATCCCCAAGCTTAGTGTATTTTCACTCCTTATTCTCCTCATATCGACATCTCACCCAAAACTTGAAAACTTCAATCACACAAAACTTAACGGAACTTCGTGAGATAGGTTAGTATGATAAGGAGCAAACCATTTCACTTTGGTACTGTCAAAGAAAAGATTCATAATTGTTTCCACACAATTCATACTGTAGAATATCATTTACACAATTTATATTGAGCAATATAAGCCATAGAAACTAGAAAACAAGCAAACTATGCATTGAAAACAGAATCTGTCAGAAACAGAACAGTCTGAAATAATATGTACTCCAACCATACTTCTGCTATCCCAAAAATTCTGAAAAATTAGGACAACGTAGATAATTTGTATATATATAACCTGTAACAAATTCAGATCAAAAGAACGTTCCAGTGAATTTTCAAAATTCCTGGACTGAGCGCAAAAGTTCCTGTTTTTGCACAGATTCAAGTCAACTATCATCCATACTAACCCAAAGGCTTTACTTGGCACTTTATTGAAACAAAAACAATAAAATATGATTACTACTGTAGAATAATCATGTGAACACATAAAAACAGTAGGGATAAATGTTGGGTTGTCTCCCAACAAGCGCTTTTCTTTAATGCCTTTTAGCTAGGCATGATAAGTTCAATGATGCTCGCATAAAAGATAAGGATTGAAACATAGCAAGAGCATCATGAATCATAAGTTCCTCTCTCATAATAATTTTCAGTAGCATCATGAATAGATTCATCAATATAACCATCACATGAAACATTCTTTTCATGATCCCCAAGCATAGAAATTTTATTACTCTCCACATAAGAAAATTTCTCCTCATTCACAATGGTGGGAGTATCATATGAAACTCGAATACTATAAATTGTTCCCACATTAAAAGAGTAATGTTCAGGAAAAGGGTAATCATAACTATGACAAGTTTTATAAATATAATCATCACTACTTTTTATAACATAAGTATCATCACGATAATCATCATAAGTAGCAACTTTGTTCTCATCATAGATAGGAGGCATGCAATCATCATAGCAAATTTGATCATTCAAAGTAGGGGGACTAAAAAGATCATCTTCATTAAGCATAGCATCCCAAAGCTTGGGACAAACATTAATTGCAGCAAATAAATTCTCAAACATGTCATTCTCATCAAACATAGCATCCCCAAGCTTGTGGCTTGGCATATCATAAGCATAATCACCCTCATCATTAATAGTATGAATAGCACCAACGGTATAACAATTGTTATCATCATAATTTCCCAAGTTGGTGCCAAAAATATTTCCAAGATTATAAGAAGTATCATTATCTTCCCAATCATAATCATCACAACAAGCAATAGGCATAACAAAATCATCATCAAGTGCATCATCTTCCATAATTAATTTTGATTCATTTTCATGAGGCACAACAATAATAGAGGCAACATCGTTTGGGAGAGATACCTTTTTACCTTTATTCTTTCTTCTTTTCTTCTTCCTCACCACATCATGTGTGGGTTTAATAAATATTTTCAAGCTTCTTATTGATGAGATTGGTTGAATAGGGAGCTCCTCCTCGTTACCCGATTCATCATAATAAACACTTGGAGGGTATTGGGAAATATTTTCCCTTTCATTAGTACTCTCTTCATATTCTATTTGTTTTCTTGTCTTTAGATAGTTGGCAATATAAGGATTCTCAATGCAATTTACCGCACAAAACATATAAATTTCCTCTAGATCAAAATCAAGAAATCTCTCGAGATTAAATTTTGGAATACCCTTAGTTATACGTTTCATTTCTTCATACCACAAAAGAAGACTAAGCTCTTTATGATGCTCAAGGGTAATCAAGTTATCACAATTTTTTGACATTATTTGATCATGAAAGAATTTGCATTGGAGATTTAAATGACCATGTTCATTGCAAAGTTCACAAGGATGGCGAAAAAAAATTAAATCTTTCAGCACAATCATCTAGCCTCTCTTGCAATTTTTTCGTTTCTAAATATTTATGCCTCTTACAAAATCTATCTTCCCTTTTTGGTGTGCAATTGCACTCCCAATTCACTCCGCAAAAATTGACATTCTTATAGGAGACATTTTTCTCATGACTAGTGCAATAATCATTAGCATTTTGGATATTCAAGGAATTCATACTAACAACATTGCAATCATGCTCATCATTCAAATATTTTGTGCCAAACATTTTATTGACTTCTTCTTCTAACAATTGAGCACAATTTTCCGATCCATCGTTTTCAAGAAAGATATTATAAAGATGATCAATAATATGATGCAACCTCAATTCCATTTTTTTATGTAGTTTTCTTTTATAAACCAAACTAGTGATAAAACAAGAAACTAAAAGATTCAATTGCAAGATCTAAAGATATACCTTCAAGCACTCACCTCCCCGGCAACGGCGTCAGAAAAGAGCTTGATGTCTACTACGCAACTTTATTCTTATAGACTCATGTTGGGCCTCCAAGCGCAGAGTTTTGTAGGACAGTAGCAATTTTCCCTCAAGTGGATGACCTAAGGTTTATCAATCCGTGGGAGGCGTAGGATGAAGATGGTCTCTCTCAAACAACCCTGCAACCAAATACAAGAAATCTCTTGTGTCCCCAACACACCCAATACAATGGCAAATTATATAGGTGCACTAGTTCGGCGAAGAGATGGTGATAAAAGTGTAATATGGATGGTAGAAATATATTTTTATAATCTGAATAAATAAAAACAGCAAGGTAGCAAGTGACAAAAGTGAGCACAAACGGTATTGCAATGCTTGAAAACAAGGCCTAGGGTCTGTACTTTTGCTAGTGCAATCTCTCAACAATGCTAATATAATTGGATCATATAACCATCCCTCAACGTGCGATGAAGAATCACTCCAAAGTTCCTATCTAGCGGAGAACATAAGAATAAATTGTTTGTAGGGTACGAAACCACCTCAAAGCTATTCTTTCCGATCGATCTATCCAAGAGTTCGTACTAAAATAACACCAAAGCAAATTCAGATTTGTAATGCTCAATCCAACACAAAGAAGCTCAAAGAGTGCCCCAAGATTTCTACCGGAGAAACAAAGACAAGAACGTGCATCAACCCCTATGCATAGATTACCCCAATGTCACCTCGGGAATCCGCGAGTTGAGTGCCAAAACATATATCAAGTGAATCAATATAATACCCCATTGTCACCACGGGTATTCGTATGCAAGACATATATCAAGTGCTCTCAAATCCATAAAAGTATTCAATCCGATAAAATGAAATCTCAAAGGGAAAACTCAATTCATCACAACAAGATAGAGAGGGGAAAACACCATATGATCCGACTATATTAACAAAGCCCGTGATACATCAAGATTGTGCATCTCAAGAACACGAGAGAGAGAGAGAGAGAGAGATTAAACACATAGCTATTGGTACAAACCCTCAGCTCCGAGGCTGGACTACTCCCTCCTCATCGTGGTGGTCGCCGGGATGATGAAGATGGCCACTGGTGATGATCTCCCCCTCCGGCAGGGTGCCGGAACGGGGTCTAGATTGGATCTCGTGGATACAGAGGCCTTGCGGCGTCGGAAATTCTGATCTAGGGTTCCCCCGAGGGTTTTTGGAATATTTGATGATTTATAGGGCGAAGAGGGGGTGCGGGAGGCCACCGAGGTGGGCATAACCCACCTGGGCGCGCCTGGGCCCCCAGGCGCGCCCTGGTGGGTTGTGCCCCCCTCGGGGCACTCCCCAGGTGCTGCTCTGGCCCATTGGATGTCTTCTAGTCCATGAAAAATCCACAAAAAGTTTCACGGTGTTTGGACTCCGTTTGATATTTATTTCCTGCGATGTAAAAAACAAGCAAAAACAGCAACTAGCACTGGGCACTGGGTCAATAGGTTAGTCCCAAAAAAAATGATATAAAGTTGCTATAAAATGATTGTAAAACATCCAAGAATGATAATATAACAGCATGAATACTTCATAAATTATAGTTACGTTGGAGACGTATCACACCCCGACCTCTCCAACGAGCTCTAGAGCCTCTCCTCGCCTCCCAACACTGCCTCGGCCATCGCCGGCCGCCACCTAAATTCGAGATGCTCGAGCCCTCCCTCTCCTTTCCAGCACCACCTTCAGATCACCCGAACCCCGACGCATCTCCCCCACCCCTCAGCTCGCCGCCGGAGTGCCCCTGGACGCGTCTTCACCAAGTTGGCCGCCGCCCTCGCTCTCTGCCTCTGGGTGTCGCCATCGCCCTACCCTCTCTTCGGCGCTGCTGCTACTCTAGATGGGAGCCAACCGGGCCTCGCCTCGACCTGAGGTGGCTGGAGCCAGCCGGGCCGTCGCCGGCGCCATGCCCCTCCCCTGCCTCCTCTGTTTCTGTCGGGGGCAGGGTGAGGAGGAAGAAGACAGCCAGCCAGGTGGGCCTCGCATCCTTCCCCGACCCCATGCGTCAGCGAGCTAAGCCTCGGGCCACATCAGATAAGTGGAAACGTATTTTTCTGCAAATACACTTTCCTTTAGTGAAAGCGTACTCTAGTTCTTCTGCAACTAAAAATGCGCTTTCCCGCAGTGAAGGCGTATTACTTGTAAATGCGTTTTCTGTTTTTCCAGTCAGGGGCCTGTTTGTGAAGATTTTTTTACAGAATAGTCCTTGTATTTCAACCATCCGTATCTTCGCAACCGTAGCCCTGAATCAGGTGATTCCAAAGCCCACGTTCTCGTCTCGTCGAGCCCGTTCGGTTGGTACCATTTGCACTATGTTGTCACATACTGTAAATGACCATTTTGCCCTTGTCCCTATTTAGCCCCCTCCGAGAGAGAAGAGTTTCCGACGAATCTTTCCGCGACTTCATCGCACCTCTTCCCGAAGAATCCCTCATCCCCAGGCAAGCCACGGCAGCCACTTGCATGATGGATTTGCAGTAGCCATGGTTTCCACTTGAATATTTAATAATTGTTTGCTCTGTTGCTACTGCTATTATTGTTTTGGTTATGTTTGTGGATCCATGCTTATCATCATGCTAAGTTCTTATGCACCTTGTTAGCATGTTATTACTTGCTAGTATTATTCTAGTATGTCATGCTTGTTGCTAGTACATGCTGGTAATAGTGATGTTCTCCGATGCATTAATACTGTCAGTTATGAAAAATACTTGTGATATACATGATCATCCCTATGCCATGTTCATCTGCATCCGATAGACTAAGTACTTTATTTTTGTTGATGCTAAGGTTGCATATGGTTATACCTCCCATCCATGTTCATCTGAATATCATGCTCTTATGCATTGCCGTTTCATCAGGTTACTTTATTATGGCTCAGCTATTTACTTTTCAAAGTTTAACCAGATATTAAATGAACTTGAACACCTGTTGCCTGAGTCATAGTGCCATCGAGACGAGCTGACCTTTGCAACCACATTTGCCTTTATGGGAAGGCCCTAATTGGGTCTATTTTCATGCCTCTCGCCGGTGCCTCCAACTAGGGAAGGTTATGTGCGCGCGGTACCCTGATCAGGTGGGCGGCCATAAGCCTTGTGTGCCCGTTGTTGTTGTATGGTACCATTGTCCCCGTTTGGGACCATTTTTGTTTTGCCACGATGGTGGCCGTTGGATGTCACGAGGTGACATCAGGGCGACCCATGACTTAGCCCAAAGGGGAGTTTGTCGGAGTGGCCGGGAGGGTGTCATGAAATAGATCGGTTTTGTCGGAACACCGTCGGTCCACCCAAATGGGAGCACGAGGCCTTGGGTTCCGTAGTGTGGGTATAGTGTACTAACCTCTGCAGAGTGTATAATCTATCGATAGCCGCGCCCGCGGACATGGGCCCAGTTCGTAGTAGGTCACACTATGGGTCAATAGTAATAATAACCCTGGTTCGATGATGAAAGAAGCTGGTTGATCGTTATGTAATCGTGAGAGGATCACAGTGGTATCGTGGATACCGAAGCTGGTTGATGTTTGTGGTGTTATGCGATAACCACGAGTAAGGATCAAGCTCCTTGTGGTCGTGCAATGATTACTACAGTATTGTTAATACCAAGCTTGATTTGATCCTGAGGTGATCGTGTGATGTCCATGATGGTAAGTGGTACATGTGGTGGTTACGAGGTAACCTCCGAACAGAGTAAGTTGAATCATGATAGTTTAAACATGTTGCATGCTAGTATCATCATGTTCATATGTTCATGCCATGCTTATGTTGTGCTAGTGATATCATGTTCATAATTGATCTTTAACCTGTAAATGCCATGCTGTTGTTTGTCTTAATTGCTTTTGGTTGCTGTGAGCTTGCGAGTACATTCAAAGTACTCACCTGGCGTGTCATGCCAGTTTGCTGGTCATGCCGTGTTTGCTTGATTGCCAAGGATCTTGAGTTTGTGAGCTAGGATAAGCGTTCCAGCCAGAGTCCCTGTGGAGTGGAGTCCATCGCTGTCGTCGTTGTTCCGCTGCTACGAGCTATTCTGCTGCTAGCATAGAGCAACCTGAGTAGGCGTAGTGTCGTTGTGCCGATGTAATTCGATGTGATGTCGGAACCTTTGTACCCGTATCATTTGTAATAAGAGCTGATTTGTTCTATGCCAAGCAGTGCCGTATTCCAGAAGACTTGATCTCTGAGCTGGAATACGGGTTGTCCCGGTCTCTCTAAGCCGGGGTGCCACAAGAAAGTTATTTGTCCCTGGGCATGATCTAACATACTTTCCATACTTGGATCATATGCACTTATGATTGGAACTCTAGCAAGCATCCGCAACTACCAAAGATCATTAAGGTGAAACCCAACCATAGCATTAAGTATCAAGTCTCTTTATCCCATACGCAACAACCCACTTACTCGGGTATGTGTTTTAGTCACTCACGCCACCCACCATAAACGAATCATGAACGTATTGCAACACCCTACAGCGGGGATCCCTCATGTTTGCGAGACACGAAGGGCACCATAGGACAGCACAAAAATAAAATATACAACTCAAACCAATCATGATCATCGATCAACCCATAGGGCAAAACAGATCTACTCAAACATCATAGGATAACCACATATCATTGGATAATAATATATAGTGTTGAGCACCATGTTTAAGTAGAGAATTACAGCGGGAATAGAGAGCTTACACCGCTACATGGAGGGGGAGAAAGTTGGTGTTGACGGTAGCAAGGTTGTTGATGTAGATCGCCATCATGATCCTTACCCCGGCGGCACTCCGGCGCCACCGGGAGAGAGGGGGAGAGAGCCCTCCTCCTTCTTCTTCTTCCTTGGCCTCCCAAAAGATGGGAGGAGGGTTTTCCCTCTAGTCCTATCCTCCATGGCGGCGGAGGGGCGAGAGCCCCTCCGAGATTGGATCTATCTCTCTGTTCTCTTCTGTTTCGTGTTCCTGTTTTCTGGCAAAAACCATTTCTTAAATATCCGGAGATTCGTAAATCCGATTGCGTTGAAATTTTAACACAATTTTTTTCTGGATATAATCTTCCTTGCGGCCGAAGAAGAGCCCCAACTGACTTACGGTGTGCCCACTAGGCATCACCACGCACCAGGGGGGCAGGCCGTGCCTTGGTAGGTAGTGGAGGCCGTGGGCCTCCGTTTGCGTTGATCCCACCTCCCAAAAATCACATATATTCCAAAATATTCTCTGTAAATTTTTATCGCGTTTGGACTTCGTTTGATATGGATATTCTGCGAAACAAAAAACATGCAACAAACAGGAACTGGCACTGGGCACTGGATCAATATGTTAGTCCAATAAATCATATAAATTGTTGCCAAAAGTATGTGAAAGTTGTATAATATTGGCATGGAACAATAAAAAATTATAGATACGACGGAGATGTATCAGCATCCCCAAGCTTAATTCCTGCTCGTCCTCGAGTAGGTAAATGATAAAAAAGATAATTTTTGATGTGTAATGCTACCTAGCATAATCTTGATCATATAATCTAATCATGGCATGAATATTAAGACACGAGTGATTCAAAGCAATAGTCTATAATTTGACATAAAGACATCAATACTCAGGCATCCCAACAAACAATCATGTCTTTCAAAATATCAATTCTAAAGAACGCTATCCCTACAAAATCATGTAGTCTTGTCATCCTCCATCTTCTTAACACAAAGTATTTATCATGCACAACCCCGATGACAAGCCGAACAATTGGTTCATACTTTTTAACGGGCTTTAGCTTTTTCAACCCCCACGCAATACATGAGCGCAAGCCATGGACATAGCACTATGGGTGGAATAGAGTATGATGATAGGGGTAAACATAGAGAAGACAAAAAAAGTAAGAAAGCCTCATATTGACGCGGCTAATCAATGGGCTATGGAGATGCCCATCAATTGATATCAATGCGAGGAGTAGGGATTGCCATGCAACGGATGCACTAAGAGCTATAAGTGTATGAAAGCTCAATATAAAAACTATGTGGGTGTGCGTCCAACTTGCTTGCTCATGAAAACCTCGGGCATTTGAGGAAGCCCATCATCGGAATATACAAGCCAAGTTCTATTATGAAAAATTCCCACTAGTATATGAAAGTGACTACATAGGAGACTCTCTACATGAAAAACATGGTGCTACTTTGAAGCACAAGTGTGGAAAGGATAGTAACAGTGCCCCTTCTCTCTTTTTCTATCATTTTTCTTTTTCTTTCCTTTTTTTCTTTTTTTTCTTTTTTTCCTTGGGCTCTTTTTGGCCTCACTTTTTTTCCTTTTTTTTCTTTTTGTCCAGAGTCTCATCCCGACTTGTGGGGGAATCATAGTCTCTACCATCCTTTCCTCACTGGGACATGCTCTAATAATGAATAATGATGATCATCGCACTTCTATTTACTTACAACTCAAAAGAAATAAAAATTACAACTCGATACCTAGAACAATATGACTCTATACGAATGCCTCTGGCAGTGTACCAGGATGTGCAATGATCTAGCGTAGCCAGGATATCAAAAAATGGACAAGCCATGAAAATATCATGCTAGCTATCTTACGATAATGCAAAGCAATATGACAATGAATGCTCAAGCATGTATATGATGATGATGGAAGTTGCATGGCAATACATGTCGGAATGGCTATGGAAATGGCATAATAGGTAGGTATGGAAGCTGTTTTGAGGAAGATATAATGAGGCTTATGTGTGATAGAGCATATCATATCACGGGGTTTGGATGCACCTGCGAAGTTTCCACCACATCTCGAGGTGAGAAAGGGCAATGCACGGTACCGTAGAGGCTGGCAAATTGCGGAAAGGTAAGAGTGCGTATAATCCATGGACTCACATTAGTCATAAAGAACTCACATACTTATTGCAAAAGTTTATTAGCCCTCAAAGCAAAGTACAACTACGCATGCCCCTAGGGGGATAGGTTGGTAGGAAAAGACCATCGCTCGTCCCCGACCTCCACTCATAAGAAGACAATCAATAATAAATCATGCTCCAACTTCTTAGCATAATGAGAGACTACACGTGCATGCTTCGGGAATCACAAACATTAACACCAATATTCTTACTAACCACATATTATCATCTCTATATCGCAAAACTATTGCAAGGAATCAAACATATCATATTCTATGATCCACAAGTTTTATGTAGGATTTTATGACTAACCATGCAACACTAGTAGAAAACAGGGCATCAGTCCCGGTTCCAAAGGGCCTTTAGTCCCGGTTCTGGAACCGGGACTAAAGGGTCGGGACTAAAGCCCAAAACCTTTGGTCCCGGTTCGCTTACGAACCGGGACAGAAGGGGCTCCACGTGGCCGCTGCGGGGCGCACAGATAGGAGGACCTTTAGTCCCAGTTGGTAACACCAACTGGGACCAAAAGGTTGCCACGCGCCAGCAGCTCGCAGGCGCTGGGGTTTTTTTGAAGGGGGGGGGGTTATTAGGGGTTTTGGATGGTTTAATTAGGGGTTTCATATTATGTTAGCTATAGCTACTACATATAGAGAGAAGTGAACTCTCTTTCTCCGTGCTTGGTCAACGCTAGCTACTACATATAGAGAGAACACGACGCTACTAAGCAAATGAAGGAACCATTAATTACACAAGATCGTCATGAACATATACAGAGAGAAGTGACCTCTCTTTCTCCGAGATTGGTCGAACAACAAGTTTTCGTATTTCTATCCGACGCTACTACATATATACAATATAACATATCTTACGATCCCTGACATCATCTAACGATAGTCAGCTTCAATTTCCACATGGTATTCTCCGTCTTTATGTATGACGTGGTCAAGAAAGAATCCCACCAATTCCTCTTGAATTGCTCGTATGTGATCATGTGGTAGGAGTTCATCCCGCATCTGCCACATCTAATTTAAAGAAGGGGGTCAATATATATATATATATATATATGAATGAAACTCAGCACAATTGATGGTAATAAAATAAAATTGTGAATATTATTGTTTACATACTTCATATTGTTTGTCAGAGTAGCCCTGCTGAGAGGTCGCGCTGTGGATGACCTCGCAAACGTAGTATCCACATAAATTATTCCCACCTTCCTGCGACAAGCACTTTACGAGAATAGAGTTCAATCAAATTGATAATCAAGCATGATAAATGGTATTGATGAAACTAGAATCAATGGGAGATGCGCGGAACTAGCTAGTAGTACTTACTTTCGGGTGTGTAAATCGCAGCTCCCTCGGCAGTCCCGGAAAGATTCCGGTGAACTCTTTCCAAACCTTGCCAGACAAAGAAAATAATTACTTGATATCCGGAAATGAACAAAGTTGCCGATATGATATGGTGCGCACCAATAAGCGATAATGATCGATTGAACTTACTTCTGGAGCATTGCAGTCATGTCCGCATACGTATTGGGATCTTTTCGTCTCGAGTCTAAGACAGTTGCTACTCCCCGGTCAAGCTTAATCTCTAGCAGAATAAAGTGGAAGCTGCGCACGCATGCATAACTCATCAATTACATTACTATAACCTCGAGTAAGCGAAACCGAATATGCAGAAGATAGTAACACTCACTTGAAATTGTAAGGAAAGAGTATTTTCCCTTTGTTTTGATTTCGAAGCAACGATTGTAGCAAGTTGTCCTCGGTATCTTCGACTCTATTTTTAACCGACCATTCATTTATGGTATTTGGGTAAATGAACCCAATGTCATAGATTTGTGCTTTTTTGCATTCGACGATCTTCAGTCTGCATAATATAGTGAGGATAATTATATATACATGCAATGAAAGAGCTGAGCTATAGAGACTTAATTACAGAAGTAATACTTACAGACAGTAGCAAGTCATGAGTTGTTTGTCGAGGGCGTCTTGATTGAATAACTGGAATAACTCCACAAATTCAACAGGCATCACCTTAGTTCCAACGAGGTCATGCTCCTCTTTAATTGCCAGCATCAAACTAATCTTCCCAGACTTCCTGCAGGTATCCATGTACCATTCATGGAATCTTCGCATCATCGTTGTTAGAGGAGGATGATTAGGTTTGATGAGAGGCTTCCCGTGCTCGTATCTGAAGATATCTACTACCTCTAACATTTCAAACTGTACATCATCGGCCAGGTAATCAGCAGGATTGGTACTGGGCACTAGCCCCGGATGATTAGTGACGATATCGATAGACACCTTGAGCGGGGGGCACGATTGCTTCGCCTGTTCGCCGAGCTGGGGAATTGTTTTCCCACTTCTTCGTTTTGCTTCTCATGCAGCACTGCAAGTACTTCCCGACCGCTCCGCTTCCTTATATGTCCTTTCAATAATGCGCTCATAGTTGGATTGCAGTGGAGACGGTGGTGGTCGCTTAAGGGCACGCAGAGTGCACTTCACTTTCACCTGATCTATTGTTTCCTTAGGAGGTGGAGGTTTTCGTGCAAAATGGGCCTCCACTTTGGCAGCACTAATTTCCGCGGTTTCCTCGTCGGTCCTCTCATATGGTAACTTTTCCAGAGGCGTGAGGCTTATACTGTATTTGAAATTCTTCCCGCCTCTTATTTATCGAAAAAGGCTACAAACGATCCCCTATACTTGTGGGTTATCAAGACCTTTTTCTGGCGCTGTTGCCGGGGAGCAATAGCGTGGGGTGAATATTCTCGTGTGTGCTTGTTTGCCTTATCACTAAGTAGTTTTTATTTTGGGGCAATTTCAGTTCTGCCCCTAACTAGAACCCACTACTCAGTTTTGCCCCTAGTTTTCGGGTATGCTCAGTTTTGCCCCTCTGCCGTCAAGTCACCGTATAGAAATGCCCTTTCGTGCCTTTACCGTCTGGTCAAAGGGCTTTGACCGTCTGGTGAACAGTATCAAAAAAATCTAAAATTTTGTGGGATCAAAGATACTCAGGCGCGCAAGGTGCGTGCAAATTTTCGTGCTGTTTGGACATTCCAGGTGCTCGTGGCAAAGGAAAATAGTAAATCTGTATGCCTATGAACAGTAAATTAAAAAAAATAGCAATAAAATTGAAAAAAATATGAAATTTTTTGGCATCCAAGATGCTCGTGTGCGCAAGGTGTGTGCAAATTTTTGTTGTGGTTAAACATTGTAGGAGCTCGTGGAGAAAAAAACAAAATTTGGCTCAGAAAAAAACTTTGAAAAATGCACTATTTTGTTTTTTTTGCTAGAGCTCCTCGCATGTCATTTGATCACAAAAACTTGCAAGCACCTTGCATACCCAAGCCTATTTGATGCCAAAAAATTTCATATTTTTTTGAATTTTTTTCGAATTTACTGTTCACAGGCGTACAGATTTACTATTTTCCTTTGCCACGAGCTCCTGGAATGTTCAAACAGCATGAAAATTTGCATGCACCTTGCGCAGCTGAGTATCTTTGATCCCACAAAATTTCAGATTTTTTTGATACTATTCACCAGACGGTCAAAGCCCTTTGACCGGACGGTAAAGGCACGGAAGGGCATTTCTATAAGGTGACTTGACGGTAGAGGGGCAAATCTGAGCATACCCAAAAACTAGGGGCAAAACGGAGTAGTGGGTTCCAGTTAGGGGCATAAATATAAATGTCCCTTTTATTTTCTGTTCTAAGTTGTTATCTATCTTTAGTTATGGATATGGAACACGAAATACCTAAAAAAAATTAGGTGTACTTGCTACTCATGGAGATGGGGAACCTCCAAAAACCCTCGATGCTCGTTATGTGGGAAATATAAAACACTACTTTGATAATCCTGAGAAAACCCCATTCAACTTGATAATGGGAGACACATTGGATCAACATGAATACTTCAGGGATTATCTCTTGACTCAAAGAGGGAAACTGTTATGGGATCAGATTGAAATGTTGCATTGATATGCTTGGAATTTATGCTTGAGATATGATTATACTTGTTGCTCTAGGATGAAGACTCCACACCTTTCCTTTTCATATGAATTTAATGATAATGAAACCTTGGCTTCTTGTGCTAATGATAGATATGATTACTATGATGTGGAATGAATAGAAGAATTTGTTGCTTTTAAGGGTGCTTATGAAATTGAATCTTTGTTTGAAAAGTGTGAAAATTTTGATGATGCTATTTACGTACATGAAAATTATGCTATACTTAAATATGGCTATGATTATTATGAATATAATGCCAATATTAATGAGTTTAATGAGAAAGTCTCAGCTGTCCAAGAGGAGATTAATATTTTGCAGGAATCTATGGAAGAAGAAATTGATGACACTGTCAGCTCATTTGATGAAAAAGATGATGAGGAGAGCGAAGAACAAAAGGAGGAAGAGCGAATTAGCTACCCGTGCCCACCTTCTAATGAGAGTAACTCTTCAACTCATAAATTGTTTAATTTCCCTTCATGCTTATCGAAGGATGAATGCTATGATGATTGCTATGATCCCTTGGATTCATTTGAAATATCCCTTTTTGATGAAATTGATGCTTGCTATGCTTGTGGCCATGATGCCAATATGAATTATGCTTATGGAGATGAACTTGCTATAGTTCCTTATGTTATGAAAGCAATTGTTTCTATTGCACCCACACATGATAGTCCTATTATCTTTTTGTATTCTCCCAACTACACTATATCGGAGAAGTTTACACTTATTAGGGATTATATTCATGGGTTGCGCTTTACTACTACACATGATGATTTTGATGAATATAATATTCATGTGCTTGCTGCTCCAACTTGCAATTATTATGAGAGAGGAACTAGATCTCCACCTTTTTATGTTTCCAACACAATAAAATTGCAAGAAACTGGTTATGCTATGTATCGGCCTTTACTTTATGTGCATGAATTGTTCTTTTATGATATGTGATACGTCTCCATCGTATCTACTTTTCCTAACGCTTTTGCTCTTGTTTTGGACTCTAATTTGCATGATTTGAATGAAACTAACCCGGACTGATGTTGTTTTCAGCAGAACTAGCATGGTGTTGTTTTTGTGTAGAAATAAAAGTTCACGAAATGGAACGAAACTTTTTGGAGAATTATTTTACAATAAAAGAAAAATACTGGAGCCAAGACCAGTGGAGGGGGGGCCCTGGCAGGGCACAAGACACCAGGGCGCGCCCCACTCTAGCGTGCCCTGGTGGGTTGTGCCCACCTCGTGGCCCCGCAGACCCTAATTCCGACGCTATAAAATCCTATATTTGGAGAAAAAATACAGGAGGAAGTTTCATCGCGTTTCAAAATACGGAGTCGCCGCCACCTCCTGTTCTTCACCAGGAGGCCAGATCTGGAGCCCGTTCGGGCCTGCGGAGAGGGGATTCTTTGGTCTTCGTCATCACCAACCCTCCTTCATCACCAATTCCATGATGCTTCCCACCAGGAGTGAGTAATTCCTTAGTAGGCTCGCTAGTCGGTGAGGAGTTGGATGAGATTCATCGTGTAATCGAGTTAGTTTTGTTAGGGCTTGATCCCTAGTATCCACTATGTTCTGAGATTAATGTTGTCATGACTTTGCCATGCTTAATGCTTGTCACTTAGGGCCCGGGTGCCATGATTTAAGATCTGAACCATTTATGTTTTCACCATTATATCTATGTTCTAGATCCGATCTTGGAAGTCATATTCACCTATCACGTGTTATGATCTGTAAACTCCAGTGTGACAGTAATTGGGATACTTTCCGGTGATGACCGTAGTTTTAGGAGTTCATGTATTCACTATGTGTTAATGCTTTGTTCCGATTCTCTATTAAAAGGAGGCCTTAATATCCCTTAGTTTCCTTATGGACCCTGCTACCACGGGAGTGTAGGACAAAATATGTCATGCAAGTTCTTTTCCATAAGCACGTATGACTATTTATGGAATACATGCCTACATTATATTTATGAACTAGAGCTGTTTTGTATCACCCTAGGTTATGACTGTTATATGATTCATATCATCCAACGAATTCACCAATCCAATGCATACGAATGTCCCACATATTGCTCTTGCTAAGTTAATACTGCCGTTGTTACTGTTACACTTGCTACAGAATCATTGCTATCACTGTTACTGTTACTACTGCTGTTACCACTGCTATCAAAATTATCATATTACGGTGCTACTGATCACTTTGCTACATATATTTAATCTCCAGGTGTGGTTGAATTGACAACTCAACTGCTAATAAATACAAATATTCTGTGGCTCTCCTTGTATCAAATCTATAAATTTGGGTTGAATACTCTACCCTCGAAAACTGTTGCGATCCCCTATACTTGTGGGTTATCAAGACCTTTTTCTGACACCGTTGCCGGGGAGCATAGCTATATTTCTTGAGTCACTTGGTATTATTATCTATTTATCACTATGAAGAATCTGAAGGATACAAAAACCAAGATCGTTCCCTCTAGGAGGAGGGGAGGTAAGGAACTGCCATCACACTCTGCACTTGATTCACCTTCTGTTTTGAGTAGACTTGCAACACCACCACATGCTATTAATCCTGATATGTCGCAAGTTATTGATGATGCTACTTCTGCTATGAATGATACTCATGATGATGCTAGTACCTTGCTTGATTATAATGTGCCACTAGGTGAATTTCTTGATGAACAAATTGCTAGAGCTAAAGATATTGAGAATGCTGAAACTGATGAAATTATTGAAACTGATGAAGTACTTGAAACTGAACATCTTGAAACACCTATTAGACCTAGCTTACCTTGATATAAAATGCCTAAGATACCTGAAGGTTATGTTATGGATGAGGGGATAGCTAGAGATTTTCTTGCTTGCAATGATAGACATGATCTTAAGAAATTACTATGCAAACTGAAAGAAAAATCTTTGAATGCTAGAATGAAATATGATCCTAAGTTCTCTACTTCACCTATCTTTGTTACCGATAAGGATTATGAATTCTCTGTCGACCCAGAGTTAATCACTTTGGTTGAATCTGATCCTTCCATGGCTACGAAACTGAAACTGTAGTGGCACACCTTACTAAATTAAATGATATAGCCACCCTATTTGCCCATGATGAGAAAATTCACTACTATTATATCCTCAAATTATTTCCGTTCTCATTAAAAGGTGATTCTAAGATATGGTACAACACTCTTGCTCCTGGTTGTGTGCGTAGTCCCCAACATATGATTTACTACTTCTCAGAAAAATATTTTCCTGCCCATAAGAAACAAGCTCCTTTACAGGAAATATTTAACTTTGTGCAAATTGAAGAAGAGAGTCTCCCACAAGCTTGGGGGAGGCTTCTCCAATTGCTAAACTCTTTGCCTGATCATCCTCTTAAGAAAAATGAAATACTTGATATCTTCTATAATGGACTAACCGATGCTTCTAGGGACTTCCTAGATAATTGTGCTAGTTGTGTTTTCAGGGAACGAGCTATTGAACAAGCTGAGTAATTATTGAATAATATATTGAAAAATTATGATGAGTGGACTCTTCCTGAATCACCGCCTAAACCCACTTCGAAGAAGAGGGGTATCTTATATCTCAGTCCTGAGCATTGATACGTCTCCAACGTATCTATATTTTTTTTATTGTTCCATGCTATTATATTATCTGTTTTGGATGTTTTACATGCATTAATATGCTATTTTATATTATTTTTGGGACTAACCTATGAACCTAGAGCCCAGTCCCAGTTTCTGTTTTTTTCTTGTTTTTGAGTTTTACAGAAAAGGAATATCAAACGGAGTCCAAACGGAATAAAACTTTACGATGATTTTTGTTGGACCAGAAGACATCCACGGAGCTTGGAGAGGGGGTTAGACGATGGCCAAGGTGGCCACAAGCCTGCTAAGCGCGACCTAGGGGGGAGGGCGCGCCCTGAGGGCTTGTGGGCCCCTCGGGGGTCTCCTAACCCTAATTCTTGTTCTATAAATTCCCAAATATTCCCAAACCACCAGAAGCGTCCACCAAAAATACATTTCCGGCATCGAAAGCCTCTGTTCCTATGAGATCCCATATTGGGGCCTTTTCCGGCACCCTGCCAGAGGGGGATTCGATCACGGAGGGCCTCTACATCAACCTTGCTGCCCTTCCGATGATGCGTGAGTAGTTTACCACAGACCTACGGGTCCATAGCTAGTAGCTAGATGGCTTCTTCTCTCTCTTTGATCTTCAATACAATGTTCTTCGCGATGTTCTTGGAGATCTATTCGATGTAATAATTTTTTGCGGTGTCTTTGTTGAGATCCGATGAATTGTGGATTTATGATCAGATTATCTATGAATATTATTTTAGTCTTCTCTGAACTCTTTTATGCATGATTAAGATATCTTTATATTTCTCTTCGAACTATCGGTTTGGTTTGGCCAACTAGATTGGTTTTTCTTGCAATGGGAGAGGTGCTTAGTTTTGGGTTCAATCTTGCGGTGTCCTCACCCAGTGACAGAAGGGGTAGCAAGGCACGTATTGGATTGTTGCCATCGAGGATAAAAAGATGGGGTTTATATCATATTGCTTGAGTTTATCCCTCTACATCATGTAATCTTACTTAAAGCGTTGCTCTGTTCTTATGAACTTAATACTCTAGATGCAGGCAGGAGTCGGTCGATGTGTGGAGTAATAGTAGTAGATGCAGAATCGTTTCGGTCTACTTGTCACGGATGTGATGCCTATATTCATGATCATTGCCTTAGATATCGTCATAAATTTGCGCTTTTCTATCAATTGCTCAACAGTAATTTGTTCACCCACCGTATGCTATCTTCAAGAGAGAAGCCTCTAGTGAAACCTATGGCCCCCGAGTCTATTTTCCATCATATATTATCAGATCTATAAACCAAAAAACCCAAAAAAATACTTTGTTGTAATTTATTTGTTTTTACTTTGTTTTATGTTTTAGTAATCTTTTATACCTATCTCTATTAGATCTCACTCTTGTTCGAGATCGTGAAGGGATTGACAACCCCTTTTTCGCGTTGAGTTCAAGTGTTTGTTAGTTTGTGCAGGTGCATAGATTGAAGACTTTCTTGTGCCTCCTATTGGATTGATACCTTGGTTCTTAACTGAGGGAAATACTTATCTCTACCTTGTTGCATCACCCTTTCCTCTTCAAGGGAAAAATCAACGCAAGCTCAAGAAGTAGCAGGAAGAATTTCTGGCGCCGTTGTCAGGGAAGTTCTACATCAATCCTACCAAGGACCCATCATAAACTCTCATCTCTTGCATTACATTATTTGCCATTTGCCTCTCGTTTTCCTCTCCCCCACTTCTAAAATGTTTTCAGAAAAACACAAAAATATTTGCCTTTTTATTCGCCTTCTTTTGTTCGTCTTTTCGTTTGCCTTTATGTCTTACTTGGTTTCTTTGCTCGTTCGCTTGGTATAATTGTGTATTTATTGAAAATCATAAAGCAAAGAGTTTATGGATCCTCATCCACTTGCTAATCTTTTTAAAGGATCCAATTATGATGAACCAATTGCTAGTGAGTTGAGTGCACTAGATTATCTTTATGAAGTTTTGCTTGAAATTCGTGAATCTGAAAATTGTGATGAAGTGCTAAAAGAATAAATTTATAAAGTGATTCACGATAGCTCCTTGAAAGAAAATCATGATTGCAATGATGTTATTATAAATTATATTAATGTCAATTGTGCTAATAATATGCAAAACCCCAAGCTTGGGGATGCTAGTTTTGTTATGTCCACTACTTATTGCAATGACCATGATTGGGGTGATAATGCTTCTTATGATCTTGAAAATTTATTTAAGCCTCATGATAATAATGTTTGCAATAATATTGAAAGTGGGTTTCGAAGAGTGTCTACTTTAGAAAATAATGATCCCACCACTTTAGAGTTTGATCAATCTTATGAAATTTTTGATAAAAGTGGGCTTGGAGAAGTAATGACTTTATTCTATGTTAATCCCATTTTTTTGGAAGAGTGTCAACTTTGCATGCATGAGGATCATGTAGAGAATAGGTTATGTGATAGCTATATTGTTGAATTTTATTATTATCCTACATGTAATTATTATGAGAGAGGAAAATAAAGTTGTAGAAATTTTCATGTTACTAAATTACCTCTCGTTATGTTGAGATTGCTATTGTTTCTTTCTTCTTCCTTGCATATGCTAGTTTTTGCTTGTCTTGATAAATCTTTTCCCTATAAAATGCATATGCATAGGAAGTATTTTACACTTAAACTTGTTTTTCACATGCTTTACGATGCTATCTTTGTGCTTCAATTTTTTGTTTTTCATGTGAGCATCATCAAAATTATCAACACCTAGCTAAAAGGCTTTAAAGAAAAGCGCATGTTGGGAGACAACCCAATATTTTTATTTTCTGTTTTTATGAGTATACACATTATTACCTCTGTAGTAATTGTGTTTTGGTGTTTTAATTAGTGTTTGAGCCAAGTAAGACCTTTGGGATGGTCTACGGTGATAGTTGATTTGATCTTGCTGAAAAACAGAAACTTTTGCGCTCATTGCCAGAAATTCAGTAAATCACAGAAAAACTCTTTTGATCTGAATTTTTTACACAAGATTTATATACAAATTTCCCAGGTTTTCCTAATTTTTTTGCATTTTTTGAGTTAGAGAATTATACGGAATTTCCAGATTACTACAGACTGTTCTGTTTTTGACAGATTCTGTTTTCTATGTGTTGTTTGCTTATTTTGATGAATCTATGGGTAGTATCGGGGGGTATGAACCATGGAGAAGTTGGAATACAGTAGATATTACACCAATATAAATAAAAAATGAGTTCACAACAGTACCTAAAGTGGTGATTTATTTTATTATACTAACGGATCTTATGAGTTTTTCTGTTGAGTTTTGTCTTGTGAAGTTTTCAAGTTTTGGGTAAAGATTTGATGGACAACGGAATAAGGTGTGGCAAGAGCCTAAGCTTGGGGGTTCCCAAGGCACCCCAAGGTAATATTCAAGGACAACCAAGAATTTAAGCTTGGGGATGCCCCGGATGGCATCCCCTCTTTTGTCTTCAATCCATCGGTAAATTTACTTGAGGCTATATTTTTATATACCACATGATATGTGTTTTGCTTGGAGCGTCTTGTATGATATGAGTCTTTGATTTTTAGTTTGCCACAATCATCCTTGTTGTACACAACTTTTTAGAGGGACAGACAATAATCGTGAATTTATTAAAATACTCTATGTGCTTCACTTATATCGTTTGAGCTAGGCAGTTTGCTCTAGTGCTTCACTTATATCCTTTTAGAGCACGGCGGTGGCTTTATTTTATAGAAATTGTTGAACTCTCATGCTTCACTTATATTATTTTGAGAGTCTTTAAACAACATGGTAATTTTCTTAGGTTATGAATTTAGTCCTAATATAATAAAAACTTTCATATAAAGAGCGTTGAATAAGATGGGAAGTTTGATTCCTTGCATTTGTTTTGAGATATGAAGATGGTGATATTAGAGTCATGCTAGTGAGTAACTGTGGATTGGTAGAAATACTTGTGTTAAAGTTTGTGATTCCCGTAGCATGCACGTATGGTGAACCGTTATGTGATGAAGTCGGAACATGATTTATTTTTTGATTGTCTTCCTTATGAGTGGCGGTCGGGGACGAGTGATGGTCTTTTCCTACCAATCTATCCCCCTAGGAGCATGCGTGTAGTACTTTGTTTTGATAGCTAATAAATTTTTGCAATAAGTATGTGAGGTCTTTATGACTAACGTTGAGTCCATGGATTATACGCACTCTCACCCTTCCACCATTACTAGCCTCTCTAGTACCGCGCAACTTTCGCCGGTGCATTAAACCCACCATATATTTTCCTCAAAACAGCCACCATACCTATCTATTATGGCATTTCCATAGCCATTCTGAGATATATTGCCATGCAACTTCCACTGTTCCTTTTATTATGACACACACCATCATTGTCATATTGCTTTGCAAGATCATGTAGTTGGCATAGTATTTGTAGCAAGGCCACCATTCATATTTTTTATACATGTCAATCTTGATCATAGCACATCCTGGTACACTGCCGGAGGCATTCATATAGAGTCATATCTTGTTCTAAGTATTGAGTTGTAAGTAAATAAAAGTAATCTTTTATACCTATCTCTATTAGATCTCACTCTTGTTCGAGAGAAGGGATTGACAACCCCTTTTTCGCGTTGAGTGCAAGTGTTTGTTAGTTTGTGCAGGTGCATAGATTGGAGACTTGCTTGTGCTTCCTACTGGATTGATACCTTGGTTCTTAACTGAGGGAAATACTTATCTCTACTTTGCTGCATCACCCTTTCCTCTTCAAGGGAAAAATCAACGCAAGCTCAACAAGTAGCAAGCATATGCAAGAGGCAAAGAAAAGTATGAAGGAAAAAGGTATTAAAGCAGAGGATGTTAAAAATTTACTTCCTATTGAAGAAATACAAGGACTTGACATACCACCACCACCAAAGGTGGTAGAGGTAAACTCTTTAATGAAATTTGATGAAAGTGACATCCCTTACAATAAACATCCTAGTCAATGCCTTTATGAGTTTGACAATTACATTAGAAAACAGGATCACTTCAATGCAAATGTTATGAAACAATTGAAATATAATTCTGATATGATTGCTCACTTGAGTGACTTGTTATTTAGAATTACTAATGATGTTAGGGGTGTCGGAAAGCATGCTTCTATGGTTCAAACTTAGTTAGAGCAAGTTGCTAAATCTCAAAGAGAATTGCTTAATGAAATGAACAATAATATGAATGATCATGCTGTTAGAGTAATGACTAGAGGAGGTAGAATGACTCAGGAACCACTTTATCCTGAGGGACACCCTAAAAGATTTGAACAAGACTCTCAAAGAATTAATACTGATGCACCTAGTCGTTCAAAAAGAACTAAAGAAAAATGATAGGACTTTGCATACGTCTAGTGAACCTGAAATAGAAAAACCTCCTGAAAATAATAATGATGTTTCTATTTCTGATGCTGAAACTCAATTTGGTAATGAACATTCATCTAGTGATAATGAAAACGATAATCATGATGTTCATGAAGACACTCAACCAGACAATGATAAACAACCAGATAATGATGTTGAAATAGAACCAACTGTTGATCTTGATAACCCACAACCTAAAAATAAAAGATATGATAAAAAAGACTTTGTTGCTATAAAACATGGAAGAGAAAGAGAACCATGGGTTCAGAAACCCATGCCCTTTCCACCAAAACCAACTAAGAAAAAAGATGATGAAGAATTTGAACGCTTTGCTGAAATGCTTAGGCCAGTCTTCTTTTTGCGCACTCGCTTGACTGATTTTTTAAAGATGGCCCCTTATGCAAAATACATCAAAGACATCATCACTAATAAGAGAAAGATACCGTAAGCTGAAATCTCCACCATGCTTGCTAATTATTCTTTTAAGGATGGAGTACCTAAAAACTTGGAGATCCAGGAATACCAACTATACCTTGCTCCATCAAAAGAAATTATGTTAAAACTGCTTTGTGTGATTTAGGAGCTGGTGTTAGTGTTATGCCTTTCTCCTTATATAAAAGACTTGATTTGAATAAACTCACACCTACTGAAATATCTTTGCAAATGGCTGACAAATCAACTACCATACTTATTGGTATTTGTGAGGATGTGCCCATTGTTTTTGCAAATGTTACTATCTTAACAGACTTTGTAATACTTGTGATGCCCGAGGACGACAACATGTCGATATCCTTGGCAGACCCTTTTTTAATACTGCAGGGGCTGTTATTGATTGCAATAAAGGCAAGGTCACTTTTCATATCAATGGTAATGACCATACGGTGCACTTTCCGAAGAAACAATTCCAAGTCAATGGTATTAATGCCATTGAAAAATCTCCGATGCTCACTATTGGAAGTTTTCAACTACCTCTACCTACTGCCAAAAAGAAATATGAAATGCTCATTGTTGGGGACATGCATATCCCCATTGAGGTAACTTAGTGTTTTACGAAAGTTCTTCGGTTTCATGCTAATCGAAGGTGGTTGTTAATAAGACTTGATCAACCTTACTAATGGATCATTTTTAAGAGGTATGAAGTTGATGAATTTAGTAAGCACAACCTTCTGCTCTCAACTTTTTTTTTCTGTTTTTCTTAGTTAAATAAAAAAATGCCATGTTTTGTCTGTTTTCTGAATTTCTCGTGCAATAAAAAAATGTTCCAAAAATAAAAGTTCTCAGAATGCCCTGAAAATTTATTACGATTTTGTCTGATTATTTTTGAATTTCTGGTGCAAATAATATCAGAGGGGGGTGCACCTGGTGACCACAAGACACCAGGGCATGCCAGCAACCCCAGGCGCGCCCTGGTGGGTTGTGGTCCCCATGTGGGTCCCCTCACTTACTTCTTTAGCCCATGTCATCTCCTACCTCCAGAAAAAAATCACCATAGCTCTCTCTCTCCTGTTCTTGCCCTCAAACCTGCGGATTTCGATCTCTTTGCTCGAAGCTCCGTTTCCGAAACTGTTTTGGGGGATTGCTACTTGGTATGTGAATCCTCCATTGCTCCAATTAGTTTTTCCTTTAGTGGTTTATATTTTGAATAATTAGCTACTCTTGGTGCTGCTGTAAATGAGCTTGCATGTTGAATTCTTTGAGTTCTAAGTAGTTTGAAAGCTTAATATGGCCTCTATGCACCCTTATGAGTAGTTGCTATCAATCTTGTGAAGTTTTGTTGACTAAAATTTTCAGAATTTTATCTATAGGAATAAGATGAGTTTCTTTAGGAAGTTTGCCTCCAAGAAAAATGCTAAAGGAGTCATTGGGGAAGCCTCGGACAATGACCTCAACACTTCGAGAAGGGCGGAAGTGCGGTCGTGCGAATGGCCGCATAATGCCTTCATGGAGGGGGCCGGGATCCATCAAGAGCTCTCCCAATTCGTTGCTAACACTGGGCTGACTGACTTCATCGCAGCTGAGTGTGATCAACACCATCTCCTTACAAATTCCTTTGTGCAAAATTTCCATTTTCTGAGTAGGAATAATCCTCCTGAGGTGCAGTTTAATTTATACTCTGAAACCCGTCAGATACCACTCACTGACTTTTGTGATATATGCCTGATCCCTTCTGACGGGGAAATAAGAGAGCCTAGACCTGTAGAGTTTGAGGACTTTTATCGTACTCTGTCAGTGGGGGATGAGAGAAGCGTGTCGAGTGTCAGTGCCACTAGTTTGCAGTTTCCTTCTCTGCATTACTATGCTCTATTCATCGCTAAGTGTTTAATTGCTAGAGAGAGGGTCAGTGCACTCAGTGCTCTTGACTTTGCCATTTTACACCGTGCACTACACAATGATCGCACTTATAGCCTAGGGCCTATTATTGCACGCCGTTTGCACCTTAACAGAAGCAAGGGCAAAATTCATCGCGGTAATTATGCTACTCACTTAGCGAGCCACTTTAACGTTCAGATACGCCAACATGATTATCCTTTGTCCCAAGTTTATCTAGACCACCAGGCGATGGTGGCTCACCAGTTTACTGATAATGCTGACTCTCTTCATAATATCCGTTACAACCTGGTTTTTAGTGTGGACTCCCGTGATATTATTCCGTTGCCTGCACCTGCTTTGTTTGATTCTATTGCCAGGGGTGGATACAGGATCATGCCAGCCGACATTACTGCCTAACGGAATGCCCAGGCAGTGGTAGAGCAGGAGCGCCAGGAGTGGGACGCTTAGGTGCCACCGCCATAGCACTTCGACATGGGACCGGATGGCTACTACGAATGGTGACTACCAAGCTAGGCCAAAAGCCTAAGCTTGGGGGAGTACGTATTTCCACCGACATTATATTCATGTTCACACACTACTGCAGGATGGTCCAAATGCGACAGTCCAATCAGAGGCCCTTCGACGAAACTGTGTGCGATGCATCAATCACAAACGGTGATGTAATAAAACCGTCAAAAAAGATGCAAAACATTTGCGATGGCGGTAACATCAAACACGGTTCATATTGGAGTTGCGTGTGTGATGCATGGCAAATGGTTAATCCAGAAGAATTGTTTGCGATGAGGCAGAACAACAAAAACGGGCAGCCAGATGAGGGTGTGTGCGATATATGGCATACAGTTCACTAGGATGAATTGTGTGTGATTAGGCAACACAATAGAAACGGTTCAACTGAACAAGATGTGTGTGATACGCTGCAAACAGGTCCGTAATCAGAAATGTGTGCGAAGACCAATAATAACACAGACGATTGCTGCTAATAAGCCGTGTGATTTTCTCTGTCTACAGAAGAATAACATATATATATATATATATATACATATATATATATATAACTGAAATAAATATCCAATTACATTAGTGACTAAACAGATCATTCGCACACACCTCAATAAACAATTGTATGCATTCTAAACTAGGAGAAACGATCGTCTAGTCATCTACTTCTTGTGACGCTCCCGCCACTGCTCTGCGGCTCGATCCCTCGTCTGGGGCAGGAAGAAGACACTCCCTCATGTCAACTATCCGCATGTACATCTCATAGCTTGTGTACGCGTCCTTGGTCGCGTACTTGACGTGTTGTTCATCCAGTCTCTCATGCCAGACACTGTGCCAGGCGTTCTTGTCCTTCTTGCTCTCATCCTTCATCTTCATGTAGTAGGGGTCGATGATGGCCGAGGCGAGGTCAACCAGGGAGTTCTATTTGTTGTTGTTGCTGCGCCAGACCTTGTAGTGGTCCTGGATGTTGGCAAGATTCTGGCATTTCAAGCCCGAAACCTTGAGCGCTTTTAGATCGTTGGTGGTGTCCACCATAGCGAAACTGTAGTCGGAGTTGTTGATAAACCTAGAGAAACGCTCGCAAGGCCTTGTGGCCAGGTGGTAGTGGTAGACGAGGACATCATGTCGCACGCACAACTTGGCGACGGCAACCTTCTGATCGTGCCCGGCATGACCGATGGTGTACTCGAGGTCGAAGCCGACCACTTGGTACTTTTCCTCGGCAAGCAACTGCTCCATAGTTTGGATGGAGCTCTCCATCGAGACCGGCTCGTTCGTGTACACCACCGAGAGGGCCTTCCCCCTCATGTGGGTGTCCACTACGTGATGCGTGGTGAACTGCCCGCCATTGTCGTCGTCGGCCGCTGGGAGCGCCATTGGAGCCACGGGGAGCGCCATTGGAACTGCTGGATGCCCTCTCTGTATGTGTCGTTGCTACTTCTTGAGCTTGCGTTGGTTTTTCCCTTGAAGAGGAATGGGTGATGCAGCAAAGTAGAGATAAGTATTTCCCTCAGTTTGAGAACCAAGGTATCAATCCAGTAGGAGACAATGCACAAATCACCGAATACCTGCACAAACAATCAAACAACTTACACCCAACGCGATAAAGGGGTTGTCAATCCCTTCACGGTTATTTGCAAAAGTGAGATCTGATAGAGATAGATAAACGATAAAGTAAATATTTTTGGTATTTTTGTTTTATAGATCGGAAAGTAAAAGATTGCAAAATAGTAGATCGGAAACTTGTATGATGAAAAGTAGAAGATTATATGATGGAAAATAGACCCGGGGGCCATAGGTTTCACTAGAGGCTTCTCTCAAGATAGAAAATAATACGGTGGGTGAACAAATTACTGCCGAGCAATTGATAGAAAAGCACAAAGTTATGACGATATCTAAGGCAATGATCATGAATATCGGCATCATGTCCGTGCCAAGTAGACCGAAACGATTCTACATCTACTACTATTACTCCACACATCGACCGCTATCCAGCATGCATCTAGAGTATTAAGTTCATAAAGAATGGAGTAATGCATTAAGTAAGATGACATGATGTAGAGGAATTAACTCAAGCAATATGATGAAAACCCCATCTTTTTATCCTCGATAGCAGCAATACAATACGTGCCTTGCTTCCCCTACTGTCACTGGGAAAGGACACCGCAAGATTGAACCCAAAGCTAAGCACTTCTCCCATTGCAAGAAAAACCAATCTAGTTGGCCAACCCAAACCGATAGTTCGAAGAGAATTACAAAGATATCAAATCATGCATATAGGAATTCAGAGAAGATTCAAATAATATTCATAGATAAGCTGATCACAAATCCACAATTCATCGGATCTCGGCAAACATACCGCAAAAAAGTATTACATCGAATAGATCTCCAAGAACATCGAGGAGAACATGGTATTGAGAATCAAAGAGAGAGAAGAAGCCATCTAGCTACTAGCTATGGACCCATAGGTCTGTGGTAAACTACTCACGCTTCATCAGAAGGGCAATGGTGTTGATGTAGAAGCCCTCCGCGATCGAATCCCCCTCCGGCAGGGTGCCGGAAAAGGTCCCTAGATGGGATCTCACGGGTAGAGAAAGTTGCGGTGGTGGAAAAGTCTTTTCGTGGATCCTTCTGTTGGTTTGGGGATATATGAGTATATATAGGCGAAAGAATTAGGTCAGGAAGTGCACGAGGGGCCCACAAGGGTGGGGGGGGGGGGGGCGCCCTACCCCCCTGGGAGCGACCTCCGTCCTTGTGGCCGCCTCGTGGCTCCTCCGACTTCATTTCCATGTCTCCTGGTTTCCTTCTGGTCCAAGAAAAATCATCGCGAAAGTTTAATTCCGTTTCGACTCCGTTTGGTATTTCTTTTCTGCGAAACTCAAAAACAAGGAAAAAACAGAAACTGGCACTGGGCTCTAGGTTAATAGGTTAATCCCAAAAATAATATAAAATAGCATATTAATACATATAAAACATCCAAAATAGATAATATAATAGCATGGAACAACAAAAAATTATAGATACGTTGGAGACGTGTCAGTCGTCGTGGGTGTGCTTATTGTGTCGTGTGGCGCGAGAGATGAAGCTAAATGGCCACAGGAATAA
Organism: Thinopyrum elongatum; assembly: GCA_011799875.1. Lineage (NCBI taxonomy): Eukaryota > Viridiplantae > Streptophyta > Magnoliopsida > Poales > Poaceae > Thinopyrum > Thinopyrum elongatum. The sequence continues at coordinate 523,129,786 of CM022297.1, read as the reverse complement.
ATGGGGGTCGGGCGGCCTGGATTCTCGGCGCGTCCGCATGGCGGTTTTTGCAGCGGGTAACTGCATTGTGGCGCCGCGCCCGACGTAACCGCATGCACACGAACGTGCGTGATCATGTGCCAGCCCCAAACACTGGCAGCGTGCGTGGAGGGACAAGGGCAGAGCGCCCGGAGAGACGCGAGAGCAGAGCGCGTGCGGTGGGACGTGAACAGAGTGCGTCGCGGCTGCCTCAACTGCAAGCAACCACACGCATAGAGCAGTTGAACACGCAGGAAAATGGTCATCTACAAGCCGGCCGACAGTTGCTTCACTGCGTAGAGAGCGGCCGTGTGCTACTACCGCCGTCTTGGTCTATTAGTCTCCTTTATATTATGTGCCATATTTTGACCTTAAATTTACCCAACAAAATGTTAATGCATGTTACAAAAATTATATAATTGGAAACTATGTTCAAATACGAATCCAACGATATAATCTCTGGCGACATGCATTCGTATTTTATTAGTTAAATCTCTAGTCAAAATTTGGCACAAAAATTCATAGACGACTTATAAACCAGGACAGGGTAGTAGGTAATTTAATCGCAAATGTTTTTATTTTATTAGCCGTATGTGTACGTGTCCTTTCGTCCTCCTCTCGCACGTCTTGTCACCCTGCTGCCGCAGACGGCTTAGAGCGCAAGCTTGAGCAGCGCGCGAGGGCGTTCTTTTGGCAAAATGGTGGTGAGCCCGTTCCCGCGCAAGTTCCCACGCAAGTTTCCCACCCGACTCGCTGAAATCCCCCAAAATCCCAATGCTTCCCGACCTGCTATATAAACCCTCACGACCGGCGAATCCTGCGTCACATTTTCCCCTCCCTCCCTGTAGCTCATCTCGTCTACTTCTCCCACAATCGCCAATGGCACCGGTCCGTCGTCGTCGCTTAGCCACTCCGCCGTCATTAAAGGACAGCTCCAGCTGGGAGACTACACCGCGGCGGCGGCGCAGTCCCCAGCGTAGTGTGGTGCGTGTGGCATCCCTGTTGGGTGCGCGCGGAACACCCACCACACGCTCCATCGCCGCTGCCCGTCGGCAACTGTTGCCGGCTGCCGTTGCCGCCACCCCACCATTTGCCGTCGTGGCTGCCACACCACCGTCGAAAGCCAGGGCCATCGCCTGCTCCGCCGCCGCGGCCCGAAGGAGAGAGGTGGCTGTCGTGGCCGCCACCCCACTGCCGGCCACCGCGGCCATCACCCGCTCCGCCGCCGCGGCCTGATGGCGGGAGGTGGTGGTCGTGGCTGCCACCCCATCGTCGGCCGCCGTGGCCGCCAGCCCACCGTCGACCGCCGGGGTCATCACCCGCTCCACCACCGCCGCCCGAAGGCGGGAGGCGGAGGTGGAGGCCCGCACGTGCGTCAGTGACCTTGCGCGCTACATCGAGTTCCTACGGAAGGAGGAGGAGCGCCTCGTCGAGCACGCAAAGAGCATTACCGCTGCCGTGGCCGCAGCACACGCCGCCACAGAGGCAAGGAATCAGGAGATCTACGAGGAGAACCACCGCTTCGAGAGGGTTTGTCTGGAGCGGCAGAGGGCGTTTGAGGTGAGCATCGCTGAAGGTGCAGTAGCGGCAGGCACCGTATTGCAGTTGTCCAGCTCGTCGGTAGGCTCCTCCTCCTCTGCATCTTACTGAGCCCGCTCGGCAGAGGAGAGGCTGCCGGAAGTAGTACAAAGCCCCTCCGTAGTAGTAGTATTTAGGGGCTATTTTGTTCAGTTCATCTGACTATAGATGTGGTGGAACTATACAACGTACTTAAAATTAGCTAGTATATATAGTTGAACTAGATATTTCAGTATGTGGTTGGCAACAATTGGGGAAAAGTTTGGTCGGTTCAGCTATCGAGTTGAACTATTTGTATAAAGAACGACTGCTTAATCGATGAATGAAATCTATGCTTAATTACTGAATTTTAGTTGCAAAAATTAGATAGTGCTAGTTATTTTTAGCTGCATATTTTGACAAATCGCAGTGTTACAAAGTTGACAAATGGCAATGTTACTAGATCAACAAATGTCAATCTTTCCAGTTTGACAAATGGCAATATACCGAATATGACAGATGCAAATCTTACCAAATTGTCTGTACGTGGTTGCACACGGGTCATCCAAAACAACCGTTTGTGTTAAAGGGATGTACAAATCCTGCTCGGCACATTTTCTCTTGGCTTAGCGCCGAAGTCTGGCTTTGCATACCATATTCAATCTGAACCATTTGCGTTGAAGAGATGCACAAATCCCGCGCTGCGAATTTTCCCTTGACTTATTGGGGAAGACTATAGCTCTCACTTTGCATACGGGTGTTCTATCTAAAACATTTGCGATCAAGAGCTGCACAAATCCTGCTCGGCACATTTTCCCTTGGCTTCCTGGGGAAGTTGTCGGTTTGCATACGGGTGTTCTAACTAAAACGTTTATGATGAGTGTTTTATATTTAAAAACCATTGACATTTTTTAAAAGAAAATCATTTGATAAGCCTGTACATTAAGAGAGAAAAACGCAAGTTCGTTCAAACCATATATTTCATTTAGTCACACTACGAATTTATATTCATATGATCGAGATACAATATTAAACCCCCAAAAAACTATTTCCGGCAGCGGCGGAGGCGGCGTGCCGCGCTGGCGTTGTCGTTGTCATCCTCCGGGACGCCGTTGTTGAAGTCTTCAAGGCAGCACAGAATGGTCTTCACATGGAAATCAAACATCATGTCGTCGCGCGGTCGACGGGCGGGGCGCGGGAGGACGGCAACTGGCGACGCTGCGAGGTAGTGGTCAACGGCGGCGTCCCATGCCGCTAAGGGGGCGTGCGCATGGGCATGGGCACGGCGGGTGCAGGCAAATGCACGGGGACCGGCGCCACGCTGGGTGCAGGGGCGCACACGGGCACGAGCACGGGCGCTGGCGCTGGCGCTGGCATGTACACAAGCTCGCGCGGGTCCGTGGAGACCTCGCTGACGCCCGCGGCTTCCAACTCTGCGATAGTGCTCGGCGACCAGCCCGTCAATGCTACGGGGATGGTCGTTGGCACGGGCGCGGGGATCGGAGCTGGGACGGGCACGGTGGCAGCAACCGCCACGGCCAGCTCGTTCAGGGCCATGTCCATGAGGCCCCATTCCTCCTTATTTTCTATCTCCTCCGGCTCAGAGTCGACTTCACCAAACTTGAAGACTAGTGGCAGATGATCCTTCTGCGCCATGGCATTGGTGGAGGTCTGCGGGAGGGAGGGGAATGGGAGGCGAACAGTAAGGCCGCCCGTATTAAACAGCGGCTCGGGCGCCATTAATGGAGAGGATGCGAGCAAGGCGGGCGGCCATGGAAGTCAAAGGGCTTGCTTCCCAGTGAGCCTGCATAGCGTACAGCTCGCACGCTTCCCGGTGAGCCTGCGCATTGGAGGAGAGCTTGCACGCCTCTCAGCCAGCCTGCGCACCGGACTGCGCTCACACGCCTCCCGTTCAGTCAAGCAGCTGTCCGCACGGCACCTCCTATAGCCATTAAAAGAGAGACACATGGCGTCACGTGAATGGTTAACAGAACGCACACGATTTAAATTATACAAATGTTTGAGATGTTAAAGTGGCAGCTATTTGTTTCAAAATGCCTTTGTTGGCTGTTATTCGAGTGTGCCTTCTCTCAAAATGGACACGAAAAATACCACAGCATGTCGGGTGCCATTCCATGATAGCATGCCAAGTTTCATGAATTTCAGACGAGTTTTGGATTTACTAGAATTTAAAAACAAAGTATCTCAACCTTTTGCCGGCAATCAACAGTGCCCTGGTGTTTGAAATTTATTCCCATTTCTTGCATGGGACCTAAGCATGCACCCAAGGACACACATTTTAAATGTTAACCCAGTTTTCTGCACTGGAGCATGTGTATGTAGTTCAAATTTGAATTATGCACATAAAATGCCTAGAAAACCCAGTTAATGTATAAAAATGTCCGAGCGAACCCCGAAAAGTCCCAAAAATTGACACAACACTCTTGTCGTTCTCTGTTGACACTAGAAAAAATTTGAAAGCAAGAAGAGGCAACGGATATTGTTTCGTCCCCAAAGGTGGCACGTTCCCTACTGAAACCATCAGGCTTGTTGTGAGAAGCTCTGGTTTGCGAGAAGCTTATACCCAAACCTGCCCCAAATGGGACAAAATTTTTACCACAGCATGTTGATGCTGCTCCATGATAGCATGTCAAGTTTCATGAACTTCAGACGAGTTTTGGATTTACTAGAATTTAAAAACCATGTATCTCAATGTTTGGGGCCAAGCGACGGTGGCAAGGTGTTTGACATTCGTTCCCATTTCTTGCATGGGACCTAAGCATACAACCAAGGATACATATTTGATTTTTCAACCAATTTACATGCACTGGAGCATGTACCTGTAGTTCAAATTTGAATTATGCACACAAATGCATAGAAAACTCAGTTAATGTATAAAAATGTCCAAACGAACCCCGAAAAATTCCTAAAATTAACACAACACTCATGTTGCTCTATGTTGACACTAGAAAAAAATTGAAATCAAGAAGAGGCAACGGATATCGTTTCGTCCAGAAAGGTGACACGTTCCCTACTGTAACCATGAGGCTTGTTGTGAGAAGCTTTGGTTCGTGAGAAGCTTATCCCCGAACCTGCCCCAAATGGGACAATATTTTCACCACGGCATGTTGATGCCGTTCCATGCTAGCATGTCAAGTTTCATAAATTTCAAACGCATTTTCGATTTACTAGAATTTAAAAACCATGTATCTCAATGTTAGCGGCCGAGCGACGATGGCATGGTGTTTGACATTCATTCTCATTTCTTGCATGGGACTTAAGCATGCAACCAAGGACACACATTTAAATTTTGAACCCATTTATATGCACTGGAGGATGTGCATGTAGTACAAATTTGAATTATGCACATAAATGCATAGAAAACTCAGTTAATGTATAAAAATGTCCAAGCGAACCCCGAAAAATCCCAAAATTTGACACAACACTCCTGTTGTTCTATGTTGACACGAAAAAAAAATTGAAAGTAAGAAGAGGCAATAGATATCATTTCGTCCCCCAAGGTGGCACGTTCCCTACCGAAACCATCAGGCTTGTTGTGAGAGAAGCTCTGGTTTGCGAGAAGCTTATACCCAAACCTGCCCCAAATGGTACAATATTTTTACCATGGCATGTCGATGCCGTTCCATGATATCATGTCAAGTTTCATGAATTTCAGAAGAGTTTTCGATTTACTAGAATTTTAAAACCATGTATCTCAATGTTAGCGGCCGAGCGACAGTGTCAAGGTGTTTGACATTCATTCTCATTTCTTGCATGTGACCTAAGCTTGCAACCAAGGACACACATTTGATTTTTCAACACGTTTTTATGCACTGGAGCATGTGCATGTAGTTCAATTTTGAATTATGCACATAAATGCCTAGAAAACTCAGTTAACGTATAAAAATGTTCAAACGATCCCCGAAAAATTTCCAAAATTTAACACGACACTCCTGTTGTTCTATCTTGACACCAAGAAAAAATTGAAAACAAGAAGAGGCGACGAATATCGTTTTGTCCACAAAGGTGACACGTTTCCCTAACGGAACCATGAGGCTTCTTGTGAGAAGCTCTGGTATGTGAGAAGCTTATACCATAACCTGCCCCAAATGGGACAATATTTTTTACCCTAGCATGTTGATGCCATTCCATGATAGCATGCCAAGGTTCAAGAATTTCAGACGGGTTTTGGATTTACTAGAATCACAAAAGCAAGTACCTCAACGTTTGCCGGAGAGCCACGGTGCCGTGGTGTTCGAAATTCATCCGCATTTCTTTCATGGGACATAAGCATAAACCCATGGACACATATATGATTTTACAACCCATGTTGGTGCACCGGAGCATGTGCAAATAGTTTAATTTTGAATTGTGCACCTGAAATGGCTAGAAAACCAAGTTAATGTATAAAAATGTCCAAACGAACCCTGAATATTTCCAATTTTTTACGACACACCTATAGTTGCATGTTCACTGTAGATAAAAGTTCTAGCAATTCAAACACCCTCCATTGCCGCTGTGACCCCATTATGTAATTCAAATCAAGATGAAAAATCAAGTAGATCGCACACAGTTTATTATCACCAACCGTGTGAGATGTAGTACAAAATATCTTGGAGCACCGTCGGAGTATAGTATGCCTATGGCTTACGTGAGAAGTTGCGTCGGCTACAGTCCACAGCCGGCGTGTCAAGCACACTAGCTCGCTCCCCAAATATCATTTCACTGTTCAATCGTCGCCGGTGAAAGATGGGGACGTGGATCCGCGTCGTGAGGGCAACATCGGCGGCCCACTCCGGCGAGAGCGCGGCTGCAGCCGCCATGTACGTGCTAACAAGGTGCATGAGCGCGGCCGCAATCTATGACCGGGCGGCCAAGGCAGCCCAAACGGCCGCTGTTGCTTCTCAGGTGGCAGCAGCAACATCTGCCTCGGGGATAGCAACTGGCGAGAGCAGCACAGCAGCTGTCCGTTCCGCAGCGGCGGCCTTAGCTCTGATGCAGGCCGCCCACGACCATGTCGAGGCCACCCATGCCCAGCTCGTGGCGGTCACCACACAAATCGAACGAAGCTTCTCCGACAACAGTCGGCAACCCACGGCCGAAGAGTTGGCAATCACCGAGAGCGTTTGAGCAGCTGTCCGTTCCTCCGCCGCATACCTTGCCACGACGGAGCCCGTCCAAGTCCAGATCGCGGTCGCCCACACCCAGCTCATGGCGGCCTTTTCCAAAGAGATGGTGGATGCGTATGGCAAGATGCTTGCTGAGTATGGTGCGATGGATGCCATGGAGCCCCTTCCCAGGAGACCGTCGGGCGCGAGCTGGACATGGAGGAGGTGGCGGAGATCGACGAGCACCAACCGCAGTAGTACTCTTTGTTTTGTTTAATTAAGAGCACCGGTCTTTAATTTGTAAGAGTAATGTTTAGGTTAGCTAGCTCTGTTTAATTGCTGAACTTGCTCGATTAAGAAGTGTGGGTGTGTTGTAGTCTCCTTTGTGTACCCAAATTATGCAATGATGTGGATGACCACTGTAACCAGGGAAATTCGAACCAAAATTTGCCTGTTCAAACTCATCACACACGGGTTAAGCTATATGATTCGTTTGTGATGTTCACATATCGTACACAGTGCTGAATAAGGGACCGTGTCTGATGACACTTTGCACGCCAGTTTTTTCACGGCACCGATTCAAAATTTTTGGCTTTCGCAGAAATATCTACCACCCCGCCCCCTCCCCCTTACCAAAAGCCAGATTTCCCCTGTTTCTGCCTTCCTTTCCAAATTTAAACCTTCACTCCTTGCTTGCAGCGCCGCCTCCTCGTCGGCGACCCTCCTTCACGCTGCTCGGCCTCGTCGATCCAGGCAGGTAATCCACACCAGACCCCCATCCTCCTCCTCCTTCCACATCCCACATGTCTGGACCGCCGGCGCGACACCTTCCACCCAAATCACCGACCCCTTCCCCAAATAAGCGCCGCCCTAAGCCATGGTGCATGCAGTATAGCCAGGAGCTCAAGGAGCATTTGGCAGCGGAGAAGCAAATCGCGACCGCACGCGCGGATGAGGTGGCGATGGCTGCCATTCGTGCTGACCCCCAGATCTTGAAGGAGCACCTCTCCGTCGAGGCCACCATCGACGCCTCGCGCGCCGATGCCGCTTCGCGGTTGGCTGCTTTAAACGACAGTTTGTGGCGTTTTCTCGAGGACATCCTCGGTGCCTTTGACGAAGACTACGAGGTGTTTTCTCAGCGTGCACGTGCTTACCTCAACTCGAGAGCCAGCAAGTTGGTGCCCGGAGCGGCTCAGGCAACTCACCACTACGATGAGGGCACCCGCGATGTGGAGGCCTCACCCTCTTCCATGTCCAAGGAGCCAATCATCATCGATATCTCCGATGATGAGGAGTAGCTTATCTTATTAGCTCACTATAAGGACCCATGTTCAGTTTGCTAGCTACATCGGTTAAGCATGCTGGGTTTACCCATTGCATGTGCTGCTCCTGCCTTTCCTTAATAAATTCTAGTGAATTGTGCTATCTACTTTTACCATGCAATCTGTTGCTCTAGTGTATATGTTCTATATGTCATGCAATGTGGTGCTCACTTATTAACTGTTTGGTTAATTAGTTGTTGTCTTCAGTTAACTATTTGGTTCAATTCTGCAAATGTGATGTTCAATTCTTCAGGATGCAATTTTGTATTGTCTTCCATGTGATAAATAAATCGAATTTATCTTTACAAAATATATGAGAAACAAATACAATTGCTTTTTTTTTCATGTTGTCAAGCATGCTTGGTTTGGTTAACTGTCTGATCTTCTAGTATGTTATACATTGTGCAATGTGGTGCTCAGTTAACATTTGGTTCATTTCTTGTGGTGTTTAGTTAACTGTTTGGTTCAATTCTGCATTGCGATGTTCAATTGTTGTGGGTGCATTCTGTTATTGTATACCATGTGAGAAATAAATCGAATTTGGCTGTACTAAATACATGAGACACAAATACAATTGCTATATTTCCAAGTTGTTAAGCATGCTTGGTTTCGTTAACTGTCTGATCTTCTATTAGGAGTATTGTAAGTGCATCTAGTGCCCCTTAGTGATTTTGGTGTATTGAAGACTTATAGGTTAAGGGACTAATGTGTTTGTGAGTGTACATAGGTTCTATAAGTCTATGAGGAGTTTGATATTTACGATGAAAGTCGACCCCTAAAAATGAATGCCCTCATTTGAAGATTATGGTTTTCTTGAATACTTTGAAAATGAGGAAATTGGTGTGACCTTGAAGACTTTGATATTGATGCGAGGATTATGAAGCGTGAAGACTTTTGTTTTCGTAGTTTCATTTTCTCTTTCTTGAGTCATAGGAAACACCGTACTGTTAAAGGGGGTTGAGGTAATACTAAGGAAAAGTTTCCAAGTGATGCTCATCTCAAAGCCTACACATACCCAATCCTTTCGAGTGAAGCCATTGGAAATCTCATACAGTTCAGTCAATTTCTTCAGTGACAGAGACGAAGGTCTTCTGTTCTCTGAGGAATTTGTTCTGACTGATGAGTTAGGAATTTGCCAGTGCGGATTGCCTACGAGTGAGGAACATGATAGCCCTGAGGAATTTGAGAGCTCAAATTTCCGACCGTTGCTGTGCTATGCGCCAGCTTTCCCAAATATCTTATCCACCTAACAGTAATATCATTGATGGGCATTTATGTCTTATCATGTCGGGCTACTCCCCGGCTATAAATAGCCGCCCCCTACAACCACTAGCTGGTTGGCTGCTCCGAGAGAAACTGACACTTGTCATTGAGAGCATCCCATCTTCAAAGGACTTTGAGAGAAAATCATCAGTGAGGAAAAACCCAAACCCAACACCTAAAACCCAAAGTGATTGAGCATCACTAAAGAGATTGTTCCTGTGTGGAACCGACGCTTGTTACCTTTGAATATTGTGCATCTTCCAGACGGTTAGGCGTCAAGGTCTAGAGCATCCAAGAGGAATTGTGGATCGCAGGGTGACCTAGTCTGTGAAGGTTTGGAAGTCACCTTGAAGACTTACCACGAGTGATTGGGCGAGGTCTGTGTGACTTTAGCTCAAGGATAATACAGCGAGGACTGTGTGTCCGGGACTGTGTGTCCTTTGGTAATACCTAGCCGCTCCAACCAGACGTACAACTGTCACAACAGTTGGAACTGGTCTACCAAATCATTGTCTTCACCGAGCTACTGGTTCTATTTCCTCAACCCTTTCATTTCCTCATTCATGTGTTGATGAAATTGATCGTTACTATTTGAGGACTTCGACTGAAGACTTTCTCTATTTCCTCAATCCTATTTCTTCAGTCACTTTGTCTTCTGCATGCTTATCCTATTTTTATGCTACCCTTGCTCTGTGTATGCTTCATTTCATCATGATGACTATGCTACTGTGTTGTTATGCATGCACCTGAGTACTTATTTCGCTGCTAGTAGTTCGTCGCATAGGAAATTCCTCAAGTAGTATTTCCTCAGTGACGAATTCATAAAAATTGCCTATTCAACCCCCCTCCCCCTAGTCGATATAACACACTTTCAATTGGTATCAGAGCAAGGTACTCCCTTATTCTGTGTGATTTTGGTTTAACCACCAGGAGTTTTAGTTATGTCGACTGTAGGCATGATCAAGGTCTCGGCTCAATGTCCTACCTTTGATGGGACGGACTACCCCTACTGGAAGAACAAGATGCGCATGCATCTTGAGGGAATTGACAACGATCTCTGGTACGTTGTGGAAAATGGTGTTCCCTCTGTCACTCCTTCCGTGAACGCTGCTGATGTGAAGAGATTCAAGCAACTCGACTCTCAAGTGAAGAATATCATATGTGGTCATCTGAGCAAAGGACAGTACGGCAGAGTGAGTGATTTAGAGTCTGCAAAGCTTATCTAGGACAGGCTGTCCAAGGTCAACGAAGGAATATCAACCCAACATGATTCTCGAGTTGACATTCTTCGCAATCTCTTCAACCGCTTCAAAAGACTCGACAATGAAAATGTTCAGCAAACCTTCGATCGCCTCACTGACATCTCAAATGAGCTTCAAGCACTTGGTGCCACTGACATCATCGACCATGAGGTGGTGAAGAAATTGCTGAGGTCACTTGATTCCTCATTCGATACATTGGCACTGATGATTCAAGAACGTGGAGACTACAAGTCACTAGATCCTGCTGATATCCTCGATAGGCTGAACACTCATGAATTCCAACAAGCTAAGAAGAGAGATCTCTACGGGCCAAGCTATGGAAGATCACGCACACTGAAGGCCAAGTCAATTTCCTCATCTGAAGGAGAAGATTCTGATAGCAGCCATGGTGACCCTAAAGAACTAAGCCAGGAGCTAGCAATGCTTGTGAGGAAATTCCAGAAGTTCTCAAGGCGTGGTTGCTTTCGAAAATCTTCAAGAGGTGATGACATGAGATCAGATTCCTCATCCCGCGATTACAAGAAGAGGACTTGCCACAAATGCAAGAATCCTGGTCACTACATAACTGATTGTCCTCAGTGGGCAAAGGAATCAAAGAAGAAGAAATACAAGGATGATAGTTCAGATGACTCGAAGAAAAAGAAGAAATCTTCAAAATCCTCATCATCAAAATCTTCAAAGACTTCATCTCAAAGGAAGAGAAGTTCCAAAAAGGCTCGGGCATTCATTGGCAAGAAGATGGACTCTGAAGCTGAATCTGAGGAAAATGAGGAAGGTGAGGCATCTGAGGGGTGCTACTTCTTGAGCTTGCATTGGTTTTTCCCTTGAAGAGGAAAGGGTGATGCAGCAAAGTAGAGATAAGTATTTCCCTCAGTTTGAGAACCAAGGTATCAATCCAGTAGGAGACAACGGACAAATCACCGAATACATGCACAAACAAACAACTTGCACCCAACGCGATAAAGGGGTTGTCAATCTCTTCACGGTTATTTGCAAAAGTGAGATCCGATAGAGATAGATAAATGATAAAGTAAATATTTTTGGTATTTTTGTTTTATAGATCGGAAAGTAAAAGATTGCAAAATAGTAGATCGGAAACTTGTATGATGAAAAGTAGAAGATTATATGATGGAAAATAGACCCGGGGGCCATAGGTTTCACTAGAGGCTTCTCTCAAGATAGAAAATAATACGGTGGGTGAACAAACTACTGCCGAGCAATTGATAGAAAAGCACAAAGTTATGACGATATCTAAGGCAATGATCATAAATATAGGCATCACGTCCGTGTCAAGTAGACCGAAACAATTCTACATCTACTACTATTACTCCACACATCGACCGCTATCCAGCATGCATCTAGAGTATTAAGTTCATAAAGAACGGAGTAATGCATTAAGTAAGATGACATGATGTAGAGGAATTAACTCAAGCAATATGATGAAAACCCCATCTTTTTATCCTCGATGGCAACAATACAATACGTGCCTTGCTGCCCCTACTGTCACTGGGAAAGGAAACCGCAAGATTGAACCCAAAGCTAAGCACTTCTCCCATTGCAAGAAAAACCAATCTAGTTAGCCAAACCATACCGATAGTTTGAAGAGAATTACAAAGATATCAAATCATGCATATAAGAATTCAGAGAAGATTCAAATAATATTCATAGATAAGCTGATCATAAATCCACAATTCATCGGATCTCGGCAAACACACCGCAAAAAAGTATTACATTGAATAGATCTCCAAGAACATCGAGGAGAACATGGTATTGAGAATCAAAGAGAGAGAAGAAGCCATCTAGCTACTAGCTATGGACCCGTAGGTCTGTGGTAAACTACTCACGCTTCATCAGAAGGGCAATGGTATTGATGTAGAAGCCCTCCGTGATCGAATCCCCCTCTGGCAGGGTGCCGGAAAAGGTCCCTAGATGGGATCTCACGGGTACAAAAGGTTGCGGCGGTGGAAAAGTCTTTTCGTGGATGCCTCTGTTGGTTTGGGGATATATGATATATCTAGGCGAAAGAATTAGGTCAGGAAGTGCACGAGGGGCCCACAAGGGTGGGGGGCGTGCCCTACCCCCGTGGGCGCGCCCTCCGTCCTTGTGGCCGCTTCGTGTCTCCTCCGACTTCATCTCCAAGTCTCCTGGTTTCCTTCTGGTCCAAGAAAAATCATCGCGAAAGTTTTATTCCGTTTGGACTCCGTTTGGTATTCCTTTTCTGCGAAACTCAAAAACAAGGAAAAAACAGAAGCTGGCACTGGGCTCTAGGTTAATAGGTTAGTCCCAAAAATAATATAAAATAGCATATTAATGCATATAGTCTGGCTATGCTCCATCTTCATCACACAAAATATTCAAATCATATAGTCTGGCTATGCTCCATCTTCATCACACAAAATATTCAAATCATGCACAACCCCGATGACAAGCCAATCAATTGTTTCATACTTTTGATGTTCTCAAACTTTTTCAACTTTCACGCAATAAATGAGCATGAGCCATGGACATAGCACTATGGGTGGAATAGAAGGTGGTTGTGGAGAAGACAAAAAGAGTGAGATAGTCTCACATCAACTAGGCGTATCAACGGGCTATGGAGATGCCCATCAATAGATATCAATGTGAGTGAGTAGGGATTTCCATGCAACGGATGCACTAGAGCTATAAGTTTATGAAAGCTCAAAAAGAAACTAAGTGGGTGTGCATCCAACTTGCTTGCTCACGAAGACCTAGGACAATTTGAGGAAGCCCATCATTGGAATATACAAGCCAAGTTCTATAATGAAAAATTCCCACTAGTAAATGAAAGTGACAACATAGGAGACTCTCTATCTTGAAGATCATGGTGATACTTTGAAGCACAAGTGTGTTAAAAGGATAGTAACATTGCCCCTTCTCTCTTTTCTCTCATTTTTTTATTTGGGCCTTCCCTTTTTTTTTGGCCTCTTTTTTTTCGTCCGGAGTCTCATCCCGACTTGTGTGGAATCATAGTCTCCATCATCCTTTCCTCACATGGGACAATGCTCTAATAATGAAGATCATCACACTTTTATTTACTTACAACTCAAGAATTACAACTCGATTCTTAGAACAAAATATGACTCTATATGAATGCCTGCGGCGGTGTACCGGGATGTGCAATGAATCAAGAGTGACATGTATGAAAGAATTATGAACGGTGGCTTTGCCACAAATACGATGTCAACTACATGATCATGCAAAGCAATATGACAATGATGAAGCGTGTCATAATAAAATGGAACGGTGGAAAGTTGCATGGCAATATATCTCAGAATGGCTATGGAAATGCCATAATAGGTAGGTATGGTGGCTATTTTGAGGAAGGTATGTGGTGGGTGTATGGTACCGGCGAAAGTTGCGCGGCACTAGAGAGGCTAGCAATGGTGGAAGGGTGAGAGTGCGTATAATCCATGGACTCAACATTAGTTATAAAGAACTCACATACTTATTGCAAAAATCTATTAGTTATCAAAACAAAGTACTACGTGCATGCTCCTAGGGGGATAGATTGGTAGGAAAAGACCATCGCTCGTCCCCGACCGCCACTCATAAGGAAGACAATCAATAAATAAATCATGATCCGACTTCATCACATAACGGTTCACCATACGTGCATGCTACGGAAATCACAAACCTTAACATAAGTATTTCTCAAATCCAAAATTACTCACTAGCATGACTCTAATATCACCATCTTTATATCTCAAAACAATCATAAGGAATCAAACTTCTCATAGTATTCAATGCACTTTATATGAAAGTTTTTATTATATCCCTCTTGGATGCCTATCATATTAGGACTAAATTTATAACCAAAGAAAATTACCATGCTGTTTAAAGACTCTCAAAATAATAAAGTGAAGCATGAGAGTTCAATAATTTCTATAAAATAAAGCCACCGCCGTGCTCTAAAAAGATATAAGTGAAGCACTAGAGCAAAATTGCGTAGCTCAAAAGATATAAGTGAAGCACATAGAGTATTCTAATAAATCACGATTCATGCGTGTCCCTCTCAAAAAGGTGTGTACAGCAAGGATTATTGTGGCAAAATAAAAAAACAAAGACACAAATTATACAAGACGCTCCAAGCAAAACACATATCATGTGGTGAATAAAAATATAGCCTCAAGTAAAGTTACCGATAGACGAAGACGAAAGAGGGGATGCCTTCCGGGGCATCCCCAAGCGTAGGCTCTTGGTTGTCCTTGAATATTACCTTGGGTTGCCTTGGGCATCCCCAAGCTTAGGCTCTTGCCACTCCTTATTCCATAGTCCATCAAATCCTTACCCAAAAACCTGAAAACTTCACAACACAAAACTCAACAGAAAATCTCATAAGCTTCGTTAGTATAAGAAAATAAATCACCACTTTGGTACTGTTGTGAACTCATTATTTATTTATATTGGTGTAATATCTACTGTATTCCAACTTTTCCATGGTTCATACCCCCGAAACTACCCATAGATTCATCAAAATAAGCAAACAACACAAAGAAAACATAATCTGTCAAAAACAGAATAGTCTCCGAAGATCTGAATTGTTCTAATACTTCTGTAACTCAAAAACTTCTGAAAAATTAGGAAAACATAGGAAATTTGTATATCAATCTTGTATAAAAAATTCATGGTTTTTACTGGCTCCACTGAATTATAAAAATTCTGAGACTGGACGCAAAATTTTCTGTTTTTCAGCAAGATCAAATCAACTATCACCGTAAGCCATCCCAAAGGTCTTACTTGGCACAAACACTAATTAAAACATAAACCACATCTAACCAGAGGCTAGATGAATTATTTATTTTAAAACAGAACCAAAAAAGCAGAAACAAAAATAAAATTGGGTTGTCTCCCAACAAGCGCTATTGTTTAACACCCTTAGCTAGGCGTAAAAGCACGAATAGATCTAGGTATTGTCATCTTTGGTATGCAATCCATAAGTAGCTCTCATAATAGATTCATATGGCAATTTAATTTTCTTTCTAGGAAAGTGCTCCATGCCCTTCCTTAACAGAAATTGAAATCTAATGTTTCCTTCTTTCATATCAATAATTGCACCAATCGTTCTAAGGAAAGGTCTAATAAGAATAATAGGACATGTAGGATTGCAATCTATATCAAGAACAATGAAATCTACGGGCACATAATTCCTATTTGCAACAATAAGAACATCATTAATCCTTCCCATAGGTTTCTTAATAGTGGAATCCGCGAGATGCAAATTTAAAGAACAATCATCAAATTCACGAAAACCTAACACATCACATAAAGTTTTTGGAATCGTGGAAACACTAGCACCCAAATCACACAAAGCATAACACTCATAATATTTAATCTTAATCTTAATAGTAGGTTCCCACTCATCATAAAGTTTTCTAAGGATAGAAACTTCCAATTCAAGCTTTTCTTCAAAAGATTGCATCATAGCATCAACGATATGTTTAGTAAAAGCTTTGTTTTGATTGTAAGCATGAGGAGAATTCAACATGGATTGCAACAAGGAAATATTATCTATTAAAGAACAATTATCATAATTAAATTCCTTGAAATCCAAAAGAGTGGGTTCATTGCTACTTAAAGTTTTGACCTCTCCAATCCCACTTTTACCAATTTTTGCATCAAGATCTAAAAACTCCGAATCATTGGGACGCCTTTTAACTAAAGTTGACTCATCTCCAGTCCCATCTTTATCAAGATTTATATTGGAAAACAAAGATTCAATAGGATTCACATCAATCACTTTAAGATCTTCATCATTATTTAAAGCCTCCGGTTTAGCGGCCATCTTATTTACTAAGGTAGCTTGTTTATCAGAAATTTGGCCTACTAACTTCTAAAGATGAGCAAACCAAGATTTCAAACCATAAAATTCCTTAGACATATCATCGAGTTCTTTATTCATGTATTCCATAAAAATTTTCTGCTCTTTAAGCTCGTTTCTAAAGAAACTATTATGCACAAATTCTAAAGACATGAAGCTCCTAACATTATTTTCAATTTCTTCCAACCGTCTAAGGTGAGGATCAACGTTCTTTGGTTGGGCCATAAAAGCAAGTCAAATCACTCGGGTACACAAAAAGCAAACAAAGAAGACGAACGAAAGAGGGACGAAGAAAAGGCAAAGAGAGGGGCAAAGAAAAAGGCAAATCTTTTCGAAAATCATTTTAGAAGTGGGGGAGAGGAAAACGAGAGGCAAATGGCGAATAATGTAATGCAAGAGATGAGAGTTTATGATGGGTACTTAGTATGTCTTGACTTGGCATAGATCTCCCCGGCAACGGCGCTAGAAATTCTTCCTGCTACTTCTTGAGCTTGCGTTGGTTTTTCCCTTGAAGGGGAAAGGGTGATGCAGCAAAGTAGAGATAAGTATTTCCCTCAGTTTGAGAACCAAGGTATCAATCCAGTAGGAGACAACGCACAAATCACCGAATACCTGCACAAACAATCAAACAACTTGCACCCAACGCGATAAAGGGGTTGTCAATCCCTTCATGGTTATTTGCAAAAGTGAGATCTGATAGAGATAGAGAAATGATAAAGTAAATATTTTTGGTATTTTTGTCTTATAGATCGGAAGGTAAAAGATTGCAAAATAGTAGATCAAAAACTTGTATGATGAAAAGTAGAAGATTATATGATGGAAAATAGACCCCGGGGCCATAGGTTTCACTAGAGGCTTCTCTCAAGATAGAAAATAATATGGTGCGTGATCAAATTACTGCCGAGCAATTGATAGAAAAGCGCAAAGTTATGACGATATCTAAGGCAATGATCATAAATATAGGCATCACGTCCTTGTCAAGTAGACCGAAATGATTCTGCATCTACTACTATTACTTCACACATCGACAGCTATCCAGCATGCATCTAGAGTATTAAGTTCATAAAGAACGGAGTAATGCATTAAGTAAGATGACATGATGTAGAGGAATTAACTCAAGCAATATGATGAAAACCCCATCTTTTTATCCTCGATGGCAACAATACAATACGTGCCTTGCTGCCCCTACTGTCACCGGGAAAGGACACCGCAAGATTGAACCCAAAGCTAAGAACTTCTCCCATTGCAAGAAAACCCAATCTAGTTGGCCAAACCAAACCAATAGTTTGAAGAGAATTACAAAGATATCAAATCATGCATATAAGAATTCAGAGAAGATTCAAATAATATTCATAGATAAGCTGATCATAAATCCACAATTCATCGGATCTCGACAAACACACCGCAAAAAAGTATTACATCGAATAGATCTCCAAGAACATCGAGGAGAACATGGTATTGAGAATCAAAGAGAGAGAAGAAGCCATCTAGCTACTAGCTATGGACTCGTAGGTCTGTGGTAAACTACTCATGCTTCATCGGAAGGGCAATGGTGTTGATGTAGAAGCCCTCCGCGATCGAATCCCCCTCCGGCAGGGTGCCGGAAAAGGTCCCTAGATGGGATCTCACGGGTACAGAAGGTTGCGGCGGTGGAAAAGTCTTTTCGTGGATGCCTCTATTGGTTTGGGGATATATTAGTATATATAGGCGAAAAAATTAGGCCAGGAAGTGCACGAGGGGCCCACAAGGGTGGGAGCGCACCCTCCATCCTTGTGGCCGCCTCGTGGCTCCTCCGACTTCATCTCCAAGTATCCTGGTTTCCTTCTGGTGCAAGAAAAATCATCGCGAAAGTTTTATTCTGTTTGGACTTCGTTTGGTATTACTTTTCTGCGAAACTCAAAAACAAGGAAAAAAATAGAAACTGGCACTGGGCTCTAGGTTAATAGGTTAGTCCCAAAAATAATATAAAATAGCATATTAATGCTTATAAAACATCCAAAACAGATAATATAATAGCATGGAATAATCAAAAATTATAGATACGATGGAGACGTATCAAGGAGTCAGACTCTGGTGTGGCGAGCCTAGCTCTCGCTATTGCTTTTGTCAGCAAGTCCATCTTCAAAACTGAGGAAAATGGCTTCCCCAACACTGCTGACGACGGCGACGATGAGTACGCTCCCACCTATTGCTTCATGGCAAAAGGTGCCAAGGTACTCAAATATCCCTCATCTAAATCATGTGAGGATGAATCTGATGAAAATCTCAAACCTAGCTATTCCAAACTTGCTAATATTGCCATAAAACAACAAAAGGCCTTGGAAAAGGTTCAAAATCTGCTAGACAAAAGCGATGACCTGTTGGGTGAGGAAATGAGTCGAACTCAAACTCTGACTGATAATCTTCAACGACTACAGTCTAAGTTTGATAATCTTCAAGGTCATCATGAAACACTCTTAGCCGATCTTGAGATGCTTTCTTATGAATTTCTTTAGAGAAAGCAAGATCTTGAGAAGCTAAGGGTGAGTCATGAAGGTCTTCAGAAGGAAAATGACTCATTACTTGCTCAATAGATTAGTTCCGCTCAAGAAGAATATATTCCACCATGTTTGAAATGCATTGAACGTGAATCTGCTAATTCTTCACCTGAAAGTTCAAATGCTTCTATTGCTGCAAATTCTTTAACTATTTCTGTGGTCACAAATTCCTCATCTGAGGATACCACAAGTATCACTGACGATAATGCATGATTGAAGGAATTGTATGTGACAGGCATGTACAAAAGTCTCAAAGGGCATCAGGCTCTTTGTGATGTGCTTAAGAAGCAGATCCTCAACAGGAACCCTAGGAAAGAGGGTATTGCATTTGAGAGGAAACTCAATGCTGATGGGTCCTACTGGAAACCTGAGCAGTATCCCAAAACCACATGGGTTGCTGCAAAACGACCTCCCGTAGATCCATCCACTTTATCAGGCTTTACATGTGAATCTTCATATTCATCTGATGAGTCATTTGACTCCAACTATAAGCTGTTCAAAAATCAGAATGGTGAAGTATTTGCTAGATATGTTGGAACTAACTACAGGAACGGTCCTCCTATGAAGAAAATCTGGGTTCCCAAAAGGTGCCTTGAAAGTCTTCAGGTGAATGTCCTCATGACACCACCTGTGAAGAATAGGAACCCCAGATCTAATTCTTCATATGGACCGAAGTCTTCATATGGATCCAAGTCCTCATATGGACCAAATTCCTCATATGGATCAAATTCCTCATATGGATCCAAGTCCTCATATGATCGTCATCGTGCTAATGCATCTATTTCGCAGGGAAACTCTAAGAGTCATGAATATGTGCATTATTCTTCCAATCATTATGTTCATAAGTCCTCGAAGAATTTCTCTGCTTACTCATATGCTTACTCTAACCCCGCTTCTATGAAACGAAGTGCACTGGCTTCAATGCCACCTTTCTCTTATGGAGCTCGCAGAATGATGAAATCTTTGCCACCCCTCCAGATGTGGGTGGTAAATAAAAAGAACTAATCTCTTATGCAGGGTCAAGTCTCCACACGAACTTGAACGTCTGAAGAATTTGTTGGATACCTGAGAATGCTTGAAAGGACGCAAGCTAATCATGAAGAAATGATTCACTCATTTCTCACGTCCTCATACTGCTATATATGTTGCATTATTTGATGAAATTCTGTCTGATGAATTTCATGTCATATTCTTCACTCTGAAGTATATGAGTTCGTAAGATGCACTAATTCATCTGCAGGATGAAACACCCAAAGCTACTGAGTGGGTCCTCGACAGTGGATGTACAAATCACATGACCGGTGACAAGAGCTTACTAATGGACTCTGCTCTATCTCCATCACATCTGAAGCGTATCACCTACACTGACAAAGGCAAAAGCAAGGTATTGGGTCTAGGTAGGGTTGCAATCTCAAAGGATTGACACATGGATAAAGTCATTCTTGTCGAGTCCCTTGGATTCAACCTCATGTCTGTCTCAATGCTTTGTGATCTTGATATGTTGTCGTCTTTGGCAAATATCGTTGCATTGTGCTCATGGAATCTTTCCAAAGTCTTCGAAGGCTTTAGGAGAGGAGACTTGTATATTGTTGATTTCTCTGCAGGACCACAGCCTGCCACATGTCTACTTGCAAAAGCTTCAGAAGGCTGGCTATGGCATCATCGACTCGGTCATGCTGGCATGAGGAACTTGCACACACTTATGAAGAAGAAGCACGTTATTGGCATTGAGGGTGTCAAATTCCTCAAAGATCATCTTTGTGGGGCTTGTGAGGCTGGAAAGATGACCAGAGCCAAGCACCCCTCAAAGACTATCATGACTACCACTCGTCCTTTTGAATTGCTTCACATGGGCCTCTTTGGCCCTACTCATTATGCCACACAAACAAATGCAGCATCTCTATATGGCTTTATTATTGTTGATGATTATTCTCGTTACACCTGGGTGCATATCATTATGTACAAAACTGAAGTGCAGCAAGTCTTCAAATGATTTTCCTCAAGGGCATCGACAAATTTTGGTGTGAAGATCAAGCACATCAGGAGTGATAATGGGACCGAGTTCAAGAATACTGGTCTTGATGACTATCTTGATGAACTTGGTATTACTCATGAGTTATCTGCCCCAAATACTCCTCAGTAGACTGGCGTCGTGGAGCATAAGAACATGACTCTTGTTGAGATGGCTCGCACCATGCTTGATGAATACAAGACGCCTTGTCGCTTCTAGCCTGAGGCTATTGATATTGCATGCCACATCATCAACAGGGTATATCTTCACAAATTCTTCAAGAAGACCTCATATGAACTCCTCACTGACAAGAAAACCAATGTGAGTTATTTCAAAGTCTTCGGTGCTAAATGCTGGATTAGAGACCCACATCATAGCTCCAAATTTGCACCGAAAGCACATGAGGGTTTTATGCTTGGTTACGGAAAGGACTCGCACACCTACAGAGTGTTCAACACCTATCACCACAAGGTTGTTGAAATTGTAGATGTGCGGTTCGATGAAACTAACGGCTCGTAAAGAGAGCACCTACCTCCTGTGGTAGATGAAATGTCTCCTGAGGAATCCATCAAGTTCAAGGCTACTGAGGATGTCATACCTACTGAAGAATCTGCTGAAGAAGTTATTCCAGATCGTGAAGAAAATCATGCTGGTGCATCTGAAGAAAATGTCGCTGAAGAAAATGCTCAGTCCAATCTAAGTCGTCAACCTGCACATCCTCGCGTTGCAAATGAAGTGCAAATTGAGAGAATCATCGACGACATCAACGCACCAGGTCCTCTCACACGCTCAAAAGCTTCACATTTGTCTAAATTTATGGGCACTTCGCTTTTGTCTCTATCACAGAGCAAACCAAAGTTGATGAGGCATTTCTGGAGCCTGAGTGGATTCAAGCTATGCAAGAGGAATTACATCAATTCGAGCTCAACAATGTGTGGGAACTTGTCAAGCGACCAGGCCCAAGCAAGCACAATATCATTGGTACCAAATGGATCTATCGTAACATGCAAGACGAAAATGGCCTAATGGTAAGGAACAAGGCTCGTCTTGTAGCTCAAGGCTACACACAGGTTGAAGGAATTGATTTCGATGAAACTTTTTCACCTGTTGCTAGACTTGAGGGTATTCACATATTGCTTGCTTATGCTAACCATCATAAT
Source organism: Thinopyrum elongatum (assembly GCA_011799875.1). Classification (NCBI taxonomy): domain Eukaryota; kingdom Viridiplantae; phylum Streptophyta; class Magnoliopsida; order Poales; family Poaceae; genus Thinopyrum; species Thinopyrum elongatum. The sequence goes on along the minus strand of CM022297.1, from coordinate 523,107,709 downwards.
ATCATCTTATATCAAATGGATGTGAAAAGTGCATTCCTCAATGGTAAGCTTGAGGAAGAAGTATATGTCGCTCAACCCCCAGGTTTTGAAGATCCTAAGCATCCTGACAAAGTCTTCAGACTCAATAAGGCCCTCTATGGCCTCAAGCAGGCCCCTAGGGCATGGTATGATACACTGAAGGAATTTCTCATGAAGAAAGGCTTCAAACCCGGTTCACTTGACCCAACTCTTTTCACCAAAACCTATGATGATAAATTATTCATGTGCCAAATATATGTTGATGATATTATCTTTGGCTGTACTAACCAACGTTACAGTGATGAATTTGCCTATATGATGAGTGTGGAATATCAGATGTCTATGATGGCGGAATTGAAATTATTCTTAGGTCTTCAAATTTGTCAACAATGCAATGGCATCTTCATTTCTCAAGAGAAATACCTCATGGATGTGCTGAGAAAATTCAGCATGCAAGATTGCAAAGACGTCAAAATCCCTATGCCCACAAATGGCCATCTATGCACCGATGAAAATGGTATAGACTTCGATCAAAAGGTATACCCCTCCATGATTGGCTCTTTATTGTACCTATGTGCATCTAGGCCAGATATTATGCTTATTGTTTGCATGTGTGCCCGTTTTCAAGCTACACCGAAGGAATCACACCATAAGGCTGTGAAACATATTCTTCGATATCTAGCTCACACTCCAACACTTGGATTATGGTATCCCAAGGGCTAGGCTTTTAATCTCATTGGATATTATGACTCTGATTATGCTGCTGATCGAGTGGATCGCAAGTCAACATCAGGCACATGCCATTTCCTCGGACGATCCTTAGTATGTTGGTCCTCGAAGAAGCAGAACTGCATATCACTCTCTACTTATGAAGCTGAGTACATTGCTGCTGGTTCTTACTGTGCTCAATTGCTATGGATGAAGCAAACCCTCAAGGACTATGGCATCAATATGAAGAATGTGCCACTCTACTACGACAACGAGAGTGCCATCAAGATTGCTCATAACCCAGTTCAGCACTCGAAGACTAAGCACATCCAGATTCGTCATCATTTTCTTCGAGATCATGTGTTGAAGGGCGACATCTCCATCGACCACGTGAAGACTGAAGAACATCTAGTAGATATCTTCACAAAGCCCTTGGATGAGAAGAGATTTAGCAAGTTGCGGTGTGAGCTAAATATCTTAGAATCTTCGAATGTTCTTTGAAAGGACACACATCCTAACACTTATGCAAAATTGATGAATTAGATGTGCAACACACGAAGTAACATTTTTCTTCAATCAATGAAGACTAACCCTCTAAGTGTGAAGAAATTAATGAAGAATTTGATTCTCAGAGCCCTACGACAATTGTACGCGGTGTCTGAAATCATCATTCTTATACGGTGGGTCACGCCACCAACCAAAGTTGACAATCTTCAAATTTGAGTTTTTCTTCATTTTCAAATTCTTCAAATTTTCAAATTCCTCAACTTTGCAATTTCCTCAAACTTTTCAATTGGTGTTCTTCATTGACTATATATATATATATATATATACATATTTGAGCTTTCAATGTCCTCAACAGCATTCACTTATTGCTAATTCTTCATGTTGATTTTTTCTCCAAGTGAATGTGATCGGACCCTTTCCCCCTCTATGCTAAACTCAACCCAGTCTGTTCACAAAATCTTCATGTGCGTTCTATTTGAAACCCATTCAAAATCTTCACTGTGTCCTTGACAGCTGAAGAATTTGCGAACGAAACGTTAAAATATTCCTTTCAAATTTTTGGTTGTTGCCGCTCAAACCGTTTCGCTTCCCACGATTGATTAAACAACTCACCCACGATCTCCATGATCTCCACCTCTCTGTACGTGGGTGACACATGTCGTTAGAATAGTAAGGGTCAGGGGCATGTTCGTCCAAAATCTTTGGACGAGCAGTTTTTCACAGCGGCTATAAATACCCATTCCCTTCCTCAGACCTCAGTTACTCCGCTCGACCTCAATCCCGCTCGAGCTCTCAGACCTAGCGCCGCCGCTACATTCCATCGTCGCCAGTGAGGAAGAGCTTCGCTGCCTCGACCTCGTCACCGTCGTACTCGCGCCGGCCGCGGAAATCTTCACTCCACCGTCGCCGTAGCTGTCTTCCACCGCCAAGTTACGGCGTGGGAGATCTGAACGGATGAACTTCTCCAACTCCACTCCCTGTTCGTCGTGTTCTTCGTCAAGGGTAATTAAAATCTGATTTTACTGCCCTACTTTGATTCTTATGATTTCCACAAAATCCTCAAAAGGTGTTTATTCTTCAACTTCCCACTCCTTAAACACCTGGATGATTCTGTTCCTTGATTTGTTTCTCTAAGCTATGTTTTTCTTCAAGATTCCTCAATTGTGTGGATTTTCAAATCTATACAACTCTGGAACCTAAGTCAAGAATGCTTAGTGAAATTCTTCAAGACACCTATGGTCAAATTCCTCAAACTTGATACTTTTGAAAAATTTCTGAGAACACATATGACCTCTCCAAATTCTTCGCACCTATACTCTGTTCACAGGTACAAAATGTCCGCTGCTGAATGACTAGGTTCTCATCAACTTAACTCATTTGCAGCGTTCCTCGAAGAAAATCTGCATACTTCCTCAGAAACATCCAAAGTTCAAAGTCCTCAGTTCAGGAAAATGGCAGATGGGAAGAGACCTCAGAAAGGAGGCAAGAGGCCAGAAACAAACACTGCTTTTGAGATCCCTGAAGACATATATGATGAATATTGCACACCTGATGAAGCAAATCATGGCAAAGAGACCAAAACTCAGCGCAAAGTGCGCATTCAGAGAATTGAGAGGAGATGGGCTAAGGAATGGAGGGAATACCGCTATGTCACTCCCAAGTACATGAAGAAATTTGCCATGAACCCTCCATGTCCAAGACCTCCTTTAGCTGCTGATAACCCACAAGTATAGGGGATCGCAACAGTCTTCGAGGGTAGAGAATTCAACCCAAATTTATTGATTCGACACAAGGGGAGCCAAAGAATACCAATTTTGTAGCAATCGTAACAGTGGCAAAGGAAAAGTAAATTAGCAAAGATCAATATGTGAAAAGCTCGTAGGCAATGGATCAATGATGGATAATTATGTCGGATGGCATTCATCATGCAACAGTTATAACATAGGGTGACACAGAACTAGCTCCAATTCATCAATATAATGTAGGCATGTATTCCGCATATAGTCATACGTGCTTATGGAAAAGAACTTGCATGACATCTTTTGTCCTACCCTCCCGTGGCAGCGGGGTCCTATTGGAAACTAAGGGATATTAAGGCCTCCTTTTAATAGAGAACCAGACCAAAGCATTAGCACTTAGTGAATACATGAACTCCTCAAACTACGGTCATCACCGGGAAGTGTCCCGACTATTGTCACTCCGGGGTTGCCGGATCATAACACGTAGTAGGTGACTATAACTTGCAAGATAGGATCAAGAACACATATATATTCATGAAAACATAATAGGTTCAGATCTGAAATCATGGCACTCGGGCCCTAGTGACAAGCATTAGGCATAGCAAAGTCATAGCAACATCAATCTTAGAACATAGTGGATACTAGGGATCAAACCCTAACAAAACTAACTCGATTACATGGTAAATCTCATCCAACCCATCATCGTCCAGCAAGCCTACGATGGGATTACTCACGCACGGCGGTGAGCATCATGAAATTGGTGATGGAGGATGGTTGATGACGACGACGGCGATGATTTCCCCTCTCCGGAGCCCCGAGGAAGAACAGGAGGTGGCGGCTGCTCCGTATCGTAAAATGCGATGAATCCTTCTCTCTGATTTTTTTCTCCCCGAACATGAATATATGGAGTTGGAGTTGAGGTCGGTGGAGGTCCAGGGGGCCCACAAGGATGGGTGGCGCGCCATAGGGGGGTGGCCGCGCCCTCCACCCTTGTGGACAGGGTGTGGGCCCCCTTCAGTTGATTCTTTTGCCAATATGTTTTATTTATTCCAAAACTGATCTCCATGAAGTTTCAGGTCATTCCGAGAACTTTTATTTCTGCACAAAAATAACACCATGGCAATTCTACTGAAAAAAGCGTCAGTCCGGGTTAGTTCCATTAAAATCATGCAAATTAGAGTCCAAAACAAGGGCAAAAGAGTTTGTAAAAGTAGATACGATGGAGACGTATCAACTCCCCCAAGCTTAACCCATTGCTTGTCCTCAAGCAATTCAGTTGACAAACTGAAAGTGATAAAGAAAAACTTTTACAAACTCTGTTTGATCTTGTTGTTGCAAATATGTAAAGCCAGCATTCAAGTTTTCAGCAAAGATTATGAACTAACCACATTCACAATAACATTTAGGTCTCACGTTTACTCATATCAATAGCACAATCAACTAGCGAGCAATAATAATAAATCTCGGATGACAACACTTTTTCAAAACAATCATGATATGATATAACAAGATGGTATCTCGCTAGCCCTTTCTGAGACCACAAAACATAAATGTAGAGCACCCCTAAAGATCAAGGACTGACTAGACATTGTAATTCATGGTAAAAGAGATCCAGTCACAGTCATACTCAATATCAATTAATAACAAAGCATACAAATGACAGTGGTGCTCTCTAACTGGTGCTTTTTATAAGAGAATGATGACTCAACATAAAAGTAAATAGATAGGCCCTTCGCAGAGGGAAGCAGGGATTTGCAGAGGTGCCAGAGCTCGAGTTTTTAAAACAGAGATGAATATAATTTTGAGTGGTATGCTTTCATTGTCAACATAACAACCAAGAGATCTCAATATCTTCCATGCCAAATACATTATAGGCAGTTCCCAAACAAAATGGTAAAGTTTTTTACTTCCCCTCAACCAACAAGCACACTCCACGGCTGGTCCAAAACAATGAGTACCGTCCATACAATCAACAATCCTGGGGGAGTTTTGTTTTAATTTATTTTGATTTGATTTGAGCATGAGACTGGGCATCCCGATTACCAGCCATTTTCTCGTGAATGATGACCAGAGTCCACTCATAGCGAGAATAATCCACCTAGCATGGAAGATACTGACAGCCCCCAGTCGCTACATGAGCGATTCAGGCATAGAAAAACAGATTATCATTTGAAGGTTTAGAGTTTGGCACATGCAAATTTACTTGGAACGGCAGGTAAATACCGCATATAGGAAGGTATGTTGGACTCATATGGAATAACTTTGGGTTTATGGAAGTGGATGCACAAGCAGTATTCCCGCTTAGTTCAAGTGAAGGCTAGAAAAAGACTGGGAAGCGACCAACTAGAGAGCAACAACAGTCATAAACATGCATCGTGATTAACCAACATTGAATGCAAGCATTAGTAGGATATAAATCACCATGAACATAAATATCGTGGAGGCTATCTTGATTTTGTTTCAACTTCATGCGTGAACATGTGCCAAGTCAAGCCACTCGAATCATTCAAAGGAGGATACCATCCTATCATACTACATCACAACCATTTTAAAAGCATGTTGGCACGCAAGATAAACCATTATAGACTCCTAGCTAATTAAGCATGGCATAAATAACTATAATCTCTAATTGTCATTGCAAACATGTTTCATTCATAATGGGCTGAATCAGGAACGATGAACTAATCATATTTACAAAAACAAGATAGGTCGAGTTCATACCAGCTTGACAAAAACAAGATATATCGTCATTATTGCCTTTCACTTGCACGACCGACCGATGTGGATAATAATAATAGTGCACGTGCATTGGACTAAGTTGGAATCTGCAAACATTTATTCAAAGGAGAAGACAAGGTAATATGGGCTCTTTGTTAGATCAATAATAATGCATATGAGAGCCACTCAACATTTTCATCGTGGTCTTCTCTCCTCGACCCCCAAAGAAAGGAAAAGAATTTCAAAGAAACACACTGAAATGTTTTTGGAGTTTTTGTTTTTCCGAAGAAAGTAAAACAAGAATGAGAAAAACTATCTACACGGGAAAGCTCCCAACAAGTAAAAGAAGAATGAGAAATCTTTTTGGGTTTTCTTTTAATACTACAACTAAGCACGGAAAGTAAACTAAGCTACAACTAATATTTTTTTTGTTTTTCTCAAAGGTTTGCAAACACACAAGAAGAAAGCGGGAAAAAGAAATAGACTAACATGGATAATATAATGAAAAAGTATGAACACCGACAACTGGAATGAGTATGTGAACATGAATGTAATGTCGGTGAGAAATGCGTACTCCCCCAAGCTTAGGCTTTTGGCCTAAGTTGGTCTATGGCCACCACTGGCCCGGATGATATCCGAAATCTTAGTTGGGGTCGTATTGTGCCGCGGCAGCTACTACTTGGCGAGCTGCCTCCTGGATGCGAGCAGCCTCCACTGTTCTCTCATACTCGTTTGCCTCCTCTCTAGTTATAAAATATCTCCCATTTACCTGAAAGTTAAAGAAAGCAGGAGCAGGAAGGGTAATATGGACGGCACACCGTCTGTAAAATATCTCCCACTGGAGGGACTGTTCGTTCCTTTCAAGAAACTGATAACGCACCAAAGCATCATAATCAAGAAAAGCTGGTAGCAACTCCATGTCATTCTCCCTTATGGGTACTCCAAGATAATTAGCTAAACGATTTGCATAAATCCCACCAAATAAATCTCCCTCTTTAGCATTATTATGTAATCTCCTCACAATAATAGCCCCCAAGTTATATCGCTTATCACCTAACACCGCACACTTGAGGACACTAAGATTTGGAACACAAAGGTGGCAATGCTCATGCTTACCATTAATGCATCTACCTATAAAGAGAGCAAAATAATGTATGGCAGGAAAGTGAATGCTCCCTATGGTAGCTTGTGTGATATTTCTAGTTTCTCGCACAGTGATGCTAGCAAGGAAATCATTGTATTCAGATTTGTGAGGCTCACTAAGAAGGCCCCATTGTGGAAGTTTGCATGCATCACTAAAATCTTCTAAGTCCATGGTATCAGATTTATCATAAAGATCAAATAAAACAGTATGGGTATTACGCTTAGATGAAAATTCAAACCTCCGCACAAAGGAATCGATGAGGTAGTAGTATTGTCGGCACTTATCTGACACAAAGTCCTCAAGGCCGGCATTTTGTATGTATGCATCAAACTCATCCTTGAAACCTGCATGAACCATGAATTCATCCGACGGCCATTCGCAAGGCCGCACTTGAGCTTCCCTTGGTGGTTCAAGGTCCGGCTCACGTATCGCGAGCCTCGGTGCTTGCTTCCTCGAGGAACCACCTTGGTACATTCTCCTAGACATTTTTCTTCCTCTGAAAATTTTCTGAAATTTTTAGTAACTCAAAATAAAAGTGAACCAAACTCAACAAAACTGATAGCAACTACTCCTACAAGTGCCTAGAGGCTATATCATGCATCAAAACTACTTTGGACCATATAAATTTGACAGGCAAGCTCAAGAACAGGGTCACTACAGCAGCAAAAATTTGCAACATATAAAGCACTAGAACAAAAACTAATTGGACCATTGGAGGAGTCACATACCGAAGAACAATCCCCCAAAGCAGTTTTGCAAATGGAGCTTTACACAAGGAGATCAAAAATGGCAGCAAGATGAGCTAGAACACGGGTTTGAGCACTAGGATGATTTTTTCTGGAGGAAGACGAAGTGGATGAGTGCTGGAATAAGTGAAGGAGGGCCACGTGGGACCCACAAGACTGGGGGCACGCCCAGGGGGTAGGGCGCGCCCTCCGTCCTTGTGGATAGGTGGTGGGTCCCCCTGGTGTGTTCTCAGTGCCAGAAATTCTCAAATATTCTATAAATAATCATACTAAATTTTCAGGGCATTTGGAGAACTTTTATTTTTGGGACATTTTTTTATTACATGGATAATTCATAAAACAGACAGAAAATACCATTTTTGCTTTATTCATTCTAAATAACAGAAAGTAAAAAGTAGGTACAGAAAGTTGTGCCTTCTAAATTCATCCATCTCATGCCCATCAAAAGGAATCCGTTAACAAGGTTGATCAAGTCTTATTAACAAACTTCTTCCAAATGACATGAAACCGGAGAATTTTCGAATAACACTATGTTACCTCAACGAGGATATGCATGTCCCCAACAATAAGAATATCATATTTCTTTTTGACAGTAGGGAGAGGGAATTCAAAACCTCCGATAGTAATAGTTGAAATTTTTCCAATAGAATTGATACTATGAACTTGAGGTTGTTTCTTCGGAAAGTGTACCGTATGCTCATTACCATTAACATGAAAAGTGACATTGCCTTTATTGCAATCAATAACAGCCCCTGCAGTATTCAAAAAGGGTCTACCAAGGATGATCGACATACTATCGTCCTCAAGAATATCAAGAATAACAAAGTCCGTTAAGATAGTAACGTTTGCAACCATGACAGGCACATCCTCACAAATACTGATTGGTATAGCAGTTGATTTATCAGCCATTTGCAAAGAGATTTTAGTAGGTGTCAACTTATTCAATTAAAGTCTACGATATAAAGAGAAAGGCATAACACTAACACCGGCTCTAAGATCACATAAAGCAGTTTTAACATAGTTTCTTTTAATGGAGCATGGTATAGTTGGTACTCCTGGATCCCAAAGTTTCTTTGGTATTCCACCCTTAAAAGTGTAATTAGCAAGCATGGTGGAAATTTCAGCCTCCGGTATCTTTATTTTATTTGTAACAATATCTTTCATATACTTAGCATAAGGAGGCATTTTAAGCATATCAGTTAAACGCATACGCAAAAAGATAGGTCTAATCATTTCAGCAAAGCGCTCAAAATCCTCATCATCCTTTTTCTTGGATGGCTTAGGAGGAAAGGGCTTGGGTTTCTGAACCCATGGTTCTCTTTCTCTACCATGTTTCCTAGCAACAAAGTCTCTCTTATCATAACGTTGATTCTTTGATTGTGGGTTATCAAGATCAACAGCAGGTTCAATCTCTACATCATTATCATTACTAGGTTGAGCATCAACATGAACATCATCATTAACATTATCACTAGGTTCATGTTCATCACCAGATTGTGTCTCAGCATCAGAAATAGAAATATCATTTGGATTCTCAGGTGTGTCTATAACAGGTTCACTAGAAGTATACAAAGTCCTATCAGTTTTCTTTTTCTTTTTATTACTAGGACTAGATGCATTAGTATTAATTCTCTGAGAATCTTGCTCAACTCTCTTAGGATGGCCCTCAGGATACAAAGGTTCCTGAGTCATTTTACCACCTCTAGTCAAAACCCTAACAGCATTATCATTGTTCTTATTATTCAACTCATTAAGCAAATCATCCTGTGCTTTAAGTACTTGTTCTACTTGAGTTGTAACCATGGAAGCATGTTTACTAATAAGCTTAAGATCATTAATAGTTCTACTAATATAATCACCCAAGTGGTCAAGCATGTAAGCATTACATTTCAATTGTCTACTAACATAAGCATTGAAAGTTTCTTGTTTAACAATAAAATTATCAAACTCATCCAAGCATTGACTAGCAGACTTATTATGAGGAATATCACCTTCATCAAATCTATAAAGAGAATTTACCTCTACTACCTGTGTCGGGTTATCAAGACCATGTATTTCTTCAATAGGCGGTAAATTCTTAACATCTTCAGCTTTAATACCTTTTTCTTTCATAGATTTCTTTGCCTCTTGCATATCTTCAGGACTGAGAAATAGAATACCTCTTTTCTTCGGAGTTGGCTTAGGAGTTGGTTCAGGAAGTGTCCAATCATTATCATTACTCAATATATTATTCAATAGCAATTCAGCTTGCTCAACAGTTTGTTCCCTGAAAATACAACCAGCACAACTATCTAGGTGGTCCCTAGAAGCATCCGTTAGTCCATTATAAAAGATATCAAGTATTTCATTTTTCTTGAGAGGATGATCAGGCAAAGCATTAAGTAATTGGAGAAGCCTCCCCCAAGCTTGTGGGAGACTCTCTTCTTCAGATTGCACAAAGTTAAATATTTCCTTTGAAGCAGCTTGTTTCTTATGAGCAGGGAAATAGTTTTGAGAGAAGTAATATATCATATCCTGGGGACTACGCACACAACCAGGAGCAAGAGAATTAAACCATAACTTAGCATCACCCTTTAACGAGAAAGGAAACAACTTAAGAATATAGTAATAGCGAATTTTTTCCTCATGAGCAAATAGGGTGGCTATATCATTCAATTTAGCGAGATGTGCCACAACTATTTCAGATTCATAACCATAGAAGGGATCAGATTCAACCAAAATAATTAACTCAGGATCGACAGAGAATTCATAATCCTTATCAGTAACAAAGATAGGTGAAGTAGCAAAATTGTGATCATATTTCATTCTAGCATTCAACGATTTTTCTTTCAGCTTAGCTAGCAATGTCTTAAGATCTTCTCTATCATTGCAAGCAAGAAAGTCTCTAGCAGTTTCTTCATCCGTAATATAACCCTCAGGTATAACAGGTAATTCATATCTAGGGGGAGAATCATAATCTTTAGTTTCAATAATATTTTCTCTAACCCTAGCAAGTTGTTCATCAAGAAATTCACCTAGTGGCACAATATTATCAAGCAAAGATTAGCATCGTGCATAGTATAAGTGGCATCATCAATTACTTGCGACATATCAGAATTACTAGCAGGTGTAGGTGTCGCAAGCTTACTCAAAACAGAAGATGAATCAAGTGCAGAGCTAGATGGCAGTTCCTTACCTCCCCTCGTAGTAGAGGGAAAAATCTTGGTTCTAGTATCTTTCAAATTCCACATAGTGATCAACAGATATAAATCCCAAGTGACTCAGAGAATAGAGCTATGCTCCCCGGCAACTGTGCCAGAAAAAGGTCTTGATAACCCACAAGTATAGGGGATCGCAACAGTTTTCAAGGGTAGAGTATTCAACCCAAATTTATTGATTCGACACAAGGGGAGCCAAAGAATATTCTCAAGTATTAGCAGTTGAGTTATCAATTCAAACACACCTGAAAGACTTAATATCTGCAGCAAAGTATTTAGTAGCAAAGTAGTATGGAAGTAGCGGTAACGGTGGCAAAAGTAACAGTAGTAATTTTGTAGCAATCGTAACAGTGGCAACGGAAAAGTAACTTAGCAAAGATCAATATGTGAAAAGTTCGTAGGCAATGGATCAATGATGGATAATTATGTCGGATGGCATTCATCATGCAACAGTTATAACATAGGGTGACACAGAACTAGCTCCAATTCATCAATATAATGTAGGCATGTATTCCGAATATAGTCATACGTGCTTATGGAAAGAAATTCCAGCTGCAACAGCTGAAGAAATGGAGAATCAAACCACTGCTGAAGAACCTGAAGCTTCAATTCCTTAGTCAGCAGCTCCAGAGATTATGACACAAGAGGTTGTGAGACCTTCCACTGCAAATCTTCAGCCCAAGCAACAAAATCCTCATGCAAAGAAGCCAAAATTCAAGGCTGACGATTTCTTCGCTGAGCATCATTTCTTCACTGATTTCAATCCATATGAATCGGCAAGACTTTGACGCAAGTGGTTCTGGACTGCAAGCCAGATCAATTTCTATTCATCACTTTTGTTTGACAAGGACAAGGTATTTGAGCACCGTCAAATTCCTCATGTGGATATGGAGTCCATCCCATGCTACAACCAGTACTCAATGTTCTTCATGAAGCTGGGCTCCTAAGTTTCTGTCCTGATATCTGTGACTGGAATGAAGAGCTAATTCTTCCGTTCTATGCAACTCTGCACCTCACTGGAAATGTCACAGATGTCAATTCATGGGTGCTAGATTGGATGACTGAAAACACTCACTATAAAGCTCCGGCCTCTGAATTGCTTCATGCCGTCCCAGTCAGTCCTCCTGTTGAAGGTGCAAGGCTGATTTATGAAGAACCTGAACTTCCAAATCATCTCATGCAAGTGCTAATGAAGCCTTTGCGGCCTGGTCAACCTCCAAGAACCACCTTCCTCGTGAAGGATTTGCTGTATGTGCCAAGGACCATCTACCGCATTTTGACAAAGACCCTCAGTCCAATCAAAGGCCACAACTCTAAAGAAGAAGACATTGTTGGCATCATGAAGAATCTGTTGTTCAATATCATTCATAGTATTCCCATTAACTATCATGATTTCTTCATGAGGACTTTGGCAAATGTTGCTCTGTCGCCGTTTGAGTTGAAGCCCTATGCTCCCTGTATAATGAAATTCATCAGAACCAGGTCTTCAATTCACTACAAGGCAGATTGTCAGAATCACCTCAGCTTCTTGCCTCCTATTGAAGTCCTCAAAAGGACTATTTCCTCAGTTGATGAAAAAGGCAAAGCTGCTATTATTGATGAAGGCACTCATCCATTAGATGGTCAGTTTCGCAAAGTTGCATCTTATTCCACCAATGATGACTTTGCAACTCAAGACTCTGCCGCAAAAGCCTCAAAGCCAAATCCTCAAGCCACTGCCCCACGAGTGATGACTCATCATGAGCTTCTTCTCAGTCTTCATCAGAAGGTCGATCGCAATCACAAGTGGGTCAAGCATCAATTTGGCTCAATTATTCAGAACATGACTGTCACTCAGAACACTTTGAAGAAGAATCACTATTACGCGCATGAAATCCTCGATCGCACTTGGGCTATCCTTTCTCATCTTTACAATGTTGAAGATCTCAAGAAAATGGAATTTCAATAGGACTTTCACTGGTCTCATCCACCTTCGAAGAAATTCAAGAAGGTCAAAGTTCCTCAGCTGGTCACAAGTTCAATTTCTTCTTCGCATGAGACGGATGAAGCAGAAGATCTCAATGACACTGCGGCAGGCCCTACTTCAACAAACGACCCCAACAACGCTGGCGCTCCTCCATTGACATCATGATGATATTCTTCAGGGGCTTTAGTCCTCATTTTTCGTCCCTTTTGGTCATTCAATGACAAAAGGGGAGAAATTTGAGTTAGTCTTCAAGCGGGTCTTATATATGGGCTGTTTTTTTCTTTAAGTTACAACTCTTGCTCTTCTTCGGTGTTTGCTCTGATGAGTTGTAAACTTAAGTCCGATGGTGGTCTGATACTTTTGAACTACTTTCTGCATGCTTATTTCCTCAAGTACCTTAATGCACGCATGCTGAATTTCGTCAGACACCATATTTCATCATGCATTTCAAATTCTTCATATTATATGTTAAATGCATGTATGGATTACAAGATATAGGGGGAGATCTCCATGATATTACTCTACAATGTGCATTTGCAATCCAAAGCAAATTCCTCAAATATGCACATCTTCAGGGGGAGTTCTTCTATATCTTGCAATCAAATTCCTCAATATCAGTATTTACACTTCATATGTTTATCCCTGTTGAAAACTTAACCTATTTGTCATCAATCACCAAAAAGGGGGAGATTGTAAGTGCATCTAGTGCCCCTTAGTGATTTTGGTGTATTGAAGACTTATAGGTTAAGGGACTAATGTGTTTGTGAGTGTACACAGGTTCTATAAGTCTATGAGGAGTTTGATATTTACGATGAAAGTCGACCCCTAAAAATGAATGTCCTCATTTGAAGATTATGGTTTTCTTGAAGACTTTGAAAATGAGGAAATTGGTGTGACCTTGAAGACTTTGATATTGATGCGAGAATTATGAAGCGTGAAGACTTTTGTTTTCGTAGTTTCATTTTCTCTTTCTTGAGTCATAGGAAACACCGTACTATTAAAGGGGGTCGAGGTAATACTAAGGAAAAGTTTCCAAGTGATGCTCATCTCAAAGCCTACACATACCCAATCCTTTCGAGTGAAGCCATTGCAAATCTCATACAGTTCAGTCAATTTATACAGTGATAGAGATGAAGATCTTCTATTCTCTGAGGAATTTGTTCTGACTGATGAGTTAGGAATTTGCCAGTGCGGATTGCCTACAAGTGAGGAACAAGATAGCCGGAGGAATTTGAGAGCTCAAATTTTTGACCGTTGCTGTGCTATGCGCCAGCTTTCCCAAATATCTTATCCACCTACTGGTCATATCATTGAAGGGCATTTATGTCTTATCATGTCGGGCTACTCCCCGGCTATAAATAGCCACCCCCTACAACCACTAGCTGGTTGGCTGCTCCGAGACAAACTGACACTTGTCATTGAGAGCATCCCATCCTCCGAGGACTTTGAGAGAAAATCATTAGTGAGGAAAAACCCAAACCCAACACCTAAAACCCAAAGTGATTGAGCATCACTGAAGAGATTGTTCCTGTGTGGAACCGTCGCTTGTTACCTTTGAAGACTGTGCATCTTCCAGATGGTTAGGCATCAAGGTCTAGAGCATCCAAGAGGAATTGTGGATCGCCGGGTGACCTAGTCTGTGAAGGTTTGGAAGTCACCTTGAAGACTTACCACGAGTGATTGGGCGAGGTCTGTGTGACTTTAGCTCAAGGATAATACGATGAGGACTATGTGTCCTTTGGTTTAAATACCTAGCCGCTCCAACCAAATGTACAACTGTCACAGCAGTTGGAACTGGTCTACAAATCATTGTGTTCACCGAGCTACTAGTTCTATTTCCTCAACCCTTTCATTTCCTCATTCATGTGTTGATGAAATTGATCGTTACTGTTTGAAGTCTTTGACTGAAGACTTCCTCTATTTCCTCAATCCTATTTCTTCAGTCACTTTGTCTTCTGCCTGCTTATCCCGTTTTCACGCTACCCTTGCTCTGTGTATGCTTCATTTCATCATGATGACTATGCTACTATGTTATTATGCATGCACCTGAGTACTTATTCTGCTGCTAGTAGTTCGTCGCGTAGGAAATTCCTCAAGTAGTATTTCCTAAGTGACGAATTCATAAAAATTGCCTATTCACCCCCACCCCCTCTAGTCAATATAACGCACTTTCAAGTATATTATATTGTGCAATGTGGTGCTCAGTTAATGTTTGGTTCATTTGTTGTGGTGCTTAGTTAACTGCTTGGTTCAATTCTGCAATGTGATGTCCAATTGTCGTGGGTACAATTTTGTATTGTTGTGCATGTGAGGAATAAATCAAATTTGGCTGCACTTAATACATGGGAAACATATACAACTGCTATATTTCCTAGTTCTTAATCATGCTTGGTTTGGATAAATGGGTTTTCCATGTGGCTTGAATTAATCTGATGAATCTGCAATGTGCTTATTTTTCATCAACATATTTTACTGATAGCATGCGAACCCTCACTTAACCTGATGACTAACTACCTTATATGTGTTGCAGGGAAACAATGGGAAGCACTGAGGTTTACAATCGAGGTTTGCACATGCATGGTCCTTTGTCTAATAGCACATTATTGTGCACTTGCAGGAACCATTCTAATATTTAGGTTTTTAACAATTTGGTCTTGCACATGTAGGTCCTGCTGTCAGAGGTTTTGACCCACTGTTCGACCCATTTTTGCATATGGGGAAATGAGTTGTCCATGAATATCAGTCAAGTCAAGAAACTCAGAAAGATTGTTAGGATAAAGAAATTAGCAACAAAAAACAACAAGATCTTTGTCTGCACAATGAAGAAGACATCAATTCACTACAAGATGGTACTAACTATTATACCTTGCCTTTTTTTATTCCTTTGCCCCATTTCCAATATAGAGAAGATATTTATTCACATCCTTGTTTTCAGGCCTTTCCAAAGCAGTTCACTAATGATTATCTCTCAAACCACCTGTATGGTCAGGAGGCGAGGAAGGTTTTCATACAACACCCACGGTTCAATATTGAAGTGTTCCTGAAGAGGACGAAGGATGGACGGTCAATCATCCAAAGGCACTGGCCTAAAGTTGCAAAGACCTTCAATATCAATGAAGGATCAATATTTGCCTTCCGCTTCAGCAGTTTTCCAGAAGAGATGCTTCTGTCTATGTACCGTCTACGATGCTAATTTCGAAAGGTTATAGATGTTGCATGTGAAACTTGGTGCTGGTGCAGTTGTGTAATGGGGTAGCTGAGTGCTGAAGCTATATGATGTTGTACTCTGATGTATTTCAATTATGAAATCCTGCTTCCTTAATATGGAAATGAAATATATTGTGTGCTTAATATGAAATGTCAATTAGATTAATAAATGGCTTATTAATAAATAGGGCAATTAGCCTGCTAATGGCCAATTAACTTGCTAATTGGGTTTTTCTATTGCAAACGGTTATTGAGAAAACACCATGGGCGATGACCTCAGGCAACGCACACAGTTTCTAGGAATAAACTGTGTTGGATCAATGAACAATCACACACGACATCCTCTTGAAAACTGTTTGCGTTAGGCCACCTTGCGCAAACGTTTACCACATAAAAAGTATGTGTGATGGACAGCCTTTGCCACACAGTTTCTTCTACGCACCGTGTGTGATGCATTCAATAACGCAAATGATAAAATTGTTAATATCATATGCAATGGCAACGCTATCACAAACGATTTGATGGGGAAAATTGTGTGTGATGTACCTGCGAACGGAAACATTTTCCTTGGAGTGACTGTGTGGGATGTATATACGAACGGAAATATACTTCTTGGATTAACTGTGTGGGATGTACATACTAACGGAAACGTATTCCTTGGATTGACTGTGTGGAATGTACATATGAACGAAAACATTTAGTGGGGACTGACTGTGTGGGATGTACTTACGACCGGAAACGATTTGGCCTGTATAATTGTATTTTTTAGCACAACTATACGTATAACCGTATTTGATCGCTCGCCGGTCGTACACGGCCTCATTTTGCCAAGCATGTGTGCCAAGAGGGCATATCCCTGACGGTTTCTGGGTCTTGTGGGAAGGACCCCCTCTATCACAGTCACTCACTTGGCGACGGTTCGAAACGCCGTCGCGGAAAGGGGTTAAAAACCATTTGTATAACACCTCACTGTACCAGTGACACATTTCATTTCAGTTGTCGGTGTTCACACTTTTTCATTGTATTATCCATGGCAGATTTATTTTCTTGCTTTCTTCTTGTGTGGTTGAAAAACTTTGAAAAAACCCAAAAATATTTCTCGCTACTTTTCAGTTTTTCTTTCTAGCTTAAATTAGTTGTAGTGTTAAAAGAAGACCCAAACAGATTTCCTTGTTCTTCTTTTGCTTGTTGGGAGCTTTCCCGTGTAAATAGTTTTTCTCGTTTTTGTTTTCCCTTTTGTAATTTGCTTTCTTCAAGAAAAAATAAAAACTCTAAAAATATTTCAGTGTGTTTCTCTGAAATTCTTTTCTTTTTATTGAGTCGTACCAAGGAGAAGACCACGATGAAAATGTTGAGTGGCTCTCATATGCATTACTATTGATCTAACAAGAGCCCAAATTACCTTCTCTTCTCCTTTTGAATAAAATGTTTGCAGATTCCAGCCTAGTCCACGGCACTCTTGCACTATTATTATTTTCATATCATTCGGTCGTGCAAATGAAAGGCAATAATGACGATATTTGATGAACTGGTTGTGGCAGAGAGAAACGGGTATGAACTCAACTTGTTCTGTTTTTTGTAAATATGTTTAACCTAGTATCCATGATTCAGCATATTGTGATCAAACATGTTTGCAATGACAATTAGAGATTATAGTTTCTTATGCCATGATTAAGTAGCTAGGAGTGGATAATGATTTATCTTGGATGTCAACATACATTAAAATGACGGTGATGTTGTATGATGATATGGTATCCTCCTCTGAATGTTTCAAGTGGCTTGACGTGGCACATGTTCATGCATGTAGTTGAATCAAAACCAACATAGCCTCTACGATATTTATGTTCATGGTGTTCATATCCTGCTCATGCTAGTATTCATTGTTAATTATGCATAACGCATGTTCATGACCGTTTTCACTCTCTAGCTGGCCGCTTCTCAACCTATTTGCTAGCCTTCGCCTGTACTAAGCGAGATGTGGCGCTCCCGACTCAATCGTACACTAATCATACACGCAAACGTGTACGATCAAGCACAGGGACTCACGGGAAGATATCACAACACAACTCTAACACAATTTAAACGAACGTCCACAATATTACAAACCAGGGATCCGAAGATCCGAATACATAAGTCAGTCATACAAATATTATCTGAGTACAGACATAGTTAGACAAGTTTTGCCTTAAGAAGGCTAGCACAAACAGCGACACTAGATCGAAAGGCGTTGGCCTCCTGCCTGGGAGCCTCCGATCCTACTCCTGGTCATCTGGCTCGATCCAGTAGTAAGTACCCTCTGGACCCTCCTGGTAGTAAGCTCCGGTGGTGGCATCTAGCTCCAGGACTCCATCGTCTGATGTATCATCAATGTGGGGTATATGGGGAAAAGAGAAAGTAAAGTAACCGTGAGTACTCATCCGAAGTACTCAGCAAGCAAGGATCTATACTACATATGCAACATTATAAATGGAGAAATGCTGTATATTTGGACTGGGCTGCAGAAATGCCAGAATAGAGAGAAGGCCTAGTCCTATCGAAGACTAGCATCTTCAAACATCTTCACAAGGCCATCATCTTGCAGCAGTAGAAGAGAGTAGAATAGCATTTTATTTAACAAACATGTTGTAGTACAGCTTAAAGATCCTTCCTCGACTCCCAAGCGAGAAAGCGATCCCGAAGCTTCAATTAAGTAACAAGTATCCAGTTTAAGTAGTAGATCGGGATACACAAACTGAGCGTCCTTTACCGTAGGACCGGCTATCGATAGAAGATTCATCCCTGCAGGGGTGCACTACTGTTACCCAACACGCTCGATCAACTCTGGCCGGACACACTTGCTGGGTAATGCCCGTCCTCGGAAGATCAACACAAAGCAGCGCCCTACCTAGGCTCGGCAGAGAGGTCAGCACGCCGGACTAACCTATGCACCCAGAGGTCTCGGGCCATCGCCCTGGGCACCCTGCGCGTTGCGAGACTGGCCGGGGTGCAGGCGCGACACTGAACTCGTCAGTGAAGTATCCAGCCCAATCCTGACAATCAGCCCGCACGGTGAATCGTGACGTCAGACGAGCTTTCGGAGAAACGTACTTTGCAGAGGGTCCCATAACCATTATCCCACGTGGTGGTAGTGCGTATAGGGCACGTCGACCCACTCAGATCACACACCCAAATCCAATAGGCTCAATTAGTATCAAGCGGAGACAATCAGAGTCTCTGATGCTCCGCCACAATGTCACACTCGAGTGCCCTTCCGGCACACCTGAAATCATAGATCCCCAGCGGGTACCCACCAGGGTGGACCCGCCTGTAACAAAGGTCAAGTAGCCGTGTGGTCAAATCATCAGGGTGAACGTATGAGGTATCACCCTCGAGGTTCACACTGAGGGGTCGCACGACAGAGTCGTATCGGAAGTGGAGAAGGAGGAATCACCCTCGATGACAACGACCGAACAGCTATACTGCAGAGTATTCATCGTGAGTGCGTTACGAGGTATCACCCTCGGCACTCGATAGTTACTACGCAGAGTCGTACAACTTAGGGGGTGTGAAGTGAGGTGTCGGTCTCTGGTCGACGATCACTTTGATTGAGTCATCGATGATCAAGCAGGGGCAACAAGGGTAAGGTGGTGGGGTCACTGATGGTTCACTACCAACCTATACTAATCAGTTTATCATAGGCAGGTAAGGTAGCAATGAACAGGTTACAACAGCAGGCTATGCATCAGAATAGGAGCATACATTAATAGTAGCGAAATCTAATGCAAGCAGGAGAATAGAATGGGCGATATCTGGAATGCTCAAGGGGGGGCTTGCCTGGTTGCTCTGGCAAGAGGGGAAGGTCGTCAACGGGCTGCTCGTCGGTAGAGTAGTCGTATCCTGGTGCAGCGCCGTCGGTCTCAGCGTCTATCGAGAGAGAGAAGGAGGGGGAGAGAAATAATAATTTCACGGTAATAATGCAAACAATATGTATGACATGCCTAAATGATGTGCCGGGGTGTTCTACTGCCTAACTAAACGATTTAGTTAATTTAGGAATTTATTTGGATTTATTTAATTAAAGTTGGGCACTATTCATTTACTGAAATCGGTCTAAAAGTTCAATGTTCTTATAGCTGCGGGCATCTGACGGGAATACGGAGGACGTATTCGGGTTCGTATCGTCGTTCTGAGCAAGTTTCATGTATAAAATATTTTCATCGGAGTTACGGTTTATTTAATATGATTTTCTAAAGTTTTTATTAATTACTGAAATTTAATTAATTATTTAATTCAACATTATCCGAAACAGTGCTGCGATGACATCAGCATGACATCATGCTGATGTCAGCAGGCGCCTGACAGGGTGGGTCCCACCTGTCATAGGCTGGTTTAGTTAGTTAGGGTTAACTAATTAATTAACAATTAATTAAACTAATTAATTAAATTATATTAATCTAAACAGAGTTAATTAGCTAATTAATTAACTAATTAATTAACTAATTATTTATTTATTTATTTATTTATTTATTTATTTTATTATATTTTTTTTCTCTAAACGTTTTTCGGGCGGGGCCCGTTTGTCAGTGTCTCAGGGGTTCGGCCCCACCTGTCTGTGACACAGGGGGCCACGGGCGGGCGCGCGTGCGGCGCGCGTGCGCGGCGCGCGCACGGGCGCACGGCGAGGCGGGCGCGGGGCAAGGGGCAGGGGCGAGCGCGGGCTGCGGCGCGCGGGTGGCGGGCGCGGTGCGGCGCACGGGTATGCGTGTGCGTGCGCGCGGCCGGTGGACGGAGGCGACGCGGGTGCGCGAGCGAGAAGCACGGGGTGCAGGCGCGCGCGTGCTTCGGCGCGGCCAGGAGGGGCCGGCCACGGCGCGGGCGCACGGGGCGCGCGCAGCGTGCGGGCGGCACGGGTGGTCGGCGCGGTGAGCAGGGGAGGAGGCGAGGCCTGCGCGACGGCAGCGGAGCAACAGCTCGAGCAGCAGCCGCGGCAGGAGAGCAGCGGCGGGGGTCCTCACCGGGGGTTCGTAGGGCCAAGGCAGCGGGGGGGTTTCCGAGCTCGAGGGGGGAACGGCGACGGGGTCGAGGCGGCGGCGTCGGCGTCGAGCGCGTCGAGGCGCGGGGCCGAGCGAGCGCGCAGGCTCGGGGCGCCGGGCGTCGATGGCGAGGAGGGCTCGGGGTGGAGGCCGGAGACGACGGCGAGGTGGACGGGTAGCGCCGGCGACGAGGCGACGGCGTTGGGCGTCGGCGGCGGGGCGGACGGGATCGGGGATCCCGATCCAGATGGGGGGAGGAGAAAGCGAGGGGGGGCGTCGGCTAGGGTTCGGCCGGCTGGGGGGTAGGTATAGGCCAGGGGGGCGCAGTGGGCCGGCCGGCTGGGCTTCGGCCCAGTTGGGCCGGGTGGGGGGGGGGGGGGCGGGGGGGGGGGGGGGTTGCTCTTTTTTTCTTCTTCTCTGTTTTCTATTTCTTTTCCTTTTTCTTTTCTTTATTTATTCCCTTTACTCTGCTAGTAAATAGCTAGGCCTCAAAATGGTTTTTGTAAAATATGAGACCTAGTTCATAAATACCAGTGCATTATTCCCTAACACCTAAAATTAGTTTGGACAAAATATAATTCCATATTTATTTCAGATTTAATAAATGGTTATTAAAATATTATCTTTATCCACTGTTTGAGGTTGTTCGAGTCACTTATCCAATTCCAATGATGTTGGTTTCAATTTTAGAATAGCCTCTGGAATATTTGTTATTTATCTGACATTTTAGTTTCTATGTTGGACAACTTTTATATTCCACTTTCATTTAAATTTGAATTTGACTTAGGAGTTGAAATGCAATATGATGCTAATGATGATTATGCAGTGTTAATCTCGCTGACATGTCATTATCAAAAGTGATTACTGTTGCTAATCACCGGGGGTGTTACACGAGATTACTGCTTGTGCATCAAAATCCTAAAACCCAAGTTATTCCAGATGAGTCCACCATATCTACCTATATGCGGTATTACCCCACCGTTCTAAATAAATTTGCATGTGCCACCTCTAAAATTTCAAATGAACATCTGTTTTGTGTGTTTGGACTACTCATGGAGCGACAGGGGGCAGTCAGTATCTTCCATGCTAAGCGGGTTATTCTCATAATGAGTGTTTATTCACTCGTCCTTGCATGAGAGGGGCGATAATAGGGATGCCCAGTCCCGAAATCAAAAATTGCAAATAATTAAACAAAACTCCCCCAGGATTGATGTTTGTATGGACGATACCCGTGGATTCGGCTAGCCGTGGAGTGTGTTTGTTGGTGGAGGGGGAGTAAACCTTTACTTTTATCGTTTGGGAACCGCCGCTAATGTGTTTAGCATGGAAGATATTGATAACTCTTGGTTGTAACGTTGACAGGAAGGGTGTGCCTCCCAAAATTGTATTTATCTCTGTTTTTTAAACTTTGAGCTCTGGCACCTCTGCAAATCCCTGCTTCCCTCCGTGAAGGGACTATCTATTTAATTCTATGTTGAGTCATCACCTTCTCAAATAAGCGCCAGATCTGAGAGCACTATTGTCATCCTCATGCATTGTGTATAGTTAATGTTGGATGCATCATGACTGGATCTTTTCTACCATGAATTACAATGTTTAGTCGCTGCTTGAACTTTGGAGGTGCTCTGCATTTATGTTTTGCGGTCTCGGAAAGGGCCAGTGAGATACCGTTATTGTCATATTATATCATGGTTATTTTCACAAAGTATTGTCATTTGAGATATCTTATTATTGCTCCCTAGTTGCTTATTCTATTGATATGAGTTAATATAATTTTTAGGAGTTATTGTTGACATGGTTAGTCATAATCTTTGTTGAAAACCTGGGTGCTACTTAAGCTTATTTACGTAAACAAGAACAAAAGAGTTTGTAAAAGTTTTTCTTTATCACTTTCAGTTTATCAACTGAATTGCTTGAGGACAAGCAAAGGTTTAAGCTTGGGGAGTTGATACGTCTCCGTCGTATCTACCTTTCATCACGCTTTTGCTCTTGTTTTTTACTCTAATTTGCATGATTTGAATGAAACTAACCCGGACTGACACTGTTTTCAGCAGAACTATCATGGTGTTGTTTTTGTGCAGAAATAAAAGTTCTCGGAATGGAACGAAACTTTTTGGAGAATTGTTTTACAATAAATGAACAATTCTGGAGCCAAAAACCACCGGAGGGGGCCCCTAGCTAGACACAAGACCCCAGGGTGCCCCCCTCTGGTGTGCCCTGGTGGGTTATGCCCACCTCATGGCCCCGCAGACCCTAATTCTGACGCTATAAAATCCTATTTTCTGAGAAAAAATACAGGAGAAGTTTCATTGCGTTACACGATACGGAGCCACCGCCACTGATACGTCTCCAACATATCTATAATTTTTGATTGTTCCATGCTATTATATTATCTGTTTTGGATGTTTTATATGCATTAATATGCCATTTTATATTATTTTTGGGACTAACCGATTAACCTAGAGCCCAGTGCCAGTTTCTATTTTTTCCTTCTTTTTGAGTTTTACAGAAAAGGAATATCAAACGGAGTCCAAACGGAATAAAACTTTACGATGATTTTTCTTGGACCAGAAGACATCCACGGAGCTTGGAGAGGGGTCATAAGATGCCCGAGGAGGCCACAAGCCCTCAGGGGGGGGCGCCCTGAGGGCTTGTGGGCCCCTCAGGAGTCCTCCAACCCTCATTCTTGCGCTAAAAAATTCCCAAATATTCCCAAACCACCAGAAGCGTCCACCAAAATACTTTTCCGCCGCCGCAATCCTCTGTTCCTGTGAGATCCCATCTTGGGGCCTTTTCCGGTGATCTGCCGGAGGGGGATTCGATCACGAAGGGCCTCTACATCAACCTTGCTGCCCTACCGATGATGAGTGAGTATTTTACCACAGACCTACGGGTCCATAGCTAGTAGCTAGATGGCTTCTTCTCTCTCTTTGATCTTCAATACAAAGTTCTCCTTGATGTTCTTGGAGATCTATTTGATGTAATACTTTTTTGTAGTGCGTTTATTGAGATCCGATGAATTGTGGTTTTATGATCATATTATTTGAGTCTTCTCTGAACTCTTTTATGCATGATTAAGATATCTTTGTATTTCTCTTCGAACTATCGGTTTGGTTTGGCCAACTAGATTGGTTTTTCTTGCAATGGGAGAGGTGCTTAGTTTTGGGTTCAATCTTCCGGTGTGCTCACCCAGTGATAGAAGGTGTAGTGAGGCATGTATTGTATTGTTGCCATCGAGGATAAAAAGATGGGGTTTATATCATATTGCTTGAGTTTATCCCTCTACATCATGTCATCTTGCTTAAGCCGTTACTCCGTTCTTATGAACTTAATACTCTAGATGCATGCTGGATAGCGGTCGATGTGTGGAGTAATAGTAGTAGATGCAGAATCATTTCGGTCTACTTGTCACGGACCTGATGCCTATATTCATGATCATTGCCTTAGATATCGTCATAACTTTGTGCTTTTCTATCAATTGCTCAACAGTAATTTGTTCACCCACCGTATGCTATCTTCAAGGGAGAAGCCTCTAGTGAAACCTATGGCCCTCGGGTCTATTTTCCATCATATATTTTCAGATCTATAAACCAAAAAAACAAAAATAACTTGCTACAATTTATTTAGATTTATTTTAGTTTGCCTTTTTATTTATCTTTTATACCTATCTCTATTAGATCTCACTCTTGTTCGAGACCGTGAAGGTATTGACAACCCCTTTTTCGCATTGAGTGCAAGTGTTTGTTAGTTTGTGCAGGTGCATAGATTGGAGACTTGCTTGTGCCTCCTACTGGATTGATACCTTGGTTCTTAACTGAGGGAAATACTTATCTCTACATTGTTGCATCACCCTTTCCTGTTCAAGGGAAAAATCAACGCAAGCTCAAGAAGTAGCAGGAAGAATTCCTGCCGCCATTGCCGGGGAGGTTCTACATCAAGCCTACCAAGTACCCATCATAAACTCTCATCTCTTGCATTACATTATTTGCCATTTGCCTCTCGTTTTCCTCTCCCCCACTTCTAAAACATTTTCAGAAAAACATAAAAAGATTTGCCTTTTTATTCGCCCTTCTTTCGTTCACCTTTTTCATTTGCTTTTTGTTTGCTCGTGTGCTAGATTGCTTGTTTGCCTGTATGGCTCAACCCATGAGCTTTGATCCTTAATATAGGAAGTTGGAAGAGATTGAAAATAACGCTAAAAGTTTCATGTTCTTACAATTTGAGCATAATAGTTTCTTTATAAATGAACTTAAAAAACAAAAAACTATGATGGAGTATATTAATAAAGAGCTCGATGATGTTACTAAGGAAATATATGGCCTTAAATCTCAATTTGCTCATATTGAAAGTTTAGTAGGCCAAATTTCCGATAAATAAACTACTTTGGTAAATAGGATGGCCGCTAAACCGGAGTCCTTTGAAAATAATGATGAAGATCTTAAAGTGATTGGTGTGACTCCTATTGAATCTTTGTTTTCTAATATAAATCTTGATAAAGATGGGACTGGAGATGAGTCAACTTTAGCTAGAAGGCATCCCAATAATTTGGAGTTTAAAGATCTTAATGAAAAAATTGACAAAAGTGGCATTGGAGAGGTCAAAACTTTAAGTAGCGATGAACCCACTCTTTTGGATTTTAAGGAATTTAATTATGATAATTGTTCTTTAATAGATTGTATTTCTTTGTTGCAATCCATGTTGAACTCTCCTCATGCTTACAATCAAAACAAAGCTTTCTACTAAACATATCATTGATGCTATGATGCAATCTTTTGAAGAAAAGCTTGAATTGGAAGTTTTTATCCCTAGAAAACTTTATGATGAGTGGGAACCTACTATTAAGATTAAGATTAAAGATTATGAGTGTTATGCTTTTTGTGATTTGGGTGCTAGTGTTTCCACGATTCCAAAAACTTTATGTGATGTGTTAGGTTTTCGTGAATTTAACGATTGTCCTTTAAATTTGCATCTCGCGGATTCCACTATTAAGAAACCTATGGGAAGGATTAATGATGTTCTTATTGTTGCAAATAGGAATTATGTGCTCGTAGATTTCATTGTTCTTGATATAGATTGCATTCCTACATGTCCTATTATTCTTGGTAGACCTTTCCTTAGAACGATTGGTGCAATTATTGATGTGAAAGAAGGAAACATTAGATTTCAATTTCCGTCAAGGAAGGGCATGGAACACTTCCCAAGAAATAAAATTATGTTGCCATATGAATCTATTATGAGGGCTACTTATGTTTTGCATACCAAAGATGACAATACCTAGATCTATGTTTTATGCCAAGCTACGGGCGTTAAACAATAGCGCTTGTTGGGAGGCAACACAATTTTATTTTTATGTTTTTTGATTTTGATTCTATTTTTCAATAAATACACATTATTACCTCTGTAGTAATTGTATTTGGTGATTTAATTAGTGTTTGAGCCAAGTAAGACCTTTGGGATGGTCTAGGGTGATAGTTGATTTGATCTTGCTGAAAAATAGAAACTTTTGTGCGCATTGCCAGAAATTTTGAAAATCACAGAAATGATCTTTTGATCTGAATTTTTTTAAAAAGGTTGATATGAAAATTGTCTAAAATTTCCTACTTTTTCATAATTTTTGGAGTTACATAATTATACGAAATTTCCAGATTACTACAGACTGTTCTGTTTTTGACAGATTCTGTTTTCTATGTGTTGTTTGCTTATTTTGATGAATCTATGGGTAGTATCAGGGGGTATGAACCATGGAGAAGTTGGAATACAGTAGATATTACACCAATATAAATAAAGAATGAGTTCACAACAGTACCTAAAGTGGTGATTTATTTTATTATACTAACGGATCTTATGAGTTTTCTGTTGAGTTTTGTGTTGTAAAGTTTTCAAGTTTCGGGTAAAGATTTGATGGACAACGGAATAAGGAGTGGCAAGAGCCTAAGCTTGGGGATGCCCAAAGTAATATTCAAGGATAACCAAGCATCTAAGCTTGGGGATGGCCCGGATGGCATCCCCTCTTTTGTCTTCAATCCATCGGTAAATTTACTTGAGACTATATTTTTATTCACCACATGATATGTGTTTTGCTTGGAGCGTCTTGTATGATATGAGTCTTTGCTTTTTAGTTTGCCACAATCATCCTTGCTGTACACACCTTTTGAGAGGGACACACATTAATCGTGAATTTATTAGAATACTCTATGTGCTTCACTTATATCTTTTGAGCTAGGAAGTTTGCTCTAGTGCTTCACTTATATATTTTTAGGGTTAATTTGATAAATGCCACTCCAAATTTGGCGATTCCAAGAAATGCCAATGCAATTTCCAAACTTTGAAAAATGTCATTTCATGCCATTTCCAGTGGCATTTTTCGAAGTCTGTAGTGGCGTTTTTCAAAGTTTGCAAAAATTGCAGTGGCATTTTTCAGAGTTTGGAAATTGCAGTGGCATTTTTATGAATCGCCATAATTGGAGTGGCATTTATCTAATTAACCCATCTTTTTAGAGCACGGCGGTGGCTTTATTTTATAGAAATTGTTGAACTCTCATGCTTCACTTATATTATTTTGAGAGTCTTAAACAGCATGGTAATTTGCTTAGGTTATGAATTTAGTCCTAATATGATGGGCATCCATGAGGGATATAATAAAAACTTTCATATAAAGAGCATTGAATAAGATGAGAAGTTTGATTCCTTGCATTTGTTTTGAGATATAAAGATGGTGATATTAGAGTCATGCTAGTGAGTAATTGTGGATTGGTAGAAATACTTGTGTTAAAGTTTGTGATTCCCGTAGCATGCACGTATGGTGAACAGTTATGTGATGAAGTCGGAGCATGATTTATTTTTTGATTGTCTTCCTTATGAGTGGCGGTCAGGGACGAGCGTGCAGTACTTTATTTTGATGGCTAATAAATTTTTGCAATAAGTATCTGAGTTCTTTATGACTAATGTTGAGTCCATGGATTATACGCACTCTCACCCTTCCACCATTGCTAGCCTCTCTAGTACCGCGCAATTTTCGCCGGTGCATTAAACCCACCGTATACCTTTCCTCAAAACAGCCACCATACCTACCTATTTGGCATTTCCATAGCCATTCCAATATATATTGCCATGCAACTTCCACTGTTCCGTTTATTATGACACGCACCATCATTGTCATATTGCTTTGCATGATCATGTTGTTGGCATAGTATTTGTGGGAAGGACACGAGTCATATTTTTTATACATGTCACTCTTGATCATAGCACATCCTGGTACACCGCCGGAGGCATTCATATAGAGTCATATCTTGTTCTAGTATTGAGTTGTAATTTTTCAGTTGTAAGTAAATAAAAGTGTGATGATCATCATTATTAGAGCATTCACTACAGGAATCAGCTGATTTGCCGTCTGCCATGGCAGATGGCAAAGGACCAGAAAGCTAACGGCAAAGGTCTTTGTCGTCAGCCGCGAACGGCAAACCTGTCCGGCACTGTAAGTTACGGTAAACAGATGCTTTGTCATCTGTTTTCGCATAGCGGACGGCAAAGACCCCTTTGTCGTCGGTGGAAGACGGCAAAGAAGGTGGACGGTAGAGAATAGTCGTTAGCCATGTTAGGTGGCTAACGAGAGGCTTTGTCGTCTGCCAGCTGACGGCAAACATGCCCTCCCCTTTCTCGGCTGCCATCTGACGTCAGCAGACGCGTCATACCCTCCCCGCTCTTTGCCGTCTGCCACAGACAGCAAACCACCCCAGCCTTTGCCGTCTGCCACAGACGGCAAAGTGACCAAATGGGCCAGCTCCCAGGTTGCACAGGTTGGTGCCACGTGGCCTCTTTGCCATCTGTGGCAGAAGGCAAAGACCCCATTGCCGTCGGTGGCAGACGGCAAAGAGCATGCATTGTATCTTTTTATTCTGTTTTTCTTATATCCAAGCATTTTCAAAGCAAATATATGATATATATATATATATATATATATATATATATTTCACAGGGCTATTTCACAGCAAACATATGAGATATCCAATAAGTTTCATCATACATACATAGGTCCATCCAACCATACATAGCAAGTTCCACATACATAGTTCCATCCATACATATTACAATAGTTTCATCCATATAGCAAGTTCCACATTGTTCATCGATACAAAAGAAAAACAGAAAGGGAAAACAAGCACTCCATCAATGCAAGCTTCCGTGAAGTGAATGAAATCTGCAAAATGGGAAATAAGAAAGTTAGAAGAAGAAGACTAGAAGAAGAAGAAGAAGAAAATGAAGAAGAAGAAGAAATATATGGCATTTATGATCTAACTTAGGTAAAAATGACATTTATGAGCTAACTTAGTTAAATTGGATCATTTATGAGCTAACTCAGGTAAAATGGATCATTTATGCGCTAACTTAGGTAAAATGGATCATTTATGAGCTAACTTAGGTAAAATGGATCATTTATGAGCTAACTTAGGTAAAATGGATCATTTATGTGCTAACTTAGGTAAAATAGGTCATTTATGAGATAACTTAGGTAAAATGGATCATTTATGAGCTAACTTAGGTAAAATGGATCATTTATGAGCTAACTTAGGTAAAATGGATCATTTTGGAGCTAACCTAGGTAAAATGGATCATTTTGGAGCTAACTTAGGTAAAATGGATCATTTTGGAGCTAACCTAGGTAATTATACCATTTTTGAGTAACTAAGCATATTATGCCATTTTTGACATAAGTAAGCTAAGTATAGGTCATTATTGCGCTAACCTAGGTAACTAAGCATATTAAAGCGAACTTAGCATATTAGAGCTAACTTAGGTCATTTTAGAGCTAACTTAGGTGAAATGGATCATTTTGGAGCTAACTTAGGTAAAATGGATCATTTTGGAGCTAACCTATGTAAAATAGATCATTTTGGAGCTAACTTAGGTAAAATGGATCATTTTGGAGCTAACCTAGGTAATTATGCCATTTTTGAGTTAACTAAGCATATTATGCCATTTTTCACATAAGTAACCTAAGTATAGGTCATTATTGAGCTAACCTAGCTAACTAAGCATATTAGAGCTAACTTAGAGCAAACTTTGGTCATTTTGGAGCTAACTTAGGTAAAATGGATAATTTTGAAGCTAACTTAGGTAAAATAGTTCATTTTGGAGCTAACCTAGGTAATTATGCCATTTTTGAGTTAACTAAGCATATTATGCCATTTTTGACATAAGTAAGCTAAGTATAGGTCATTATTGAGCTAACATATATAGGTAACTAAGCATATTAGAGCTAACTTAGCATATTAGAGCTAACTTGGGTCATTATGGTAAGCATATTGGAGGAAATAAAACTAAGTCTAGGTCATTCATCATCAGGGATAAAGCCACGCAACATCACCGGCATTACCCGCTCAAGCCATATGTGCCAATCATGACTCTTGAGACCAAACATTTTCAATTTTTCAAGACTCGCTCCCCTCTTTAGATTCGCTGCATACCCATCGGGGAACATCAACTGTATTTTCACCCACAAGATAATTTCCCTCATAGCTGGCCTTCCAAGATTGAGCTTGTGGCTTCGTCCAGTTCTGCTTTCCTTCACAATGCAGAATCGGGCTATTGTCCCGGTTCGTAAGGACCTTTAGTCCCGGTTCTACAACCGGCACTAAAGGGTGGGGACTAAAGGTCCCCCCCTTTAGTCCCGGTTCAACACGAACTGGGACCAAAGGCCCACCACATGGCATGAGCCCGCGCCGGGGGCTGGGAGACCTAACCGGGACTAAAAGGTTTAGGGGTTTATGGGTTTATGATTTATTTTTTGTTTTAGTTTTCTGTTATGCATTTAATTCTTTTTCATTTCAAACATATTTTACGCTACTACATATTGTACACGTTATGCATATATATAAATAGAATTTCTCGTAGAACCGATCATATATGTATCATCGAATTTCTCGCACGACCATTCACATACATATATATATACAATTTGGTATATACAATTTCTCCTACAATTTGCAGATCATTACATGGATGCATTAGGTCGATCTAGCTAGGTACGGTGTAATGGTATTCTCCTTTGGGATCTATGACCTGGTCAACCAAAAATCCCGCTATTTCCTCTTAAATCGCTCATACACGATTCTCTGGTAGGAGCTTATCCCGCATGTCCCTCATCTTTAAAGAAGGAGATCAATATGCATGTATTAGTTGTGTGTGTATATACTAGATAATGATGTAAAAATTGTGAATAGTGGTCTGGCAAACGTACCCATTGGTTTCTATCATCTTTGCTCCTTTCGGACGCCATCATGCGAATGTTCTCGCAAACGTAGTATGCACATAAATTAGTCCCCG
This sequence comes from Thinopyrum elongatum, assembly GCA_011799875.1. NCBI lineage: Eukaryota > Viridiplantae > Streptophyta > Magnoliopsida > Poales > Poaceae > Thinopyrum > Thinopyrum elongatum. The sequence goes on along the minus strand of CM022297.1, from coordinate 523,076,424 downwards.
GTGCCTGGTTCAGGGCCTTTGCGAGAATAGAATTCAATCAGATAATAATTAATCAAGCATGATATTGGTATTGAAACTAGAATTAAAGAGATGTTAGCTAGCTAGTACTACTTAATTAATTACCTTGGGTCGCACCCATTTCAGCTGTTGTTTCCATTGGCCTTTAACCTTTTTGATGAACTTTTCCCAAGCCCTGCCCGCCAACAAAGAAAATGAATAAAGAAGTTATTAATTAGTTGATATCAGGAAACGAACTAAAGAGGCCGACATAGTGCTATAATGATTGAAATTACCTGTCGACCATCCCCTTCACGATTGAGTATTCATTAGCATCTTTAAGTAGTGAGTCCAGTACTTGAACTTTTCCCTCGTCAACTTCAATGATTAACAAGATCCAATGGAAACTGCATGCACACATGTTTGTATAATTAAGCGGGCATGTGCATAACTCATCAACTACACTTATTAACATCTAGTAAGCAAAAACAGAATTTGTAGTACAAGACAGTGTCACTCACCCGAAATTGTAGGGAAGTAGTATTTCTGGTTGGGTATTTAGTCGCACCAAGAACTCTAGCAAGGTTTTCTCTATGTATGGTCGATCATATTCACGTGACCATGTCTCTTCATTAATGGTATTTGGGTCAATGAACCCAATGGCATAGCGTCCAGCTTTTTTCATTTCATAGATCTTCATTCTGCATAATACCACAGAAAAGAATATAGTGAGGATAATTATAGTTAATGAACGAGCACTACAGCTAGGTAGAGACTTAACTTACAGAAAGAAATCACTTACTGACAATAGATTTGTCGAGTGCGTCTTGATTGAATAACTGAAACAGTTCTTGAAACTAAACCCACAGAGCTTTTTCATGGAATTAATGCTCTTCTTTGACTTGCACCATGACGGACCCTTTATCGGTAGTCTTGGCTTCTCTCATGTACCATTGATGCAATTCATACATTCTTGTTGATGGACGCTTGATCTCCTCAGGCTTGACCAGAGGTTCGCCGCGGACATATTTCTGTTTTAGTTCCTCCTCTTTAAACATTTCCATGGGCTCGATCTCTAGGAGTTATTCTACAGTGACACCGGCCTCTTTAGCCATCATTCTATGATCATCGGTTATTACCAGCTGATCGGTGCCGGTACTCACATGTGTTGGTTCAATGAGCGGAGGGATCGATTGCACCGCTTGTTCTCCCAGCTGGGGAACAGTTTTCCCGCTTTTTTTGGCAGCTACTTGGCTCGAGCTCGAGCTCGGCTCCTTTTTTTGTGCTTGATATGACTTCTTGATTTGGCGCTCATAGTCTGAGTCAATATGCTTGGGAGCTGGTAGTTGAGCCATACGAATAAAGTGGTCAATGACATGCTCAGGTACTTTGTCCTCTGGCCGCGGGGGCGGTTTCGGTCCAAAATGGGCCTTCATTTGGGCTCGCACTTCGATCTCGTTTTCCTCGCCAGTCAGGTGGTAAGGCAACCTCGGAAGAGGCTTCAGGCTTGGACCAAATCTGTATTTCTTGCCTCCTATTGTACCACTAGCCGCCATAGCTGTGGTGCCTCTCTTCCGCTGTTGCTTAGGCGGCGGAGCCCGCTGAGGCGACGGAGACGGCTTACGCGGTGCTGACTTGGAGGAGGAGTCGGCTGACGCGGTGCCGGACTTGGAGGAGGAGGAGTCGGCTGACGTGGTGCCGGACTTGGAGGAGGAGGAGTGGGCTGACGCGGTGGCAGACTTGGAGGAGGAGGAGTCTGCTGACGCGGTGGCGGACTTGGAGGAGCGGGAGTCTATTGAGGCGGCGGCGGACTTGGAGGAGGAGCCGGCTGACGCGGTGTCGGTGGCCTTAGAAAGACGATGCAATCCTTTCTCCATAGAATGATATGATGTACGGCCTCTCCCAGTGTGCGCTCGTCGTCACCTCCAGGAATGTCAGGCTCTAGCCCCGAATATTGTGCCACCACTTCATCAACCCCGACACGAGCATAGCCAGCTGGAATCGGATTGCAATGGAAGGTTGCTTCAGGGGGATTTGTATAAGCAACATCGTCCGCCACCTTCATGGATATGTTCTTCATTTTAAAGTGTAGCTCACAAGTTGTCGTATCTATGATATCATCCACAGGGTATCTATCCAGCAGTGCATCATCGCCCGAGGCAGAACCCATGCTGCTTCTTGGCATGGATGGGACGGTGCTATCCAATGCTGGATCCGCTAGTTGCTGCTGCTGCTGAGAGCCCCTTTCCTGGCTAAGTGAGTCGATCTGTTGCTGCTACCGCTGGAAAGCGAGTGCCAACTCCACGTGCTTTGATTCTACGATGCGAAGGCGGTCTGCTTCCTGCTTCCTCTCCTCCTCCTCCAGCTTCCTCTTCTGCTCCTCCTGCTGCTTCTTTCTCGCATGGCTTCTGTAGTCGGCATTCTAGTCCGCAAACCCCTCAAACCACAGAACAACGCCTTTGCCTCGTGTTCTTCCTGGGTGTTCAGGATTCTTCAGGGCATGCGTAAGCTTGTCGTTCTCTCTGTTGGGCTTGAACACCCCCGTTCAAGCCTCTTCTATTGCAACAAGTAAACGCACATCAGCTCCTTTAAGACTTGCCCGCTCCAAGACCTCGCCTGTCTTTGGGTCCAACGTCCCCCCATGCACATAGAACCAAGTCCTGGACCTGGGGGCCAGCACAATGTAACTGGAGTGACCCCTGCATCCATCATCTATTGCTCAGCGAGAGCCCACTTAGGCCGGGCCACCTCATAGCCACCTGGCCCCAGCTTATGGTGCCACTCCTTTTTCGCGGCATTAATCTTGTTTTTTCTCAACCGTTCCTTAGCTACTTCTGATTCCTTGAAGTTCATGAAAGCGTCCCAGTGATCTCTTGCCTTCTCCAGTGTTCCCTTGAATTCTGGAGTCTTCTTTCCTGCATTGACGTACGCGGCCCATATACTTTTCTTGTGGTTGTTGAATGCTATCGCCATCTTCCTAAGAGCAGCGTTCTAGACTTTCTCCACATCTACATCTGTGAAATGGTCTGGTAGGGTGAAATGTGACATGAGAGATTCCAAAAGCCGATCTTTTGCTCTTTGGTCGACAAAAGTAACATCTGGAAGTTCCTTTGCTGGCTTTTTCCATTCTTGAATGGGGATCGGGATATGGTCCCTGACAATAACTCCACATTGACGAATGAACTTGTTCACATTCTTCTTAGGTTCGCGTGGTTTGCCATTAGGTTTGATGGCATCGATGTTGTACTTTACGCCATCCTTCAACTTTTTGGCCGGGCCTCGAACTGTCCTACTGCTTGTAGAAGATTTGCTCGATCTGGAGGGCTAAAAGAAGAAGGATCGATTCTTTAATATATATACAAATCAATTAAAACATGTGATGATCACCAGATGCCTGCTTATATAAATATACCTCACCGATCTTTGTTATTTCAAGAACAACATTTCCTTCATCATTGAAGGTCTGGACTTCATCTATTCATTCGTCTTCATCAAACATCATACCCTGACCGATAGGGTTCAGATATTGCGAGCCGTCATCTTCTTCATTCCCATCTAGGCTCGGGGAGCGTATGATGTCGAACAGGGCCTCTTCTCCTTCTCTGCTGGTATTGTCCATAGCTTTTATTGAACTAATCCAGAAGAAAGATAAAACAATGTAGTATTCAAATTAGAATGCATGCATGCAATCAATAAGGAAAAACTGAATCATAGTAGATAATATGCATCTCGAATAATCCAGATAATTAATATGCATCATCGAATATAATCTTGAATACATCGTCTCGAATATTATCGAATAATATAATCTCAAATACATCATCTTGAATATTATCTCAAATACATCACTAGCTAATACAGATTGAATACTATAGAATAATCTAGTTCACTCGCGGTGGACACCCAAAGAGAAGGAACCATCACAGGATCATTGCTCGGGTGAGATCCTGAAGAACCTGCCAGGTATTGGAGAACCTGACATCCAACGCAACCATGTAGCGACGGACGTGATCGTCCTCCTCCCTGACACGGTGACGTACCACCTCCGCGAGGGACGCCAGCCTCCGAACCGAATGTGGCCCACGCGCCCGCCACCAAAGAAGCTCCGGGTCGACGACGGGACCCGGGTTCCTCACAAAGATGCGCGCCCCTGAAGGTAGCACCTCCCAGTGCCAGCCCGGCAGAGCCCAGTCCCGGACATGGCGCCTCTGAAGCAGGACGTCGTCGCGAATGGGTCGACGACGAGGATGCGGGCCGGGCATCGTTGACGTCGAGAACAAATTCTATGCAAATGTAACATTTTTTAAATGTTTGGATTGTGATTTCTTAATATACGAGGAAAACCTTTAGTCCCTGGCTAGGAACAGGATTCAGAATCATAACGGATTCTCTTGACCTTTAAGGGATTTAACAAAATGGCGCCATTCTGGATGTGCAGAAAATGGTCCATATTTTTCCTGATCTCATCTACCCTTCTATATGTCACGTTGTCTAGTGTCAAAGGATTCAAGAAAACCATGGCTTCATCATTAGCCGGAAGTAACAGGCGCATGATGGTACGAAGCTCTCCAAATTGTTTTGGAACGGAGTCCCAGATAGGATAATTAGCTTTTTGGTATGAAATTCAGCAAGAGCCTTCCGAACATCGCTATTTGGAAGGCCTTTGCTGAAATTCATACCAAAAAGCAAATTATCCTATCAGGAAATCCGTTCCAAAAAACTTTGGAGAGCTTCATACCATCATGCGCCTGTTACTTCCGGCTAATGATGAAGCCATGGATTTCTTCAATACTTTGACAGACAACATGACATATATAAGAATATATATATAGATGAGATCGGAAAAAAATGGATCAACTTGTGCACATCCATAATGGGGGCATTCTTGATAAATCCCTTATTAAAGGACTAAGAGAATTTATTGTACTATACATACATATACTAATTAATTGCAAATGCATAACAAACTTTTGCAAATACAAAATTAAAATATGCGACTTTTGCAAATACTAATTGCTATACATTGGATCAAATGTCAAAATTCTAGTTACATTGGATGTCAAAATTCAAACTTCCTCTCAAATGTACATCTATGTCATTCTTGCATCTATGTCAAAATTCAAACTTTGACATATGATCAAATGTTGCATATTTGATCATATTTCACTCTAGATCAAACTTTGACATATGAAAAATGTTTGCATAGTCAAAACTCAAATTTGTCATTTTATTAGGAAATTTTGATCAAAATATCCTCTTTTCATTATAATGTCCCATTCTACGTTTAACTACCCTAATAATATTCCTTTCTCAAAAAATTCCAAAACTTTTCCAACTTATAGTCCTTCTAACAAATATATATATAGTCAACTTTTTTCTATGCAACTTTTTCCTATAAGTATAAGAAACTAAAAAAAAGAAAATCTATGTAAATTTCACCGTTCATCTACACATATACATATACACATATACATTGTATAAAAATAATCATCTAAAACATCTAACATTCCTATATATACATACATATACATTATTATACATCTAGCATAAAAAATTCCTATACTCATGTAACATATATAGTACATAACATTATTCATATACATACAGATATATATACATCTAACATTCATCTACATATACATCTAATTCCTACTCATCTATATAACACAAAAAAAAGATGAACAACAATGAAAAAAAAAGATGGCAGCCGCCGGAGCTCACTCAGTGGGTCGGGTCGTCGGGGTCGTGGCCAGGCGGCGTGGAGGAGCGACGCGGGCTCGTCAGGGTGGGGGATCGGAGGAGCGAGGCGCCGGCGCGCGGGCTCGTCGGGGCGGGGTCGGAGGAGAGCGAGGTGCCGGCGCGCAGGCTCGATCGGAGAGGACGACGACGGCGCGCGGCGTGTGGGAGGCATCGACGGGGCACGCGTGGAGAGCGGCGCGAGCGGGCTCGAGCGCTGCGCGTGGAGGCCGGCGACGGCGCAGTCGGGCAGCCTGACGGCGTCGTCGAGGCGGGCGGCGGAGCGGAAGAGGACGAATGGAGTAAAAAATTCATAAGTGTTGTATATATAGGAGGCACCTTTAGTCCCGGTTGGAGCCACCAACCGGGACTAAAGGTGAATTTTGGCCAGGCCTAGCGGCGGGAAGCGACCACCTTTAGTCGCGGTTGGTGGCTACAACCGGGACTAAAGGGGGGCCTTTAGTCGCGGTTGGAGCCACCAACCGCGACTAAAGGTGGTGCACTGCCACAGCCGCGGTGCACGAAGTTTAGTCCCACCTCGCGCAGTGAAGGGCAGCCACACTGCTTTACAAACCCAGCCGTGGCTGCTCCTTCGAGCACCTCTCTAAAGCAGGCCTTCTGGGCCTACCTCACCTGTGCTGCCCTATGGGCCTACTGGGCCTTGCGGGCCTGCATCCTGGCCCAACTACAGGTTGGGTTTCTAGTCGTATGCAGGCAGTTGTGGCCCAGTAGGCGGGCTTTTTTAATTTATTTATTTTTCTTTTTTTGTTTTCTTCTTTATTTATTTTCTTTTGTTTCTGAGTTGTTTTTTGCTTTATTTAGAGTTTCTTTGTGAATCTTTTTGCTTTAGGTAAACAAAATTATAAACTTTCTGTTAGTGCCAGTAGTTTTCAAATTTGGATAGTTTAAATTTGAATTATTTGAATTTTGTGTGAATCACTAGTTTGTGAATAACTTTACTTTAAAAATAGATTTTTCAGTGATTCTTTTTTCTTCTGTTTAATATTAGTGTATTTTATCATTATATTCAATTTGGTAATTCTTAGGTTATTTAAAAAAATGAAATGCCTTTGTAACAGTTGATTTTTCGTTCGAAACCCTGATACTTCGAACGAGATTGTCCATTTTGTACACGAAGTGCATCCAGTTTTTGTCGTAACCCTCTCAACTTTTTAGCACATGCTATGTGGGTGAAATGATGATACCATGCCAACTTTCAACCTTTTCAGAGTTCATTTGTACTGCTTTTCAATTTCAGGGTCATTTAGCTCAAAAAATCAGTAAATGCATGAAAAATAGCAAATGAAGTCAGAAAGGGTTGAAAATTGATGATGTTGCTTTGAATGGTGCATACTTAACGCACAAAAAGTCTGGAGTTGAAATAAGTTTTAAAAAATGAAATGCCTTTGTATATCAGATGAGTTTTCATCTGAAACCCTGATACTTCGAAAGAGATTGTCCATTTTGTACACGAAGTGCATCCAGTTTTTGCCGTAACCCTCTCAACTTTTTAGCACATACTATGTGCATGAAATGATGATACCATGCCAACTTTCAACCTTTTCATAGTTCATTTGCTGTGCTTTTCAATTTCAGGGTCATTTAGCTAAAAAAATCAGTAAATGCATGAAAAATAGCAAATGAAGTCAGAAAGGGTTAAAAATTGATGACGTGGCTTTGAATGGTGCATACTGAACGCACAAAAAGTCTGGAGTTGAAATAAGTTTTAAACATGAAATGCCTTTGTAACAGATGAGTTTTCGTCCGAAACCCTGATACTTCGAAAGAGATTGTCCATTTTGTACACGAAGTGCATCCAGTTTTTGCCGTAACCCTCTCAACTTTTTAGAACATGCTATGTGGGTGAAATGATGATACCATGCCAACTTTCAACCTTTTCAGAGTTCATTTGTACTGCTTTTCAATTTCAGGGTCATTTAGCTCAAAAAATCAGTAAATGCATGAAAAATAGCAAATGAAGTCGGAAAGGGTTGAAAATTGATGACGTTTGTCCGAAGCACATAATTACATGTTTCAAATGCCAAAACACATAAGCACCCTAATTTTTACAAAGATTCCCTTTGGTTTGTCCAAAGTGGGACTTTCCAGATATATAAGTCTCGAATACATCACTAGAGAAGAAAGTGATGACAGTGAAGCCGGTCACATCCCAGAGTGGGATCTTTGGGTGTAAAACTTTTTCTTCGCGTTTGTCCCTTTGCGCCGTAACCATGGACAATCTTCATCATTTAACTAGATCTTCGGGTTGCTTAGGGCCTTGGATGAGCACTGGCATCATAATGTACTTCCGCTTCATGCACAACCAAGGAGGAAGGTTATACATACATAGAGTCATAGGCCATGTGCTATGATTGCTGCTCTGCTCCCCAAAAGGATTAATGCCATCTGCGCTTAGACCAAACCATACGTTCCTTGCGTCATCTGCAAAGTCCCTCCACTTCCTCTCGATTTTTCTCCACTGCGACCCGTCAGCGGGTACTCTCAACTTCCTGTCTTTTTACGATCTTCTTTGTGCCATCGCATCAACTTGGCATGCTCTTTGTTTTGGAACAAACGTTTCAACCGTGGTATTATAGGAGCATACCACATCACCTTGGCAGGAATCTTCTTCCTGGGGCGCTCGTCGTCGACATCACCAAGGTCAACGCGGCTCATCTTGTAGCGCAATGCACCACATACCGGGCATGCATTCAAATCCATGTACTCACCGCGGTAGAGGATGCAGTCATTAGGGCATGCATGTATCTTCTGCACCTCTAATCCTAGAGGGAAGACAGCCTTCGTTGCTTCGTACGTACTGTCGGGCAATTCATTGTCCTTTGGAAGCATCTTCTTTAACATTATCAGCAACTTTCCAAATCCCTTGTCAGATACACCATTCTCTGCCTTCCATTGCAGCAATTCCAGTGTGGTGCCCATCTTTTTCTTGTCAGCTTCACAATTTGGGTACAACGATTTCTTGTGATCCTCTAACATGCGCTGCAACTTCAGCCTCTCATTTTCACTTGCGCAGTTTCTCTTTGCATCGGCAATGGCCCGACCAAGATCATCAGCGGGCTCATCTGATGCCTCTTCTTCAGCTTCTTCCCGCATTCCCGGCTCAGCTTCTTCCCCCATTGTTGTACCATCATATTCAGGGAATCCATGGCCAGGATAGTTGTCGTCGTCCTCTTCTTCTTCGTTGTCTTCCATCATAACCCCTCTTTCTCCGTGCTTGGTCCAAACATTATAGTGGGGCATGAAACCGGACTCAAACATGTGGACGTGAATGGTTCTTGACTTAGAGTAATTCTGATCATTCTCATAGCCAGCACATGGACAAGACATAAAACCATCCGCCCGCTTGTTTGCCTCAGCCGCAAGCAGAAAAGTACGCACACCATTAACGAACTGGGGAGAGCATCGGTCATCGTACATCCATTGCCGGCTCATCTTCATTACACAGCACTGAAAAGACCAATTTAATACAAGTTCATGCATAAAGTTCATACACACTTATTCTCATAAAACAACATACAAACTCTCTAGCTAAAGCATTTAAATGCAACAACAAATGCGATCAAGATCGCAACTAAGGTAACAATTGATCCAACAGCATAATGATACCAAGCCTCACTATCAATGGCATATTTTCTAATCTTTCTAATCTTCAAGTGCATTTTCTCCATCTTGATCTTGTGATCATCAACGACATCGGCAACATACAACTCTAGTTTCATCTTCTCTTCTTCAATTCTTTTCAATTTTTCTTTCAAATACTCATTTTCTTTTTCAACTAAATTTAACCTATTGACAAGAGGGTTGGTTGGAATTTCCGGTTCACATACCTCCTACATAAAAATATCTATGTCAACTTGATGGGCATAATTTGTCATAAACACGAAATGCAACAAATAGTTATAAAAGAGAATATACCACATCCGAATCATAAACCGGACGAGGGCCGACGGGGACGGATATCAAAACCATGCTACTATGTATAACAAACAACGTACGGGTAAGAAAATTATACAAGTAACTATATATCTAAATCACGCAAACATGATTTTTTTATAAAAAAAGATAAGAACAAGAGCCTCACCAAGGTGGTGCCGGCGACGGGACGGTGCGGGCGATCGACGGTGGTCGTGAGGACGGGGACGGGAAGGCACTAAGTAAACAAAACCTACATACGCAAACTAAGAGTTAATTTGAGCTCAAATTGCATGTAAATCAAATAAACTACCACATATAATTACTCCCAAACTAAAACCCACAAATCACTATACTTATAGAGCATTGCAAGAGCTAATATAGCAATGAGAGATGAAAGGACAAAGTTGCTAACCTTTGTGATCACTTGGATGGATGGCGGGCCTTCAAATCTTGACAAATTTTGGCAAAAATGAAGGATGAGCTCGAGCAATGGGGAAGAACAGAGGAGAGGAAGGAATGAAAGGGGAAAACAGAGAGAAATGGGCTCGAGCTCGATGAAGGGTTTATATAGAGGCATCTTTAGTCCCGGTTGGTTATACAAACCTGGACTAAAGGTGCATCACTAGTCCCGGTTCGTGCCATGAACCGGGACTAAAGGGGTTGGTGGGGCCCCAGCCTGACACCAGCCTGCCACCACCTCTTTAGTCCCGGTTCGTGGCACGAACCGGTACTAGAGGTTCAACACGAACCGGGACTAATGAGTGCCGCCCGCCTAGCCGTTGGAACCGGCGCTAATGGTCACATTAGTGCCGGTCCGTAATTGAACCGGGACTAATGAGGTGAACATTAGGTCATTTTTCTACTGGTGCTTTCGGTTCTTGCATGTTTTGTAACGGTCTATCACATAGCGCCTCCTGATCGACTCTAGCCATAGTATTATCCTTTGACTTCCCCTCTATGCCGAACAATGTACCAAAAAGGGCCTCGGTGATATTCTTTTCAGTGTGCATCACGTCGATGTTGTGTGGGCAAAGGAGGTCTTTGAAGTAAGGCAGATCCCACAAGCATGTCTTGTGAGTCAAAGTGTGTTCCGAATTATACCCCTTGAAATACCCTGGACGCTCTGGATCTGGCTCGAGAGCGTTTAACTGATCCAGGGTCTCTTGGCCTGTGAACGCAGGTGGTGCAGAGTTTTTGACAACTCTACCTTTGATGAAGTTCTTCTTGTCTTTCTTGAACTTATGGCGAGGATCCAGGAACTGTCTATGCAAGTCGAAGCAAGAAAACTTGCGACCCACCTGCAGCCAACGAAACTGAAGAGCTGCCTTGCATGTGGGGCAAGGGAACCTTCCATGCACACACCAGCCAACGAATAGCGCATACGCCGGCAAGTCATGCATCGAGTACATGTACCAGACATGCATTATGAAGTTCTGTTTGCTAGCGGCGTCATATGTCTTGAACCCATTATCCCAAGCTTCTTGCAATTCATCCTTAAGCGGCTGCATGTACACATTCATATTCTTCCCCGGATAGTTAGGCCCTGGAATTATCAACGTCAGGAAAATTTTCTTTCTTTGCATAATCTGTCTGGGGGGGAGATTGAGTGGAATGACAAATACGGGCCAACAACTGTATTGGGTTGCCGTCAGACCAAACACATTGAACCCATCTGTGCTGATGGAGACTCGAGGTTTCCTTGGATCTGCAGCTTTTTGCGCATGTAATGCATCGAAGCGCTTCCACGCAGAACCATCCGATGTGTGTACCATCATCAGATTCCCATCTACATCTAGTTCGGTTCTTTTGCCTATTTTGTGCCATGTCATCTGTCTGGCCGTCTCTTCAACCATGAAAAGACATTGAAGTCTTGGTATGATTGGCATATACCGAAGAACATTAACGGGGATTTTGGTATGCGTCTTCTCACCCATACCGTGGTCTACCACAACATACCTGGAAGACATGCAAATGGGATAATAGTTCAAGTCCGCATACTCAAGCCTAAATAAGGCACATCCTTTGTCACATGCATGTATCTTCTCATAGGGCATCTTAAGTGCATGGAGGATTTTTTCTGACTCGTACAGGTTTGCAGGCATTACATGGCCTTCGGGTAGAAAGCGTCCAAATACTGTCATCATCGCGTCATAGCATTCACTGCCCAAGTTGAATTGAGCCTTTAGAGCCATTACTTGTGAGATGGCATCCAGCTAACAAAGCTCAGTGTGCTCGTGGAGAGGACGTTTTGAAGACTCCAACATTTCATTGACGGCCTTTGCAGATTCCTCCATCTCATCGTCCAAATCCCAAGCATCATCAAACTCTTGCACCATGTCTTCCATCCCGGTACCATGCTCGTCGGTGCGGCTACGAAGCACCTCACCTCTGGCACGTTTGGCAGACTCACCATGAAATGTCCACACCGTATAACCGGGCGTAAAACCACTCTTCTGCAGGTGTTTGCCCATTTCATCCTCTGTCCTCTTGTGCCAATTGTCGCACCCGACACAGGGGCACCAGGTTTTCCTCTGACCATTTGCAAATGCGGCTCTCACAAACCCCTTGGTTTTTGTTAACCATTCATTGGTCTTGTCTTTCTGACTAGTGTGACCGGTCTACATCCATGCACGATCACTCATCTTGCCTAGCTACTGGACACACAAGAAATATATATATAATTCAGCATGTATATATTCATCAGTTAATCTAGTTTGTCAATTTTATTACGTCAATGCAACCTACACTCTAATAGGTAAAGATAGGTCCTAATCCCACCCGAGTATGTGTAGATTGGGTTTGTTTTCCCATGCTCTGCTCCGGATCTGACGCAAAATTTCGGTAGCACCTCCCCGCTGTTCTCCTGATACATGTCTTCGCAATAAACAGAGAGGATGTGTACCCAGAGAACAACAGGGGGGCACTGACGAAATTTATGCATCGGATCCGGAGCAGAGCATATGGGAAAACGAACCCAATCTACACATACTCGGGCTGTCCATGGATAACATTGGACAATTCGAAAGAATCACGGTTATAAATATGCAAATGCATGCAAATTTATAACTGTAGCCCTTTCGAACGGGAGACGCATACTGGTCATGCATACTCATGATTGAAGACACCTATAGCTAGCAAGTTTCATCGGCACGAAGACCGGAACAAAGCAAATAATTAAGGGGGGAGGAGGAGATGTCATTTGTGCTCACCCACGAACACAGGGGCGGAGCTCGGCAAACACACGGGGAGGTCGTTGAACACCAGACCCTGGTAGCGACGAAACACTGCACATTTAAATCCACCCGATCAACACAAATATTCAATCGCGATAAAATATAACTGCACATATAAGTACTATTCTATTTTTTTTATTATTCTCCTCTATTCCTTCTTCTTCTCCTATTTTTCTTCTTCTTCTTCCTCTCCTTCTTTTTTTCTCCTCTTCTTCCTCTCCTCATTTTCTTCTTCCTCTTCTTCTTTTTTCTCCTCTATCTTCTTCATGGCCAACGCATCATTTTCTTCTTTCTGCTTTTCTCCTCTTCTCTCCCCTTCTTCTTCTTCTTCTTTCTTCTTCTTCTCTTCTTTCTTCTCCTCCTCTCTCTTCCTTCTTTTCCTTTTGTTCCTCTTCTCTTCTCTTCTTCTTCTTCTCTTCTTCTTCTTCTTTCTTCTTCTTTTCTCTTCTTCTTCTCTCTTCTTCTTCTCTCTTCTCCTCTTTTTCTTCTTCTTCTTCTTTCTTCTTTTCTTTTCTCCCTTCTCTTCTTCTCTTCTCTTCTTCTTCTTCTTTTCTTCTTCTTCTTCTTCTTCTTCTTCTTCTTCTTCTTGTTCTTCTTCTTCTTCCTCTCTTCTGTCTTCTTCTTTCTTCTCCTTATTTTTCCTTCTCTCCTCTCTTCTCTCTTCTTCTTCCTTCTTTTCCTTCTTCCTCTTTTCTTCTTTTTCTATCTTCTTTTTCCTCTTTTCTTTTCCTCTCCCCTTCTTCCTTTTTTCTTCTTTTCTTCTTCTTCTTCTTTTTCATCATAAAATGTACTAACCTAAAATATGACTATCATAAAATCTACTGACCTAAAATATGACTAAATCAAAAAAAATCAACTAACCTAAAATGCGCTAACAGTACAACCTAAAAAAGCAACTAAATCAACTAACTTAAAATGCACTAACCTAAAATCTACTAACAGTACAACCTAAATAAAAAAAGCAAAAAAAAGCAAGAACCCTCACCGAGGGGTGCGGCTGGGCGGAGCGGCCCCGGGGCGGCGGGCAGCCTGCGCGGAGGGGTGGTGGGCGGAGGTGTACCGGGGGTGTGGCATCTATGCCCAGGACTCAGATCGTCTGATGATCATCAATTTGGGGTATATGAGAACCGAGAAAGTAAAGTACCGGTGAAGTACTTCATACCAGAATACTCGAGCAAGCAAGGATATATAAACTACATATCACATTATAATGGAGAAATGCTGTTATTTGGACTGTGCTGCAAAGCCCAGAATAGAGAAGGCCGGTCCTATCGAATACTACATCTTACAAACCTTCACACGGCCATCATCTTGCAGCAAGTCGAAGAGGTAGAATAGCATTTTATTTAACCAACATGTGTATACAAGCTTAAACGATCCTTCTCGACTCCCGACGATAAGCGAGCCCGAACTTCAAAATAAATAACAAGTATCTCAGTTTAAGTAGTAAATCGGAGATACACAAACTGAGCGGTCCTTTACCGTAGGCCGCGCTATCGATATAAGTTCATGAGCGCGGATGAATGGCCCTTGCAGGTCCACTAGCGGGTGGGGTTCAACAAACAAAGGGGGGGAACCAAGGCTGCCGAACAAACAAGAATGCGTAAAATCAACTCGCCAAAACAACGGACCCACTTGTCTGTGGTTGTAAAAAAAAAAAATGCCCGTCCTCGTAAGATCAGCACAAAGCAAAAGCGCCTAGCCTAGGCTCGGCAGAGAGGTCATCCACCCGGACTAACCTATGCACCCTAGTCTCGGTCCCACTCCCTTTGCACCCCTGCGCGTTGCGAGACTGGCCGGGGTTCAGGCGCGACCTGACTCGTCCGTGAATATCCACCCAAATCCTGACAATCATCCCGCACGGTTATCGTTACTTCAGAGAGCTTTCGATAAGCGTACTTTGCAGTAGGTTTCCCATAACCATTATCCCACGTGGGGTGGTAAGTTCGTATAGGTCAACGTCGAACCCACTCATATCCACACAACCCAAATCCAATAGGCTCATTATATCAGCGGAGACAATCAGAGTCTCTGATGCTCCGCCCCAATGTCCCACTCGAGTGCCCTTCCAGGGCACACCTGAAAATCATAGATATCCCCATAGGTTACCCACCAGGGTGGACCCCCTGTAACAAGGTAAGTGCCGTGTGGTCAAATCATCAGGGTGAACGTATGAGGTAGAGTCACCCTCGAGGTTCACACTGAGGGGTCGTCACGACAGAAGTCGTATCGAAGTTAGAAGGATGAATCACCCTCGCTGACACCGACCGAACAGCTATACTGGCAGAGAGTAATTCATCGTGAGTGCGTTACGAAGGTGCTCACCCCGGCATCTATAGTTTTTACTACGCAGATTCGTACAACTTATGGGGTGTGAAGATGAGGTTCGGTCCCTGTCGACGATCACTTTGATTGAGTCATCGATGATCAAGCAGGTCAACCAAGGGTAAAGGTGGTGGGTCATGATCTGGGTGGGAAGGGGGGGGGGGGGTCACTACCCAAGAACACTAATACAGTAGCGTACAGGAAGTTATCCATAGTCAGGTAAGGTAGCAATGAAACAGGTTTACAACAGCAGGCTTTGCCATGCAATAATAGAGCATCATTATTAGCGAAATCTAATGCAGAGCAAGGGAGCAGAAGGTATGATGTCGATAGGGGGGGGGGGGGAATCTACTGGAATGCTCAAGGGGGGGCTTGCTGGTTGCATCTTTCAAGAGGGTAAGGTCTCAACGGGGGGGGGGGGGGGGAAAAAAAAAAAGTCGTAGGCGAAACTGTGGGAAAGGGCGGAGAGTAGTTCGTATCCGTGTGCAGAGGGAGGGGGTGAGGGGGCGCGGGCGTTCGTCCGTCACTTTCAGAGTGCTTAGAGCGTATAATATAGGGGTGTCGAGAATAATAATTTCACGGTAATGGGGAGAAAAAAAGGGGGTGGAAGGGGGGGGGGGAATCAAACAATATGTAGACATGCCTAAGGGGGAGTGAAATGGTGAATGCGTGTGGAAAAAAATCTAAAAGCGTGGGGGGGAAGGAAAAAAAGGGGGGGGGGGGGGGGGAGGGAGGGGGGGGGAAAAGGGGGGGGAAAGGGGAGGGAGGGGGGGGGGAATAAGGGGGGGGGTGGGGAAGGGGAAACTCCTCGAACTAAACGATTAGTTTAGATTTAAATTTATTGTGATTTAGGGTTTTATTAAAGTTGGGGCACTATTCATTACGTGAAAAATCAAATTCCTAACATTTAATGTTACTGAAGCTGCCGGCTGCGTTAACGGGAATGGACTTGGGAGGGGACGTAATCGGTTTCGATCGGCGTAATCTTGAGGCGAAGTTTGCATGATAAAAATTTTCAGGTCGGTTGTATAAACTGTTTATTTAATATGATTTTCTAAAGTTTTTATATTACTGAAATTGAAATTTAATTAATTATTTAATTCAACATTATCCGAAACAGTGCTGCGATGACATCAGCATGACATCATCTGATGTCCGCAGGCCGCCTGAACGGGGTGGGGTTCCCAACTGTCATAAGCTGGTTAGTTTAGTTAGGGTTAACTAATTAATTAACATTAATTAAACTAATAATTAAAATTATATTAAATCTAAAACAGAGTTAATTTATCTAATTAATGACACTAATTAATTAAACTAATTATTTATGTTATTTATTTATTTATTTATTTATTTATTATATTTTTTTTCTCTAAACGTTTTTTTCGTGGCGGGGCCCGTTTGGTCAGTGTCTCCGTTCGTCCCCACTGTCTGTGACCGAGGGGGCCATCGGGCGGCGGGCGCGGGGGAAGGAAAGAGCGTGGCGTCGCGCGTAATGGGCGGGGGCGCTCGCACGGTCGCACGCGATGCGTGTGTTCGCGTGGCAAGGGGCAGGGGCGAGCGCGGGGCTGCGGCGCGCGGGTGGCGGCTCGGTGCGGCGCACGGGTATTCGTGTGGACGGTGGGCGCGCCCTGTGGAGCGGAGGCGACGCGGGTGCGCGGCGAGAAGCACGGGGGTTGCAGTGGGAGCGTCGTGCGTGGCTTTCGCGTCGGCGCAGGAGGGGCCGTGCCACGGCCGGCGCCCGGGGCTCAAGGTCGCATGCGTGCGGGCGGCACTTGTGGTCCCCGGGGGCTCTGTGATCAGGGGAGGAGGGGGCAGGCCCTGCTCAGCGGCATAGATCGGAGCAACAGCGGTGGGCGGGAGGGGCGGAGCATCCGTCGGCAAGGAAGAGCAGCGTCGGGGATCCTCACCGTGGGTTCGTATGGGCGGCAAGGCAGCGGGGGGGGTTCGAGCTCGAGGGGGAACGGGCGACGGGGATGCGGGCGGCGGCGTCGGCGTCAATCCGCGGTCGAGGGCGCGGGGCCGAGCGATCGCTCAGGCCTCGGGTCGCCGTTATCGTCGATGGCGAGAGGGCTCGGGGTAAGAAGGCCGGAGACACGGCGATGTTGACGGGTCGCCGCGACGAGGCGAACGGCGTTGGGCCGTCGTCGGCTGGGCGGGACGGGATCGGGGATCCCGATCCAGATGGGGGGGAGGACAAAGCGAGGGGGGGTGACTGTTCGGCTAGGGTTCGGGGGGAAAGTGCGGCTGTGGGGGTAGGTATATGGGCCCATGTGGGTCGCAGTTTGCCGGGCCGTCTGGGCCTTCGTCCCTTGGTAAGGGGGGGGGGGGGACATGGTCCTTTGTTGGGTTGGGTGTTGTTGTTCTCTTTTTTCTTCTTCTCTGGTTTTCTATTTCTTTTCCTTTTTCTTTCTTTTCTTAATGATTCCCTTTACGGCCTCTCTATTAAAGTAGCTAGGCCTCAAATGGTTTTTGTAAAATATGGAGACCTAGTTCATAAATAGCAGTGCATGTATCCCTAACACCCCTAAAATTAGTTTGGACAAACATCATTCCAATTTATTTCAGATGTTCCTAAGATGGTTAGTTAAATATATCGTTATCCTGTTTGAGGTTGTTTCGGTCACTTAATCCCAGTCCAATTATAATTGGTTTCCAATTTAGATATCCTCTGGAATATTTGTTATTTACTGACATTTTAGTTTCTATGTTGGACAACTTTTAC
Organism: Thinopyrum elongatum; assembly: GCA_011799875.1. Lineage (NCBI taxonomy): Eukaryota > Viridiplantae > Streptophyta > Magnoliopsida > Poales > Poaceae > Thinopyrum > Thinopyrum elongatum. The sequence continues at coordinate 523,058,475 of CM022297.1, read as the reverse complement.
ATAGTCCACTTTCATTAAATTTGAATTTACTTAGGATTTGAAATGCAATAGAGTGCTAATGATGGAATTATTCAGTGTTAATCTCGCGGGTGGACAGTCCTTATCAAGTGATTACTGTTGGCTAATGGGCACCGGGGGTGTTCACGAGATTCGGCTTGTGCATCAAAAGCCGAGACCCAAAGTTATCCAGATGAGTCCCACCAATAATCTACCTATAGCGGTAATTATACCTGACCCCGTTCTAACTGAAATTTGCATGTGCCCCCTAGGTTGCATGGGCCACCTCTAAATTTCAAATGAACATCTGTGTTTGTGTGTTTGGACTACTCATGGAGCGACCGGGGGCAGATCAGTATCTCCATGCTAAGCGGGTTATGCTCTGAATGAGGTGGTTTTATTCACTCGTCCTTGGCATGATATGATCGTATAATAGGGATGCCCAGTCGCGAAAATCAAAAAGGTTGCAAATACTTAAACAAAACTCCCCCAGATTGAGTGTTTGTATGGAGCCTAAACCGGAAACGTGTATTCGGCTAGCCGGTGGAGTGTAAGTTGTGTTTGTGGAGGGGAGTAACTTTAACTTTTACGTTTAATCGGTTGGGAACCGCCGCTATGTGTTTAGCATGGAAGATATGATACTCTGGTTGTAACGTTGAACATGAAGGGTTTGCCCTTCCCAAAATTGTTTATCTCTGTTTTTTAAAACTTTGAGCTGCTGGCACCTCTGGCAAATCCCTGCTTCCCTCCGTGAAGGGACTATCTATTTTAATTCTATGTTGAGTCATGCACCTTCTCAAATAAGCGCCAGATCTGAGAGAACTATTGTCCCATCCTCATCATTGTGTATAGTTAATGTTGGATTCAGTCAATGACTGGATCTTTCTGTTCTAACCATGAATTACAATGTTTAGTCGGGCTGCTGGAACTTTGAGTGGCCTCGCATTTATGTTTTGCAGGGTCTCGGAAAGGCCAGTGATATAAACCGTTATTGTCATATGTAATCATGGTTATTTTCACAAGTCTTGGTCATTTGAGATATCTTATATGCTCCCTCCCGGGGGTAGTTGCTTCTTCTATTGATATGAGTTAATATATTTTTAGGAGTTATTGGTTTACATGTTAGTCATAATCGTTTTTTAATAAAACCTGTGGTGCTACTGTAAGCTTATTTACGTAAACAATAACAAAGAGTTTGTAAAAGTTTTCTTTATCCACTTCAAGTTATTCTAATCAACTGAATTGCTGAGGACAAGAAGGTTTAAGCTATGGGGTGATACTTCTCCGGCGTATCTACCTTTCATCACGCTTTTGCTCTTGTTTTTTTACTCTAAAATTTTGTCATGATTTGAAATGAAACGAACCCGGACTTGACACTGTTTTCAGCAGAACTAATCATGGGTGTTGTTTTTGTGCAAAATAAAAGTTCTCGTACTGGAACACGAAACTTTTTGGAGTAATTGGTTTTTACATAAATGAACATTCTGGTAGCCAAAAACCACCGGAGGGGGCCCTAAGCTCGACACAAGACCCCAGGGTGCCCCCCCTCTGGTGTGCCCTGGTTGGTTTTATGCCCACCCTATGGCCCCGCAGACCCTAATTCTGACGCTATAAAAAAATCCTATTTTCTTAGAACAAATACAGGAGAAGTTTCATGCGTGTACACGATCCGGGAGCCAACCGCCACTAGATAAAACTTCCTCCAACATATCTATGAATTTTTTTGTTCCATGCTATATATTAATCTATTTGGATGTTTTATCGCATTTAATATGCTATTGTTATATTAGTATTTGGGACTAACCTGATAACCTAAAGCCTACAGTTGCCAGTTATGTTATTTCCTTCTTTTGAGTTTTAAGAAAAGGAATATCAACGGAGAAAATCCAAAGGAATAAAACTTTATGAGTTTTTTCTTGACTACAGAAGACATCCACGGAGACTGTGGAGAGGGGTGACAAAATCAGAATGCACGAGGAGGCCACAAGCGCTCAGGGCGACCGGAGGGCGCCCTGAGGGACTAGTTGTGGGCCTCGCGGGTCGAGGTATAGTCCCTCCAACCCGTAATTCTGCCTATAAAATTCCCAAATATTCCCAAACCACCAAAAGCGTCCACCAACAATACTTTCCAATCGCCCGCCGTCAATAGCCTTGTAAAGTCCCCGTGAGATCCCATCTAGGGCATATTTTTCCGTGACATGTGTCGGAGGGGGATGTCATCAGGAGGGCCTCTACATCACCTTGTGCCCAAACCGATGAATGGTGCTGAGTGATTTTACACAGACTACAGTGTCCATAGCTAGTAGCTTAGAGTGGCTTCTGCTTTCTTTCGGGGGGTTTCTTGGGTGTCATGCGTGAAAAAGTGGTAAGGTGGTAAGGGTAGGGCGGTTGAAGATTCTGAATATGGAAGAGAAGGGTGGGGGTCGGTTGGGGCTGGAGGGGGTGTTTCTAAGGTTGTGGGGTATAAATTATTGGGGGTGTAGGTGGTGGGGGGGGGTGTTTATGTTGATGGGGGTAGTTGTGGGAGTTGGGATGGGGGAATCTAATCTGGGCGATTTGGGGGGTGTGTGGATTCTTAGTAGATGAGAGTGCATATGGGGGAGAGGAGGGTCGTAGTGGATTAAGTGAGGATATGGGCGGCCGTGGTGAGAGTTTCTTTTGGGTTGGGGGGGGTGGGATCTGGGGCATCTATAAAAGGTATTGGGGGTCTTGTGGAAGGCTTGGTAAAGAAATGATAATTTAAGTGTGATTGGTTGAATAGAGTTAGCGAGTTCGGAGGGAAGAGCGTTTGAGATTGTGCTTTTCCTCTCTTGATCTTCAATACAAAGTTCTCCTTGATGTTCTTGGAGATCTAATCGATGTACTACTTTGTTTGCGGTGTGGTTTGTTGAGATCCGATGAATTGTGGATTTATGTCATTGATCATATTTATTTGAGTCTTCTCTGAACTCTTTTATGCATGATTAAGATATCTTTGTATTCTCTTCGAACTATCGGTTGGTTTGGCCAACTAGATTGGTTTTTCTTCTTGCAATGGGAGAGGTCTTAGTTTTGGGTTCAATCTTGCCGGTGTCTCACCCAGTGACAGTAAGGAGGTTAGCGAGGCACGTATTGTATTGTTCCATCAAGGATAAAAAGATGGGGTTTATATCATATTGCTTGAGTTATCCCTCTGCATCATGTCACCTTGCTTAAGGATTACTCTGTTCTTATGAACTTAATACTCTAGATGCATGCTGGATAGCGGTCGTGTGTGGAGTAATAGTAGTAGATGCAGAATCGTTTCGGTCTACTTGTCACGGACGTGATGCCTATATTCATGATCATTGCCTTAATATCTCATAAACTTTGGGCTTTTTCTATCAATTGCTCAACAGTAATTTGTTTCACCCACCGTATGCTATCTTCAAGAGAGAAGCCTCTAGTGAAACCTATGGACCCCGGGTCTATTTTCCATCATATATTTTCATATCTATAACCAAAAAACCAATACCCAAAAAAATATTATTTAGATTTATTTAGTTTGCCTTTTTATTTAGCTTTATACCTGTCTCTATTAGACTCACTCTTGTTCGAGACCTGAAGGATTGACAACCCTTTTTCGCTTGAGTGCAAGTGTTTGTTAGTTTGTGTAGGTGCATAGATTGGAGACTTGCTTGTGCCTCCTACTGGATTGATACTTGGTTCTTAACTGAGGGAAATACTTATCTCTACATTGTGTGCATCACCCTTTCCTGTTCAAGGGAAAAATCAACGCAAGCTAAGAAGTGCAGGCAGCACCTTCCTGAGCCGTCCATTGGGGGCCGTGGAGTTCTAGGCATCAATCCTACCAAGGGTGAGCCGATCATAAACTCTCATCTCTTGCATTACATTATTGTGCCATTTGCCTCTGCTCGTTTTTTCGCTCTCCCCCAGCTTCCTAAAACATTTTCAGAAAAACATAAAAGATTTGCCTTTTATTCGCCCGGGTTCTTTTCTGTCACACTTTTTTCATTTGCTTGTGTTTGCTGTGTGCTAGATTGGCTTGTTTTGCCTTATGGTCCCCCATGGAGCTTTGGATCTTAATATAGGATTGGAAGAGATTGAAAATAAACGCTAAAAAGTTCATGTTCTTACAATTTGAGCATAAAGTTTCTTTTAAATGAACTAAAAAAAAAAACTATGAATGGAGTATATTAATAAAGGCGCGATGATGTTACTAAGGAAATATATGGCCTTAAATCTCAATTTTGCTCATATTGAAAGTTTAGTAGGCCAAATTTCCGAGTAAATAAACTACTTTGGTAATAGGATGGCCGCTAAAACCGGATCCTTTGAAATAATGATGAAAGATCTTCAGTGATTGGTGTACTAGCCTATTGAATCTTTGTTTTTCTAAAATATAAATCTTGATAACGATGGGACTGGAGATGAGTCAACTGTTAGCTAGAGGGGGGGAGGCATCCCATAATTTGTAGTTTAAAGATCTTAATGAAAAATTGACAAAAGTGGCATTGGCTAGGTCAAACTTTAAGTAAGCGATGAACCCCTCTTTTTGGATTTTAAGGAATTTAATAATGATACATTGTTCTTAATTAGATTGTGTATTCTTTGTTGCCATCCATGTTGAACTCCTCCTCATGCTTACAATCAAAACAAAGCTTTCTACTAAACATATCATTGATGCATGTGGGCCATCTTGTTAAGAGAAATCTTGAATTGGAGTTATTATCCCTAGAAACTTTATGATGAGTGGGGAACCTACTATTAAAGATTAAGATTAGATTATTATTGTTATGCTCTTTTTGTGATTTGGTGCTAGTGTTTCCACGATCCAAAAACTTTATGTGATTGTTTAGGTTTTTCGTGAATTTAACGATTGTCCTTCAAATTTGCATCTCGCGGATCCACTATTAAGAAACCTATGGAAGGGATTTAATGATGTTCTTATTGTTGCAAATAGGAATTATGTGCTCGTAGTTTCATTGTTCTTGATATAGATTGCATTCCTACATTCCTATTATTCTGTAAGGAAAAATCGTCTCATTTTCTTTTTCTCCGCCTTTATTTCTTTGTTTTCTTCTTTTCATTTCCTGTTCCTTTCCTTAGAACGATTGTGTCAAATTATTGATGTGAAAGAGAGCGAAACATTAGATTTCAATTCCGTCAAGGAAGGCAATTGAACACTTGCCCAAGAAATAAAATTATGTTTGCCGATACTGAATCTATTATGAGGGCTACTTATGTTTTGATACCAAAGATACAATACCGTAATTCTAATGTTTTGAATGCCAGCTACTGGCGTTAAACAATAGCGCTTTTTGGGAGCACCACAATTTTATTTTTGGATGTTTTGTGTTTTGATTTTGAATTGCTACTTTTCAATAAATAACAATTATTAACCTCTTAGTAATTGTCTTTGGTGATGGTTATTAGTGTTTGAGCCAAGTAAGTAACCTTTGGGATGGTCTAGGGGTGATAGTTGATATTGGATCTTGCCTGACAAATAGAAACTTTTGTGCGCTGTGGCCAGAATTTTGAAGGTGAAAATCAACAGGAATGATCTTTTGATCTGAATTTTTTTAAAAGTGTGATATGAAAATTGTTCTAAAATTTCCTACTTTTTTCATAATTTTGGGTTGAGATAATTATACAATACGAAATTTCAGATTCTCTACAGACTTTCCGTTTTTGACAGATTCGTTTTTCTATGTGTGTGTTTGCGTTTATTTTGGATGAATCTATGGGTAGGTATCAGGGGGGGTTGAACCATGGAGAAGTATGGAATACAGTGAGATATTACACCAATATATAAAGAATGAGTTCCAACAGTTACCTAAAGTTGGTGATTTATATATTATACTAACGGATCTTATGAGTTTTCCTGTTGATTATTGTGGTTGTAAATTTTGCAAGTTTCGGGTAAGAGATTTTGGATGGACCAACGTAATAAGGATTGGCGAAGATCCTGAAGCTGGGGGATGCCCAAAAGTAATATTCCGGATCACCAACATCTAAGCTTGGGGAGGCCCGGATGGCATCCCCTCTTTTGTCTTCAATCCATACGGTAAATTAAACTTTGAGACTATATTTTTTATTCACAAACATGATATGTGTTTTGCTTGGAGCGTCTGTGATTATATTAGTCCTTTTGCTTTTTATTTGCCACATCATCCTTGCTGTACACACCGGTTTGAAGAGGGACACACATTATCGTGAATTTATAGAAATACTCTATGTGCTTCACTTAATCTTTGTGACTAGCAAGTTTGCTCTATGCCTTCACTTATGATATTTTTAGTTAATTTGATAAATGCCACTCCAAATTTGGCGATTCCAAGAAATGCCAAGCAATGCCCAACTTTGAAAATGTTCATTTCATGCCATTTCCAGTGGCATTTTCGAAGTCTGTTAGTGGCCGTTTTTCAAATTTGCAAAAAATTTGGCAGTGGCATTTTCAGAGTTTGGAAATTGCAGTGGCATTTTATGAATCGCCATAATTGGAGTGGCATTTATCTAATGAACCCATCTTTTTAGGACACGGCGGTGGCTTTATTTATAGAATTTGTTGAACCTCTCATGCTTTCACTTTATATTATTTGTGAGAGTCTTACAGCAGGGTATTTGCTTAGGTTTGAATTTCGGAGGTCCCTAATATGATGGGCATCATGGAGGGATATAATAAAAACTTTTTCATATAAAGAGGCATGAATATCGGAGGAGAAGTTTGGATTCCTTGCATTTGTTTGAGATATACAAGATGGTGATATTAGGAGTCTGCTAGTGAGAATTGTGGATTGGTAGAAATACTTGTTTTAAAGTTTGTGATTCCTGCGGAGCATGCACGTAGTGGCGAACAGTTATGTGATGAAGTCCGGCGCACTGATTTTATTTTTTGATTGTCTTTCGCTTATGAGTGCGTGTCATGGACTAGGCGTGGGCATTACTTTATTTTGTATGGCTATAAATTTTTGCAATAAGTATCTAGTTTTTAGATAATGTTAGTCCATGGATTATACTCACTCGTCCACCGCTTCCACATTGCTAGCACTCTCTAGTACCGGCGGCAATTTTCGCCGGTGCTTAAACCCAACCGTATAACCTTTCCTCCAAAACAGCCACCATCCCTACCTATATTGGGCATTTCCATAGCCATTCCCATATAATATGGCCATTCAACTTCCACTGTTCCGTTTATTATGGACACGCACCATCATTGTCATATTGCTTTGGCATGATCATGTTGTTGGCATAGTATTGTGGAAGGACACGAGTCATATTTTATACATGTCACTCTGTTATCATAGCCACATCCTGGTACAAACCGCCGGAGGCATTCATATAGAGTCATATCTTGTTCTAGGTATTGAGTTGGTAATTTTCAGTTAATTAAATAAAAGTGTGATGATCAATCATTATTAGAGCATTCACTACTAAGGAATCGCTGATATTGCCGTGTGCCGTGTGTCGGCCTGGCAATGCAAAAGGACCAGAAATGCTAAGACGGCAAAGGTCTTTGTCGTCAGCCGCGAACGGCAAACCTGTCCCGGCACTGTAAGTTACGGTAAACAGATCTTGTCATCTGTTTTCGCATAGCGGACGGCAAAGACCCCTTTGCGTCGGTGGAAGACGCAAAAGAAGGTGGACGGTAGAGAATAGTCGTTAGCCCTGTTAGGTTGCTAAACGAGAGGCTTTGTCGTCCTGCCAGCTGACGGCAAACATGCCCTCCCCCTTTGCTCTGCTGCCGAATCTCATGACGTCAGCAGACCGTCTACCCTCCACCGTCTCTTTGCCGTCTCCACAGACAGCAAAAACCAAACCCCCCCCCAATCCTTTTGCCTCCGGCCATAACATGACGGCAAAAGTGGACCAAATGGGCCAAGCTCCCAGTTGCACAGTTGGTGCCACGTGGCCTCTTTGCCATCTGTGGCATAAGGCAAAGGACCCCATGCACGTCGGTGGCAGAAACGGCAAAGAGCAGGCATTGTATCTGTTTAGGTTACTGTTTTTCTTATATCCAAGCATTTTCCAATTTCAAGCAAATATATGATATATATATATTAATATATATATTTATATATTTCAACAGGCTATTTCCAGCAAACATATGAAGATAGCCAATAGTTTTCATCATACATACATAGGTCCATCAACATAAACATAGCAGTTTCCACATACAAGTTTCCATCATACATATTACAATATTTTCATCCATATAGCAAGTTCCACATGTTCATACGATACACAAAAACATAAAGGGAAACAACCACTCCATCAATGCAAAGCTTCCTGAGTGAATGAAATCTGCAAATGGGAAATACGAAAGTTAGAGAAAGAAGAACTAGAAGAAGAAGAAAGAAGAAAATGAAGAAGAAGAAGAAATATATGGCATTTATGATCTAAACTTAGGAAAACATGACATGATAGCTAACTTATTAAATTGTATCAATTTATCTGAGCTAACTCAGGAAAATGGATCATTATGTGCGCTAACTTAGGTACATGGTCATTTAATTAGCTAACTTAGGTAAAATGGGATCATTTATGAGCTAATAAACTTAGGGTAACATGGATCATTTATGTGCTAACTTAGGTCAAAATAGTCTTTATTAGATAACTTAGGTAAAATTGATCATTTATGAGCTGAACTTATAAAAGATCATTTATGAGCTACTTAGGTAAAATGGATCATTTTGGAGTCTAACTTCGGTAAAATGGATCATTTATGATCTAACTTAGGTAAAATGGATCATTTGGGAGCTTAACCTAGGTAAAATGGATCATTTTGGAGCTAACTTTGTAAAATGGATCATTTTGGAGCTCACGCTAGGTAATTATAACCATTTTTTGAGTACTAAGCATATTATGCCATTGTTTGACATAAGTAAGCTAAGTAATAGTCATTATTGCGCTAAACCTAGGTACTTTCAAGCATATTTAAAGAGAACGAACTTAGCATATTAACTACTTAGGTTGAGTGTCATTTTAGAGCCTAACTTAAGGTGAATGGATCATTTTGGATGTCTAACTTAGGTAAAATGGATCCTTTTGGAGCTAACATATGTAAAATAGAGCATTTTGGAGCGAACTTAGGTAAATGGATCATTTTGGAGCTACCTAGGTAATTATGCCTTTTGAGTTTAACTAAGCTATTATGCCATTTTTCACATAAGTTACCTAAGTATAGGTCATTATTGAGCTACCTCTAGTTGTTTGTTCTACTAAGCATATTGTAGAGCGTAACTAGAGCAAACTTTGGTCATTTTGGAGCTAACTTAGGTAAACTGGATATGTTTGATAGCTAACTAACTTAGGTAAACATTAGTTCATTTTGGGAGCTAACTAGGTATTATGTCCATTTTTGAAGTTAACTAAGCCTATTATGCCATTTTTGACATAAGTAAGCTAAGTCTAGGGTCTTATTAGCTAACAATATAGGTCCTGTAGCATTTAGAGCTAACTTAGCATATTAGAGAGCTAACTGGGGTCATTTGGTAAGCAATCTTGTAGGAAATAAAACTAAGTCCTAGGTCCTCATCATCAGGGATAAAGCCACGCAACATCACCCGGCATTACCCGCTCAGCCATATGTGCCAATCATGACTCTTGAGGGGGCACCAAACATTTTCAATTGTTCAATACACGAAGACTGGCGACTCCCCTTCATGGTGGTAGCTGTCCTTGCAGGGTACCCATGCGGGGAACATCACTTTCCTTTTTGCACCCACAAAAATTTCCGGCTCATATCTGGCCGTCCCAAGATTGAGCTTGTGGCTGGTCGTCCAGTTCTGGCGTTTCGCTTCACAATGCAAATCCGGGGCTATTGTTCCCTTTTGCGTAAGGACCTTAGTCTCCGGTTCTACAACCGGCCCTAAGAGGGTGGGGACTAAAGTCCCCCGCCTTTAGTCCGGTGTCAACCTAACTGGGACTCAAAGGCCCCCAGCAATGTCATGAGGCCGCGCGCGCCGGTTGGGCTGGGAGACCTCAACCGGACTAAAAGGTTTAGGGGTTTAATGGGTTTATATGATTTATTTTTTGTTTTCTGTTTTCTGTTTGCATTAATTCTTTTCATTTCAAACATATTTTTACGCTACTATCCATATGTACACGTTATGCATATATATAAATAGAATTTCTCGGTAGTGACCGTCAATATGTATCATCGAATTTCTCGCACGACCATTCCCAGACCATATATCTATACAATTTGGTCTATACAATTTCTCCTACAATTTGCAAGATTCATTACACTGGTATGCATTAGGTCGATCGACTAGGTGAACGGTTAATGGTATTCTCCTTTGGGATTCTATACTGTCCAACAAAATCCCGCTATTTCCTCTTAAATAATCGCTCATACACGATTCTCTGTAGGAGCTGATCCCCCCGCATGTCCCTCAGTCCTCCTCTTTAAGAAGGAAGATCAATATGCATGTATTAGTTGTGTGTGTATATATACTAGATAATTAGGTAACAAAATTTGTGAAAGTGGTCTGGAGGAGGGTGGATGTGCAACCTGACCATTTTTTCTATCATCTTTGCTCCTTTCGGACGCCCTCGAGGCGAATGTTCCTCGGCGCAAACGTAGTATGCACCTAATTAGTCCCGGTGCCTGGTTCAGGGCGCTTTGGCGAGAATAGAATTCAATCAGATAAATAAGTTAATCAAGCAGGATATTGGTGATTGAAACTAGAATTAAAGAAGAATGTAGCTAGCTAGTACTACTTACTTAATTACCTTGGGTCGCACCCAGTTCAGCTGTTGTTTTCCATTGGCCTTTAAACCTTTTTGATGACTTTTCCCAAGACCTGCCGCCAACAAGGAAAATGAATAAAGAAGTTATATAATTAGTTGGAGTATCAGGAAAGCAACTAAAGAGGCCGACTAGTGCTATAAGTGATTGAAATTACGTGCGACCATCCCCTTCACGATTTGGATGTATTCATTAGATCTTTTAAGTATGAGTTCTACTTGAAACTTTTCCCTCGTCAACTCAATGAGTTAACTAAATCAATGGAACTGCATGCACACATGTTTTGTAATTAGCTAGCGGCATGTTGCATAAACTCATCAAGCTACACTTATTAACATTATAAGCAAAAACAGAATGTTAGTACAAGGAACAGTTGTCACTCACCCGAAATGGTTAGGAAGTAGTATTTCTGGTTGGGTATTTAGTCGCACCCAAGAACTCTAGCAAGGTTTTTCTCTAATGTATGGTCGATCATATTCGAATGACCCATGTCTCTTCATGTAATTGATTTGGGTCAATGAACCCAATGGCAGTAGCGTCCAGCTTTTTTACCATTTCATAGATCTTCATTCGCATAATACCACAAAAAGAATATAGTGAGGATAATTATAGTTAAGAACGAGCCACTACAGCTAGGATAGAGAGCTTAAATTACAGAAGAAAACACTACATCGACAATAGATTGTCTGAGTGCGTCTTGATTGTAACTGAAACAGTTCTTGTAAGAACTAACCCACAGATTTTTCATGGAATTAATGCTCTTCTTTAGTACTTGCAACCTGACGGACCCTTTATCGGTACGTTTGGGCTTCTCTCATGCTACCATTGGCAATTCAATACAGTCTTGTTTGATGCCGCCTTGATCTCCTCAGGCTTGCCCAGAGTGTCGACGCGGCGGACATATTTCTGTTTTAGTTTCCTACTCTTCTAAAACATGCCATGGCTCGATCTCTAGGAGTTATTCTACACCGTGACACGCCTGCTTCACGCCATCATTGCTATGATCATACGGTTATTACCACTGATCGGTTCTGCCGGTACTCACGATGTTTGTTCAATAGGCGAGGGATCGATTCACCCGCGTGTGTCTCCCAGTGGGGAGACAGTGTTTCCCTCGGCGTTTTTTGGCAGCTACTTCGGCTCGAGTCTCAGGGCTCGGCTCCTTTTTTTTGTGCCTTGATATGACTTTCTTATTTCGGGCGCCATAGTCTCTGACGTAAATATGCTATGTAGCGGTGCTGTAGTTACTCCATAAAATAAAGCTGCGTCAATGGGACATGCTCATGGTACTTTGTCCTCTGGCCTGCGGAGGGGGCGGTTCGGTCCAAATGAGGCTTATTTGAAGGCTAGCACTTGTCGATCTCGTGTTCTCGCCCGAGGATCAGGTGGTTAAGGCAACCTCGGAGAGGCTTGCAGGCTTGGACCATCAATCTGTATTTCTTGCCTCCTCATTGCTCAAGCACTGAGACCGCCATAGCTGTTTGTGGTGCGCTCTACTTCCGCTGTTGCTTAGGCGGCGGCAGCGACCGATGCTGAGGCGACGGAGAGAATTACGCGGTGCTGACTTGGAGGTAGGGAGTCGGCCTGACGCGAGTGCCGGACTTGGAGGATGAGGAGTCGGCTGATACGTGGTGCCGGACTTCCTTGGAGGAGGGAGGAGAAGGTGGGTGGGCTGACGCTGGTGCAAGACTACTGGAGGAGGAGGAAGTCCCTGCGTGACAGCGGTGGCGGGACTTGAGGACCGAGAGCGGGCACGAGTCTATTGAGGCGGGGGCGGATTGAGGAGAGAGAGCGCGCTGACGCGGTTGTCGGTGCCTTAAGAAACAGACGATAGCAATCCTTTACTCATAGGAATGATATGCATGACGGCCCTACCCACACGGTTAGCGCTCGTCGCCTCCAGGAATGTCAGGCTCTGAGCCCCGAATAGTTTGCCACCACTTCATCAACGGCCCCAGGACAACGAGCATAGCCAGCAGCTGGAATCGGCGATTGCAATGGAAGGTTGACTTCAGGGGGTGATTTGTATAACGCAACATCGTCCCGCCACCTGTCATGGATATTTTTTTCTTCATTTTAAGTGTAGACTCGACAAGTTGTCCGTATCTATGCATCATCATCCACGGGTATCTATCCAGAATTGCATCATCGCCCGAGGCAGAACCCCATGCTGTTCTTGGCATCGCGATGGGACGTGATGCATCCAATGACTGGATCCCGCTAGTTGCTGCTGACTGCTGATGAGCCCATTTCCTGGCTCAAGTGATCATCTGCTTGGGCTGAGCCTACCGTCTGTAAGGATCGAACGGAGCGAGGACGGTCCAACGTTCTGTTGATTCTACGGATCGAAGGTCTTTCTGCTTCCTGCTTCCTCTCCTCCCTCCATCCAGCTTCCATCTTCTGCCCTCCTCTCTGCTTCTTTCTCCCACTGGCTTCTGTAGTCCGTCCATTCTAGTCCCAACCCTGCAACCCCACAGAACAACGCCTTTGCCTCGTGTTCTTCCTGGGTGTTCAGGATTCTTCAGGGTCTGCGGAAGCTTGTCGTTCTCTCTGTTGGCTTGAACACCCCCTTCAAGCCTCTCATATCGTAACAATAAACGCATCACACCCTTTAAGACTTGCCCCTCCAAGGACCTCGCCGTGTCTTGGTCAAAGTCCACCCTGCATCATAGAACCAAGTCTCTGGACCTGGGGGCCAGCCCAATGTAATGGAGTGACTGCCATAGCATCCTCATCTATTGCTCAGCAGAGACCCACTTGGCCGCGCCAACCTCATAGCCACCTGGCCCCCCACAGCCTCGGTGCAACTCCTTTGTTCGCGCTTAATCTTGGTTTTTTTTCTCAACCGCCCACCTTCTTAGCTACTTCTTGATTTCCTTTGAAGGTTCATGAAAGCGTCCCAGTGATCTCTTGGCTTCTCCACAGGTTCCCTTGATTCTGGAGTCTTCTTTCCTGCATTGAACGTACGCGGCCACATATACTTTCTTGTGCGTTGTTGAATGCTAATCGCCATACTTCTAGAGCAGCGTTCTAGACTTTCTCCACACAATCTATTGTGAATGGTCTGCGTAGGGTGAAGTGAATGCTGACATGATAGAGATTCCAAAAGCCGTCTTTGCCTCTGTGGTCGACAAAAGAACATCTGGAAGTTCCTTTGCCGCTTTTTCCATTCTGATGGATGAGTCGGGATACGGTGGCACCTGACAATAAAACTCCACAATTGTACAATGAATGAACTTTCACATTCTCTATAGGGTTCGCTGGTTTGGCCATAGGTTTGATGGCAGTCGATGTGTTGTACTGTTAAGGCCATCCTTCAACTTTCTTGCCGGCCTCGACCTGTCCCTACTGCCTTGTAGAAAATTTGCCTCGATGGCGGAGGGGCTAAAGAAGAAGGATCAGATTCGTTTAATATAAATATACAATCAAGTAAACATGTGATGGATGTTACACCGAGATCCATGCGTATATAAATATACTCGGGGTCAACCGAGTCTGGTGTTATTTCAAGAACTAACAGTTGCCTTCATCATTGAAGTCTTGGACTTCATGCTATTGCATAGGGTCGTCTTCATCAAACTCATCACCGCTGACGAACGATAGGGTTCAGATCATTGCGAAGGGGGGCAGCCGTCATCTTCTTCATTCCCATCTAGGCCGGGGAGGTATGATGTCGAACGGGCCTCTTCTCCTTCTCTCCGGTATTAGTCCATAAAGCCTTTTATTGGAACTAATCCGAGAAAGATAAACAATGTGTATTCAAATTAGAATGCATGCATGCCAATCATATAAGGACAAAACTGCAACATATCGTAATAATAATGCATCTCGAATTAATCCAGATATTAATAGCATCAGGTCTGTAAGGTATGAATCTTGAATACATCGTCATCGATAATTTATCGAATAAATAATTCTCAAATAATCATCTTGAATATTATCTCAATACATACACTACTAATACAGGATTGAATACTATGAATAATTGTGTCATCGTCGCGGGTGGACCCCAAAGAGAAGAACCATCACCGATCATTGCTCCGTGGGTGAAGATCCTGAAGAACCTGCCAGGTGGATGGAGAACCTGTACGATCCACGCACCATGTAGCGAGGACGTGATCGTCCTCCTCCCTGACACGGGTGACGTACCACCACCTCCGCTAGGGACGCAGCCTCCGCAACAGAATGTGGCCCACGACGGCTCCGCCCACCAAAGAAAGCTCCGAGGTCGACGACGGGCGCGCGGGTTTCTCCTCACAAGATGCTGCGGTCTCCCCTGAAGGTAGCACCGGGGTCCAGTGCCAGCCCGTCAGACCCAGTCCCGGACATGGCGCCTCTGAAGCAGGACGTCGTCGCGAATGGGTCGACGACGAGGATGCGGGGCCCCCGTGCATCGTTGACGTCGAGAACAAATTACTATGCAAATGTACATTTTTTTAATGTTTTGGATTGTGATTTACTTAATATACGAGGAAAACCTTTAGCTCCCGTAGGCTAGGCAACAGATCAGAATTTTTCATAACGGATTCTTTGACCTTATAAGGGATTTACAAAATGGCGTCCATTCTGGATGTGCAGGTAAAATGGTCCATGATTTTCCTGATCTCATCTACCCTTCTATATTCACGTTGTCTAGTGTCAAAGGATTCAAGAAAACTGGCTTGCATGTCATTAGGGCCGAGGAAGTAGATCAGGCGGCATAGTTATAGATGGATACGAAGCTTCTGCCAAAGTTGTTTGGATACGGCAGAGTGCCCAGATGGAGGTGGATTAGGAGTCGCGTAATGCTATTTGGTATAAATATCAGCAGAGCCTTCCGAACGATCGCTATTTTGGGAAGGCCTTGTGCGAAATTCATACCATAAAAGCCACGATTGCGTTATCGAGGGAAATCCGTTCAAAAAACTTTGGAAGCTCCTCATACCATCATGCGACTAGTGCGTTACTTCCAGTGCTAATTGATGAAGACGCATGGATGTTGGCTCAATACTTTACAGCAACGATGACATATATAAGAATATGAATAGTAGAGTTAGCTGAAGAAGATCGAAAAAAGTCAGCAAAAACGTTGGTGCCCGACATACCTAATGAGGGCATTTGATATCCTTGATTAAAGTGCTAGTAATTTATAACGGACGCATGAATTGATGTATTGACATAAATTACTATAGCAAAGCACGGGATAACAAACTTTTGCAAATACAAGGAATTAAAAATAAATGCGTAATTTTGACAAAACTAATTGCTAACATGGATCAAATGTGCGAAATTCTAGCATTACATTAGATGTCACATTCCAAACTTCCTCATCAAATGTAATCGTATGTCATTCTTGCATCTATTTCAAAATCAAACTTTGACATATGATCAAATGTTGCATTATTGATCATATTTCACTCTAGATCAAAACTTCTGGACATACTGACAAATGCTGCCAATAGAGTCAAAACCACTCAATTTGATCCATCTATTAGGAATTTTGATCAAAACTATCCTCTTTTCATTATAGATCCAATTACCTCCACGTTATAACTACCCTAATAAATTCCTCCCTTTTCAAAAAAATTCCACTTTCACACTTATAGGTCGCTTCATACAAATGATATATATAGTCAATATTTTTTCTATCAACATTTTCGCTATAAAGTAATAAGAAACTTAAAATAAGAAAAAGATCTATGTAAAATTTTCAACACCGTTATCTTACACAGATACTATACAACATATACATTATTAAAAATAATCATTCGAAAACATCAACATTCTATATGATATACATACAATATACATTTAATACATCTAGCATAAAAATTCCTTATACTCATGTAACATATATAGTACATAACATTATTTCAGATACATACAGTATAATATACACAACATTCTCTACAATATACATCTAATTCATACTCACTCATCCATATAACCCAAAAAAGATGAACAACATGAAAAAAAAGTGGCAGCCGACCGAGACTCACTCAGTGGGTGGGATCGGTCGGGAGTCGTTCCTAGAGCGTGGAGAGTGGAGGGAGCAACGGGCTCGTCAGGGTGGGGGATCGATAGACGAGGCGCCGCGCGCGGGCCTCGTCGGGGCGGGTCGGAGGAGAGCGAGGTGCCGGCGCGCAGGCTCGATCGGAGAGGACGACGACGGCGCGCGTCGTGTGGGAGCAATCGACGGGCACGGCTGTGGAGAGCGGCGCTGAAGCGGGCTCGAGCGCTCGCGCGTGGGAGGCCGGCGACGGCGCAGTCGGGCAACCTGACGGCGTCGTCGACGCGGGGCGGCGGAGCGGAAGAAGGACAATGGAGTAAAAAATTCATAAGTGTTTATATATAGGAGGCACTTTAGTCCCGGTTGGAGCCACCACCGGACTAAAGGTGAATTTTGCCAGGCCTAGCGGCGGGAATCGACCACCTTTAGTCGCGGTTGGTGGCTACAACCGGACTAAAGGGGGCCTTTAGTCGCGGTTGGAGCCACCAACCGCGACTAAGGTGGTGCACTGCCACAGCCGCTGCACGAAGTTTAGTCCCACCTCGCGCAGTGAAGGGCACCACACTGTTTACAAACCCAGCCGTGGCTGCTCCTTCGAGCACCTTCTAAAGCAGGCTCTTCTGGCCTACCTCACCTGTGCTGCCCATGGGCCTACTGGGCCTTGCGGGCCTGCATCCTGGCCCAACTACAGGTTGGGTTTCTAGTCGTATGCAGGCAGTTGTGGCCGTAGGCGGGCTTTTTAATTATTTATTTTTCTTTTTGTTTTCTTCTTTATTTATTTCTTTTTTTCTTCTGAGTGTTTTTTTGCTTTATTTAGAGTTTTCTTGTGTGAATCTTTTTGCTTTAGGTAACAAAATTATAACTTTCTGTTAGTGCCAGTAGTTTTCAATTTGGATAGTTTTTAAATTTAATTATTTGAATTTTGTGTGAATCACTAGTTTGAATACTTTACTTTAAAATAGATTTTTCAGTGATTCTTTTTTTCTTCTGTTTAATATTGTGTATTTTATCATTATATTCAATTTGGTAATTCTTAGTTATTTAAAAAAATGAAAATGCCTTTGTAACAGTTGATTTTTTTCGTTCGAAACCCTGATACTTCGAACGAAGATTGTCCATTTTGTACACGAAGTGCATCCAGTTTTGTCGTAACCCTCTCAACTTTTTAGCACAGCTATGTGGGGTGAAATGATGATACCATGCCAACTTTCAACCTTTTCAGAGTTCATTTGTACTCTGCTTTCAATTTCAGGGTCATTTAGCTCAAAAAATCAGTAAATGCATGAAAATAGCAAATAAGTCAGAAAGGTTTGAAATTGATGATGTTGCTTGAATGGTGCATACTTAACGCACAAAAAGTCTGGAGTTGAAATAAGTTTTAAAAATGAAATGCCTTTGTATATCAGATGAGTTTTCATCTGAAACCCTGATCTTCGAAAAGATTGTCCATTTTGTCCACGAATGCATCAGTTTTTTGCCGTAACCCTCTCAACTTTTTAGCACATACATGTGCATGAAATGATGATACCATGCCAACTTTCACACCTTTCATAGTTCATTTGCTGTGCTTTCAATTTCAGGGTCATTTAGCTAAAAAAATCAGTAAATGCATGAAAAATAGCAAATGAAGTCAGAAAGGGTTTAAAAATTGAATGACGTGGGCTTTGAATGGTTGCATACTGAACGCACAAAAGTCTGGAGTTGAAATAAGTTTTTAAACATGAAATGCCTTTGTAACAGATGAGTTTTCGTCCGAAACCCTGATACTTCGAAAGAGTATTGTCCATTTTGTACACGAAGTGCATCCAGTTTTGCCGTAACCCTCTCAACTTTTTAGAACATGCTTAGTGGGTGAAATGATGATACCATGCCAACTTTCAACCTTTTCAAGTTCATTTGTACTGCTTTTCAATTTCAGGTCATTTAGTACCAAAAAAGTAATGCATGAAAAAATACAAATGAAGTCGAAAAGGGTTGCAAAATTAGACGTTTTGTCCGAAGCACATAATTACAGTTCAAATGCCAAAACACATAAGCACCCTAATTTTTACAAAGATTCCCTTTGTTTGTCCAAAGTGGGGACTTTCCACTATATGATAAGTCTCGAATACATCACTAGAGAAGAAATGATGACAGTGAAAGCGGTCCACCCCAGAGTGGGATCTTGGGGTAAAACTTTTTCTTCGCGTTTGTCCCTTTGCGCCGTAACCATGGACAATCTTCATCATTTAACTAGATCTTCGGGTTGGCTTAGAGGCCTTGGATGAGCACTGGCATCATAATGTACTTCCGCTTCTGCCACAACCAGGAGGAAGGTTATACATACTAGAGTCATAGCCATGTGCTATGATGCTGCTCTGTCTCCCCAAAAGGATTAATGCCATCTGCGCTAGAGCCAAACCATACGTTCCTTGCGTCATCTGCAAAGTCCCTCCACTTCCTCTCGATTTTTCTCCACTGCGACCCGTCAGCGGTAACTCTCAACTCCTGTCTTTTTAACGATCTTCTTGTGCCATCGCATCAACTTGGCATGCTCTTTGTTTGGAACAAACGTTCAACCGTGGCTATTATAGGAGCAACCACATCACCTTGGCAGAATCTTCTTCCTGGGCGCTCGTCGTCGACATCACCAAGGTCAACAGCGGCTCATCTTGTAGCAGCAATGCACCATACCGCGCTGCATTCAAATCCATGTACTCACCGCGGTAGAGGATGCAGTCATTAGGGCATGGCATGTATCTTCTGCACCTCTAATCCTAGAGGGAAGACAGCCTTCGTTGTCTTCGTACACTGTCGGGCAATTCATTGTCCTTTGGAGCATCTTCTTAACATATCAGCAACTGTCCAAATCCCTTGTCAGATCACCATTCTCTGGCCTTCCATTGCAGCAATTCCAGTGTGGTGCCCCATCTTTTTCTTGTCAGCTTCACAATTTGGGTACAACGATTTCTGTGATCCTCTAACATGCCTGCAACTTCAGCCTCTCATTTTCACTTGCGCAGTTTTCTCTTTGCATCGGCAAGGCCCGACCAAGATCATCAGCGGGCTCATCTGATGCCTTCTTCAGCTTCTTCCCGCATTCCCGGCTCAGCTTCTTCCCCCATTGTTGTACCATCATATTCAGGGAATCCATGGCCAGGATAGTTGTCGTCGTCCTCTTCTTCTTCTTGTCTTCCATCATAACCCTCTTTCTCCGTGCTTGGTCCAACATTATAGTGGGGCATGAAACCGACTGCAAAATCCTGTGGACGTTGAATGGTTCTGACTTAGAGTAATTCTGATCATTCTCATAGCCAGCACATGGACAAGACATAAAACCATCCGCCCGCTTGTTTGCCTCACCAGCCGCAAGCAGAAAAGTACGCACACCATTAACGAACTGGGGAGAGCATCGGTCATCGTACACACCTTGCCGGCTCATCTTCATTACACAGCACTGAAAAGACCAATTTAATACAAGTTCATGCATAAAGTTCATACACACTATTCTCATAAAACAACATACAAACTCTCTAGCTAAAGCATTTAAATGCAACACAATGCGATCAGATCGCAACTAGAGTAACAATTGATCCAACACATAATGATACCAAGCCTCACTATCATGGCATATTTTCTAATCTTTCTAATCTTCAAGGCATTTTCTCCATCTGATCTTGTGATCATCAACGACATCGGCAACATCAACTCTAGTTTTCATCTTCTCTTCTCAATTCTTTCAATTTTTCTTTCAAATACTCATTTTCTTTTGTCAACTAAATTTAACCTATTGACAAGAGGTTGGTTGGAATTTCCGTTCACATACCTCCTACATAAAAAATCTATGTCAACTTGATGGGCTAATTTGTCATAAACACAAATGCACAACAAATAGTTATAAAAGAGAATATACCACATCCGAATCATAAACGGACGAGGGCCGACGGGGACGTGATCTCAAAACCAGCTACTATGTATAACAAACAACGTACGGGTTAGAAAATTATACAAGTAACTATATATCTAATCACGCAAACATGATTTTTTTATAAAAAAAGATAAGAACAAGAGCCATCACCAAGGTGGTGCCGGCGACGGGACTGTGCGGGCGATCGACGGTGGTCGTGAGGACGGGGACGGGAAGGCACTAAGTAAACAAAACCTACATACGCAAACTAAGAGTTAATTTGAGCTCAAATTGCATGTAATCAAATAAACTACCACATATAATATACTCCCAAACTAAACCCACAAATCACTATACTTATAGAGCTTGCAAGAGCAATATAGCAATGAGAGATGAAAGGACAAAGTTGCTAACCTTTGTGATCACTTGATGGATGGCGGGCCTTCAAATCTGGACAAATTTTGGCAAAAATGAAGGATGAGCTCGAGCAATGGGGAAGAACAGAGGAGAGGAAGGAATAAAAGGGGAAAACAGAGAGAAATGGGCTCGAGCTCGATGAAGGGTTTATATAGAGGCATCTTAGTCCCGGTTGGTTATACAACCTGGACTAAAGGTGCATCACTATCCCGGTTCGTGCCAGGACCGGGACAAAGGGGTTGGTGGGGCCCCAGCCTGACACCAGCCTGCCACACCTCTTTAGTCCCGGTTCGTGGCACGAACCGGTATACTAGAGGTTCAACACGAACCGGGACTAATGAGTGCCGCCCGCCTAGCCGTTGAACCGGCGCTAATGGTCACATTAGTGCCGGTCCGTATTGAACCGGGACTAATGAGGTGAACATTAGGTCATTTTTCTACTGGTGCTTTCGGTTCTTGCATGTTTTGTAACGGTCTATCACATAGCGCCTCCTGATCGACTCTTGCCATAGTATTACCTTTGACTTCCCCTCTATGCCGAACATGTACCAAAAAGGGCCTCGGTGATATTCTTTTCAGTGTGCATCACGTCGATGTTGTGTGGGCAAAGGAGGTCTTTGAAGTAAGGCAGATCCCAAAGCATGTCTTGTGAGTCAAAGTGTGTTCCGAATTTACCCCTTGAAATACCCTGGACGCTCTGGATCTGGCTCGAGAGCGTTTAACTGATCCAGGGTCTCTGGCCTGTGAACGCAGGTGGTGCAGAGTTTTGACAACTCTACCTTTGATGAAGTTCTTCTTGTCTTTCTTGAACTTATGGCGAGGATCCAGAACTGTCTATGCAAGTCGAAGCAAGAAGAAACTTGCGACCCACCTGCAGCCAACGAAACTGAAGAGCTGCCTTGCATGTGGGCAAGGGAACCTTCCATGCACACACCACCAACGAATAGCGCATACGCCGGCAAGTCATGCATCGAGACTACTGTACCAGACATGCATTTAGTTCTGTTTGCTAGCGGCGTCATATGTCTTGAACCCATTATCCCAAGCTTCTTGCAATTCATCCTTAAGCGGCTGCATGTAACACATTCATATTCTCCCCGGATAGTTAGGCCCTGGAATTATCAACGTCAGGAAAATTTTCTTCTTTGCATAATCTGTCTGGGGGGGAGATTGAGTGGAATGACAAATACGGGCCAACAACTGTATTGGGTTGCCGTCAGACCAAACACATTGAACCCATCTGTGCTGATGGAGACTCGAGGTTTCCTTGGATCTGCAGCTTTTTGCGCATGTAATGCATCGAAGCGCTTCCACGCAGAACCATCCGATGTGTGTACCATCATCAGATTCCCATCTCATCTAGTTCGGTTCTTTTGCCTATTTTGTGCCATGTCATCTGTCTGGCCGTCTCTTCAACCATGAAAAGACATTGAAGTCTTGGTATGATTGGCATATACCGAAGAACATTAACGGGGATTTTGGTATGCGTCTTCTCACCCATACCGTGGTCTACCACAACATACCTGGAAGACATGCAAATGGGATAATAGTTCAAGTCCGCATACTCAAGCCTAAATAAGGCACATCCTTTGTCACATGCATGTATCTTCTCATAGGGCATCTTAAGTGCATGGAGGATTTTTTCTGACTCGTACAGGTTTGCAGGCATTACATGGCCTTCGGGTAGAAAGCGTCCAAATACTGTCATCATCGCGTCATAGCATTCACTGCCCAAGTTGAATTGAGCCTTTAGAGCCATTACTTGTGAGATGGCATCCAGCTAACAAAGCTCAGTGTGCTGTGGAGAGGACGTTTGAAGACTCCAACTTCATTGACGGCCTTTGCAGATTCCTCCATCTCATCATGTCCAAATCCCAAGCATCATCAAACTCTTGCACCATGTCTCCACCCGGTACCATGCTCGTCGGTGCGGCTACGAAGCACCTCACCTCTGGCACGTTTGGCAGACTCACCATGAAATGTCCACACCGTATAACCGGGCGTTAAAACCACTCTTCTGCAGGTGTTTGCCCATTTCATCCTCTGTCCTCTTGTGCCAATTGTCGCACCCGACACAGGGGCACCAGGTTTTCCTCTGACCATTTGCAAATGCGGCTCTCACAAACCCCTTGGTTTTTGTTAACCATTCATTGGTCTTGTCTTTCTGACTAGTGTGACCGGTCTACATCCATGCACGATCACTCATCTTGCCTAGCTACTGGACACACAAGAATATAATATATTCACATGTATATATTCACAGTTAATCTAGTTTGTCAATTTTATTACGTCAATGCAACCTACACTCTAATAGGTAAAGATAGGTCCTAATCCCACCCGAGTATGTGTAGATTGGGTTTGTTTTCCCATGCTCTGCTCCGGATCTGACGCAAAATTTCGGTAGCACCTCCCCGCTGTTCTCCTGATACATGTCTTCGCAATAAACAGAGAGGATGTGTACCCAGAGAACAACAGGGGGGCACTGACGAAATTTATGCATCGGATCCGGAGCAGAGCATATGGGAAAACGAACCCAATCTACACATACTCGGGTTGTCATGGATAACATTGGACAATTCGAAAGAATCACGGTTATAAATATGCAAATGTGCAAATTTTAACTGTAGCCCTTTCGAACGGGAGACGCATACTGGTCATGCATACTCATGATTGAAGACACCTATAGCTAGCAAGTTTCATCGGCACGAAGACCGGAACAAAGCAAATAATTAAGGGGGGAGGAGGAGATGTCATTGTGCTCACCCACGAACACAGGGGCGGAGCTCGGCAAACACCCGGGAGGTCGTTGACACCAGGCCCTGGTAGCGACGAAACCCTGCACATTTAAATCCACCGATCAACACAATTTCAATCGCGATAAATATACTGCACATATAAGTACTATTCTATTTTGTTTTTATTATTCTCCTCTAGCTCTTTGCTTCTTCTAAATCCCCTATTTTTTCTTCTCGTTATCTTCCTCTTCCTCTTTTTGCTCCTCTTCTTCCCTCTCCTCATTTTCTTCTTCTTTCTTCTTCTTTTTTCCTTATCGTTCTTCTGCTCACGCATCATTTTCTTCTTCTTCTCTTTTCTCTTCTTCTCCCCTTCTTCTCTTCTTCTTCTTCTTCTCAATCTCTTCTTCTCCTCCTCTTCTCTTTGACCTTCTTTTCATCATTTTGTTCCTCTTTGTTTCTTTTCCTTCTTCTCTTTTTTCCTTCTTCTTCTTCTTTTCTTCTTCTTCTTCTTCCTTTCTTCTTCTTCTTGCTTTCTCTCTTTTTCTTCTTCTTTCTTCTTCTTCTTTCTTTTCTCTTCTTCTTCTTCTCTTCTGCTCTTCTTCTTCTTCTTTTCGTGTCTTCTTCTTCTTTCTTCTTCTTTCTGCTTCTTTCTTCTCCTCGTTCTCCTCTTCTGTATTTTGCTTCTTCTGCTTATTTTCCTTATTCCTTCTCCTTTTTCTTCTTCTTCGCTTCTTTTCCTTCTTCCTGTTTTTTGCTTGGTTTCTTTATCTTCTTTTTTCTCTCTTTTCTTTTCCTCTCCTTCTTTCCTTTATATGGGCTTCTTTCTTTTCTTAGCTTTTTTCCTTCTCTTCTTGTTGTTTTTTCTTCTTTCTCTTCTCTTTTCCTCTTCGTCTTCTTCTCTCTCGTTGCTCCTCTTTTTCCGCTATCTGCGTCCTCTTTTTCTTCTCTTTCTCTTTTTCCTTCGTTTTTCTTGTTTTTCTAGTTTGTTTCGTGTTTTCTGATTCTGTGGTTCTTTCTTACTTTTTCCTCTCTTCTCTCTTTGTTCTTTTCTTTTGGTCGTTATTGTCCTTCTTCTTTTGTCTGTCTCTGGTCGATCGTCGATGTTTTGTCTTCTTCTTCTACTTGGATTCTTCTTCTATTTCTTCTTCTTCTTCTTCTTCTTCGTTTCTGGTCTTCTTCTTCTCGGCTTCTTCTTTCTTCTTCATTCTTCTTCTCTCTTCTGTCTCTTCCTTCTATTCGTTGTTTTCTTTCTTCTTCTTCTGTGTATGGTCTTCTTCTGATCTTACTTTCATTCTTCTTCTTCTTCTCGGTCTGGTTCTTCTATCTAGTTTTTCTTGTCTTCTTCTTGTCTTCTTCTTTGGCTCTTCTGGCTCTGTCTCGTTCTGTCTCTTCTTCTTCTTCTCTTCTTCTGTCTTCTCTTTCTTCTCCTTCTCTTTCTTCTGCACCTCCTGAGCGTTCTTCTCCCCTTTCTTCTTTCTTGTCGTGTTTTTCGTTCTGTGTGCGCCACTTGCGGGTTTGTTCCTTTCTCTCTCCTTGTTCGTTCTTCTTTTCTTCCTTTCTTTGTCCTTCTTCCTCTTATTCGGTTCTTATTTGCTTCTTCTTTTTGCCTCTATTTAGTTTGTAGTTGGATTTGTGGGTGGTGTTGTGTCTTGTGTCTGTTTTTCTCGTTTTTCCTTTTGTCCTGCGTGTGTTTGTTTTTTTTTTTGTTGGTTTCTTGTGGTTTTGTTTTGTTCCTTGCTAGTTCGCGTATGTGTGTGTTTCTTTTGTTTCCTTTTCCCTGTGGTCTGCGGGTTCGTGTGCGCGCCGTAGTATCTGCTTGGTGGTTGAGATGGCCGCTCCGCTCGATTTGTGGTTGTTTATTTTTTTTCCTCCGCCTTGTTCCTTTCCGTTGGTTATTTTTTAGTTTCCTTTTTTTGTGTTTTGTATTTTTCGGGGTTTTCCTCTGACTCGGCGCCTGTTGGGTTGTGCAGTGGTGGGGGATCTCGAGTTTGTACTGTGTTACGTGAGGGGGGTTGATGTCAGTTTGTGAGTGGTTTCTCGCAGTGCTATGTTGGGTGTGTGTGCTTGGGAGTAGATAGGGTAGCCTGCCATTCTGAGGCTTTGTAGGGCAGCGTTTGTGTTGATTTGCGTGTGTCAATCTAGTATGATCTGTCGTCCGTATTTTTTCCTGTGTCTGTTCTGGTATCTTGGTATCTGGTGAGTAGTTGTAGTCTGGCTTCTTGTTGAGGTGGTTGGATTGCGTCTGTGTTGTTACTTGTTTGTATAGGGTGTTGCACTGGGCACGCGTAGTCTGGGGATCTTTCGTTTGTGGGTTTTGCTTGTTCTGGGGGTCTTTCTGTTTCAGTTAGGGGAGAGTATACGTTTCTTATGGGGGTCCTTGCCGTTGGGGTTTGAAGGGTCGGTGTCTTTAGTTCTGGATGTGTTCCCATGTCTCTCGTGGTGTGTCAAGTATTCATGTTTAGGGTGGCTGTGGGACTCTCCTGGATGTTTTCACCTTTTGTTTTTGTATTGGTGGGAGTATGTTTTTGTGTTAATTTAGTTTTTGGGATTTGTTAGCTTTGTTGTGTGTTGATTCTTTGTGTGTCTTTTCTCTATCTTTCTTCTTCTCTTTTTTCCTCCATAAAATGTACTAACCTAAAATATGACTATCAATAACGATCTACTGACCTAAAATATGACTAAATCAAAAAATCAACTAACCTAAATGCGCTACACAGACAACCTAAAAAACAACTAATCAACTAACTTAAAATGCACTACCTAAAATCTCTAACAGTACAACCAAATCAAACAAGCACAACACGCAAGAACCCTCACCCGAGGTGTTGCGGCTGGCTGGAGCGTCCCGGGGCGGCGGGCAGCCTGCCGGAGGGGTGTGGGCCCGTAGGTTTACCGGGGCGCCGGGGCGCCGCAGCTCTATGGCCTGGGCGGGTCGGCACTTCGGCCTGGCCGGAGAGGCAGGGGACCTGTGGTCGTGGCGGCGGTCGGCGAGGTGCTGTTTGGGGGTCAGGGTGGTGGGGGTTCGGGTGAACGCGGCGGCTAGCGGTCGGGGGTCGGGGGGGAGAGAGAGCAGAGAGATGAGTTCAGGTGGGCCGTTACCATTAGGTATTATTTTTCTTTTGCCGCCTGCTATCTGACGGCAAAGAATCTTTGCTTTGCCGTCCTCTAGTTGTGAGGGGGTGGGGTGGTGGGGGGATTAGGGATGAGGGGGGTGTGGTGGTTGGAGTAGAGGGTCAGTGGTTAGATTAGTGGGTAAAAGGGTGGGGTGAAAAGAGGGTGATAGGGTGTTTTGTTTGGGGAGGGGTAGGTTGAGATGTGGTGGGGAAGGGTGTGGGGTATTTGGTGGTTTGAAACGTGGAGAGTGGTTATGGGGTGACGGCAAAGAGTGGGGGTGGGCTGTTTTATAGTGTACTGCCCGGCATTGGCCTCCACTGGGCCCACCCACCTCTTTGTCGTCTGCTAGCGGACGGCAAAGATTCTTTGCCATCAGCTAGCAGACAGCAAAGAACTGGCTGATGGCAAATAGTATCTTTCCCATCAGCCAGTTCTTTGTCGTCTGTTCTTTGAAAGCAGACAGCAAATACCTCCTTTGCCGTCAGCTAGCAAACGGCAAAGAAGTGGCTGATGGCAAATCCTATGATTCTAGTAGTGATTGTCCCATTTGAGGAAAGGATGACGGAAGCTATGATTCCCTCACAAGTTGGGATGATGTGTCTCCGGACTTTAAAAAAAATAAAAGAGGCCAAAGAAGCCCAAACAAAAAAAAGAGAAAAAAGAAAAAAATGAGAGAAAAGAGAGAAGGGACAATATTACTATCCTTTTTCCACACTTGTGCTTCAAAGTAGCACCATGATCTTCATGATAGAGAGTCTCCTATTTTGTCACTTTCATATACTAGTGGGAATTTTTCGTCATAGAACTTGGCTTGTATATTCAAATGATGGGCTTCCTCAAATTTCCCTAGGTCTTCATGAGCAAGCAAGTTGGATACACACCCACTTAGTTTCTTTTTGAGGTTTCATACACTTATAGCTCTAGTGCATCTGTTGCATGGCAATCCCTACTCACTTGCATCGATATCAATTGATGGGTATCTCCATAGCCCGTTAATTTGCCTAGTTGATGTGAGACTTTCTCCTTCCTTTTTTCTTCTCCACAACCACCATATTCTATTCCACCTATAGTGCTATATCCATGGCTCACGCTCATGTATTGCGTGAAAGTTGAAAAAGTTTGAGAACACCAAAAGTATGAAACAATTGCTTGGCTTGTCATCGGGGTTGTGCATGATGAAATACTTTGTGTGATGAAGATGGAATATAGCCAGACTATATGATTTTGTAGGGATAACTTTCTTTGGCTATGTTATTTTGAGAAGACATGATTGCTTTATTAGTATGCTTGAAGTATTATTGTTTTTATGTCAATATTAAACTTTTGTTTTGAATCTTATGGATATAAATATTCATGCCACAATAAAGAAGATTACATTGATAAATATGTTAGGTAGCATTCCACATCAAAATTTCAGTTTTTATCATTACCTACTCAAGGACGAGCAGGAATTAAGCTTGGGGATGCTTGATACGTCTCCAACGTATCTATAATTTTTTATTGTTCCATGCTATTATATTATCTATTTTGGATGTTTTATATGCATTAATATGCTATTTTATATTATTTTTGGGACTAACCTATTAACCTAGAGCCTAGTGCCAGTTTATGTATTTTCCTTCTTTTTGAGTTTTACAGAAAAGGAATATCAAACGGAGTCCAAATGGAATAAAACTTTATGATGATTTTTCTTGGACCAGAAGACATCCACGGAGCTTGGAGAGGGGGCCAGAAGATGCCCGAGGAGGCCACAAGCCTGCCAGGCGCACCTCAGGGGGCGCCCTAAGGGCTTGTGGGCCCTCGGTAGTCCTCCAACCCTAATTCTTGCACTATAAATTCCCAAATATTCCCAAACCACCAAAAGCGTCCACCAAAATACTTTTCCGCCGCTGGAAGCCTTTGTCCCCGTGAGATCCCCATCTTAGGGCCTTTTTCGGCGATCTGTCGGAGGGGGATTCGATCATGGAGGGCCTCTACATCAACCTTGCTGCCCTACCGATGATGCGTGAGTAGTTTACCACAGACCTACAGTTCCATAGCTAGTAGCTAGATGGCTTATTCTCTCTCTTTGATCTTCAATACAAAGTTCTCCTTGATGTTCTTGGAGATCTAATCGATGTAATACTTTTTTGCGGTGTGTTTGTTGAGATCCGATGAATTGTGGATTTATGATCAGATTATCTATGAATATTATTTGAGTCTTCTCTGAACTCTTTTATGCATGATTAAGATATCTTTGTATTTCTCTTCGAACTATCGGTTTGGTTTGGCCAACTAGATTGGTTTTTCTTGCAATGGGAGAGGTT
This sequence comes from Thinopyrum elongatum, assembly GCA_011799875.1. Classification (NCBI taxonomy): domain Eukaryota; kingdom Viridiplantae; phylum Streptophyta; class Magnoliopsida; order Poales; family Poaceae; genus Thinopyrum; species Thinopyrum elongatum. The sequence continues at coordinate 523,029,299 of CM022297.1, read as the reverse complement.
CTTAGTTTTGGGTTCAATCTTGCGGTGTCCTCACCCAGTGACAGAAGGGGTAGCGAGGCACGTATTGTATTGTTTCCATCAAGGATAAAAAGATGGGGTTTATATCATATTGCTTGAGTTTATCCCTCTGCATCATGTCACCTTGCTTAAGGCATTACTCTGTTCTTATGAACTTAATACTCTAGATGCATGCTGGATAGCGGTCGATGTGTGGAGTAATAGTAGTAGATGCAGAATCGTTTCGGTCTACTTGTCACGGACGTGATGCCTATATTCATGATCATTGCCTTATATATCATCATAACTTTGCGCTTTTCTATCAATTGCTCAACAGTAATTTGTTCACCCACCGTATGCTATCTTCAAGAGAGAAGCCTCTAGTGAAACCTATGGACCCCGGGTCTATTTTCCATCATATATTTTCATATCTATAAACCAAAATACCCAAAAATACCTTGCACAATTTATTTAGATTTATTTTAGTTTGCCTTTTTATTTAGCTTTTATACCTGTCTCTATTAGATCTCACTCTTGTTCGAGACCATGAAGGGATTGACAACCCCTTTTTCGCGTTGAGTGCAAGTGTTTGTTAGTTTGTGTAGGTGCATAGATTGGAGACTTGCTTGTGCCTCCTACTGGATTGATACCTTGGTTCTTAACTGAGGGAAATACTTATCTCTACATTGTTGCATCACCCTTTCCTGTTCAAGGGAAAAATCAACGCAAGCTTAAGAAGTAGCAGCCACCTCCTGTTCTTCATCGGGAGGCCAGATATGGAGCCCGTTCGGGGCTCCGGAGAGGGGAATCTTCGGTCTTCATCATCACCAACCCTCCTTCATCACCAATTCCATGATGCTCCCCACCGGGAGTGATTAATTCCTTCGTAGGCTCGCTAGTCGGTGAGGAGTTGGATGAGATTCATCATGTAATTTAGTTTTGTTAGGGCTTGATCCCTAGTATCCACTATGTTCTGAGATTGATGTTGTTATGACTTTGCCATGCTTAATGCTTGTCACTTAGGGCCCGGGTGCCATGATTTCAGATATGAACTGTTTATGTTTTCACCATTATATATATGTTCTAGATCCGATATTGCAAGTCATATTCACCTATTACGTGTTATGATCCGTAAACCCTAGTGTGACAGTAATTGAGATACTTTCCGGTGATGACCATAGTTTGAGGAGTTCATGTATTCACTATGTGTTAATGCTTTGTTCCGATTCTCTATTAAAAGGAGGCCTTAATATCCCTTAGTTTCCTTATGGACCCCGCTGTCACGGGAGGGTAGGACAAAAGATGTCATGCAAGTTCTTTTCCATAAGCACGTATGACTATTTACAGAATACATGCCTATATTATATATATGAACTAGAGCTAGTTTTGTATCACCCTAGGTTATGACTGTTATATGATGAATATCATCCAACGAATTCATCGATCCAATGCCTACGAATTTCCCACATATTGCTCTTGCTAAGTTACTACTGCTGTTGCTACTGTTACACTTGCTACAGAATCATTGCTATCACTATTACCGTTACTACTGTTGTTACCATTGCTATAAAAATTATCATATTACTATGCTACTAATCACTTTGCTGCATATATTTAATCTCCAGGTGTGGTTGAATTGACAACTCAACTGCTAATACTTACAAATATTTTTTGGCTCCCCTTGTGCCGAATCTATAAATTTGGGTTGAATACTCTACCCTCAAAAACTGTTGCAATCCCCTATACTTGTGGGTTATCAATATGTCGATGCATAGGAAGATAGCTAGACTTCGTTGTTGCATGATATATGTTTCTTTGTGCTCAATACTAAATTACATATCATTGTTAATTAAAATTGGCTTTGATATACCTTGGGATCCGGGTGGTTCCATTACTTGAGCACTATATGCCTAGCTTAATGGCTTTAAAGAAAGTGTTGCCAGGGAGACAACCCAGAAGTTTTAGAGAGTCATTGTATTATGTTGTGTGCTTTTAAAAAGTTTAAAAACAAAAAATATAGAGGGGAACCATAAACTTTTCAAAAGGAAAGGTGAAAGTAAAAAAGACGAGGACCATTGAAGTGGGGGAACTCCTTGAACTTTGTTCATGCCCATGGAAACTTTGCAAATCTTGAATTACAGAAACATTTCAACAAAAATAATTATCCCCTTGTACAAATCCATTGTATTATAAAAATAATGTGCCAAGATTTGCCTTTAGGATGATTAGATCGTTTGTTTGGTATGTGCAGTGCAAAAATAGAAATTTGGCTGTAGTGCATGAATTTACATTTTTTTTACTGGAATGTCAAAAGTTTCTCAAATTTTTCCAAAGTACTTCTATGCAAATTGTTTATTTTTTCCTAATTTTTCAGAATTTTTGGAGTTACAGAAGTATGGTCAATGTTCAAATTGCTACAGACTATTTTGTTTTTGACAGATTCTGTTTTCAATGCATTGTTTTGCTTGTTTTGATGGAACTATGGATTGTATCATTGGTATAAGACATGGAGAAGTTAGAATACATTAGGTATAATGCAAAAATAAAATATGAATTGGTTTGCAACTGTACTTAAAGTAGTGATTTTTCTTTATTATACTAACGGATCTCACGAGGGTTTTGTTAAGTTTTGTGTGATTGAAGTTTTCAAGTTTTGGGTGAAATCACGATGGATGAAGGAATAAGGAGTGGCAAGAGCCTAATCTTGGGGATGCCCGAGGCACCCCAAGGTAATATTCAAGGACTCCCAAGCAACTAAGCTTGGGGATGCCCCAGAAGGCAGCCCCTCTTTCTTCTAATGACCATCGGTAATTTTACTTGGAGCTATATTTTTATTCGTCACATGATATGCGTAAATTCTTGGAGCGTCGTGTGCTTTTCATTTTTATTTTAGTAATGCACCATGCTGGTATGAGAAAGTCCTTGGTTGATTTATTGAATGCTTTATGCACTTCACTTATATCTTTTGAGTATGGCTTTATAGAATGCTTTAGGTGCTTCACTTATATCATTTGAAGTTTGGATGCCTGTTTCTCTACACATAGAAAACCGCCATTTGTAGAATGCTCTTTTGCTTCACTTATATTTGTTAGAGCGTGGGCAAATCTTTTGTAGAAAGAACTAAACTCTCATGCTTAACTTATATCTATTTAGAGAGTTAACAGGAATTGGTCATTCACATGGTTAGTCATAAAATCCTATATAAAACTTGTAGATCACTGAATATGATATGTTTGATTCCTTGCAATAGTTTTGCGATATAGAGATGATAACATGTGTCAGGTACTAGTGAATGATTGTGGTTTAGTAAGAATATTGGTGTTAAGGTTTGTGATTCCCGAAGCATGCACGTATAGTCTCTCGTTATGCGATGAAATTGGAGCATGATTTATTATTGATTGTCTTCCTTATGAGTGGCGGTCGGGGACGAGCGATGGTCTTTTCCTACCAATCTATCCCTCTAGGGGCATGCGTAGTAGTACTTTGCTTCGAGGGCTAATAAACTTTCGCAATAAGTATGTGAGTTCTTTATGACTAATGTGAGTCCATGGATTATACGCACTCTCACCTTTCCGCAATTTGCTAGCCTCTTCGGTACAATGCATTGCCCTTTCTCATCTCGAGAGTTGGTGCAAACTTTGCCGGTGCATCCAAACCCCGTGATATGATACGCTCTATCACACATAAGCCTCATTATATCTTCCTCAAAACAGCCACCATACCTACCTATTATGGCATTTCCATACCCATTCCGAGATATATTGCCATGCAACTTCCACCATCATCATATACATGACTTGAGCATTCATTATCATATTGCTTTGCATGATCGTAAGATAGCTAGCATGATATTTTCATGGCTTGTCCATTTTTTGATATCTTTGCTATGCTAGATTATTGCACATCCTGGTACACCGTCAGAGGCATTCATATAGTATCGAGTTGTAAATAAATAAAAGTGTTATGATCATCATTATTAGAGCATTGCCCCAGTGAGGAAAGGATGATGGAGACTATGATTCCCCCACAAGTCGGGATGAGACTCCGGACGGAAAAAAAAGGAAAAGAAAAAAAGAGGCCAAAAAGAGCCCAACAAAAAAATAAAAAATAAAAGAGAGAAAAAAAGAGAAAAAAAAAAGAAAACAAAAAAATGAAATGAGAGAAACAGAGAGAAGGGGCAATGCTACTATCCTTAACCACACTTGTGCTTTAGAGTAGTACCATGTTTTTCATATAGAGAGTCTCCCATGTTGTCACTTTCGTATACTAGTGGGAATTTTTCATTATAGAACTTGGCTTGTATATTCCGATGATGGGCTTCCGCAAATGCCTGAGGTCTTGAGCAAGCAAGTTGGATGCACACCCACTTAGTTTTTAGTTTGAGCTTTCATACACTAATAGCTCTTAGTGCATCCGTTGCATGGCAATCCCTACTCCTCGTATTGACATCAATTGATGGGCATCTCCATAGCCCGTTGATTAGCCACGTCAATGTGAGACTTTCTCCTTCTTTGTCTTCTCCACACAATCTCCAACATCATATTCTATTCCACCCATAGTGCTATATCCATGGCTTGCGCTCATGTATTGCGTGGGGGTTGAAAAGCTGAAGCATGTTAAAAAGTATGAACCAATTGCTTGGCTTGTCATCGGGGTTGTGCATGATAAATACTTTGTGTTAAGAAGATGGAGCATGACAATGCTATATGATTTTGTAGGGAAAACATTCTTTAGCATTGATATTTTGAAAGACATGATTGTTTGTTGGGATGCCTGAGTATTGATGTCTTCATGTCAAATTATAGACTGTTGCTTTGAATCACTTGTGTCTTAATATTCATGCCATGATTATATTATGTGATCAAGATTATGCTAGGTAGCATTCCACATCAAAAATTATCTTTTTTATCATTTACCTACTCGAGCATGAGCAGGAATTAAGCTTGGGGATGTTGGTACGTCTCCGTCCTATCTATAATTTTTTATTGTTTCATGCCAATATTCTAGAACTTTCATATACTTTTGGCAACATTTTATATTATTTTTGGGACTAACATATTGATCCAGTGCCAGTTCATGTTTGTTGCATGTTTTTTGTTTCGCAGAATACCCATACCAAACGAAGTCCAAACATGATAAAAAATTACGGAGATTTATATTGGAATATATGTGATTTTTGGGAAAAAGAATCAACATGAGACGATGCCCGAGGGGCCCACAAGCTCGAGGGGCGCGCCCCCTACCCTGGGCGCGCCCAGCAGGCTTCTGGCCACCCTGTAAGGCGGTTGGTGCCCTTCTTATGCCAAAAGAAAGATAATATCCGAAAGAAAATCTTGTTAAAATCTCAGTCCAATCGGAGTTACGGATCACCGGAAATTTAAGAAACGGTGAAAGGCCAGAAAACAAGAATGAGAAATAGAAGGAAACAGAGGGAGCGATCCAATCTCGGAGGGGCACCCGCCCCTCTGCCGCCATGGAGGCCATGGACCATAGGGAAAACCCTCCTACCATCTACGGGGGAGGTCAAGGAAGAAGAATAAGGAGGGGGGCTCTCTCCCCCTCTCTCCCGATGGCGCTGGAACACCACCGGGGCAATCATCGTGACGGCGATCTACACCATCAACTTCGCCGCCGTCATCAAAAACTCTCTCCCCCTCTATGCAATGGCGTAACCTCTCTTTTACCCGCTGTAATCTCTACTTAAACATGGTGCTCAAAGCTATATATTATTTCCCAGTGATGTAGGGATATCCTATGATGTTTGAGTAGATCGGTTTTGTCCTATGGGTTAATTGATGATCGTGATTGGTTTGAGTTCTATGTTTTATTATTGGTGCTGTCCTATGGTGCTCTCTGTGTCGCGCAAGCGTGAGGGATCCCCACTGTAGGGTGTTGCAATATGTTCATGATTCGCTTATGGTGGGTGGCATGAGTGACAGAAGTACAGACCCGAGTAAGTGGGTTGTGGCGTATGGGAGTAAAGAGGACTTGATACTTTAATGCTATGGTAGGGTTTTACCTTAATGATCTTTAGTAGTTGTGGATGCTTGCTAGAGTTCCAATCATAAGTGCATATGATCCCAATAGAGAAAGTATGTTAGCTCATGCCTCTCCCTCATATGAAATAGCAATGATGATTACCGGTCCAGTTATCGATTGCCCAGGGACAAATAACTTTCTTGTGACAAAAAGCTCTCTACTAAAACTAACTTAATTGTTTCTTTATCGAAACAGCCCCTCGCTTTTTTTACATGTTCTTTATTGTCTTGCAAACCTATCCCTTTACACCTACAAAGTACTTCTAGTTTCATACTTGTTTTAGGTAAAGTGAACATTAAGCGTGCGTAGAGTTGTATCGGTGGTCGATAGAACTAGAGGAAATATTTGTTCTACCTTTAGCTCCTCGTTGGGTTCGACACTCTTACTTATCGAGAAAGGCTACAATTGATCCCCTATACTTGTGGGTTATCATAGAACAAATATTCCCTCAAGTTCTATCGACCACCGATACAACTCTACGCACACTTAACATTTGCTTTACCTAGAACAAGTATGAAACTAGAAGTACTTTGAGAGAATAAAACTACAAATAAACTGCAAGATAAAAAAGTTAGTTATTTAGTAGAAAGCTTTTGTCACACAAGAAAGTTATTTGTCCCTAGGCAATTGATAACTAGACCGGTAATCATTATTGCAATTTTATATGAGGGAGAGGCATGAGCTAACATACTTTCCATACTTCACTACTCACTGTTCAAGATATCTTCCGATATTCCCATAAATTGGCAGATTTATCGCTTATCGGTGTCTGACCGATAAGATAAATTGACCGATAAGTCAGCCAATATGGCGATAAATCGGTCGATATGCCGATAAACTGGCCGATTTACCCCTTATCATGGGTCGACCGATAAGTTCCCGATAAGCGATATCCCCAACATTGTCACTACTAGGGAAAGGCTTATAGGTAGGATATCAGTAGTAGCGCTGGAAAATAGCAGGCGCTGCTGCTAATTAGCAGTAGCACTTTTCTGGGGCAGCGCTACAAGTAACTCGTTAGCAGTAGCACTGGAAAAGTAAAAAGCGCTACTACTAAGTGGGACCCAATGAGACAACCGACGCTAGCTGTAGTAGCAGCACTGTCCAGAATACAGCGCTACTACTAAGATTTTAGCAGTAGCGGTTTATTTGGCAGCACCGCTACTGCTAATGGGCCCCACTTAATAATAGCGCTTTTCCTGGGAAGCGCTACTACTAAGTATCATAGCGGCAGCGCTTTCTGGGAAACAGCGCTACTGCTAGTTGCGGCTGGTGCCATCTTTTCACCCCCCCCCCCACTCCCCCTCCTCCCCCTTCCCCCTCCTTTCCCCTGTCCCCTCTCTAAGTTAATTCTCCACCATTGTTGCCCTTCTTCTCTCTTCCTCCTACCTCTCTTCTCTCCCCATTAATGCCCCCCTCCACCCTAACTCTCCTCCATAAATGGCCTTCTCATCTCTATCAAGCTACCTCATTTATTTGGCTCTCCCTCCATTCCATAGATATAGATCTAGCTAGCTCATCTCTCTCCCTCTCCATTAGTTAGGTAGAGTCATCTCTCCTCCCCAACAACTAGATCTAGCTAGCTATTTAGCCATCCACACTTTCGATCCCTACAGGTACCGAAAGGCCTCATCTAACTGTGCTCGATCTCTCTCGGGAGATAGGTGAGTAAAAAGTTGTGCATTTCAAGAATGGGAATATGTGTGTTTGGGATATGGAGAGATTTGTGCGAGTGACATGCCCCCGAGTTGCTTATGTTTTGCCGAAATGTAGATTAATTTCCGTTTCGGTGAATTCCGAGCAAACTCGATATGTCCTATTTTTAGGAAAGGTCATGCCAAATTTTTATATGACTTTAATGCATGCATGCATTTTGTTTATAACCCTTTTGCTTGTTATACCGTGCAGTCTCGGTCATGAAGGTGAGTGGATGGAAGGTGGAGCGATACTTGCAATCCGTGGTGATGGACATGTATGCAAATAATCGGACTAGGATTACATGTCCGAGTACAAGATGCAAAGAAGTAGTCCTATTGGACCCTTTTGATCATGACAGTTTGAAGGCGCACCTGCTGATGAATGGTTTCATGGATGGCTATACTCGGTGGATAAGTGAAGATGATGATGAGGACGTCCACATGGCAGGGAATAACGACATGGGGCTAGACGAAGAGATGACCGATCGACACAAAGACGATGGCGCCGGACATGGCGGCGGGGAAGAGTCCGGACATGACGGCGGCGGGGAAGATTCCAGACACGGCAAAGAAGAGTCCGGACATGGCGGAGAAGAGGCGGCGGTCACGCCGCAATCTTCGATGCTACTAAGTGCAGTCGTGCAGGACCCTCATGTTCGAGACCTCCTTCGCAAGTGTACGACTAGCGAGAGAGCTGCTTCTAGAGAGGAGGCCAAGCTGGCGCAACTTGAAGTAGACTCGAACACTCCATTGTATGACGGTTGCGATCCCGAGGTGACCCGCTTGAGTTTCACGCTCGAACTTCTAAAGACGAAGGCCAAAAACAAATGGACAGACAAAAGCCTTGATGAACATTTGAAGTATCTACATAATAAAGTTCTCCCCGTGGGGAACCTATGTCTTACTAGTGTCGAGGAGGCCAAGAAAACCGTTTGCCCTTTTGATTTGCCGCACATTAGGTAACACGCATGCATCGACGATTGCATCATTTATCAGGGGGAGCACGCGGAAAAAACCAGCTGTCCAGTGTGCAATGCTTCTCGATACAAGAAGGTAGGAAAGAAAGCTCCTCAGAAAGTTGTATGGTACTTTTCGATCACTCCAAGTCTGCAGCGGTATTTCGTAGATCCTAAGGAAGCAAAGCTCATGCGCTGGCACGCGGAGAGGAAGAAGCCCCATGATGGAGATGATCCGAAGCTGAGACACCTCGTAGATGGTAGCCAGTGGAGAGCATTCAACGCCGTATATGGATTTGCTGCAGAAGATCCAAGGAACATCATGCTTGGTGCGAGTACCGATGGCATGAATCCGTTTGGAAACCCGAACACCAACCACAGCACATGGCCCGTCTTTGTATGGATGTACAACCTCCCCCCATGGAAGTGCATGAAGACAAAGTACATACACATGAGCATGCTGATTCAAGGGCCGAAACAACCAGGAAATAATATTAACCTGTATATGGGGCTTCTGAAAGAGGAGCTAGACACGTTATGGAAAACACCGGTATGGACATGGGACGCCAGCAAAGGAGAGTATTTCTATATGAGAGTCGCGCTGATGACGACGGTGCACGACTATCTCGGTTACGGGTACACCTCAGGCCAGGTGTGCCACGGATACTGCGGATGCACGAGGTGCATGGATGATACAATGTCTCAATAGCTTACGTCAACAAAAGATGGTGGGTCTGGGAAAATCCTGTACATGGGGCATCGTAGATGGCTCGAGAAGGATGGCCCGTGGAGAAAGCATGGAGATCTATTCAATGGGTTGGCTGAGCATCGAGGACCTCCATGTAAGAGGAGCGGCACCGAAATCAACGAGCTGTTGAAAAACTGGGAACAGTGCCCCACGCCGGGAAAGATGAAAAAGGCGCCGGAGCCGCTGCTGAAGGTATGGAAAATGTGGTCTGTTTTCTGGGACTTGGAGTACTGGCCCAATCACGACACGCCTCATTGCCTTGATCAAATGCATATCACGAAGAATGTCCTCGAGAGCTTTCTTGGCACATTGATGAACATGCCGGTGAAGACCAAGGATGGGCCAAAGGCAAGGACAGACTTGGAAGATTTGAAGATCAGGAAAGATCTCCACATGCCGCCCCGTAAAAAGTCAACGGAGGAGACGGAGACGGAGACGGAGGAGGGGGAAAGTGGCAGAAAAGTCAACAAGAAGGAGGAGAATTATTGCCCCCCTTCTTGCTTCACCTTAAGTGCGAAGGAGATCGATCAATTCATCAAGTGCCTTACAGGAATCAAAGTTAGTTCCGGTTACTGTGGGAAGATAAGCAGATTTCTAGACACCAAGAAGAAAAGGTTCAGCGGGATGAAGTCTCATGACTATCACGTGATGATGATGCAGATACTCCCGGTTGCCATTAGAGCTATAATGGACAAGCACGTCCGTGACACGCTTACTGGTCTCTGCAACTTCTTCGATGTTATCTCTCGAAAGTCCATCAGTGTGAAGTAGCTCCGAAGGCTATAGGAAGAGATCGTTGTCATACTATGTGAGCTTGAGATGTACTTCCCGCCCGCATTCTTTGACGTCATGGTGCATCTGTGTGTCCACATCAAGGACGACATCATGGACCTCGGGTCGACATTCCTTCACAGCATGATGCCGTTCGAGACGATGAATGGGGTCATCAAAGGATTCATTTGTAACATGTCCCGTCCTGATGGGAGCATCGTCCAGGGGTATCTGACGCATTAGTGCATCTCCTTTTGCGAGAATTATATATGCGTCGGAGACCCTGTTGTTGGTTTGCCCATCAAGAAGCACGATGGGAGGCTCGGAGGAGAAGGTCACGACAACTGCCAGAGGGAATTGCACGTGGACTACTCGGATCGATGGAACAACTTTGACAGGGCTAACTTAGTAGTGCTACAACACCTAGATGTGGTAGATGATTATGTGACATGGCATAAAGAAACCATCTCAAAGAAGTGCCGTGATAAGGGGATGCTCAAGACGGACGACGATGTTACTGTAGAGCACAACGCCACTTTCTTGCGTTGGTTCAAAGAGGAAGTTCTTGCTAATCCCCCGGAAAAGGGCAGTTCGGACGGATTGCTCATACACGCCTTAGCATATGGCCCCGCGCCCAAACTCGCGACCTATCAGGCATACGATATCAACGGGTACACGTTCTACACGGAGGCCAAAGACATGGACAGTGATTACCAGAACTCAGGGGTGACGATTGAATGTGTGACCGACGCCAACGGCACAACTGAAAGATTCTACGGAAGGGTCGAAGAGATCTGGGAGCTTGACTATGCTAGAATGCACGATGCGATGATGTTCCGTGTCAGATGGGCTAAGGACGTCGTAAGAGAAAACAAGTATTTCACTACCATGTCTATACCCGATGCGAAGAGCGCTACCATGAACGTTAACATCATCGCCAAAACTGAGCCATGGGTACACGCTAAGCACGTGACACAATGCTTCTTCATAACCGACCAGACCAATCCCAGCCGTGTTGTCATCAGGAGAGGCAAAAGGAGCATCATCGGAATGGATGGAGTCCCAACAAGGAAGACTACGACCAAGACGGCAACCCGATGAGGGAAGATGATGATGAAGCATACGTGAAAAGAAGAATCAATACTACATTACCTAAGAAAAATGGTACTCCATGGTACTGGAAAAGTCACAAGAAGGGGCTCAATTATTCAACAACGAACAAGAAAGGGAAGAAGCTCAATGTGAAACGTCGTCGACGCAGCTGAGAAACCATCATTTATATATATGTATCTATTTTGTGTATGCACTCAAGTAACCGTTATTGGTCAAATGATGTATACATCATATCCCCTTCAATTACCACTACATGCATGGTTCCGGTGATATTCGCATAGTGTGGGAGGGAGACACCGTCGTCGGGAGAAAAAAAACAAAAACAAAAGGGAGAAAGCAATGCAAAAGAAAAAGAAAAGTAAACAGAAAAGAAAAGGAAAATAATAAAAATAAAATTAGAAAAGGAAAATAATAAAAAGAAAAGAAAAATAGCGGTAGTGCTGGACAGGGAACCAGCGCTATAGCTAAGTTAGCTATAGCGATGTACCATAATACAGCGCTACTGCTATTTGTATTTTAGAATTAAAAAAATTGCAATAGTTAGCAGTAGCGCTGGATCAAGATCCAGCGCTATAGCTAAGTTAGCTCTAGCGCTGGATCCTGATCCAGCGCTACTGCTATTTTGAGTTAACCACCGCGTGGGCTCAAAATTTTGCCAATTCCCATTCCCCCCTCCCCCCCCCACTCTCCCACCTCTCCCCTTCCTCTCTGCTGTCGTGCGCCGCTGTTGCCCCTGCCCGCCCCTCGACCTGGACCTCGACGCCGGCCCGAGCCCCTGCCCGCCCTCGGCCTCGACGCCGGCCCGAGCCCCTCGGCCTCGACGCCGGCCCGAGCCCCTGCCCGCCGCTCCGACCTCCTCCTCGCCAGCGCCGCCGCCGCTCCAACCTCCTCCTCGTCCGCGCCACTGCCACTTCGGCCTCCTCGTCTGCGCCACCGCCGTCGACCTCACCCCCAGTAGCCAGCATCCCCTTCTGCCTCCCTTCAGGTACTGGCCGACCCCCCCAACCTCCCCCTCTCTCTGTCAATTAGGTTTTCTTTTTTTTTAGAAATAAAACTAGGTGTTCAATTTAGGGTTCAATTAGGTTGGCAGTAGGAATCAATTTTAGGGTTCAATTTAGGAATTTTTATTAGGACAAAATATTTATTAGCAAAGAAAATTTCTAGGGTTCTAGGGTTCATATGTCAAAAGTTACAGAAATTTCTTTAACCGCAACAATTAGGTGATGTTGTTGCTGCTTCAAACAAAATTAGTAAAATTTTGAGTTAACAGAGAGTAGTTAGCTAGGGAAAATAATTAGCTATGGCATTTACCTAGGGCATTTTTAGCAAATTTAGCTAGGGCAAAAAATTTAGCTAGGGCATTTAACTAGGAAAATTAGCTAGCGCGTTTAGCTATAAAAACAGTAGCATTTAGCTAGGGCATTTAGCTAGGAAAATTAGCTATGACATTTAGCTAGGGCATTTAGTTAGGGCATTTAGCTAGGAAAAAAACAGTAGCAAATTAGTTTAGGGCAATTTAGTTGGTTAGGGCAGTAGCAGAGAGAGAGAGCATTTACGAATTTTTGTAGGTATATATAATAGCTATAAAAAAATAGTAGCAAATGTTTAGTGAGGTCATTTTGCAAAGGTTTTTGGTTTTTGAAAAGACCATTATTTTGCAATGTTTAGTGAGGTCATTTCACTCTATGTACTTGCTTGAATGATATATTTTGCAAATGATATATGTCGTTGATGTTATATGATTTTGCAATGTTGGTTGAATGTCGAAGAATATCCGAGTGGCCTATGTTTTGCCGGAATGTTGATTCATCTCCGTTCCGGCAAATTTTAGGCGCTCCATATGTCCACTTTTTAGCAAAGGTCATGCCAAAAATTTCCATGATTTTTGGCATGACTTGTGCTAGAAACTAGGACATATGGAGTGCCCGGGATTTGCCGGGGGGAATGAATCAACATTCCGACCAAATATAGGCCCCATTTTTCTCTTCATTATATCATTTATTTACAATTTTTGAATAGGAAACATGTCTAGCCACACCGAAGCCGGGGGTTCTGGTCGCCTCGAAGAAGACCCCGTCGAGGTAGCAAATCATTATTTTGATTACCTGGACGAACACCAGTTGCGGGTGCAGGGTGGCGGCAGTGGCACCAACCCCGACACCGACGCCGACACAGGCACCGACACAGGCACCGGCACCGACACCACCCCCAAGACCGGCAATGATGTTGTTGTAGCCGGTAAAGCACTGAAGCAGAAGAGGACACAAAGACCAAACGAGCTCGGCATCGGACAAATTGTGGTCACGGAGATGCACCCCAAGAAATTAGAGCCAACGGCGTCGGAGGAAGCGCGCTCATGTTGGGGCAATCAACTAGGATGCATCCTCAGGGAAACCGCCAACATCAACGATGAGAAGTTGAAGATGATACCACATATGGAGCACATGCTCCTAAAGAAGTTGCACAATAGGTTCCTGTTCCCCGGCCGGGATGAAAGCAAACATCCGTGGGACGACGACGCCATGACAAAGCTAAACAGCAAGGCGATGGTGACGTTCACCAACGACTTGTCCGCCTCAAAAGTTCGGGTGAAAAAATGCTATTGTTGAGAATGAACCGTGGTCCAAGATTCATGCTGACAATCCGTCACTACAGGAAGAGGACTTTGAAAAATTCAAGCAGACTTGCGCTAAAGAAGAAGTCAAGGAAAGGTCGGAGAAAATGAAGGCGCTCCAGGCCAGGAACACGCCTCCCCACTGCCCCGAAAGCCGTGGTTATGAGGGGAAGAGGAACGTATGGGCCAAGGAGGACGCCGAACGCGAAAGTCACGGAATCCCAGACCCCTTGGCGGAGTTTACCGACACGCTGGAGCGTGACTGGATCCGGGCCCGGTACAAGTGGGACCGTGTCAATAAGATCTTTTACACGGACCCAAACATGAGGGACTTCATGAGACTTCTGCTAATTGTTATATTACCACCTTATGATATTAGCTTCCAATCAATTCGACTACAAGTTTTGTCACATTAGTAACCCATCCACGTTCCTTTTGCACAAAGAGCAGCACCAAAAGGCAGCCAAAAGCGCCGAGTCGTCACAATCGTCGGCGAGGCCCAAGTGGGACACCCCATTCAACCGGGCCCTGAACATACTGAAAAAGTTCCCGGAGGACAAATTGCCGTCCTATGGACGTGTGCACGGCGTCGGAGATGGCGCCTCATGGAAGACATGCTACCACGAGGAGCCAGAGGAAAGAAGGAAGAGATGGTTACTCACTCAACAGACCATCGACGAGAAGGTCATGATTGTGGTCAATAAGACCAAAGCTGAGACCAAAGAAGAGTTGCTCGGGGTAGTCAATGCAGCGGTCAATGACGCGATGGCTGGCGTCACGGCACACTTCCAATCTTCAATTATTACCAGCTTGATTCCGGCAATTATCGATTGGTCGAAGAGCAATCCAGATAAAGGGCCAGCGGACTTTCCCCTTCCCAGTTACGTCGGGAGCAATTCAATGAACATCACACCACCAGCACCTGCTCAAGTAACCGCAAAAGGTCCGGCTCCTGTTCATAGCAGCCCAACCTCCGTCTCTGGCATGCTCGGTGGGGCTTCATCTATGGCTGAGCTCGCTGGCCTCACGGTAATTACGCGTCATACCCTTTTCACCAGCATGTCTATAGTCTTCCGTTTCAATTTCCTTTTGGATGTTTGATGTCACAGACATGTCTTCGTAGGCTGACGATACCCCGTGCACCCTACTGTACGACATCAAGGGCCAGAAGGTGGCCGTGGGAAAGGCAACGATCGTGAAGCCGAAGGACCGCATGTTCCACAACCGAGAGATGCCCCATGGCGTCTTCAAGGTTAACGTGGCCAGTGTCTTAGCGGGCTTCGAGGATTTGCCTCCTCCGGTACCAGTAGATGACGAGGAGACCCCTAAACGGATTGGCGCATGCAAGAGCTGGTTCTTGCCTTGGCCGAAGACACTTCTTCGTGTCGAGGCGCCCAGTATCACACCAACGACAGCTTCTCAAGAAGGTATGAACACCACCCCACCTACCCAATTACCTGCACCTGTCGTGGCGGGTGATAGCGGACGACGCGAGGGAGAGCCTCCATTAGTACCAGATAACGTCGCCCCCGTCGAAGAAGAAACTGCTGATGATGTCATGGAGGAGGATGATGATGACCCTCTCAATTATATCAATACCGCCTATGACGATGGACGATTGATGGCTGGGGACTATGACTCAAGCTATGAGCATGGAGATGATGACTTGATGCTGCCTGATTTGCCGGAGCCGGAACGTCCTAAGGCGGAATGCAAAAAGTCTCTCTTCATGCGATCCTCGCAGGAGATGCCTCCAGATGCCGCCTCTACCCAGCAACAACCCGAGGGCCGTCCACTGATTAGCCCGACGACACTGGGGGTGGTGGTTAGGGAAGGTATGGTGGGCTCACTACCGCCACCCGCTAAGAAGCAAAGGAGGAGACCGGACAAAAATGGCCCTAAAGGCGCCAGAGCTGCTTCAAGCAGCCAGCCGCCTCTGAAGCCCCGGGAGGTAGAAAGAATACCTGTCGAAGGTGCGCAGCATTTCCATGTCGCCGGTGACCCGATCGTACCTCCGAAAGTGCTAGAGCACATACTGAACAATGATCTAAGGAGACTCCATGAAGATGTGCTGGCCAGAGAGAAAAGCCTTCTCATCTCGGAAAAATCAGGATACCCACTTTACGTGGCTCAGGTGCCGGGTGGGAAGTTGTACGTCGAGAGATGGCCCGCGGATAAGTTCATCCTGCGATTTGACAACATCTACGACATGTTCCACATGACCAAGCTGGATTTCCATATCATCCGCATGTATGCGTTGTATCTCAACTACTTCATCAGGCTCGAGAACATAAAATATATCTGCGTCGCGGACCCATACTATATGCATGAGAGCTTCTTGGCAGTCTGCAAAGAGCACCGTGACTATGCGAGCAAGTACATCGATGACTTCATGATCGCTAATAAGGACAAGGAAGTGATTCTCCTGCCTTATCATCCCACGTAAGTCATCCACGCATATCCTTTCGTAAGTTTTAATCATTCCTTTACAAGCATGGAGGCTAATTTGAGGTGTCATTATTTGCAGCAGCGTGGGGGGGGGGGGGGGCGGGCACCGTCCTCATTGTTCTATACCCAGAATACTCCCGTGCTATGTACTTGGACTCATCGAAGAACATCAAGAAAAAGGATTACACGCACATAAAGAGTGTTCTCGATAGTGCCCTGTTAACCTTCAGCCTGTCTGGTGGATATATCAAGGTGAAAAAGTACAGGAAGAACGGGCTGGCTTTCAGCCATAAGACCGACTTCTGATGCATCCAGCAACCGTACACCAGTAAGGCTGATGGATTCTACCTCATGCATCACCTGTTCGAGTACAAAAGGGATAATCAACGCCTTCGCATGTCAGCTACTACCAACGATGCCGAGATTATCAACTAGGCCACAAGCATAGGAAAAACACTGGATCATCGAATCCGAGCTAAGTTTTATCACATACAGTGTGAACTTGCACAAGTGATCATGAAGGAGGTCCTCGAACCAACAGGGATGTTCTACCATGGGCCAATCACGCGGGATGATGTCCGAGCACTGCTACTCGCTCAGCGTCTGGACCTGAAGCCTTTCAAGAAGCTCGGGTGCTTCCTCCCTGACTATGAAGATTGGACCGCCGACATGGAGGACTGATTGTCGATGACAATGTGTCACTACTGTCTTTCTATGGCAAAACTTTGAATTTATGTACGGCGAAACTCTGTGATGTAATTAAACCGTCCTCCTGAACTAGCGTAGATCGCTCTAGTTAATTAGTTTGGGTATGAGGAACTTCATTATTTATGTTTACTATAGGTTGCTTGTATTTTGCTAATTATGCCTCTTTGTTTTCTTAAGTACATTATGTTGCATATTATCATTGAATTCATCAACTGACGATGCAGGTACATAGATCAGAGATGGCGAAGGACTGCTACGCCGTGTTCGTTGGGAGGGTTCCAGGAGTGTACGACCACTGGCCAGACGCTTAGGACCAGGTGGACAAGTACCCGGGTGCTAGCCACAAAGGGTTCCACAGCAGAGTCGAAGCGGAAAGTAGTTACTTGAGGTGGACGCTCCGGCAAGAGCGGGAGCGAAACCGCCGGTGCCTCAAGAAGTACTACATAGTCGCGCTCGTGCTCATGCTGATCGCTCTTATCTTCTACATCATGGTTTAGATAGAGATGATGAAATTTGTGTGTGTGCCATGACCATGCAGTTGCATTTATTCGAGACATGACATGACTTATGTATCACTATTTTTGAGATGTGATGATATTTGTGTTGAATGATGATGATGATGATGATGGTATGACGAGACTACTGTATGTGTATGATATGATGAGAATAGTGTATGTTTATTATGATCTGATGAAACTACTATATAGAGCATGCACAAATACATCACAAATACGTAGAGGGGGAATAAATCTCTGAAAGCAGGAATACTAGCAGTACCGCTGGAAGGCATCTAGCGGCAGCGCTGGATTAGCAGCAGTGCTTGCTTTGGTGCAGCGCTACAGATAGTTAGCAGTAGCACTGGTCCAGGCAGCGCTACTGCTAACCATACTTACCAGTAGCGCTGGTCCGGGCAGCGCTGCTGCTAAAACTTAGTTGTAGCGCGTTAGCAGTAGCGCTGCCCCAGCGCTACTGCTATAGGTATTTCAAGCGCTACTATAGTAGGCTTTCTCCTAGTAGTGCTTGGATCATATGCACTTATGATTGGAACTCTAGCAAGCATTCGCAACTACCAAAGATCATTAAGGTAAAATCCAACCATAGCATTAAGTATCAAGTCCTCTTTATCCCATACGCAACAACTCACTTACTCGGGTTTGTGCTTCAATCACTCATGCCACCCACCATAAGCGAATCATGAACGTATTGCAACACCCTACAGTAGGGACCCCTCATGTTTGTGCGACATGGAGGGCACCATAGGACAGCAACAAAATAAAATATACAACTCAAACCAATCATGATCATCAATCAACCCATAGGACAAAACAGATCTACTCAAACATCATAGGATAACCACATATCCTTGGATAATGATATATAGTGTTGAGCACCATGTTTAAGTAGAGAATTACAGCGGGAATAGAGAGGTTACACCGCTGCATGGAGGGGGAGAAAGTTGGTGTTGACAGTAGAAATTTTGTTGATGTAGATCGTCGTCACGATCCTTGCCCCGGCGGCCACTCCGGCGCCACCGGGAGAGAGGGGGAGAGAGCCCCCCTCCTTCTTCTTCTTCCTTGGCCTCCCCCTAGATGGGAGGAGGGGATCTATCTCTCTGTTCTCTTCTGTTTCATGTTCTTGTTTTCTGGCCAAAATTTGTTTCTTAAATATCCAGAGATCAGTAACTCCGATTGCGCTAAAATTTTAACACGGTTTTTTTTCTGGATATAAGCTTCTTTGCAGCCGAAGAAGAGCCCCAACCGACTTATGGTGTGCCTACTAGGCACCATCGTGCACTAGGGGGCAGGCCCTACCCTAGTGGGTAGTGGAGGCCGTGGGCCTCTGTTTGCGTTGATTCCACCTCCCAAAAATCACATATATTCCAAAATAAGTATCCGTAAATTTTAATCGCGTTTGGACTTTGTTTCATATGGATATTCTGTGAAACAAAAAATATGCAACAAACAGGAACTGGCATTGGGCACTTGATCAATATGTTAGTCCAATAAATCATATAAATTGTTGCCAAAAGTATGTGAAAGTTCTATAATATTGGCATGGAACAATCAAAAATTATATATACGACAAAGACGTATCATGCATGTGTGCATTCATTACTTTGCTCCATCCTTTGATATCAAGCATTTGATCCTTTAGAGAAATCGAGTATGCATTGCGGACAGCCACCGACGGGTCTCGCCGTAAGCTAACCATACTCAAATGATCTTCAGTATACATCAGGTCAAGCACGACATCCTTCGGGAGCTTCTGTTCAAGAACATAATAGTAACATAGTTAGGGATAATCCACTTCTGAGCTCAGGCTCATCTGCACCCATGCTGAGGAAAAAATCAAAATAAATATTAGAAAAAATAATAAAATCAATTTTTTTCATGGTAGATAATCTGATATATGAGGTTCGCTCCAGTTTTCAAATCATTTGGACATCTGAGCAGCTCTCGACAAAAAAGACAAATTTGGGGTCTATAAAAATGTTTACTGTTCATGCACTGTTCTGACCCAATTTTCTTTTTTGCTGAGAGCTATCAAGATGTCCAAATGATCTGAAAATTGGAGGGGACCTCATGCAACAAATTTTCAACCATGGAAAAAAATTGGAATTTTTCCTAATTTTTTGTGATTTTTTTTCTGACCGGGTGCAGATGAGCCCGGGCACCGAAACGGTACACTCCATAGTTAGCAATGTAGTTTACTTAAGAAGAATGTATGCAACCATAGTTAACAAAATCTTACCATTATATTTGCACTGATGATACCCTCATTCAACTCGTGGACTAGTTGCACGTATCCACTATAATTTTTGCCAATTTCATATTTGATCTTAAAAGACTCAACATAATTAGTAATTGAGACAAGAGAATTTTTCTCCTCCCAAGTTAGCTCAGAGCCATAACTGTAGTAGGTCTTGTCTACAGCCTGCCAAGCATTTCTTGGAGAAAAGAAATAAATGTCAATTATAAATATACAAGTTTAGTAGGGATGGATACCAACTATTTTTAAATAAACAATATAAATTACTTACCAAAATTGTTTGACAAACTCACATAGAGGTAGAACTGGAATCATGTAAACATCTACCCAAATGTCGATATTATCTTCGCGGTCATCTTCAGGACCAAGATTGAAGGTTATTTTTATAGCCTCCTCAAATCCGTAGGCCTTGCATAGTCTTGTCGAATTTAAACACCAAAAATGTGAGTGATTTACTGCATTGTAGAGCTTAACCGCAAAAGTGAAAGCATGTTTCGTTCTTAGGTGAGCTTTCTTTGTCTCCGTACTCTCCCTATCTTTGAAACCAAGCTTCTCTAAGACATACAGTCTTGCATAGCAGGGGATGCACTAGTCGAATAGTAAAAAATGGAAATTTTCAGTTAAAGAAAAAAAGCACAAGTCATGCTTAATTACGAAAAAATACTTGTCGCTGTTACATACCGTAAAATGACCGAAGGCCTCCTTGAGTGTGAGGGTGAAGCACCTATCATTATCCAGGTGAAGCCTCACGCAGATACCCCCGTCGTCGGTGTAGTAATCGCACTCAAGGATCCTATTGTCGTCAGACATTTCCTGTGTTCATAATTCAAAGATTAAAAATCGAGGGCAATTACCAAGAACTCAACACACATATCATTATTCAGCATAGGTTGACTTTCGAGTGTCGAGTCTTCCTTGAAAACTCTCATCTCATGTGGTGTATATGGTTGATGTCTACTACACAACCTTCTTCTTGTAGACTCGTGTTGGGCCTCCAAGCGCAGAGTTTTGCAGGATAGTAGCAATTTTCCCTCAAGTGGATGACCTAAGGTTTATCAATCCGTGGGAGGCGTAGGATGAAGATGGTCTCTCTCAAACAACCCTGCAACCAAATAACAAAGAGTCTCTTGTGTCCCCAACACACCCAATACAATAGTAAATTGTATATGTGCACTAGTTCGGCGAAGAGATGGTGATACAAGTGTAATATGGATAGTAGATATAGGTTTTTGTAATCTGAAAATATAAAAACAGCAAGATAACTAGTAACAAAAGTGAGCAAAAACAGTATTGCAATGCTTCAAAACAAGGCCTAGGGTTCATACTTTCACCAGTGCAAATTCTCTCAACAATGAAAACATAATTGGATCATATAACAACCCCTCAACATGCAACAAAGAATCAATCCAAAGTTTCTATTGGAGAACGTAGGACGAAAACATGCATCAACCCCTATGCATAGATTACCCCAATGCCACCTCAGGAATCCGCGAGTTGAGTGCCAAAACATACATCAAGTGAATCAATAGAACATCTCATTGTCACCACAGATATCTGCAACACCACGGTAGTTCAGCTATAGTAATCTCACCCTAATGGTGCCATGTCATCGCAGCTATTTTGCTAAACCTCACTTTGATCCAAACCGAGTTCAAATTCAAAATTCAAAATAAAGTCAAAATAATTATTTCTTCAAAAAATAAAACTAAAATGTTCGAATAATTCTATAAATTCCCCAGATCATGTTCATGTTGAAACCAACTTCATTGGACTCACAAATAAATTCCTAGCAAATTAATAAGTGGTCTAACAGAAAATAAAATGACCTTTTCAAAGTAAACAAATGTATGAACTTTCAAAAATAAAATGAAAACCTTGTGTGTAGCACCCAAAATATTGTATTTGAATTATATGTGCAGTATCTTGTAGAACTAATATCATTTAGTGCCTAAAATAAATAGAAAAATTGAGATAAAAGGTTTGACAGAAAGCAGAAATCTTTTTTTTAAGGAAAAGGCCCCTATTTCCCCCTGGGCCTTAGCCCATAGGGGCTGACCCAGGCAGACCGGCTCACCTACTCCCCTGTCTGGCACACATCCATAGCACCCTGGCCATGGATGGCCTCCACGTCACCCCTCTGGTCCTATAAGCACGCCCCTGCGAAACCCTAGACCGCCCTCGTCCATTCCCCCCTCGATCCCCCATCGGCCCCCTTCTCTTCCGCTCGATTTCGAGCTCGATTTGCTCTGCGGTCACCACTGCCTCGCCCTCTTGCCGCGGCCACCATCGTCGCCGTCGCTCGGCAACACGTCCTGCAGGATCTCCGCACTCGGCTTCGTTCGTTCCGGGACCAGCTTGTGCCGAGGAGCTGCGTAGCCGACGCCACCGCCGTCTTCTTCAACTGGTCACCACCAACTCACCGTCGATGTCGTCACTCCAGTCCACCCCGACCCTCCCCGAGCACGTCAACGGACTCACCGTGAGCTCCTCCCTCGGATCCCCCTTCCCACCTTAGAGTTGGACGCTGTAGGCCGCCGTCACCGTCGTGCCCGAACCTACGCGTACGTGTATGTGCATGCGTGCAGTTGTTGCTCCTGGGCTGTCGCTGCTGCTGCTGTGCACGCGCTCGTGCGTGGCCTCGCCCGTAGTTGCCGTAGCCACTGATGCTGCTCGCGCGCTGCTACCGCCCCGTGCTGCTGTCGCTGGCCGCTGCTGCTTGCAGTACCTGCTGCCTGTTCCTGCTGCTACTCGTTGCTGCTTACTGCTGCTTCTCCTGCTAATGGCCGCTGCTGCTACTGCTATCGCTGATCTGTTGCTGGTGCATGCTACCGCCGACTGCTGCTGCTACTGGTCATGGCAACGGCCATGGCCAAGTGTGGCATGTGCTCTGTGTGTGTGTGCGTGAGTGTGTTTGCAGTGTGTGTGCAGAGGTGTGTGAGCCAGGCCTTGTTTAGTCTAGCTTAGGATTAAATTAGTGCTAAATTAGTCTAGTAGTAGATGACATGTAGGCCCACCCATTTAATAAGTTAGATCTATTTATTTGTTTAGGTATAGCCTATGACATGTAGGCCACCTCTTCTCAATTTGACCAGTCAAATTGACTTGGTCAAACTCGTATTAAACAATTTCAGCAATTTGAGAAAATCATTTAAACCTCAGAAAATCATAACTAATTCATACTAACTCAGATGTAAATGTTTTCTACATGAAAGTTGCTCAGAAAAATCCAACGAATCCGAATACGCGGTCCGTTCAGCTGTCACATGCCCCTAGAATGCTGAACATGGAACTGTCCCCTCTCTTTCGTCTGTCCGGAAAATACCAAACGCCGGGAAAACCTCTCCGGATGCTTTCCCTCCCCGTCTACAATGTGTAGCACCACGTTAGAACACCCTAGCTTTGCATCTCGTCATGTCATGCTAAGTGATGCGTTTGTTTGCTTATATTTACTGTTTCTTCCCCCTCTTCTCTCCGGTAGACCCCGAGACCGATGATGCCCCTGTGATCGACTACGTCGACGATGACACTTCTTCCTTTTCAGCAGAGCTTCCAGGCAAGCAAACCCCCCATTGATAATTCGATATCGCCCATTCCCTTCTCTCTTATGCTTGCATTAGAACTGCTACTGCTTTTTGTATGATCCTACTCTGATGCATAGCTTGTTTTTGTTACCTGCTTTCATACTTTACCTGCTTATTCTAAACTGCTTAGTATAGGTTGGTTAGAGATCCATCAGTGACCCCCCACCTTGTCCCAGTTGCCCCGCTTTATGTTCGATGACTCAATCAACGTGATCGACGTCCAGGCCCCGACACCGCACATCACCCCCCTTAGTTGTACGACTCTGCAGAGTTATTAATGAGTACCGAGGGTGATACCTCGTCAGCACTTCTGATGTTAACCCTGTAGTGTAGCTATTCGGTCGTGGTCATCGAGGGTGATTCCTCCTTCACCACTCCCGATAAAGACTCTGTCGTGCAACCCCTCAAGTGTGGACCATCGAGGGTGATTCCTCCAAGTCCACCTTGACGGTTACATCGAGTGGGAATCCATTGAGGGTGATTCCTCGGGTTTCCCCCTTGCTGTTTTGGACACACGGTTACTTTGACTTACCACAGAACCATGATGACATCGGGTCGGCCCCGAGGGGTACCCGCGAGTGATGTGAAGTCGGGTTGACCTGGAGGGTACCCGAGAGATAATTACGTGGCACGGCCGGCATTCTTAGCCCTTGTCGTAAGTCCATGAGACGGGGCGACGGGGTCACATGATCGTGAGTCTCTGCTCGTTACCGCGCACTACCAAGACACTAATGATTTCGATATTTGATCCGAGTAGGCCTCTGGCCTTTTTCGCACTAACCACCATGCGGGAATAAGTATGGGCACTCTGTGTCGTATGTATCAGCCGAAAGCTCAACGGACGTCAATGATGGAGCGGCGTGCGTAGGGTTGGACTGCGTAAGCACCTGCCTTATATAAGGAGGTTGCCAGGTCTGCTCATCGGCCGCCCACGCAATGTGTAGCAGTGCAAAGGGCGATGGGCCCAAGACCCCTACGCGCTTAGGATGTAGACCGGCGTGCTGGCCTCTCTGTTGAGCCTAGGTAGGACTGCGGTGTGTTGATCAGCCGAGCGCAGTCATGACCTAATGGTGTGTCTGGCCGGAGTTGATCGAGCGTGTTGGGTAAGTTTGTGCACCCCTGCAGGGAAGTATTAATCTATTCGAATAGCCGTCTCGACGGTAACGGACGCTCGGAGTTGTATCCCGATCGATACAACTAGAACTTGATGCTGAGGCATTTAATGGAAATGATGGCTCCGGGATTGTTTTCTCGCAGGGAGTCGAGGAAGTGATCTCTGGGCGATGTTACAACATACTTACTAATATTATAATATGCCACTCTTATCTCTTCTGATGCTGCAAGATGCTTGAAGATGCTAGTCTTCGATAGGCTAGGCTTTCCCTCTATTCTGGCATTCTGCAATTTAGTCCATAGATACTACCCATTTCTTTGATACCGATGCATATGTAGTGTAGATCCTTGCTTGCGAGTACTTCGGACAAGTACTCATGTTTGCTTGGCTACCCCTTTCCCCCTTTCTTTCTTCTTTCCGGTTGTTGCGACCAAATGACGGATCCCAGGAGCCAGATGCCACCACCGACGACTACTACTACCCCGAGGGTGCCTACTACTACGCGGAGACCGCCGACGGCAAGGAGTAGTTAGGAGACTCCTAGGCAGGAGGCCTTGCCTTTTCGATCATTGATACTTTTGTGCTAGCCTTCTTAAGGCAATTTTGTTTAACTTATGTCTGTACTCATATATTATTGCTTCCGCTGACTCTTGTGTAATCGAGCTGATGCATTCGAGCCCTCGATGCCCCTGGCTTGTAATATAAAGCTTTTTTATTTTAGTTTGTGTCTAGAGTTGTGTTGTGATATCATCCCGTGAGTCCCTGATCTTGATCGTACACATTTGCGTGTATGATTAGTGTACGATTGAATCGGGGGCGTCACAATATCCCATCGCAAGACATACATCAAGTTTTCTCAAATCCAATACTCAATCCAACATAACGAAACCTCAAAGAGTAAGACTCAATTCATGACAAGAAAGTAGAAGGGGAAGAACACCATAAGATCCAACTATAGTAACAAAGCTCGCGGTACATCAAGATCGTGTCAAATCAAGAACACGAGAGAGAGAGAGAGAGAGAGAGATCAAACACATAGCTACTGGTACATACCCTCAGCCCCGAGGGTGAACTACTCCCTCCTCGTCATGGAGACCGCCGGGATGATGAAGATGGCCTCCAGTGATGATTCCCCCCTCCGGCAGGGTGCTGGAGCGGGCTCTTGATTGGTTTTTCATGGCTACAGAGGCTTGCGGGGGTGGAACTTCCGATCTAGGGTTCTTTTTAGAGGTTTGGGTATTTATAAGAATTTTTGGCGTCAGTCTCACGTCAAGGTGGTGCCCGAGGGGCCCACAAGCCTGGAGCTAGCGCCCTGCGGAGAAGGGCGCGACTAGCAGGCTTGTGGCCTCCTCGGTCACTTCCTGGCCCAGCTCCGGTGCTTCGAGGGTCTCTTTTGGTCCATAAAAATCACCGTAAATTTTCAACCCATTCCGAGAACTTTTATTTCTGCAGAAAAAATGACACCACGGTAGTTCTGCTGAAAACAGCGTCAGTCCGGGTTAGTTCTAATCAAATCATACCAAAACCATATAAAATTGTGGTAAACATGGCATGAATATTTCATAAATTATAGATATGTTGGAGATGTATCAGCATCCCCAAGCTTAATTCCTGCTCGTCCTCGAGTAGGTAAATTATAAAAGAAAGAATTTATGAAGTGTGAATGCTACCTAACATATTTATCAATGTAATCTTTTTTATTGTGGCATGAATGTTCAGATCCATAAGATTCAAAACAAAAGTTTAATACTGACATAAAAACAATAATACTTCAAGCATACTGATAAAGCAAGCATGTCTTCTCAAAATATCATGGCCAAAGAAAGTTATCCCTACAAAATCATATAGTCTGGCTATGCTCAATCTTCATCACACAAAATATTTCATCATGCACAACCCCAATGACAAGCCAAGCAATTATTTCATACTTTTAATGTTCTCAAGCTTTTTCAACTTTCACGCAATACATGAGCGTGAGCCATGGATATAGCACTATAACTGGAATAGAGTATGGTGGAGGTTGTGAGGAGAAGACAAAAACGAGAAAGTCTCACATAAACTAGGCAAATTAATGGGCTATGGAGATGCCCATCAATTGATATCGATGCAAGTGAGTCGGGATTGCCATGCAATGGATGCACTAGAGCTATAAGTGTATGAAAGCTCAAAATGAAAACTAAGTGGGTGTGCATCCAACTTGCTTGCTCATGAAGACCTAGGGCAATTTGAGGAAGCCCATCATTGGAATATACAAGCCAAGTTCTATAATGAAAAAAATCCCACTAGAATATGAAAGTGATAAAATAGGAGACTCTCTATCATGAAGAACATGGTGCTACTTTGAAGCACAAGTGTGGAAAAAGGATAGTAACATTGTCCCTTCTCAATTTTTCTCTCATTTTTTTGGCTATTTGGCATCTCTTTTTTATTTTAGACTCTTTGACCTCTTTTTTTTAGGGCCATTTGCATTTCTACCCCTAACTCAAACCACCTACTCAGATTTGCCCCTAATTTCAAAGCATGCTCAAATTTGCCCCTCTGTCGTTAAGTCACTACTCAGAAATGCCCTTCCATCCAGTCAAAGGCCTTTGACCGTCAGAGGCCCATGTGTACTGTAGCAGACGGAAAGTGCTACAATATTGGACGGAAAGTGCTACAGTATTGTACGGAAGGGCATTTTCTGAGTAGTGACTTAACGGCGGAGGGGCAAATTTGAGCATGCTTCAAAATTAGGGGTAAATCTGAGTAGTGGGTTCGATTTAGGGGCAAAGATGTAAATGTCCCTTTTTTTAAGTCTGGAGTCTTATCTCAACTTGTGAGGGAATCATAGCTTCCATCATCCTTTCCTCACATGGTACAATGCTCTAATAATGATGATCATCACACTTTTATTTACTTACAACTCAAGAATTACAACTCGATACTAGAACAAAATATGACTCTATATGAATGCCTTCGGCGGTGTACCGGGATGTGCAATGATCAAGAGTGACATGTATAAAAAATATGAACGGTGGCCAAGCCACAAATACTATGCCAACTACATGATCATGCAAAGCAATATGACAATGATGGTATGTGTCATAATAAACGGAACGGTGGAAGTTGCATGGCAATATATCTCGGAATGGCTACGAAAATGCCATAATAGGTAGGTATGGTGGCTGTTTTGAGGAAGGGTATATGGTGGGTTTAATGCACCGGCGAAAGTTGCGCGGTACTAGAGAGGCTAGCAATGGCGGAAGGGTGAGAGTGCGTATAATCCATGGACTCAACATTAGTCATAAAGAACTCACTTGCTTATTGCAAAAATTTATTAGCCATCAAAACAAAGTACTACACGCATGCTCCTAGGGGGATAGATTGGTAGGAAAAGACCATCGCTCGTCCCCGACCGCCACTCATAAGGAAGACAATCAAAAAATAAATCACGCTCCGACTTCATCACATAACGGTTCACCATACGTGCATGCTACGGGAATCACGAACTTTAACACAAGTATTTCTACAAATCCACAATTACTCACTAGAATGACTCTAATACCACCATCTTTATATCTCAAAACAAATGCAAGGAATCAAACTTCTCATATATTCAATGTTCTTTATATGAAAGTTTTTATTATATCCCTCTTGGATGCCCATCATATTAGGACTAAATTCATAACCTAAGCAAATTACCATGCTTTTTAAAGACTCTCAAAATAAAATAAGTGAAGCATGAGAGTTCATCAATTTCTATAAAATAAAGCTACCGCCGTGCTCTAAAAAGATATAAGTGAAGTACTAGAGCATCTACCTAGCTCAAAAGATGTAAGTGAAGCACATAGAGTATTCTAATAAATTCACGATTAATGTGTGTCCTGTGACGCCCCCGGCTTAATCGTGAACTAATCATACACGCAAATGCACACGATCAAGCCTAAGGACTCACTTGAAGGAATCACAACACAACTCTAAAACATAAATAAAGGCATACAAGCATTATATTACAAGTCAGGGCCTCGAGGGCTGGAATACATAAGCTCGATGTCATACAAATATCAGCGTAAGCGTCAGATATCTGAGTACAGATATAAAAGAAAGACAAATAGGCCTTTAAAAGGCGAGGCAAAAGAAAACACTATGATCGAAAAGGCGCAGGCCACCTGCCTGGGACCCTTCAAACCTACTCCTGGTCGTAGGTCAACTCGAAGTAGTAACCACCCTCAGGGTGGTAGTAGTAGTCGTCGACGGGGGCAGCTGTCTCAGGGGCTCTGTCACCTGGTTACATCAAACGGATATGGAGAAAAAGAGGAAGCAAAGCAACCGTGAGTACTCATCCGAAGTACTCAGCAAGAAAGGATCTACACTACATATGCAACATTATCAAAGAAAGGTTGTATATGTGGACTGGGCTGCAGAAATGCCAGAATAGAGAGAAGGCCTAGTCCTATCGAAGACTAGCATCTTCAGCGGTCTTGCAGCATTAGAAGAGTGTAGATTAGTATAGTATAAAGTAGTAGCACTATTAAGTATCAACCTCGCCTAGAGATCCTTCCTCGACTCCCTGCGAGAAAGCGATCCCAGAGCCCTACTATCCATTTCTCATCTCATCTTTAGGTTCTAGTTGTATCAATCGGGATACAACTCCGAGCGTCCGTTACCGAGGATCCGGCTATGCATAGATGTTTTCTTCCCTGCAGGGGTGCACCAACTTACCCACCACGCTCGATTAACTCCGGCCGGACACACTTTCCTGGGTCATGCCCAGCCTTGTCCAAACGATACGCCGCAACCCGGTCTAGGCTTAACAGAGAGGTCAGCACGCCGGACTAACCCTATGCACCCATGGGTCTTGGGCCATCGCCCCGGGTGCTCCTGCATGTTGCGAGGGCGGCCGTGAGCAGACCTAGCAACCCACAATATCAAGGCGGTTGCTTAACGCGGTCCAACCCGGCGTGCGCCGCTCAGTCGCTGACGCCCATTAAGCTTCGGCTGATGCATACGACACAGAGTGCCCATAACTTATCCCACGTGATGGTTAGTGCTATCGGGCCAGAGGCCCACTCGGATCAAATATCCAAATCGTTAGTGTATTGGGGGTTTGCGGTAATGAGCAGAGACTCAAGATTGATGTGACCCCGTCGCCCCGTCTCGAGGACTTGCGGAAAGGGCTAAGAATGCCCGGCCACGCCTCGTAATTATCTCACGGGCACCCTGCAGGTCAACCCGTCTCCACATCACTCGCATCTTATGCTCGCTCAAGTACCCCTCAGGGTCGACCCGACTTTCCAAGTAATAGTTGTAAAGTCCAAGTATCCGTGTGTCCATAACATCAGGGGAATCTGAGGTATCACCCTCGTTGGATTCCTACTCGATGTATCCATCAAGGTGAACTCGGAGGAATCACCCTCGACTGGATTCCCACTTGAGGTGTTTGCACGACAGCGTCGTTAACGGGAGTGGTGAAGGAGGAATCACCCTCGATGACCATGACCGAATAGCTACTCTACAGAGTTAACATCAGAAGTGCTAAACGATGTATCACCCTCGGCACTCGATTGTAACGCTGCAGTTTCAAAGAACTAAGGGGGGTGATGTGCGGTGCCGGGGCCTGGTTGTCGATCACATTGATCGAGTCATCTAATAATCCAGCAGGGCAACTCGGACAAAGTGGGGTCTCTGGTGGAGCACTAACCAGCCTATTCTAAGCAGTTTAGGATAAGCAGGTAGGTATCAACAGCAGTTACAAAAACAGGCTATGCATCAGAAATAGGATAAACAGCAGCAGCAGCAATTTCTAATGCAAGCATAAGCGAGAAAGAATAGGCGATATCGGTATGTTCAAAGGGGGGTGCTTGCCTGGAAGCTCTGTTGCAAAAGTCTGATCGTCAGGGGTGTAGTCGATCTCCGGAGCTATGTCGGTCTCGGGGACTATGTCGGTGTCGGGCTCTACCGAGAGAGAAGAGGGGGAGGAAACAGATAAATACACATCAAACATATGCAACACAGAGCATGCCATGCTATGGTGTAGTGCAGGGTTGCCTAAAGACATGTCTAAATCATTTTAGTTATTTTAGGATTAAAGTTGGAATTATTAACCGGTATATATGCACTCTTCAACTACCAGAAATAGGCTAACAGTTGCGGGTTCACCTCCGTAGAGGGTCTCGACGCGGAAACAGATGGCACGGTTGGATTCGTGGGATTTTTCTGAGCAACTTTCATGTATAATGTTTTTCCATCCGAGCTACGGATTATTTTCTACGATTTTTCAAAAAAATTAGTAATTTCTGGGTTTATTTAAATTAACAGGAATTTCCAGAAATGGAATATGATGTCAGTAGGATGTCAGGGTGATGTAAGCAGTTAACTGACCAGCTGCCTGGTCAAGCTGTCCAGTGAGACCAACCTGTCATAAACAGTGGCCTAACAGAATTCATTTAAAACTAATCAGAGGTTAATTAGTAGCAGGGGCCCACATGTCAGTGGCTAATTAGGTTAACTAATTAAGTTTATTTTAGAAATTCTTTTAATTAGGTTAATTATGCGGTGGGGCCCTCATGTCATTGGCACTGGCTGCCCAGTCAGCAC
This sequence comes from Thinopyrum elongatum, assembly GCA_011799875.1. Classification (NCBI taxonomy): domain Eukaryota; kingdom Viridiplantae; phylum Streptophyta; class Magnoliopsida; order Poales; family Poaceae; genus Thinopyrum; species Thinopyrum elongatum. The sequence goes on along the minus strand of CM022297.1, from coordinate 522,998,168 downwards.
GTTCACTAGGTCAACCAAGTCAACGGGGCCCGTGGGGCCCGGCGTCAGTGACCCGGAGGTGGGCCTGGACGTGCAACATCGGCGCCATCGCCGGAGCAACGCCGGCGAGGCGAAACACGGCGGCACGACCACGGGGGTCGTCGGAAAAATGCCTACAGGGAACGAGGAAGAGCGCGGCTAGGCGCGTTCGAACGGCCACTCGACCGCACGTCGAATGGTGGTGGCCGGAGCTGGGAGCTACGGCGTCCGCGGCGGCGACGCGCTCGGGCGAGCTACGGCGAAGGCGATGCGGTGCATTAGCGAGCGAACTGAGAGGCTGGGCAAGGCGTACGCGTTGCGGCGAGGCTAACGGTCATGAGCCCGTGACCATTTGGTCACCGGAAGCACGCCGGCGGCGAGCGGAGGCGGCGACGCGTTCGGGCGCTCGTCGAGGTCAGTGCTAAGGGGCACGGGGAGGGAAGCAAGTGGCACGGGTGGCCTCAACGAGCGGCCCTGAGTACGCTCGTGTGCTCGGGTGAGCATGCCGATGCCCACAGCGACGGCGGCGAGCTATGTGGCGTAGCTGCATTCGGGCGGTGATGGCAGCGGTGGCTACGGCGACGGAAACACATGGGACAGGGAGGGGAACGTCGCATGGGCTTACAGTGAGCCTGCAGGTGTGCTTAAGCGAGCTCGGGGAAGATCGACGGCGACGAATCGGCGACGGAGGCGAAGATGGCCGTAGGGGAATAAGAGGTTGTCGGGCTCGCTCCGGTGGCTCCCGGCTTGTGCTGGTCGGAGCATATGACGTAGTCGACGACGGCAATTCGATCCGGCACGGCGGAGAGGCCTCGCGGTGGCGGTGGCCGCGGGATCGATGGCGAACGGCGACGGCCGCGTCGGAAGAGGTGGAGAATGAGCGAGAGAGAGAGCGGAAGGAGGGGCGAGTGGATGAGGACGGAGGGAAGGGGCCGAGGGAGGGTCCTCATCCCCTCCTCGCGTCGATGGCGTCGTCGTCTCGTCGTCTCGTCTGCGGGGGCGCGCGCAGCCACGGGCACGGCGACAGCGCGAGAGAGAGAGAAGAGAGGATGGAGAGGTGGGCCAGTTGGGCTGGGCCACGGGCACTGTGCACTTAGGCCCGGTGCACAGTGGCATTTCTTCTTTTCCCATTTTGTTTTTCTGTTTCTCTTTTTCAGAAGGGTTTTTGAATTAAAATGAGCTGCCAAATGAGTTTGTATAAATGTGAAACTTGGTCACATAAATACAATGGATTATTCCCCATTGCCTCAAAAAGTTTAGGCAATTTAGGAATCCTTTTGAATTTTTCAAAAATGAATATGGCATTTAAAGTGCTGTTTTGGCACTGTTTCAAATGCTTTGGCCCACTTTGACTTGATGGTGATGATGTTTTCCTTAACAACAAATTGTTTTGGAATATTTGCTAAATGATGAACATTTTTGCAGCAATATTTAAGCAACGTCAAATTGCACTTTGAATTTGAATTGAATTCAGAGAAGGAATTTGAAATGAGATATTTAACCACTGTGATTAATCCATGCAAATGATGATGACTTGGCATGATCATAAGGAATTACTGTGGTGTGATACTGGGGATGTTACAAATCTCCTCCACTACAAGAAATCTCGTCCCGAGATTTTAGCGGTGGAGTAAGAGGTGACTTCGGGAGAACGGACCTTTGCAAGGTCGATTATCTGGCAGATAATTCAGGGAACGTGGCAGAAGTACCTCTCGAGTTGAAACCTAGGAAAACATTGAGAGCAAAGTAAGAAGGTACAATTGGAAGTTTCAAGCGAATGGACAAACGATCGATGTCTGATCAGAGTGTGTAAAGGGGTTCAGAGCATCGGGAATAGATCATCTCTCGAAGGGTGGCTCGTGATAACACACAAAGCCAAGAGCATATGATACTTCGGAATCAAGGATATACAGGAGAGTCAGGTTCTGATCATGTGGAACTGTGATGAGGGTCGATCGAGAGTAGGGAGAACGGTGACATCTTACCAGTCTCGACAACAAAGTATGTCAGAGAATAGTCTGTCAGTTATGTCGATGACAACATCGGTACCAAGGGTGAGGGACGAAGAGAACCATTTTCCTGCTCGTTAAAACGAGGCGGACCAATAGGCAAAGTTCTCGTCCATCGGTGGTTACCGGAATGTCATCAACAATAGCAATAGGGTCTTTTTGACCAAATTGTACTTCGAGGTGTTTACATAAGCAGGGAATTGTTACTGCTTAGATCATACCAATCACAAGAAAGGTTAATTAGATGAATGGAAGGAAAATGTGATTATCAGATTAAACAGACCAATGGAAAGAAAATGTGATTATACACAAGTATTAGGTGTATATCCTTCCCAAGGAAAAGTAGAGCATGATATACATCTCAGAACAACAAGTACATCACCATTTGTATAAAGGGGCAAGGGAATTCATGATGTTATCCATACAACGGTGTTTGGATAATAGAGCAAGAAACATTTGGCAATGCACTTCCAATGTTCTCGTTGTTGTTCGGCGTACCACAGTCATGCTTCGAGGTAGCATTAACATGGTGTTTCAAGCAAGATTGAATCTGAAAGTCACAAGAAGTACAAAGGAACAATTCCAAGAATGTCGAGGAACGTAAGATATACCCAAAACTTGACCAAGTCTGTATTGGTAGGAAGTCAAGGATGTTGTCGATGATAACATAAATCATCGAGGGACAAGGATGGTATTTCTCCTAAAGAATTCGATTGAAATCCTAGAACAAGTCAGTATATTGATGGTGATCACGACTAATTTTGTCGAGAGGCTCTATGAAGATGCCATCAAGCAGCAATGACATAAAGCAAAAGGAATGATGAAGCGAAGGCTATTGGAACCACGGATACGTCACAAGCTCGAAATCAAGCTTGTTGTTCGAGGTGAAATGATAAGATGAGGAAGATCGGTGTAAGCTTCGATCATTGTCGAAAAGTTGTGCTCCGGGAATAAGAACCAGGTAGCACGGTTAAAATTTAGCACGATGATGATATAGCCGATCAGGCTAGGAATGATGTGATGGAGTATTAAACTTCCCAGTAACAAGTACTAGGGATAATACCCGAAGGTAAATCAGAGTAGAGGTTGGACGGGTGAAATGATCTGCAGAGGAAAAGTATTTTATCTTGTCTGGGAAATGGAATCAAGGAGAAAATATGGTCGGAACCACGATTGCAAAGGATCAATTCACAGATACAAGATGAACTTATACCAAGGGAAAATTTATTTTTAAGAGCATCTTCCATGATGAGTTCTACATCAGGCCCATGGGCATGAACACAAAGGTTCAAGGTCGACTCCCACTTCTTCAATGCATAACCTTTCATTCACTCCTCGTTTTCGAAGAAATTGTAGTGCGGAAGATTTATCTGGTGAAGCACCAGAAGAGTATGACTTGCATAACTTTTGAGTTCACACGGATTAGGGAAAGCATAGGTTCAACTCATAGGGGTATCTTAGGAACATATACCACGAACTTTAGGAGTAATTAACACAAGCTCGACAGCAGAGCATGGTTGACAAAAGGAGAGGATACAATTTACCAAAGGCATTATGTATCAGGGAAAAACTCTCAAGATTTCATATGTTAAGGACAATGTCGGATAACAACCCAATAATGGATCTAGCGATTCACGACGGAGTTGATGTGAGTATCGGTAATCAGTCAGAGGGAGAAGGGATGCAAAGGCATCGGCTTATCAAAACATCTGAATAATTCGATGCTTTAAATACAAAGAAACTTGATTTCTAGATCGGTGTATCAGAATCAGATGCTCTGATCGAAGATGGATAGGTTGAATGGACTTAGAGGCACACCGATCAAATCTTGTTTGGGCAAGAACCAGCTCATATCCGGAACGATGGCTGAGCCGAAAAGAAATTTTTCTAAGGATTAATTGATGATTGTGAGTATTCGCACACATGTTGACTCAATAGGATCAGAATGTCAATCACAAAGGATTATAGTAAATACTGCTAGACATGTGGAATTAACCATAATGCAAGCAGGCATGGAGATTCAAGAGCAATAGGCTGCAGCGGATTTTCGGGAGATCGAATTGCATTCAAAGAATTTTGTTAGACATATGAACAACTGGGGATGAACGAATCCCCGATAAGTGTGAGGAATTATTCGTAGGGGTATTCAGGCGGAAAAGAGCTGCAAGGCAGTCGGAAAAAGGATTCTCAAAAGTCGGAGAATACTTTCGGGTATCTTGTAATAACAAGAACAACTAGGGATGGAAGTATGAACGGCAAGGGTATGCAGTTATCCATAAGGATTCAACGGTGTTAAGGGATTGCAAAAGGAATGACCACAAGTTCTCGGGAGAAGATCGGAGATTAACATCGAAGGCTTCTGGTGAAGCAGGCAACCATCCAGAATGAAGGGGCTCTCCGGGGAAAGCCGTTACGAGAACCTAATGTAGTTAGTAAATTCATTTAACCCGAATAGAAGAGAGATCAGAGTCCCAGAGTATAGATGAGGAATAAAAGATCCTAATACCTCCCAATTGGCGACGTGGGCCCGTAAGCCACACAGCCAAGTTAGTAAAACAATTTTGACAACTAGACTCAACTTCGGCCAAGGAGTTGGAAAGGGGGTTCCTACAGGCAGTCGGCTCTGATACCAACTTGTGACGCCCCCAGCTTAATCGTGCACTAATCATACACGCAAATGCACATGATCAAGCCTAAGGACTCATTTCAAGGAATCACAACACAACTCTAAAACATAAATAAAGGCATACAAGCATTATATTACAAGCCAGGGCCTCAAGGGCTCGAATACATAACCTCGATGTCATACAAATATCAGTGGAAGCGTCAGATATCTGAGTACAGATATAAAAGAAATACAGATAGGCCTTTAAAAAGCGAGGCAAAAGAAAACACTACGATCGAAAAGGCACAGGCCACCTGTCTGGGACCCTTCGAACCTACTCCTGGTCGTCGGTCAACTCGAAGTAGTAACCACCCTCGGGGTGGTAGTAGTAGTCGTCGGCTGGGGCAGCTGTCTCAGGGGCTCCGTCATCTGGTTACATCAAACGGATATGGGGAAAAAGAGGAAGCAAAGCAGACATGAGTACTCATCCGAAGTACTCAGCAAGCAAGGATCTACACTACATATGCAACATTATCAAAGAAAGGTTGTATATGTGGACTGGGCTGCAGAAATACCAGAATAGAGAGAAGGCCTAGTCCTATCAAAGACTAGCATCTTCAGCGGTCTTGCAGCATTAGAAGAGTGTAGATTAGTACAGTATAAAGTAGTAGCAGTATTAAGTATCAAACTAGCCCAGAGATCCTTCCTCGACTCCCTGCGAGAAAGCGATCCCAGAGCCCTAATATCCATTTCTCATCTCATCATTAAGTTCTAGTTGTATCGATCGGCATACAACTCCGAGCGTCCGTTACCGAGGATCCGGCTATGCATAGATGTTTTCTTCCCTGCAGGGGTGCACCAACTTACCCACCATGCTCGATTAACTCCGGCCGGACACACTTTCCTGGGTCATGCCCGGCCTCGGCCAAATGATACGCCGCAACCCGACCTAGGCTTAACAGAGAGGTCAGCACGCCAGACTAACCCTATGCACCCAGGGGTCTTGGGCCATCGCCCCGGGCGCTCCTGCACATTGCGACGGCGGCCGTGAGCAGACCTAGCAACCCACACTATCAAGGCGGTTGCCTAACGCGGTCCAACCCAGCGCGCGCCGCTCAGTTGCTGACGTCCATTAAGCTTCGGCTGATGCATATGACGCAGAGTGCCCATAACTTATCCCACGTGATGGTTAGTGCTATCGGGCCAGAGGCCCACTCGGATCAAATATCCAAATCGTTAGTGCATTGGGGGTTTGCGGTAACGAGCAGAGACTCACAATCGAAGTGACCCCATCGCCCCATCTCGAGGACTTGCGGCAAGGGCTAAGAATGCCCGGCCACGCCTCGTAATTATCTCACGGGCACCCTCCAGGTCAACCCGTCCCCACATCATTCGCATCTTATGATCGCTCGGGTACCCCTCAGGATCGACCTGACTTTCCAAGTAACAGTTGTAAAGTCCAAGTATCCGTGTGTCCATAACAACAGGGGAATCTGAGGTATCACCCTCATTGGATTCCTACTCGATGTATCCGTCAAGGTGAACACGGAGGAATCACCCTCGGCTGAGTTCACACTTGAGGTCTTGTGGCAACTCGGCTCAGAGAACCGGTTTACTGGTGTTTCCAACCCAGAGATCAAGTCTTCTGGAAACACACAACAACTTGGAACAGAACATAGCTGAACTTCTATTGATAATAGTCGAGTACAAGCTTATATATTACATGATCATCGAGGCCAAAAGCACATCTAGTGCTATGACAATATCTACATTATTTATCTAACATTTCAGGGCCTCAGTATTGCTGCAGAATACTGAAACGAAAGACTACTACGTAGCGGAACATGATAGTAACTCCATCCCCAAGGACACTTCTGAGGACACATCCTAGGCATCGCAACACGGACCTTCGAGACCTCCATCTCAGTCTTCTCCTGCATCTGGCATGATACGCCAGGTGAGTACTTTGAATGTACTCACAAGCACATGACAACCAAATATGCAGCAAATAATAGCATGGCAACCAACTTGTTAAGTGTTTCACTTACTGCTATTAACTTACTCATATTCGGGTTGTCTCACAAACCTCGGAATACTCGATGCCATGAGTACTTCCGCTCATAAGACAAGTTCTTCCATCATTACTATGATTATTATGGTTGATCACCTAGAGAGGTCTGGTCGGGCTGTCCAATACCGTGGACACGGCTATTCGAATAGATTTTACACTCTGCAGAGGTTGCGCACTTTACCCACACTATGGAGCACCTGACCTCGTGATCCCATTCGGGTGGACCAGCATTGCTCCAGCGAAACCTGTCTGACCCGTGACTCTCCCATCGTACCACCGGCAATCACACTCCCCAGGAGTCAAGCCCTGGGTGGCCCCGTGTAGCCTCGTGACACCTGCCACCGTCGTGGCCTAACTAAACTGTCCCAAACGGGGACGCCGGCAGAAAACTCAACTGGGCCCACAGTGTTATCACCGTCTACCTAATCAGGGCAGCACGCACGCATAACCCTCCCTAAATGGAGGTACCGGTGAAAGAGCACGGAGCCAGACCAAGTCAAGGCCCCATACCGACAAATGTGGCTGCACGGCTAAGCCCGGACAGGTGACTCTTGATCAACCAACTAAGTTTCTCTTAGCTATCAAGGTTATTCATCATATCAATTTAAGTTGTCAACATTAGGCATTTAAATACTTCACTTGAATTATCTATGTTTAATTAAATGCAAGAAATGAATATGAATTATGCAATGCTATGAAATGCTCACTACTAGGGAAAAGCCTAGCAGTAGCGCGGGTTAAATGCTTAGCAGTAGCGCGGGTGGCCACGCTACTGATACGGCGCCACAGCTAACTCTTATCAGTAGCGCGGTTTGACCCGTGCTACCGCTATCGAGGGATAGCAGCAGCGTCGGTCTCCAACACGCGCTGCTGCTAATAGCTGTAGCGCCCTTTAACAAAGAGCGCTGCTGCAAAGAACTCGCTGCTGCTAAAGCCATACCCCACGCTACTGTTATTAGTTTCTGAAAAAAATTCCTGCTCCATATTTTGTGCTGCTGAATTTTGTTTCGGGCTTTATACAATAATCTCTAGCATATCATACACATACAAATGTAATCATAGCATATACATACAAATAGTCTCATCAAATCATGTCATCATCATAATCATCATCCAACACAAAGTGGTCTCTCGTCATCATCTCGAAAATAGCGATACAAGTCTCAATTACTTGCAACTACATCGTCATCTATCTAAACAATGATATACGCGAGAAGAGCTATCACTATGAGTGAGAGCGGAACTATGCAGTACATGAGTTTGTATCCCTCTCTCGCATTAGCGTGAACCTAAACTAACTACTGGCTGTCGCTCGGAAACCGGAAACCGGTACACCTAGGCATGACACTCCGACCCCTTCATGTACTGCGACTTTTCTTTGGCAGCTTCGGCAACGCAAGCCGCCTTGAATATTTCAAACTGCTCTTCCGTAATTGTCGGATTATCCTTTACAATCTTAGAGTAGGGCTCCTTTTTGTCGATGATCCTTGCTTTCACCCTTACTTTCCAGGCGGACAACGCGCCGCTAAACTTGGCCATGGCGCGTCTGTCTATCTTCTTCATTGTCGGGCCTTTATCTGGATTTTTATACTTGCTTTCATCCCAGCCCGGGAACAAGAACACCTGGTGCGGCTTCGTTAGGAGGGACTGCTTCATATCTGGTATCTTCTTTAGTTTCACATTGTTGATGGTGGCGCAAGCCCGTAGTATGCAGCCTATTTGATTGCCGTAGCACGCGCGTGCTTCCCCGGGCTCTTTTGGCTCAAAATTGCCGTCGTCCACCTCCGTGACCACCACTCTAGTAGTGATGAGCTGGTTCGGGCGCCGTTGCCTCTTTGGTTTCGGTTCTATACCGGCTCCGCCAGTCTCGGCGCCGGTCTCGATGTCGGTCTCAGTCTCCGATGTGATAGGTGGGCCCTGCAACAACCGTTGCTCATCAAGAAGGTTCAAATAGGTGCCTGCCGCCTCGTAGACGTTGAAATCACCAGAACCCTGTCCTTCATCGTTGCTAGCCATGTTTCCTATGATTAAATCTAGTCAATTAATTCTAGACCTAATAAAATGGATAATGACATAAAAAAGGCCTATGTTTTGCTAGAACGTTGATTCATTCCCGGTGCGGCAAATCTCGGCCACTCGATATGTCCTAGTTTGTAGCACAAGTCATGCCGAAATTCACGGAAAATTTTGGCATGACCTTTGCTAAAAAGTGGACAAATCGAGCACCTGAAATTTGCCGGAACGGAAATGAATCAACATTCCGGCAAAACATAGGCCACTCGGAATCATTCCCTGCAAACAACAAAAGGCCACTTGGGCACAATCGAACCACTTCAATGTTGCATATAACAGGACCACTTAAGAACATGTACATGAGCAACTACAACAGTAGATAAACATGAGCAAACACAATTGAGGAATTTGCATATATCATGACCACTTCAATGTTTGACACTTCAAGAAAATCTACACAAATTTCAAATTATGAACCCTAGAACTCAATTCAAATTATGTCCTAAATTTATGTCATAATAAAAAATCAGTAAAAATTAGGAACCTAGTACACTTGCAGCACTGATAGAAATTTATATTTCTATACTGAATTTTTTCTCTAAAATAAACCCTACTGCCCTAATTAACATCTAGTTAAACCCTACTACCCTAGTACTTAAGCATCCACAAGTACTAACTAATTAGATGAACCCTAGCTAGCTACTTAAGCATCTACAACTACTTAAGCACCCATTGATGAACCCTAGGAATTATACAACTACTTAAGCATACATTGGGTGCAGAACAACTATATGAGTACTTAAGCAACTATATATACAACCCTATAATATATTTAGTTAACTACTTAAGCATATACAAGTTTGTCCTAAAAATAATATTTAGTTAAGTACTTAAGCATATACAAATTTTTCCTAAAAAATTAGTTAACTACTAATTTCATTCATTTAGGTCATTCATTTAACTTCACCTAATTAACCTAGTAAAACCCTACTTCCCTAACTAAAAAACATCTAATTAACATCTACTAGTACCACTACTGCCCTAACCTAATTAACCTAAGTAATTCCTAGGGTCCTGTTATATGCTGCTGCTCTACTGCCCTAACCTAATTAACCTAAGTTAATCTAATTAACATCTACTAGTACCACTACTGCTAATTCCTAGGGTTCATAACTAAATACACCTAAGTTAATTAACCTAGAGACGAGGGGTGGGGCTTACAGAGAGGAGGGCGTTGAGGGTGGCTCGGGGGAACGGTTGCGGGGAGGTAGGGGCGTCGAGGGAGGCAGGGGCGGCGAGGAGCGACGAGCTGGCTCTGGGGGCGTGCGGCTCCGGTGGCGCGCGGCTCCGGTGACAACGACGGAGGCAGGGGCAACGAGGGAGCACGGGTGGCGAGGAGCGGACGAGGGTGTGGCTCCGGGGGCGCGCGGCTCGGGTGCAGGGGAGATCGACGGCGGCGACAGATCGACGGCGGGCGAGGGTGGCGGGAGAAGAGGAGAGGGGGAAAAGGACTTAGCAAAATTTTGAGCCCGCACGTGTGGTTAAGTCAAACTAGCAGTAGCGCTGTCAAGAAAAACGCGCTATAGCTAAGGTAGCTATAGCGCTTTCCACTAAAACGCGCTACTGCTACTGGAAGCAGCTATTTATTTTCCTTTTTCTTTTCCTTTTATCTAAGGAACTTAGCTATAGCGCGTGACCAGAAAAGCGCTACTACTAAAGTAGCTATAGCGCTTTGTGAGAACAAGCGCTACTTCTATGCCTTTCTCCTCTATTTTTCTTTTTCTTTTCTTTTTCTTTTTTTAATTTCTCCTTTTTCTATTTCTTTCATTTTCATTTATTTTTCTATTAATTTTTCTACTTATTTTCTTTTTCTTAGCAGTAGCGCTCGACCATAGAAACGCGCTGCTACAACGCACTTAGCAATAGCGTGTTTCACACAGGCTCGCTACTACTATTCCTAGCCTACCGGCAACAGTGTGGGAATTATAGTAGTAGTGCATTATTGCGCAGAGGCGTTACTGCTATAACTATAGTTGTAGCGTGCTTTTGTGACGAGCGCTACTACTAAGTAGCAGTAGCGCTTAGTTTTGACCTGCGCTGCTGCTATACCTCTGTGTATAAGGTTTTCCCTAGTAGTGGCTTCATAATATGGATGTCCTGGCTTGCCTTGCTCAGTTGGGTTGTTCAAATACTACTGGTCTTCAAATCCACAAGAATCTCCTTCTGAAAATATTTTTAAATGGCAAAGGAAAATGTCACATAAAGCCTTTTTATTCACCAACAATTCTGTGAGTATTGGAAAAATACCAAACTTGGTCAGAAAATAAAGAAGTTGAATATGAACACAATGCAAAAAGAATCAGGTCAATTGGACCTTTTAATAAAAAGTTATTAGTGGTCAAAGTGGCTGGTCAACTCTGTTTAAATAAACAAAATTCAGAAAAACAAAAAAACCCAGCAGAGGCCACGTCGAAGGCGTAAACCTCCAATGCGCCTCCACTTACCCCTTCGCGCGCGTAGTCGCAGCCGCTGACAGGTGGGGCCGGTCCCGTTTAAAACAGAGAGAGAGAAAGGCAGAGAGAGGGGCGGCTCACCGGCGCTGCTCACCGACGATAGGGACGGCGGCGGAGCTAGGAGTTGACGGGGATCGATCGGGCACTCGAAGACGGTCCTCCCTGTACCCGTAGCTCCCCCAGAGACGGACGGACGGCGCGGCGCCCTTCTTCTCCGGCGGATGAGCGCTACGGTGGTCGACGGAGGTGGCGATTCCGGCGACTATTCGCTTGGCAGGAGGTCGAGGAGCACCAGTGGAGTGCGCTGAGCTCGAGGGCGCAGTCGGACGAGGCTGGGGTGGGGTGGAGAGGGCTGGTGGTGGAGCTCAACTGGCGGCGGAACTCGGGCGAAGCTCGAGGCCAGAGGGCCTCTCGGCCTTGGCTCTTGCTTGGGGAGGCGATTGAGGATGGAGGGAGAGGGGTGAGGAGCTCAGCGAAGCCGGGCGGGCTATTTATAGGCGGGAGGAGGCGCTCGGCGATCTCTCTGCATCAGCGGCGATGTGGCTACGCCACTGGAGCAAGGACGGCGAGCTGGCCGTCGTGGCGCGGGGCGAAGCGACGGGAGCGAGCAGAGGCATTAAATGCGCGAGGGGATAGCTCGGGGAGAAGAAGACGAGCGGCACCACAACTGTGGCCACACGGGCGGCACAGTGCTGGTGGTCGTGGCGGCCGCCGAGAGCTTCTCCGGCGAGGGCGAAGGATCTGCAGGGGCTAGGTGGCACACAGGAACGATGTCGGCACGCTTGGACAAGCCACTATGGCGCAGGCGTCTGACTCTGACGAGACCCGAGCCTGGTGCGGCACAGAGCGCGGCGACAAGCATGCCGTCGCCATGCTCACCACGGTGCTTGCCACCAGGAGGCCACGCAAGCCTGGAAAATCTTGTCCAACGTGACGAACATCGATCACTCACTTCACCTGCACCCATAGTTTGGCTTGGTTTGGTCTGAGATGAAGGGTAGCCTCAACAACAGTTCCTGACAGTGAACTAGAGAGGGATCTGGAGAGGTGGAGAGCTAGGGATGGAGCCAAAGAGATTGTTTGGAGTGATCCTCGTTGGAAGGACTCCAAACTTGTCAAGTTTGAGAAGGTTTGGTTGAGATTTTAGGGTAGTTCATGTGTAACCTACAAATCTGGTCTAGAATCTGAATGTTGAGGTACTGCTCACTTGGATGATCTCCTGAGGCTGAAACTTGGTGGAGGGAAGTCATTTGTAGTTGTCCTCATGCCACAAAAATTTCAGAGCATTTGGACAAACCTAGCAGGTACTTCCTTCACAAAGGTCCAGACTGACCAGGAACAAAAATGAATTGTTTTGCAAAATATTTGGACTAGGCCATGGAATATTTTTGGATATTGGGGCAAGATATGGTCCAAGGTATTTTAGGGAATTATTTGAGAATTTTCTGGCCATCCAAACTATATGTTGCTTCACAACCCATAGTGATGACCTAAATTCCCAAATTAAAGAAAAGGGCTATTGGAAAATATTTAAATTGGGATTTAGGTCCTTGAGATATTTGGCAAGGTATTGGAAAGGTGATGAGGATTTGGATCACTTGGAAAAGATTCAAAAGTTTCCAGAACCAAATAGAAAGATTCAAAAACCATTCAAATTTGAAATAAAGCCAAGAAAAGTTTGAAAAGAAAAAGTTGCCAAAATCAGGGTGTCACAAACCTACCCCCCTTAGGATGAATCTCGTCCTCGAGATTCGGTTGCTCAGGGAACAAATATGGATATGCGGATCTCAGAAAATCTTCTCTTTCCCAAGTAGCCTCTTCCTCAGTGTGGTGCTCCCACAACACCTTGTAAAATCTTATCACCTTACTCCTCGTGGTTCTTTCCATCTCATCCAAGATCCTGACAGGTTTCTCTTCATAAGTCAAATCCTTAGCCAATTCTAACTCACTAATATCCGCTTGCTTGGCTGGGGGTGCAATGCATTTCCTTAACTGTGAGATGTGAAAGATATCATGAACGTCTGACAATGCTGGTGGCAATTCCAACTGATATGCGACTCTGCCCTTCCTAGAAATCACTAGAAATGGACCGATATATCTTGGGGCCAACTTTCCCCGGGTGCCAAACCTCTTTACTCCCTTCATAGGGGTTACTCGCAAGTAAGCATAGTCTCCAGGCTCGAAAGTTACTTCCCGGTGTTTTGGGTCATAATAGCTCTTCTGTCGGGACTTGGCTGCTCGCAGACGCTCTTGAATATCCTTGACTTGCCTTTCAGCCTCGACCATCAAGTCCGTACCAAAGATGCGACTATCTCCTGTTTGGGACCAGTTCAGCGGTGTGCGGCACTTCCGTCCGTACAATGCCTCAAAAGGCGACATCTTGAGACTTGCCTGATAGCTGTTGTTGTAGGAGAATTTAGCGTACAGCAGACTATCCTCCCATTTGGGTCCATGGGAGAGAGCACATGACCGAAGCATATCCTCTAATATTTGGTTCACTCGCTCGGTCTGTCCATTCGTCTGTGGATGGTACGCTGTGCTGTGTTTCAGCATAGTTCCCAGAGCTTGATGTAGCCGTAGCCAGAATGCTGAGGTAAATAGGGAACCCCTATCTAAAGTGATAGACTTGGGTACTCCGTGCAGACTGACTATCCGGGACATGTAGAGTTGTGTCAGCTGATTTGCGTTGAAAGTGGTCTTTACTGGGATAAAGTGAGCCACCTTCGTGAGGATGTCTACAATGACCCAAATAGCATCATTGCCTCTCGTGGACTTGGGCAGTCCCACAATAAAATCCATACATATGTCATCCCACTTCCACTGGGGCACCGGTAAAGGTTGCAGTAGCCCAGCGGGTTTCTGATGCTCTGCCTTGACCTTGTTGCAAATGTCACAGCAGGCGACATAGTATGCTATATCTTTCCGCATTCCAGACCACCAAAAAGTTTCTCTCAAGTCCTGATACATCTTGGTACCTCCCAGGTGGATCGAATATGCAGACTCATGTGCTTCCTTGAGTATTTGTTGCCTCAAGTTCTTCTGGTTCGGCACACAAATTCGTTTCTCGAATGACACGGTACCCTGTTCATCTACACGGAAGGACTTGGCCTTCCCTTGCTGAATTAACTCCTTGATCTCTCAAAATTCTTTATCTGACTTCTGTGCTTCCTTGATTTCCTCCATGAGGTTTGGAGTAATTTCCAACGTGTTCGGGGTCATTGGGCCGCATAGCACCATATTGAGCTTGACAAACTCTTCTTGTATGCTCGGATGCATACCCTCAACTAGTGCATTCACAGCAGCTTGCTCAGGGCGTCAGCGACCACATTCGCTTTCCCTGGATGATAGTTTATTCCAACATCATAGTCCTTGACTAGTTCAAGCCATCTTCGCTGTCTGAGGTTCAGGTTGGGTTGAGTGAAAATATACTTGAGACTCTTATGGTCTGTGTATATTTCACATCGTTATCCAATAAGATAATGCCTCCAAATCTTCAGAGCATGAACCACAGCAGCTAGCTCCAAGTCATGTGTGGGATAGTTCTCCTCATGAGGTCGTAGCTGTCGTGATGCATAAGCTACAACCTTCCCCTCTTGCATTAGCACGCATCCAATTCCACGCCTGGATGCATCGCAATATATGTCAAAACTCTTGTGAATGTCTGGGAGGACTAAGACAGGGGTTGTGGTTAGCCTCGTCTTTAACTCCTGGAAACTGCTACCGCACTCAGCTGTCCAGATAAACCTTTGGTTCTTTTTCAACAATTCCGTCAGTGGCTTGGCTATCTTAGAAAAACCTTCAATGAAGCGACGGTAGTAGCCTGCCAAGCCCAGGAAACTACGGACTTCGGTCACCGTGGCTGGTGTCTTCCAGTTCAAGACCGCAATAACCTTACTGGGATCAACAGCTATTCCTTTCTCTGATAGAATATGTCCAAGGAATCCCACCTCTTTCAGCCAAAATTCGCACTTACTGAACTTGGCATATAAGCGATGGGTTCTCAATCTTTCCAAGACAGCTCTGAGATGTTGCTTATGCTCCTCTTCATCCTTAGAGTATATCAGGATGTCGTCAATGAACACCACTACAAACTTGTCCAGAAAGTCCATGAAGACTTTGTTCATCATGCTCATGAAGTAGGCTGCAGCGTTGGTCAGTCCAAACGCCATAACTGTAAATTCATATAGTCCATATCGAGTGGTGAACGCTGTCTTGGGGATATCCTACTTTCGGATTTTTAGTTCATGATATCCCGTTCTGAGGTCGATCTTAGAGAATACCCGTGCTCCATTCAACTGGTCGAATAAGTCATCAATTCGAGGGAGCGGGTACTTGTTCTTGATAGTGACCTCGTTAAACTGGCCATAGTCTACGCACATTCGTAGACTTCCATCCTTCTTCTTGACAAATAATACTGGTGACCCCCATGGCGAGATGCTTGGACGAATGTATCCTTTCTGTAGCAACTCGTCTAACTACTTATTTAGCTCTGCTAGCTCTGGGCCGGGCATACGATAATATTTCTTGTATATTGGAGCTGTACCAGGAATTACTTCAATGGCGAACTCCAATTCTCGATCGGGCGGCATTCCTGGTAATTCCTCAGGAAATACATCCGAAAATTCACCCACTACCGGGATCAGATTCATATCTGTAACAGTGGTCTGGTATGCCTTGCCCTTTCTTGTTATCATTCTGCTGGCCAGAAATTGGACGGTTTGTCCGGCGGGGTTCACCAATGTCACTGTTCTGGTGGCGCAGTTGATACACACTTGGTGCGGTGCCAACCAGTCCATCCCCAGTATTATATCCAGTCCTGGGGATTCAATGGCCACAAGGGTAGCTGGGAATTTAACTCCATGGATTGAGATTTTCAGACCCTTGTATATTATATTTGTTCTGAGCATAGAGCCAGGGGATTGTACCACCATGATTTTGTCCAAAAGTGAAGGAGAAAATTTGTGCAAGGTGGCAAAACTTCGCGAAATAAACGAGTGGGAAGCCCCAGAATCAAATAAAATTATTGCAGGTACGTCGTTGACAGAAAACATACCAAGGACAATGTCTGGAGCCTCGCAGACTTCTTCGGCAGAGATGTGGTGGACGCATCAACTGCGCAGCTTTTGCGCATATGGCTCCCTATTGTCCTTCTTGGGCTTGAACTTCCTCTTACGATCATCATTCCCAGACTTGCGTTCTCGTCCGGCGATGAAGGCCTTATCCACCAAGGTCTGGAAATCGGGGAAGTCCAACATGCATAGCTGACATTGGAGGGCGTGATTAAGTCCTCCGAGGAACCGGTCTATTTCCTCTCTTCGATAGCCACATCATGAGGAGAGTACCGGGCCAAGTTGTTGAACTTGTTTAGGTATTCTCCCACAGACATGTTTCCTTGTGTGAGAGCCAGGAATTCTCTCTGCTTCACTTTCATGATACCCGTGGGGATATGGTACTTGCGAAACAGCTCTTTGAATTTCTCCCAGGAAATCTCTTCTCCAGCAGGCCACATTAACTTGGTGTTGTCCCACCATATGGCTGTCGGGCCTTCGAGATAATGGGTGACAAATGGGACTTTATCTGCTTCTTCACAACGAGCGATGTCCAATTTCTTTTCCATGGTTCTTAACCAGTCATCAGCCTCAATAGGATCCACAGCCTGACCAAAGCGGGGTGGTTTTGTGCGCTGGAAGTCAGACAGTTTGGAATGCACCCCATTGCCATTATTCTGACCTACTATTGTCTGCATACTCTTGAGAAATTCCATGAGGTCTTGGTTTCTCTTTTCCTCAAACATTCTCATTATCTGATCTGTGGTTAGTGCTTGAGGTGGTGGTGGTGGTAAGTCTTTAGGCGGTTGCCCTGCCTGCCTGGCGGATCGACGGACGGGGTTTCCATCGCCGTCTTGACTGCTACTTCCTTTCTTCATCCTAATTTTTGTTCCCATGGCAAATACCGAATCGATGAGCAACATCCATAAGGAAAAATACAGTAATATGACAAAGGAGAGAATTCATGAAAAAGGCAAATAAAGAGAACAACATAATTATACAAGATAACCCAACATCATACATGGCAAGCTGGTAGGGGAATATCATGGCTAGACTGCTCATATGGCAGTCGACATATGCAAAAATGCATGCATTACTACTCAAGCTCCAGTCTAGTGCGTCGGTGACACGAACACTGCCCATCTGAAGAGTCCTCGTCATCAGATCCTGAGTTAGACTCAGAACTAATGATGTGAGACACTGGGTCAAAGGAGACGCGACGTCGCTGCTGAGACAGCTCTCCTTCTGCGGGAGAAAGAGCATGTCGCCTCAACATTAGCGGAGCAGGAGTGGCTAGGAGTGAGGCCCACTCAGCTGGGGTCTCATGTCGACTACCAGACGATAAGCCTGATGGTCTAGAAAAACTAGAAGGGGTATCAAGCACCCGCGGAGGTGGAACTGGTGGTGGATACCTAGGTGGAACTACAGGAGGAGGAGGAGCTGGAGTCACTGCTGCAAGTGCCTCCTGAACACGACACAGCTCCTCAGCCAAGGAAATGATCATACGGTAACTGGCGTTCAGGTAGTGAGACAAAACACCAGCCGCATGATTACACGTCGGGTCAATAGGTGAGAAAAGAACTCGCCCTGTCGTAGGCGACAGTGTGGGATAGTGGAAGAAACCTGGATGGGTCTGCATCTCGACCTCGTGGAAGCACAAGTCGGTAATAGCCTCCATGGTAGCAAACTGGATCGCCAGCTCCGGAGTAGAAGCCACTCCGCCCTTGGAAGAGCGAGAAGAGCTTCCAATATCCGAAGTTGCGGTCATGTAAGCCACTGCATGGTACTCATATACTGACTCGCCCAACTGCTCCCGAAACACCTGGTACACCGGGTCATCACCGTTGGGATACAGCCAAAGCCAGACGCTACGAAGCAGAACTGGAAAAGTGTGGGGTTCTGACTCATGATGAAAGTGATATGGAACTGGTGCCATCTACACTCACAATGCCAAGAGTTAGTAACATAATGAATTATGATGCATGAGGCACGGCATGCAACAATCAAATGCAACAAGCAGGATGCACACTCAAGGTCCTATGCTAATCGCAGTCCTAGCGCGGGTTACCTAGGATGTCCTACAGTCAGCACGGCTCTGATACCAAGTGTTGTGGCACCCCGGCTCAGAGAACCGGTTTACAAATGTTTCCAACCCAGAGATCAAGTCTTCTGGAAACACACAACAACTTGGAACAGAACATAGCTGAACTTTTATTGATAATAGTCGAGTACAAGCTTATATATTACATGATCATCGAGGCCAAAAGCACATCTAGTGCTATGACAATATCTACATTATTTATCTAACATATCAGGGCCTCGGTATTACTGCGGAATACTACAACGAAAGACTACTGCGTAGCGGAACATGATAGTAACTCCATCCACAGGGTCACTGCTGAGGACACATCCTAGGCATCGCAACACGGACCTTCGAGACCTCCGTCTCAGTCTTCTCCTGCATCTGACATGATACGCTAGGTGAGTACTTTGAATGTACTCACAAGCACATGACAACCAAATATGCAGCAAATAATAGCATGGCAACCAACTTGTTAACTGTTTCACTTACTGCTATTAACTTACTCATATCCGAGTTGTCTCACAAACCTCGGAATACTCGATGCCATGAGTACTTCCGCTCATAAGACAAGTTCTTCCATCATTACTATGATTATTATGGTTGATCACCTAGAGAGGTCTGGTCGGGCTGTCCAATACCGTGGACGCGGCTATTCGAATAGATTTTACACTCTGCAGAGGTTGCGCACTTTACCCACACTATGGAGCACCTGACCTCGTGATCCCATTCGGGTGGACCAGCGTTGCTCCAACGAAACCTGCCTGACCCGTGACTCTCCCATCGTACCACCGGCAATCACACTCCCCCGGAGTCAAGCCCTGGGTGGCCCCGTGTCACCTCGTGACACCTGCCACCGTCGTGGCCTCACTAAACTGTCCCAAACGGGGACGCCGGCACAAAACTCAACTGGGCTCACAGGGTTATCGCCGTCTACCTGATCAGGGCAGCACGCACGCATAACCCTCCCTAAATGGAGGTACCGGTGAAAGAGCACGGAGCCAGACCAAGTCAAGGCCGTCCCATACCGGCAAATGTGGCTGCACGGGTAAGCCCAGACAGGTGACTCTTGATCAACCAACTAAGTTTCTCTTAGCAATCAAGGTCATTCATCATATCAATTTAAGTTGTCAACAATAGGCATTTAAATACTTCACTTGAATTATCTATGTTTAATTAAATGCAAGAAATGAATATGAATTATGCAATGCTATGAAATGCTTCATAATATGGATGTCCTGGCTTGCCTTGCTCAGTTGGGTTGTTCAAATACTCCTGGTCTTCAAATCCACAAGAATCTCCTTCTGAAAATATTTTTAAATGGCAAAGGAAAATGTCACATAAAGCCTTTTTATTCACCAACAATTCTGTGAGTATTGGAAAAATACCAAATGTGGTCAGAAAATAAAGAAGTTGAATATGAACACAATGCAAAAAGAATCAGGTCAATTGGACCTTTTAATAAAAAGTTATTAGTGGTCAAAGTGGCTGGTCAACTCTATTTAAATAAACAAAATTCAGAAAAACAGAAAAACCCTGCAGAGGCCACGTCGAAGGCGTAAACCTCCAAAGCGCCTCCACTTACCCCTTCGCGCGTGCAGCCGCAGCCGCTGACAGGTGGGGCCGGGCCCGTTTAAAACAAAGAGAGAGAAAGGCAGAGAGAGGGGCGGCTCACCGGCGCTGCTCGCCGGCGATAGGGATGGCGGCGGAGCTAGGAGTTGACGGGGATCGATCGGGCACTCGAAGACGGTCCTCCCTGTACCCGTAGCTCCCCCGGAGATGGACGGGCGGCGCGGCACCCTTCTTCTCCGGCGGACGAGCGCTACGGTGGTCGACGAAGGTGGAGATTCCGGCGACAATTCGCTCGGGCAGGAGGTCGAGAAGCACCAGTGGAGTGCGCTGAGCTCGAGGGCGCAGTCTGCCGAGGCTGGGGTGGGGTGGAGAGGACTGGTGGTGGAGCTCAACTGGCAACGGAACTTCGGCGAAGCTCGAGGCCAGAGGGCCTCTCGGCCTTGGCTCTTGCTTGGGGAGGCGATTGAGGATGGAGGGAGAGGGATGAGGAGCTCAGCGAAGCCGGGCGGGCTATTTATAGGCGGGAGGAGGCGCTCGGCGAAATCTCTGGATCAGCGGCGACGTGGCTATGCCACTGGAGCAAGGACGGCGAGCTGGCCGTCATGGCGCGGGGCGAAGCGACGGGAGCGAGCAGAGGCATTAAATGCGCGAGGGGATAGCTCGGGGAGAAGAAGACGAGCGGCACCGCAACTGTGGCCGCACGGGCGGCACAGTGCTCGCGGTCGTGCCGGCCGCTGAGAGCTTCTCCGGCGAGGCCGAAGGATCTGGAGTGGCTAGGTGGCGCACGGGAACGATGTCGGCACGCTTGGACAAGCCACTGCGGCGCAGGCGTCTCGCTCTGATGAGACCCGAGCCTGGCGCGGCACAGAGCATGGCGACAAGCATTCCATCGCCGTGCTCACCATGGTGCTTGCCACCAGGAGTCCACGCAAGCCTGGAAAATCTTGTCCAACGTGACGAACATCGATCACTAACTTCACCTGCACCCATAGTTTGGCTTGGTTTGGTCTGAGATGAAGGGTAGCCTCAACAACAGTTCCTGACAGTGAACTAGAGAGGGATCTGGAGAGGTGGAGAGCTAGGGATGGGGCCAAAGAGATTGTCTGGGGTGATCCTCGTTGGAAGGACTCCAAACTGGTCAAGTTTGAGAAGGTTTGGTTGAGATTTGAGGGTAGTTCATGTGTAACCTACAAATCTGGTCCAGAATCTGAATGTTGAGGTACTGCTCACTTGGATGATCTCCTGAGGCTGAAACTTGGTGGAGGGAAGTCATTTGTAGTTGTCCTCATGCCACAAAAATTTCAGAGCATTTGGACAAACCTAGCAGGTACTTCCTTCACAAAGGTCCAGACTGACCAGGAACAAAAATGAATTGTTTTGCAAAATATTTGGACTAGGCCATGGAATATTTATGGATATTGGGGCAAGATATGGTCCAAGGTATTTTAGGGAATTATTTGAGAATTTTCTGGCCATCCAAACTATATGTTGCTTCACAACCCATAGTGATGACCTAAATTCCCAAATAAAAGAAAAGGGCTATTGGAAAAGATTTAAATTGGGATTTAGGTCCTTGACATATTTGGCAAGGTATTGGCAAGGTGATGAGGCTTTAGATTACTTGGAAAAGATTCAAAAGTTTCCAGAACCAAATAGAAAGATTCAAAAACCATTCAAATTTTAAAAAAAAGGCAAGAAAAGTTTGAAAATAAAAAGTTGCCAAAATCAGGGTGTCACAGGTGTTTGCACGACAGCGTCGTTAACGGGAGTGGTGAAGGAGGAATCACCCTCGATGACCATGACCGAATAGCTACTCTACAGAGTTAACATCAGAAGTGCTAAACGAGGTATCACCCTCGGCACTCGGTAGTAACGCCGCAGTGTCGTACAACTAAGGGGGGTGATGTGCGGTGCCGGGGCCTGGTTGTCGATCATGTTGATCGAGTCATCTGATAATCCAGCGGGGCAACTGGGACAAAGTGGGGTCTCTGGTGGAGCACTAACCAGCCTATTCTAAGCAGTTTAGGATAAGCAGGTAGGTATCAACAGCAGTTACAAAAACTGGCTATGCATCAGAAATAGGATAAACAGCAGCAGCAGCAATTTCTAATGCAAGCATAAGAGAGAAAGAATAGGCTATATCGGTATGTTCAAATGGGGGTGCTTGCCTGGAAGCTCTGCTGCAAAAGTCTGGTCGTCAGGGGTGTAGTCGATCTCCGGAGCTGTGTCGGTCTCGGGGACTACGTCGGTGTCGGGGTCTACCGAGAGAGAAGAGGGGGAGGAAATAGATAAATACACAGCAAACATATGCAACACAGAGCATGCCATGCTATGGTGCAGCGCAGGGTTGCCTAAAGACATGTCTAAATCGTATTAGTTATTTTAGGATTAAAGTTGGAATTATTAACCGGTATATATGCACTATTCAACTACCGAAAACAGGCTAAAAGTTGTGGGTTCACCTCCGTAGAGGGTCCCGACGCGGAAACTGATGGCACGGTTGGATTCGTGGGATTTTCCTGAGCAATTTTCATGTATAAAGTTTTTCCATCCGAGCTACGGATTATTTTCTACGATTTTTCAAAGATTTTAGTAATTTCTGGGTTTATTTAAATTAACAGGAATTTCCAGAAATGGAATATGATGTCAGCAGGATGTCAGGGTGATGTAAGCAGTCAATTGACCAGCTGCCTGGTCAAGCTGTCGAGTGGGACCCACCTGTCATAGACAGTGGCCTAACAGAATTCATTTAAAACTAATCAGAGGTTAATTAGTAGCAGGGCCCCACATGTCAGTGGCTAATTAGGTTAAC
The DNA here is from genome assembly GCA_011799875.1 of Thinopyrum elongatum. NCBI lineage: Eukaryota > Viridiplantae > Streptophyta > Magnoliopsida > Poales > Poaceae > Thinopyrum > Thinopyrum elongatum. Next base: position 522,975,427 of record CM022297.1, on the reverse strand, counting down.
TAATTAAGTTTATTTTAGAAATTCTTTTAATTAGGTTAATTATGCGGTGGGGCCCGCATGTCATTGGCACTGGCTGCCCAGTCAGCATGTTGACTGGGTCAACCCAATCAACGGGGCCCGTGGGGCCCGGCATCAGTGACCCGGAGGTGGGCCTGGCCGTGCCACATCGGCGCCGTCGCCGGAGCAACGTCGGCGAGGCGAAACGCGGCGGCGCAACCACGGGGGTCATCGGAAAAATGCCTACAGGGCACGGGGAAGAACGCAGCTAGGCGCGTTCGAATGGCCACTCGACCGCGCGTCGAATGGTGGTGGCCGGAGCGGCTGGGGTGGCCGGAGCTGGGAGCTACGGCGTCGCCGGCGGCGACGTGCTCGGGCGAGCTACGGTGAAGGCGATGCAGTGCGTTAGCGAGCAAACTGAGAGGCTGGGCAACGCGTACGCGTTGCGGCAAGCCCAACGTTCACCGGAAGCACGCCGGCGGCGAGCGAAGGCGGCGACGTGTTCGGGCGCTTTGTCGAGGTAGGTGCTAAGGGGCACAGGGAGGGAAGCAAGTGGCACGGGCGGCCTCAGCGAGCGGCCCTGAGCACGCTCGTGTGCTCGGGTGAGCATGACGATGCCCACAGCAATGGCGGCGAGCTATGCGGCGGAGCTGCGTTCGGGCGGCGATGGCAGCGGTGGCTACGGCGACGAAAACGCATGGGAGAGGGAGGGGAACGTCGCGCGGGCTTACAGTGAGCCTGCAAGTGTGCTTAAGCGGGCTCGGGGCAGATCGACGGCGACAAATCGGCGACGGAGACGAAGACGGCGGTAGGGGAAGAAGAGGTTGCCGGGCTTGCTACGGTGGCTCCCGGCTTGCGCTGGTCGGAGCATATGACGTAGTCGACGACGGCAGTTCGATCCGGCACGGCAGAGAGGCCTCGCGGTGGCGGTGGCCGCGGGATCGACGGTGAACAGCGACGGCCGCATCGGAAGAGGTGGAGAGCGAGCGAGAGAGAGAGCGGAAGGAGGGGCGAGTGGATGAGGATGGAGGGAAGAGGCCGAGGGGGGTCCTCATCCCCTCCTCGCGTCGGTGGCGTCGTCGTGTCGTTGTCTCGTCGGCGGGCGCGCGCGCAGCCATGGGTGCGGTGACAACGCGGGAGCGAGAGAAGAGAGGATGGAGAGGTGGGCCAGTTGGGCTGGGCCACGGGCACTGTGCACTTAGGCCCAGTGCACAGTGGCATTTCTTCTTTTCCCATTTTGTTTTTCTGTTTATCTTTTTCAGAAGGGTTTTTGAATTAAAATGAGCTGCCAAATGATTTTGTATAAATGTGAAACTTGGTCACATAAATATAATGGATTATTCCCCATTGCCTCAATAAGTTTCGGCAATTTAGGAATCCTTTTGAATTTTTCAAAAATGAATATGGCATTTAAAGTGCTGTTTTGGCACTGTTTCAAATGCTTAGGCCCACTTTGACTTGATGGTGATGATGTTTTCCTTAACAACAAATTGTTTTGGAATATTTGCTAAATGATGAACATTTTTGCAGCAATATTTGAGCAACATCAAATTGCACTATGAATTTGAATTGAATTCAGAGAAGGAATTTGAAATGAGATATTTAACCACTGTGATTAATCAATGCAAATGATGCTGACTTGGCATGTTCATAAGGAATTACTGGGGATGTTACATGTCCCTCTCAAAAGGTGTGTACAGCAAGGATGATTGTGGCAAACTAAAAAGCAAAGACTCATATCATACAAGACGCTCCAAGCAAAACACATATCATGTGGTGAATAAAAATATAGCCCCAAGTAAATTTACCTTTGGATTGAAAACAAAAGAGGGGATGCCATCCGGGGCATCCCCAAGCTTAGATGCTTGGTTGTAATTGAATATTACCTTGGGGTGCCTTGGGAATCCCCAAGCTTAGGCTCTTGCCACTCCTTATTCCGTTGTCCATCAAAACTTTACCCAAAACTTGAAAACTTCACAACACAAAACTCAACAGAAAACTCGTAAGATCCGTTAGTATAATAAAATAAATCACCACTTTAGGTACTGTTGTGAACTCAATGTAAATTTATATTGGTGTTATATCTACTGTATTCCAACTTCTCCATGGTTCATACCCTCCGATACTACCCATAGATTCATCAAAATAAGCAAACAACACATAGAAAACAGAATCTGTCAAAAACAGAACAGTCTGTAGTAATCTGGAAATTTTGTATACTTATGTAACTCCAAAAATTCTGAAAAATGAGGAAAACCTAGGTAATTTTTATATCAATCTTTTGTATAGAAAATCAGATCAAAAGCACGTTTATGTGATTTTCTAAATTTCTGGCAATGAGCGCAAAAGTTTCTGTTTTTCAGCAAGATCAAATCAACTATCACCATAGACCATCCCAAAGGTCTTACTTGGATCAAACACTAATTAGAACATGAAAACACAATTACTATAGAGGTAATAATGTGTATTTATTGAAAAACAGGAGCAAAACAAAAAACACAAAATAAAAATTGGGTTGCCTCGCAACAAGCGCTATTGTGTAACGCCCCTAGCTAGGCATGATGATTTCAATTATGCTCACATAAAAGATAGGAATTGTAACATAATGGGAGCATCATGAAACATATGACTAGCACATTTAAGTCTAACCCACTTCCTATGCATAGGGATTTTGTGAGTAAACAATTTATGGGAGCAAGAATCAACTAGCATAGGAAGGCAAAACAAGCATAACTTCAAGATTTTCAACACATAGAGAGGAAACTTGATATTATTGCAATATGTAGAAGCATATGTTCCTCTCTCATAATGATTTTCATAGCATCATGAATGAATTCAACAATATAACTATCACATAGAGCATTATTTTCATGATGCACAAGCATAGAAATTTTATTACTCTCCACATAAGTAATTTTCTTCTCATTCGGAATACTGGGAGTATCATAAGAAACTCGAATACTACAAATTGTTTCCACATTAAAAGAGTAATGGTCAGAAAAAGGGTAATCATAATTATGACAAGTTTTATAAATATAATCATCACTACTTTTTATAACATAAGTGTCATCACCATAATCATCATAAGTAGCAACTTTGTTCTCATCATAATCAATTGAAACCTCTTCCAAGATAGTGGAATCATTACTAAATAAAGTCACGACCTCTCGAAATCCACTTTTATCATTATAATAAGATTCAACACCCTCCAAAATAGTGGGATAATTATTATCTAAAGTTGAAACTCTTCCAAACCCACTTTCATAAATATTGCAATCATCATAAATAGGAGGCATGCTATCATCATAATAAATTTGCACATCAAAACTTGGGGGACTAAAAATATCATCTTCATCAAACATAGCATCCCCAAGCTTATGGCTTTGCATATCATTAGCATCATGGATATTCAAGGAATTCATACTAACAACATTGCAATCATGCTCATCATTCAAAGATTTTATGCCAAACATTTTATTGAGTTCTTCTTCTAACAATTGAGCACAATTTTCATTTCCATCATTTTCACGAAAGACATTAAAAAGATGAAGCATATGAGGCAACCTCAATTCCATTTTTTTTTAGTTTTATTTTATAAACCAAACTAGTGGTAAAACAAGAACTAAAAGATTCTATTGCAAGATCTAAAGATATACCATCAAGCACTCACCTCCCCGGCAACGGCGCCAGAAAAGAGCTTGATGTCTACTACACAACCTTCTTTTTGTAGACTCGTGTTGGACATCCAAGCGCAGAATTTTGTAGGACTGTAGCAATTTTCCCTCAAGTGGATGACCTAAGGTTTATCAATCCGTGGGAGGCATAGGATGAAGATGGTCTCTCTCAAACAACCCTGCAACCAAATAACAAAGAGTCTCTTGTGTCCCCAACACACCCAATACAATTGTAAATTGTATAGGTGCACTAGTTCAGTGAAGAGATGGTGATAAAAGTGGAATATGGATAGTAGATATAGGTTTTTGTAATCTGAAAATATAAAAACAGCAAGGTAACTAGTAACAAAAGTGAGCAAAAACGGTATTGCAATGCTTGAAAACAAGGCCTAGGGTTCATACTTTCACTAGTGCAAATTCTTTCAACAATGAAAACATAATTGGGTCATATAACAACCCCTCAACGTGCCACAAATAATCACTCCAAAGTTTCTATCGGAGAACGTAGGATGAAAACGCGCATCAACCCCTATGCATAGATTACCCCAATGTCACCTCGGGAATACGCGAGTTGAGTGCCAAAACATACATAAAGTGAATCAATAGAACATCCCATTATCACCACAGATATCCCATCGCAAGACATACATCAAGTGTTCTCAAATCCAATACTCAATCCAACATAACGAAACCTCAAAGAGCAAGACTCAATTCATCACAAGAAGGTAGAAGGGGAAGAATACCATAAGATCCAACTATAGTAACAAAGCTCGCGGTACATCAAGATCGTGCCAAATCAAGAACACGAGAGAGAGAGAGAGAGAGAGAGAGAGAGATCAAACACATAGCTACTGGTACATACCCTCAGCCCCAAGGGTGAACTACTCCCTCCTCATCATGGAGACTACCGGGATGATGAAGATGGCCTCCGGTGATGATTCCCCCCTCCGGCAGGGTGCCGGAACAGGCTCCTGATTGGTTTTTCATGGCTACAGAGGCTTGCGGCGGCGGAACTCCTGATCTAGGGTTCTTTTCGGAGGTTTGGGTATTTATAAGAATTTTTGGCGTCGGTCTCACGTCAAGGGGGTGACCGAGGGGCCCACAAGCCTGGAGCTAGGGCACGGCTAGTAGGCTTGTGGCCTCCTCGGTCACTTCCTGGCCCAGCTCCGGTGCTTCGGGGGTCTCTTTTGGTCCATAAAAAATCACCGTAAATTTTCAGCCCATTCTGAAAACTTTTATTTCTACATGAAAAACGACACCACGGTAGTTCTGCTGAAAACAGCGTCAGTCCGGTTTGTTCTAATCAAATCATACCAAAACCATATAAAATTGTTGTAAACATGGCATGAATACTTCATAAATTATAGATATGTTGGAGATGTATCAATGGTGGGCACTCCCTCTCTGATATTGCGACCGTCGATGATGGTCGCTCCTCCCTTCTTTCCCGAGTGCATTACACCAAAATGTCCGGCACACGGGAAAGAAGGAGAAGCGACCCCGATGAAAATAGTCGGCATTCTTCCTCTATCTAATATATCGACCGTCGGTGATGGTCGCACCCCCCCTAACCTCGTGCATTACCAAGGTCTATCACGAGGAGAAGAGGAGGAAGCGACCCCCACGATAACAGTTGGGATTCTTCCTCTCTGATATATCAACCACCGGCGATGGTCACATCGCCCCTTCCCTCGTGCATTACCAAGGTCTATCACGAGGAGAAGAGAAGGAAGCGACCCCCACTACAACAGTCGGGATTCTTCCTCTCTAAAAGTCGCACAAAATGCCCCAACAAACTGAAAGTTAACTCATTACATATAACGAGTAATGACATAAAAAATGGCCTATGTTTTCCCGGAATGTCGTTTCATTCCCGTTCCGACAAATCACGGGCACTCGATATGTCCTACTTTCTAGCACAAGTCATGCCAAAACTCACGGAAAATGTTGGCATGACCTTTGCTTAAAACAGGACATATCGAGCGCATGAAATGTTCCGGAACGGAAATGAATCAATATTCCGACAAAACATGGGCCACTCGGAGTTTCCGTGCAAAATGCATCCATGCATCCATATTTCGACCTTTTTCAAAATAAAACAAAACTGCATCAATCAATAATGCATCCATCCATCTAACAAACATACATCCATCTACATATATATTAATAAAACTAAACCTAAAACTAAATAGAGAGGAGAGGGAATTGCTCACGGTGGGCGGGGCGGAGCCGAGCGGGAGAGGGAGACGCGACACGGAAAGCCTGCATAATCGCCCGAGTGAAAAATTTACATCATCAAATCTCATATAACATTATTTGACGACAAAGTGATAAATGACATAAAAATAATTCACAATATTATTGGCAACAGCATTTTATATTTTTATATTTTATTCGATACCTAAAACATTTCTATATTCAAAAAACCTATTGGATACCTAAAATTTTCTATTCTATTACTAATTTTTTATTGGAAATTCCTATTCTATTAATATATTTTTTACTGAAAATTTTCTATTCAATCACTACTTTTTATATTCTATTCTATTACTAGTTTTTATATTTTCTATTCTATTCTATTACTAAATTTTCTATTCTATTACTAGTTTTCATATTTTTCTATTCTATTCTATTACTAAAAAAATTACTGAAAATTTCTATACCTAAAACATTACTGAATTAGCTAGGTAGGAGGGAGGTGGAGGGAGGAGAGAGGAGGAGGAGGAGGAGGAGGGAGGATGGCAACCAGAGGAGGCAGGAGAGAGGAGGAGGGAGGAGTAGGGCGGTCGAAGGAGCAGGGAGGAGAAACGAGAGAGGAGGAGGGGGAAGGAGGGCTGCCGGAGGAGGGAGGAGGGCGGTGGGAGGAGATGGATGAGGGCGTCGGCTTACCGACGAAGGAGGACGGAGGATGGCGGCGGAAATGCGGCGGCGACGGCGAGAGGAGGAAGAGGCAGAGGGAGTGAGACAGTAGGGCGCAGGAGAGGGATAAGGTTGACTTAGCAGTAGCGCGGGTCAGGGGCCCGTGCTACTACTAATGGACCTAGCTGTAGCGTGGGCGGCGTACGCGTGCTGCTGCTAGGTGGGGCCGGTAAGCTAGCCCCGTGTGTCCATCATAGTAGTGCGGGACCATACCCGGCGCCACTACTGTGGACACACCCTGGGGGCAGGGTGGGAACGACTTATTAGTAGCGTGGGCTTGCTGGGCCACCGCTACTGCTAATGCCCACCTGCAGTGCTGGGTTTCGGCCAGCGCTACTGCTAAGTAGCAGTAGCGCGGCCCATTTACCCCCGTCACTGTTACATGTATATCTATATGGGCCCTAGTAGTGATTTCTTAAGCAAATATGTGTGGTAGTTTATGTTTGGGAAAGATTGGATCAAACAATAGTTTGAATAAATTCTCTAGTATGTATGTTGCATTGGAGACTTGGAGCCACATAATTAGTGGCCAACTCTTTAGCAATCAATGTCCAGTTCCAACTAGCATGACATGAGTTGATCATAGCCTGTCTTTGGTGTTTGGTCTTTATTTACTTTTTGGTAATTTTTCTTACATCTCCTATATTGTTCTAGTCAATAAACTCTTCATGTCCCACCTAAGCTATGGCCTAATCAGGGAGACATTTGTGAAGCATAACCCATCTCCCCCATACCCACTGTGTCGCCTCCCCGAGCAGGGCGACCGGGGCGGCCTCTCCTTCCCTCGCCGCCTAAGCCCCCTCCCACCGGCCCCTCCCGCCGCTGCCGCCGGTTGGTGCGGCCGGGCGCTTGCACGCGCAGCGTCGTTGTGGCCGGTGGTGGCGGCCCCCTTCTTTCCGGTGCGGATCCCGGCTCGGGCAGGCGTCTCCGGCGGCGGTGTGCTTTGGCTGGTGGTGCTCCGGTGCAGGTCGGACGGTGGGCGTGGCGGCGGCGAGGCTCCTTGGCGGCGATGGCGGCTGGCGACGGGAGCTGACCGGCGGCGCCCTGAAAGCCCAGATCCGGGCCCTCTGGGCCCGATCTGGGTCATGGCGGGCCGGCTGGACTCCTGTGGGTCGCATCCGGCTGGAGATGGTGAGCTACGGGCGACGGGAGCGGCGGCTACTGTGTTGCGTCTGCTGCAGCGCTGCGGCGGGAGCTTAGCGGGCCCGATTTGGGCCCAGCCCGGTAGTTGGCCTGGTGTGCTCCTGCTCCTGCGTTCGGTCTACTGCCACCTGAAAGCACAAGTGCTCCCTGGGTGATTTTGGTAATTAATGTCAACATATCTCTTGTTGGACTAATACTTTCATCTAGTATATTTCAGATGAGTTCAACAGTGGAGTGGCAGGACAAGAGGATGTGGAACCCCTTCAAGATGCCAAGGTCACATATTGGCAAAGGCTCAAGACTCTGCATTTTCATTTTTAGTGATCCAAGATCACATTGAGTCCATAGGAAAGCCAATACTATTAAAAGGGGATGAGGTGTTGCTTAATGGCTTGCTTGCTCAAAATGCTTAGTGATATGCTCCAAAAGCCCTCAACCACTTTCTCATTTCCACATATGTCCTAAACCTAAAGTCAAACTCGGCCCCACCGATTTGATCTATCTGGTGCCACCGAGTTCACTTGACTTAGCCACTGCCAGAAACCCTAATCAGTTCGGTCTTACTGATGGGATCTCGGTCTCACCGAGATGGGCTTGCAAACTCTCTGTTGCCTACTGCAATTATTTCGTTCTCACCGAAATAAGTAGTCGGCCCCACCGAGTTTGCTTGGCCAACTCTCTGTTTGGTTATTACTAAAATTTGTCTCACCGAGTTTGTGTAATCGGTCAAACCGAGATGAGGTTTTACCCTAACCCTAGCACATCGGTCCCACCGAGTTGACCTTGTCGGTCCCACCGAAAATCCTAACATTCACATTTTGAACTGAATCGTTCTGACCGAGTTTTACTATTTGGTCCCACCGAGTTTGGTAAATTGTGTGTAACGGTTAGATTTTGTGTGGAGGCTATAAATACCCCTCCACCCCCTTCTCCATTTGTGAGAAAGCCATCAGAACGTGCCTACACTTCCAGCATACATTTTCTGAGAGAGAACCACCTACTCATGTGTTGAGACCAAGACATTCCAATCCAACCACAAGAATCTTGATCTCTAGCCTTCCCCAAGTTGCTTTCCACTCAAATCATCTTTCCACCATATCCAAATCTGTGAGAGAGAGTTGAGTGTTGGGGAGACTATCATTTGAAGCACAAGAGCAAGGATTTCATCATCATCACACCATCTATTACCTTTTGAAGAGTGGTGTCTCCTAGATTGGTTAGGTGTTACTTGGGAGCCTCCGTCAAGATTGTGGAGTTGAACCAAGGAGTTTGTAAGGGCAAGGAGATCACCTACTTCGTGAAGATCTACCCAAGTGAGGCAAGTCCTTCGTGGGTGATGGCCATGGTGGGATAGACAAGGTTGCTTCTTCGTGGACCCTTCGTGGGTGGAGCCCTCCGTGGACTCGCGCAACCGTTACCCTTCGTGGGTTGAAGTCTCCACTAACGTGGATGTACGATAGCACCACCTATCGGAACCACGCCAAAAATCTCCGTGTCTCCAATTGCGTTTGCACATTCAAATCCCATCCCTTTACATTCTTGCAAGTTGCATGCTTTACTTTCCGCTGCTCATATACTCTTGCCATGCTTGCTTGAAGTGTATTGTGAATGTTTAAACTTGTGCTAAAACTCCAACTTAACTTGAAGAACTTAAAAACTGTTACTTCTCTTTGTTGAGGGTCTAATCCCCCCCCCCCATCTAGACACCTCTTCTCGATCCTTTCAGTTGGTATCAGAGCATTGGTCCCCATTGCTTTGGTTTAATCACCCTTGGAGGAAGATGGATGAGTCTACGATGGGGAGTTTTAGACATAGAGTACCCATACTTGATGGAGAGTTCTTTATTGCTTGGAAAAATGAGATGCTTGAGATTTTCAATGAATATCACTTGAACAAGTATATTACTAGCCCTTGTGCGCCTCTTGTAGATCCTTTGCATCCTACCCCCGATGAGTCTCTCGACATGATTTGCAATCTTAGAACTGTCAATCTTATCACTAGAGGATTGCCTAGAAACTTGATAGCTCGCTTGCCTACTCTTGATTGTGCCTACACTATATGGAGATTTCTTGAGGAACGATTTCCAAACTACTCCTTGAAAAACTTAGATGAGATTCTTCATAAGTCCATTGCTTTAAATAAGATGAGCCCTAATGATCCTAAGTTTGGTGATTGTCTAGTTGAGCTTCGTGACCTTATGCGTGCCAAAGGAGATGTTGGAATCATTAGCAATATCATTTCCGAAGTCATTAGAATTCATAAAGATGCACATTGTCATGGTCATAAAACTAATGAATTACTCTCTCTAGGTAATGATCAATCACAAGACGATGTTGAACATGGATACTATGATAAGGATGATGATAGTGACTTTGATCTCGATTAGTCTATGAGACACTTTGGTCTTATGGCTAATCTTCGCGGCTACATGGCTGGAGGAAAGGAATGGGTTCTTGATAGTGGATGTACCGATCACATGACCGGAGACAAGGATATGTTTCGTGAGCTTGCTGAAAACAACGGCCCTCGAAAATATGTCACTTTTGGTGATAACTCAAATGGTAAGGTGGTTGGCCTTGGTAAGGTGGCCATCTCACATGACAGCTCCATTCAAAATGTTATGCTCGTTGAATCTCTTGGCTATAATTTACTTTCTGTATCTAGACTAGCCGATTTCAGTTTCAATGTCCTATTTACTGAAGTAGATTGGCAAGTGTTTCGAAGAGATAATCATAAAATGGTCTTTACCGGCATACGCAGAGGTGATCTATACATTGTTGATTTCACTAAAAAGGCTCAACCTAGAACTTGCTTAATTGCTAAATCTTCTAAAGGTTGGTTGTGGCATAGAAGGTTAGGTCATGTGGGCATGCGAAATCTTGATAGGCTTATTAAAGGTGATCATATCCTTGGTGTTAAAGATGTTATATTTGACAAGGATAGACTTTGTAGTGCTTGTCAAGCAGGAAAACAGGTTGGAGGAAGTCATCCCGTGAAAAACATCATGACCACGAGAAGACCGCTTGAGCTACTTCATATGGATCTTTTTGGTCCCAATGCCTACAAGAGTCTCAGTGGTAACTCGTTCGGTTTAGTCATTGTCGATGATTTTTCAAGATTTACGTGGGTGTTCTTTCTTGATGATAAATCGCAGGTCCAAAAGATCTTCAAGAACTTCGCTAGGAAGGCCCAAAATCAATTTGAAGTGAAGATCAAGAAGGTTCGCAGCGACAACGGAACGGAGTTCAAGAACGCAAATGTGGACACCTTTCTTGACGAAGAAGGGATTTCACATGAGTTCTCGGCTACGTACACGCCTCAACAAAATGGAGTTGTTGAGAGGAAGAACCAAACTCTTATTGAGATGGCGAGAACGATGCTTGATGAGTACAAGACGCCAAAACACTTTTGGGCGGAAGCGGTTGAGACAGCTTGTCATGCGACAAATCGTCTATATCTTCACAAGCTACTCGGCAAGACGGCATACGAGCTTCTCACCGGTAACAAACCCCAAGTTGGATACTTTCGAGTATTCGGCTCAAAGTGTTATATTTTTGATAAGCATCATCGTTCGAAATTTGCTCCTAAATCTCATGAGGGTTTCCTACTCGGTTATGGCTCAAACTCTCACACTTACCATGTCTACAACAATTTCACCCGAAAGGTTGAAGAGACGGTAGATGTGAAGTTTGATGAATCTAACGGCTCGCAAGTAGAGCAATTGCCAATTGATGTAGGAGACAAAGACCCTTCGAAAGCAATCCAAGACTTGTCTATTGGCAAGATTCGCCCAACGGAGGTGAAGGAGAGTACCTCGTCCATCCAAGTGGAAGCTTCTATATCACGACAAGGTGAACCACGAGTTGACTCGGAGGCATCCACAAGTGGGACACGCCAAGATGATGAAAACGACGATGTACACCAAGATGAACCTCATCAACCTCCTTCTCCACCCCCACAAGAGAACAACAACACCAACAACGAAGAAGGCCAAGAGGAAGAACAAGATGATGAAGAAGATGTTCCACCCCGACCTAAGAAAAAGCTCTCACGAGTTAGAGCAAGAGTCTCAAGAGATCATCCCGTCGAACAAATCTTTGACGATATCCAAACAGGGAGAATTACACGCTCTAAAACATGCTTAGCTAACTTTTGAGAGCATTACTCATTTATCTCTAGCATTGAACCTATGAAGGTTGAAGAAGCTCTAGAAGATCCATATTGGATAAATGCCATGCACGAAGAGCTACACAATTTCGAGAGGAACCAAGTTTGGACATTGGTTGAGAAGCCGGACAACAACCAAAATGTCATTGGTACCAAATGGGTGTTTCGGAATAAGCAAGATGAAGATGGACAAGTTGTACGCAACAAGGCCCATCTCATCGGTCAAGGCTACACTCAAGTCAAAGGTATGGACTATGGTGAGACATATGCCCCCGTTGCTAGACTTGAGTCCATACGCATCTTACTTGCTTATGCCAATCATCATGATATCACATTATATCAAATGGACATTAAAAGTGCTTTTCTAAATGGTGAAATTGAGGAGGAAGTTTATGTTAAACAACCTCCCGGCTTTGTTAATCCTAAGAAACCCGACCATGTTTACAAACTTCACAAAGCTCTTTATGGTCTTAAACAAGCTCCTAGAGCGTGGTATAAATGCTTGACCAAGTTCCTTATTGAAAAAGGCTTTGAGATTGGAAAATTTGATTCTACTCTTTTTACTAAAAGGGTTAATGGTGAATTATTTGTGTGCCAAATTTATGTTGATGATATCATTTTTTGTTCGACTAACCCACATTTTAGTGAAAAGTTTGGAAGGCTAATGTCGAAGAAGTTTGAGATGTCTATGATGAGTGAACTCAAGTTCTTTCTTGGTTTGCAAATCAAGAAAACTAAGGAGGGTACCTTTGTTTCCCAAACAAAGTATACCAAGGACCTATTCAAGAAGTTCAACATGCAAGAAAGCAAAGGTATGAAAACACCCATGCCTACTAGTGGACATCTTGACTTGACAAAGGATGGCAAACCGGTTGACCAAAAGGTTTACCGCTCTATGATTGGTTCATTGTTATATCTATGTGCCTCCCGTCCCGATATTATGCTAAGTGTGTGCATGTGTGCACGATATCAAGCGGCCCCCAAAGAATGTCATCTTAAGGTTGTGAAAAGGATAGTGAGATACTTAATTCATACACCAAACTTTGGCATTTGGTATCCTAAGAGGTCTTCTTTTGATCTTGTTGGCTACTCCGATTCGGACTATGCCGGAGACAAGGTTGATAGAAAGTCCACTTCGGGTACTTGTCAATTTCTTGGTAGATCTCTTGTGTCTTGGTCCTCCAAGAAACAAAACTCAGTATCCTTATCCACCGCCGAAGCGGAATACATTGCCGCCGGTTCATGTTGTGCTCAATTACTTTGGATGACCCAAACTCTTAAAGATTATGGGATATATGTGAAACATGTTCCATTGCTTTGTGATAATGAAAGTGCAATTAAGATTGCTCACAATCCCGTGCAACATTCTCGAACTAAGCATATTGAAGTTCGTCATCATTTCATTCGAGATCATGTTGCTAAAGGAGACATTGATCTTAAGCATGTTCGTACCGATAAGCAATTGGCGGATATATTCACCAAACCGCTTGATGAGAAAGTATTTTGCCGTTTGAGAGGTGAATTGAACATCATTGATGCCTCAAACTTGGAGTAGAAACTCCATTTGGATGCATGCAAGGCATGAGACTTTGACTAATCCTTGATATTTCCCTTATGATGATGATCATATGTCTTGGATCTATATTTGTACCCTTGCATGTTATCTAACCCTTGTAGGTACTTGGATGAGCCCAACTCTATGAGATTGCAACTCACTCACATCCTAAGCAATCCCTACATCGCCAAGTCTCTACAATATTGTGGTTGAAGGCAAGGAAGCATGAATCCATTCAATATATCCTTTGACAATATATCAAATTTCATTTGGTATCAAGTTTCATTATTGTCATTTTGGACACACAAGTGCTCTTCCTTGCAAGACTAACCCATGTAGGAAGGTGAACTCAAACTACAAGTGGTGCTCCCAACTCTTGATTAACTACATCAACCTTGAGCATCCAACACAAGATCAACACCATCACCCAAGGTATGTTATTCCATCTTAGAGAAGCTTTACCCCAAAACATGGGTTAAAGCAACTCAACAAGATGTGAATACATCAAAATGCTTAAACGAAAAATGGCAACCCCATTTTGAGCTTAAACGATGAGTATGACCTATGATCAAGTGACTTCACTTGGCTCCTACGTCAATATACTCTAACATAGGTGACTTTGTCACCGACCAATTCTAGATGAAGCTCTCTTGCGTTTTTCTGTGTTTTTGCATTTGTTTCTTGCGTATATATTACCCTTTCAAAAAAAACTTCATCTAGATTTCTTTTCTTTTCTCTGATTATTTTCTGCATTCCCTGCATCTAATTCTTTGCAAATCTTTCAGTTAATTCCCTGCAAATCTTTGTGAGATCTTATTTGCCTAGTGAGCTGAGATGAAAAAAGTTTTCTCTGTGCTGAACTCGGCCTCACCGATCTTTTCTTCTCGGCTAGACCGAACCAACTCGGTGCCACCGACTAAAAGGATTCGGTGTTACCGATTTCATCACTAAGAAAACACTTTGCCATTTGCATCCTGCATATCTGTTCCAGCATCCACTCGATGATTCTTGTCCTCTACCAGCATCCGAAATTACATAATGCTTTGTAATGTGACTCAAGGACCAAACCTACTTGACTCATGCTCCAGAAGATCCCTTCTTGGAAATTGATGTCAAAGGGGGAGAGAGAGAACATCAAAGCTCAACCATATCTAAGGGAGACTTCTTAGCCATCCCAGATGCCTAGTAATTCAAAGAGGAGAGAAGCCACATGTCTTTAAGAGGGGAAAGACATGTTAGTAGATGTTTCTTTGAGTATCTTGTTCTGTCTTTCTTTGCTCTGATTTTCTGTTACCCTACCTTCTCCCATTATCCAATATCAGATTCAGGGGGAGTAAGATATCTAAGGGAAGAAAATCTTTGGAATTCATTGCACATCTTTATCTCTTGGGGACATGTCAATATCCAAATAGAGTACTAAGTACTTACTCTCTACATGTCATCCCAGTCTTGGTACTCTTTTGGTTCCCTGTTCTTGCTCTGCTTAGTAGATGTTCCTGTGTTATCTAACCCTATTTTCTCAGGTTCATCTCTTCCAAAGTCAGCTCAAGACCACAAGGTAAGTATATGCATCACACCCATGTGCATGAGGATCTCTTTCTGATGTACATATTGTTTGCAAGAAGGACTCATGAACATGTAGGTACATTGTCTACACTTTACATCATTTGCTCTGATGCATATAGCCAAGATACATGTAACTCATTACTTGCTCTGACATGCTTATGCACTCACATGGTATTATATTCTATCTTCACATGATTGCATACATGTAGGGGGAGCCAATGCATGTTGCATGTTCTTCCAAAGCTTTACTTGTTACACTTCATATCTTTATCTAAAAGCTTTGATGTATGTTGTCATCAATTACCAAAAAGGGGGAGATTGAAAGCACAAGTGCTCCCTGGGTGATTTTGGTAATTAATGTCAACATATCTCTTATTGGACTAATACTTTCATCTAGTATATTTCAGATGAGTTCAACAGTGGAGTGGCAGGACAAGAGGATGTGGAACCCCTTCAAGATGCCAAGGTCACATATTGGCAAAGGCTCAAGACTCTACATTTTCATTTTTAGTGATCCAAGATCACATTCAGTCCATAGGAAAGCCAATACTATTAAAAGGAGATGAGGTGTTGCTTAATGGCTTGCTTGATCAAAATGCTTAGTGATATGCTCCAAAAGCCCTCAACCACTTTCTCATTTCCACATATGTCCTAAACCTAAAGTCAAACTCGGCCCCACCGATTTGATCTATCCGGCGCCACCGAGTTCACTTGACTTAGCCACTGCCAGAAACCCTAATCAGTTCGGTCTTACCGATGGGATCTCGGTCTCACCGAGATGGGCTTGCAAACTCTCTATTGCCTACTACAATTATTTCGGTCTCACCGAAATAAGTAGTCGGCCCCACCGAGTTTGCTTGGCCAACTCTCTGTTTGCTTATTACTAAAATCGGTCTCACCGAGTTTGTGTAATCGGTCAAACCGAGATGAGGTTTTACCCTAACCCTAGCACATCGGTCCCACCGAGTTGACCTTGTCGGTCCCACCGAAAATCCTAACGTTCACATTTTGAACTGAATCGGTCTGACCGAGTTTTACTATTCGGTCCCACCGAGTTTGGTAAATTGTGTGTAATGGTTAGATTTTGTGTGGAGGCTATAAATACCCCTCCACCCCCTTCTCCATTTGTGAGAAAGCCATCAGAACGTGCCTACACTTCCAGCATACATTTTCTGAGAGAGAACCACCTACTCATGTGTTGAGACCAAGACATTCCAATCCAACCACAAGAATCTTGATCTCTAGCCTTCCCCAAGTTGCTTTCCACTCAAATCATCTTTCCACCATATCCAAATCTGTGAGAGAGAGTTGAGTGTTGGGGAGACTATCATTTGAAGCACAAGAGCAAGGAGTTCATCATCATCACACCATCTATTACCTTTTTGAGAGTGGTGTCTCCTAGATTGGTTAGGTGTTACTTGGGAGCCTCCGTCAAGATTGTGGAGTTGAACCAAGGAGTTTGTAAGGGCAAGGAGATCGCCTACTTCGTGAAGATCTACCCAAGTGAGGCAAGTCCTTCGTGGGTGATGGCCATGGTGGGATAGACAAGATTGCTTCTTCGTGGACCCTTCGTGGGTGGAGCCCTCTGTGGACTCACGCAACCGTTACCCTTCGTGGGTTGAAGTCTCCACCAACGTGGATGTACGATAGCACCACCTACCGGAACCACGCCAAAAATCTCCGTGTCTCCAATTGCGTTTGCACATTCCAATCCCATCCCTTTACATTCTTGCAAGTTGCATGCTTTACTTTCCGCTGCTCATATACTCTTGCCATGCTTGCTTGAAGTGTATTGTGAATGTTTAAACTTGTGCTAAAACTCCACCTTAACTTGAAGAACTTCAAAACTGCTACTTTTCTTTGTTGAGGGTCTAAAACCCCGCCAACCCCCCCCCCCCCCCCCCCCCCCCCGAGACACCTCTTCTCGATCCTTTCACCACCTGAGCTGGTGGAGGTTGTCCCCTCCCACATGGCTGCGGTACTGCCGGCCCTATCTACAGTGGCTTCATTTTGGTCTGGCCAGCCTTGCAGCGTGGTGAGACGACAGTAGTATCTTCGTGACTGTGGTGGCGCATGTTGGCGGGCGGTAGGCAAGGTGGAGCCAACAATTGGTCCTGGGTTGTGGGTGTGAGGTGTCAGGAGAAATCCCTGTCGGGCCTGGCCGGCACCGGCGGGGTGACGCCATGGGCGACGCCATCCTTCTTGAAGGGCGTCGGGAGTCCCCCTCCACCGATTCCCTCCGTGTACCGGGAGAAATCCTAGGATTCGTCCGGGCAGCAGTGTCGTCGTCGTCGCAGTCCTTCTTGAAGGTGTTGCTTGGTACGCGGCAATTCGGGGGCATAGGAGTGTGGTGGAATTCTTCGAAGGGCGCAGCAGTTGTTGGATACTACAGCTTTCGTTGAACCGGTGCTTCTGGCATTTTTTTTTCTCTTGTCTTTCTCTTTATTTTTCTTTTGGGCATGATTGTGCTGTTTGCCCCAGCGTTGGACTCTGTGGTGTATCGGGTGGTTGCTATATTAATATAGCGGGGCGAAAGCCTATTTCGAGAGCTATGGCCTAGTAGACTGTAAATTTTGTGCATATGATCTTCAAGGTTAACTCTTTTCCCCGGAAGACGAGCAACAAATAGTATCTCTGCATAAGTTTCTTACATGTCCGAGTTGAACATGGCATTGTGCTTATTATTAGTACAATAATTTTTTGTTCAAACGATGCATTACTCTAATCAAGACTTACTGACATTTCCTTAGCTAGCTATCACTGTTGAGCAGAAGGCCTAATTAGTTGTAGCTGCAAATCTGGTACTCTATTGAGTATGTCACTACACTGTGCTGCTAGTTAAACAAACCCTGCCGTCTTTGGCTAGGGTTCAACCACAAGGTTTGCCACTGTGGCACGACGGCCTTTTCCATTTGTAACATGCATAGCTTAGGAAAGCAAATGGCCACAGTGACCGAAGGTCTAAATGATTAACCAAGTTGTTGTTATCCATGTTCTAGAATCCTAGAGTCCTAGTACCTAGAGGCAAACACTTTGTATTATGATATTTGATAAGCAGTTGAACACTTTTGTTTAGTGGTTCATGCTTACGTAGCTCAACCCTGCATGATCTGGGTGGGTGTTCTTTACTCTCGCTATCCTTCCATAAACTGCTAATATCCAATTACATGTAGAATAGTCTACTCATAATGGAGATTTGTCGAGCAAAAATGTGCGGTCTAGTTTGCAAGGTTTGCAAAGATTAGTTTACAATGGCAAGGGCTATAAACACTTGGAGCTAATCTACAGTTGGAGCGCAGCAAGATTTGGTTGGACCGTATGGGGACTAGGAGCCATGGGTTGGGGGTTAGGGTTTAATATGTCATGCGATCTTTTTTTTTATGGGATAATATGTCCCAGATACTCCTAGATAGTACCGGCAATCCACTTCTGAGCCCAGGCTCAGCTGCACCCGCCCTGACGAAACAAATCAAAACAAATATTAGACAAATTCAAAAAATTCCAATTTTTTTTGTGTGGTAGATAATTTGATGCGTGAGGTTTGCTCCAATTTTCAAGTCATTTAGACACATAAACAGCTCTCGGCAAAAAAGACAAATTCGGGGTCTGTAAAGATGTTTACTGTTCATGCACTGTTCTGACCCAATTTGTCTTTTTTGCTGAGAGCAGCTCAGATGTCCAAATGATCTAAAAATTGGAGCGAACCTCACGCATCAAATAGTCTATCACACATTTTTTTTTGGAAATTTTTGAATTTTTCTACTATTTATTTTGAATTTTTTTTCTGACCGGGTGCAGATGAGCCTGGGCACCGAAACGCCGCACTCAGATAGTACTCGGTACTATATTTCAGATAGCATTCCAGCTAGCATGACATGAGCTGATAATCGCGTCGATCTTAATTTGGTAAACACCCTTCAATTGCTTCTGGGAATCCTTTGTATATTTCAGATAGTACTCGGTATATTTCAGATAGGAGCTAGGATTGTAGGTATGATCTTCAAAACGATTTCCCAAAAATGAAAGAGCAAAAAATAACATCAGTGCACTGCTTTCTCATGTACTACCCACCATTCCTAAATATAAGACGTTTGGCCAGTTTAACCGGCGTGTTATTAAGCGTGTCCTTGATTTGCACACCACACTGTTGCTGTTGGCGAGAAGCGTTAGCAGGCTTGTCTGTCAGTTGACAATTTAAACTCCGCAGACAAACTTCACCCCCCCTAAAAAAGTCAGTAACACAGAGACACATGGCTACGGCATCCGTCAGTCCTGATCCTAGATGGTTCGGTTTCGCCAATCATCATTCACTAATAATAATAGCAGGTGTCAGAAAAGCATATGGAGACAAGATCACAAGGACGATCAGATGAGCTGCTGATAAGATTGATCATTCAGTAGCACCATGCCATGATGTGGCTAACTAAATCTCTGCAACTGTTGCAACTGTTGCACCAGATGCATGCACACTCATCCTCAGTTGAAACGGGCTTACGTAAGAGCATCTATAACCAGGCTCCTGGACTGATCGAGCGGACGCCTCGTTAGTGCCTGGTCATAGCCGTCCTCCTCGCCCGAGCGGAGGCAGCCGACGAGCCTGACGCAGTCGGCCCGACGCAGCCGGGAACGAGGCCGGCGAGGTAATCCGCAGGGCCGCTGTGCAGACGCGGCGGAGGCGGGTGGCGTGGATCGATGGGCGGGCCGCCGCATGGCGCGAGACCGCCCGGTCGGGGCGATGCAGGTGTCCCGGTCGAAGCAGGGCGGTGACGGCCGGCGTAGATCTACGGGCGGGCCGGCGCGCAGACGAGGCCGGGAGGGGCCGCCTGTCGCGCGAGGCCGCCGGGTCGGTGAATGAGTCGGCTGGTCGCGACGGTGTCGGAATAGAGGCGCACAGGGGTCGATGGCGGTGGCGGACGACACAAACCGATCAAACATAGATCGGAAGACCAAAAAGAAAACGCCGATCAAAGCGACCGGTGATAGAGAGAAAACCCGGATCAAAGGATCGGGAAAAAGACTCTCTAGGGCAGCCGGTCAACACGACCGGCGGACGAAACCTAGGTACGGGCGGCGCGGGCCCTGGCGGCAGTCATGGAGGCCGACCACCCTGGGGGCGGCGCGCGGGTGCGGAAGCGGCGGGCGGCGGCTAGGGTTTAGGATCGATTAGGCTCTGATACCATGTTAGAAGAGAGAGATGGATTTGGTGGAATAGTTCGTTGTATTGCTTGAGCCTCGTGGGCATATATATAGGAGTACAATGACCAACTTGTAGTACAAGACAAGCCAGAACAAATCCTAGTCTATCTCGTCTTTCCTAATAATCAATATACTCAACAAACAGAGTCCACTCCACACTCTCTATCTTCTTCTCTCCCGTCACATCCCCTTCTGATCCAAGTCGAACTTCGGCAGCAACACAGCGTCTGCAGGAGGATCTGGCGGCGATGATAATTGAGAGTCGTTGCTACAAAACGCGGAGCCGGGCAACGTGGAGGAGCTTTCCCTCTGCACTGTGCCTCGCTGGTCACGGCTGGACTGGGGTGGAAGCGGAATCGGTGGCTCAACTCGTCCCGATCGGTCGGCGCAACTATGTCCTACCCCCTCTCCGCCTTATCTACCTTCTACAGACTGCGCCCTCAGCCAGCACTGGTTCCTCGTGCCCGCGCTGGCACCGACGTGGATGCCTGAATCCGACACGCGGGCCGCACGTCGCGACAAGCGGTGGGCGAGAGAGAGGGCGGCGGCGACAGAGGCCTTGTCCTCTCACACGGCCCACGTCCGCATGCCAGTGGATCCGGAGGACCAGGTACTCGTGACGGTCCTTCACCGCTCGCTTACAGGCCGACACCAACATGCATTGGCTCCCCCACAAGATCGCAAAGGTACTCCGGCTCACCATCGAGCAGTCAGAGTGCGAGGCGGTAGCGGATGCGGTGGCCAAAGCAAAGGCCACCCAGCTTGCGAAGGAGCAGGGGCGCGCTGTCCGGATGATTGCCGACATCATCTACTCCTATGACTCCGACGTCTTTGATGGCTCTAACGGCTCCCACAACTCCGACAACAACGCCCCTCCCACCGCAGATGCCTACATGGAGGGCTATAGCTGCATCGGCGATCGGAAGGGGCCCGCGAGAAATGGTGATTTTCTCCGTCCTACTCCGCATTTTGGTCTGATGAACTCTGATTTTTATGCCCCATGCAATTTCCTTGGTCTATGTCCGTTTGTTACTTTGTTCATACATATCGAAGTTGAACCTTTTTATTGGGATTATTATTAGTACAATAAAAAATTGTTCGTAAGATGAATTAGTCTAATCAAGATTGACAATACACAAACGAAAGTACTCTGCACAAAACACTTCGTGGACGAAATCTTGACGATGCCCATCTTAAACGGTGCTGATTTGTGAAAAGATGGAATCCAACGGGTGATTTGATCCATCGTCCATATTTCGGCTGGGAATTTGTCGTCCCTGTAACAGTGCTCATACACAAATTACCGTTGTCATTTCCTTAGCTCTCGCTGTTGAGCAGCAAGCCTAATCAGTTGTAGCGGTATATCTGGTACTCTATTGAGTATGTCACTGCACTGTGCTGCCGATTAAATAAACCGTGTCGTTTTTGGCTAGGGTTCAACCACATTATTTGGCACTGTGGCACGATGACTTTTCCACTCCTGGCATGCTTAGCTTAAGGAAGCAAATGGCCCACGGTGACCAAGGTCAGCGAAATGATTAACCAAATTGTTGTTAGTCTACGTAGATTCTAGAATCCTAGGGTCCTAGTACCTAAAAGTAACCACTTTGCATTAGGATATTTGATTAGCACATGAAAACGTTTGTTTAGTGGTTCATGCTTACGTTGCTCAAGCCTACATGATTTAGGTGGTTGTTCTTTAATCTCATTCGTCCTTCCATAAACGGATAAAACTCAGAATAGTTTACTCGTAATGATAGAGATCTGTTAAGAGAAAAATGTGATGTCTGGTTTGTAAAAAATTCTGAGATTAGTCTATGATCGTAACGATTGGAACTGATATAAATACTTGGAGCCAATTAAGAGTTGGAGCACGACTGCATTTGGTTAGCCTGCATGGGGACTTGGAGACACGGGGTTGGCGGTTAGGGTTTAACGGGTCTTGTGATAAAGTGTTGCATTCCAGCTATACTTGCTAGTTTTAAAACAATCCGAGACACATGGTCGATTCATCGAGGAACAAGCAATCACATGAGACATAACACCGAGATTTGCTAACAATGTTCAATGAACATGGCTACATCATCGGGGCATGACTACGGACGCTCCTTCCAGTGACACTGTCACGATACCGCACACCAGCCATCTGGACGCCCGCACACGCTGTTGGCTCCTCCTGCATGCCTGTGCTATTATGTTTCGGGTGAATTTTATTGGCTCAAAATAAGATCAATGGGATACAAACATAATTAGCACACACCCGACCTGTGCTATTATGTTGACATGGGTTAATCATGTATCTACCCTCACAATAGATAGGCAGCCTAGCATATAAGTGTCCTATTAGCACACACATGGTTAGGAGTCTTGATCTTTGAATGGTTCGGTCTCCTGAATCATCACTCATAAAATATTTTGTCTGAAAAGCATATGGAGACAAGATCATAAGAACGATTGCTGATAAGATTGATCATTGAATGACACCATGATGGGGCTAACTAAATCTCATCAACTGTTGCTCCAGGTGCACTGCACTGCACACTACTCATCCTCCGCGAAAGTCGTCCAAAAGGAGCACATCGGCCTCTTTACGGACGTGAGGACGTTTATTGCTTTTTAAAATCGTTTTTACGAAAAAAGTTGACTATTTTTTTAAACGGAGGCAAAAGATTTGCCTCATCAATTAATTAAGAAGAAGAGGATTGTCCATTTAATTAATGAAAAATCGAGCAAAAATCGATACAAACCAAACACACGTGGACTACTCACAGAGCATGCAACCCCGTAAGCACACAATTAGCCCGACAATCATACCAAACCCCACATTTCTACATTGCGAAGAAACCCCCTCGACTGAAGACCACAGACACCGCCAAAACCACGAAGACAAGCCAGACCCTAAGGGCAACCCAAGAGACTGATGATCATCCATCAAGCAACTGCGAATGCCTTTCTTGTGGCGCCACTCTTCTTGTTTTTGCTTCTGAAAGCCTTCTTCATAATCATCTTGCTAGATCCAGGGCTAGCCGCCTCCAAATGTTTGAGCAAATTGTGAAGCTCTACCTCGAAGAGAATCGCATCGACCTTGTCACGCACAATCTCCACGTGGCCAACGGTCACGTGCGAATGGGTGATGGCAACATCGAAACCTCCATGATCCACTAAGGCGAGCGGTCGGCTGGGTTCCAAAGGAGTAGGCGCCAACATCCCGACCGCGTCAACATCATCAGCCACAGAAACCACCGACACGATGGACTCGGGCGCCTCCAGTTGCTCACATGACAGAGGTGAATCCCGCCCCACACACGAGGTCGCCAACGAGTCCACCTTCAGTTGCTCTACAGACAGAGGCGAAATCGACTCCCTACACAGCTCCAGAAGCTTGGGCATGATCTTTAGCACCGGAGCCACAACCACATCAATGCATTAACCCTCAGAGGCAGACAATGGCGAGCTGGCCTTAGCACGAGGAGAGAAACATCCATGAAGCCCAACTCCACTCTCGTCCTCCAGGTTGACATTAGGCACAACCAAGGGGCACGACACATCAGTGGTCTGTACAAATGGCACCGGAGAGAGCCCGCTCAGAACAGCCTCAGCTCGCTCTAGAAAGTTCCCCATCTTAGCATCCAACCCTGCATGAAGTCAGCAACATCACGTAGTAGTTGGATAGTTTTCTCGAGCCGGAAGGAAGCCATGCCGAGGAGCTTAGAGCGCAATAGCTCCGCCTGTCCCTCCAAGGCGGACCGCAGTGGCATATCTACCAAGGCCACAGAGGCAGCAGGAGCAGAAACAATCGAAGCCCATGCGTCATGACGAAACGTCTTGGAGAGGAGTGGGGCTTCTATTTGAGCTTGGCGAGCAGCTAGGGCTTGATGATGTTCGGCGGTGATGCAGCTCAATGGCGATGTGGCAAGGCTTGCCAACAAGCTGAGCAGATGCCAGGCGTGTGGCACCCATGCGCGCGGTGACCATTCTCAAGGCACCGAGAGCAAAGGGTCTCTGCAAACCGCCACATGATGCCCAAGAATAAGACATCTACAACATCTACCATGAAGCCAAGCCAGAAGGTGACGGCGACGTCGGGTTGTGCCGCGACAACACCTTCTGCCAACCCCCACCCGCCTCCGCCTCATGCACCACGCACGGTCGAGCGGGCCAAACTGGGCATTTGGCAGCCTGCGGTGGAGTCCACGGGGCAAGCTGTTCGTCATCTTTATCTTCATCTTCGCCCGCCTAGGTGAGGGAGCTCCACAAAACAGGATGCCCCGTGGCGGGACCCATAAGCACAGCCATCAGGCAGCAACCATGGGGTCAGCCTGCACGTTGTAGGTATTTAGTTTTTACACATCTTGTAATGTTTCGGCCCTAGTTATATTTGTTGTACACTCTGCTTGATAATTAATGAAATTGGTTGTATGCATCATAATGCAGAGGCCGGGGATTTCCTTTTAAAAAAAAAATCTCGGCTGGAACGGCCTTTTGTAACGAAGAGTAAAAACTGACTACTTCTAAACCTTTTTTTTTAAGTTCACTAGCCACTAAACTTAAGGAGCATTAACATACACTCTTTCTTTATATATTTTTGGCAGAGAAAAATAGGGTGGTATAAGACATAACAATCATTATGGACCGATTGTCTTGTACTCCCTCTGTGATTTTAAACGCTCTTATATTTCTTTACGGAGGTAGTACAATAATTTGTACTTTGAGATGCACGTTGCAGTCAAAAGGACTGATACAGTGCCTTCATGAAGCGAAGGCCCGATGAACAGTGTGGTGCCTTTACGACTTAGCCGTTGGATTGAAAATGGACAGACAAGATCACGTACTGTAGCTGGTCCTGTAGCACAACACTGCAGAAGAATCCCTGTAGCAGTGTACTGTGGATGGTCCTGTAGCAATACCCTGTTCATGTTCATCCGACCATCGATTCTCGATCCGACGGACAGAAATGGGGGTCAAGGCACCACACTGTTCACCGGTGCCTTCGCTTCGTGAAGACACTGGATCTCAGTCCCAGTCAAAGTTTTTTTTTTTGCGAGAAGTCCCAGTCAAAGTTAGCATCATGTCATAGCCTGGCGCTCAATTATCAAGCTGTATGCATATACGCTGACACGCTTTTCTTTCCTGTGACCATGTCTTTCATGCAGCGAGGCTGGTGGCTTTGACATGAAGCAGCATTGGGCATGGGCATTCAGGCTCTAAAACGTGGCCAAACCTGTAGAGATCAAAGTACGCGTACATAACTACATATAAGCACGTACCGCAGAATCCTGTTCCTGAAGAGGATTTAGCGGAAGATATCGTGGCGGTAAGTTGCTTTTTCTTTGCTACCAGTACCTATTTTAATGCTTTTCACTTTTTTTGCTTTTTTACATTACTGGGTAATTATTATGTAGAATAAATAATATAATGAGGAAGGTATTTTCGTTTACATGTAACATATCTGGGTTTTTTTTTTGACAAATGGTGGATTTTATTAACTCAAAATGATGCATCAAGAAAATAAATAACACAATGAGCACATACCCGACCTTTGCATAAGTTGGATGCACACAGCCAACATCAACTCACACACGCGTGAAAACACGCCGGCAACGAGTAAAGACATATAAGACCAAAGCTATGCACAGGCGATGAAAAAAGAAAAAACTCTAAAGCGATCAGATCTATGTCGACAAATTACAACAATGTACACATCCACACCAACCATCTCATGACATCATATATGGACGATTGTGTCTTCTACAGCAACGCCTTCCGGAAGGGAGCGACACACAACCGTTGTCGTCACCAGATCCAACTACAAGGCCAGAATCTAGGTTTTCACTCAGAAAAATCAGTCAGAATATATCCAGGCAATGCCTTCAACAAGGTAACAATGTAAGAAAAATATATCCATTACCAGGTATAACCACTCGCGTCTGACCAAGGCTTACACTACACCGTTATAGACCGTCGAATTATCGCAACACAGATGATGTTGCGAGCACCCAGTGCAACATGGATCATATTACGTTCACCTTCAGCTTTTGCTTGACGTTTTAAGTGCGGCATTTGGTCACCCATTGCAACTGGACCATATTGTGATCACCCATCGCAACATGGATCAAGTTGCGGTCGCCGGTGTTGCAATACACGAAAGACCCCGGCAAGGATATTGCAACACAGTGGTCTTCGACGGTGCGGTTCTTGAAACACGTGTCGCATGATGGAGGCGGCTGATTTTTTTCAATAAATCGGCTGATTTCACCATCATGTATCCCCATGTCCCTTTATCTAAAAACCGGGCAAGTTCAACGTCATACAAAAATAGACAAATTAATATATTTTCTGGGAACATGACCGGCGTTTGTTATAAAAATTTACTAGAAGTACAAAGCATTTCAAACGGAATAAAAATTACATCGAGGTCTCTGGACCACCAAACGACCAATGCCGCTGCAAGAACGAGTCGTACAATCTCTGTTCCCTTATCGGAGCTGGACCAACCTTGTCGAGGACAGCCGGAAAGTCTTCGCGTATGTGCCCTAAGGACCAACACCACAGAGTTGTAGTCGTGGTAATTAAACCCTTGAATCGATCCGAAATTTGTGACACTAGACATCACAATCTTGCAGGCATGGCGAGAGACCCTAACCTCATCGACCCGAGTAGACGACGGGAATCTACATCGAAGTTGTGTCGACTCCCCTATGACGGACGAACTCGAGGAAGATCAGAGCCAGTAAGATCAGCTGAAAGATAAAGTGTCGCCCTTACAAAGATTGAATAAAACCTAACCTAAACTATTAGCCCGACCTTGGCATTGGGACTCTCCTCCCCGTCGCCGGCGCAGGAGCGGTAGACAGAGGGAGGAAGTCCACAGGCTCGGCAGCAGAGCCTGGAGGGAATGAAACTTCGCCCTAGCCGCCCCGTGGCAGGGGAAGGAATAAGCCCGTGACGGGACTGTTCTACTCAACCATCCAAATGAATCTCTACTCCTAATGGAGCAGTTGGTAGTCTCGCTTTCAGGTTTTTTTCGTCCCACCTCTCATGGTTTTTTTTGGTACCTCCTCCCACCTTCGCTGGTTTTTTTTCGTAGATTTTTTTCGTCCCCTTCCCCCACTTCATCGGTTTATTTTCGCGTCACCCTCTCACACAACGAAAGAAATCTGAACAGATCAGAACTTTCCATACTGGTCCAAGTTATATTTAGTAATGTAGAATCAATCACGAACAATCTCTAAAGATCAAATCTAAATTAATTAACCTTACCTTAAATCACTCAATCATATTAATTGATTTTCAGAAAAATCGCTCAATCACATTAACCTTACCTTAACTCACGGATGGTAATCAATCTCCAAACAAAGGAAACAATACATCGAGGGAGCAGTAAATAAACTCCCTTTCTTATGACATGTATATGATCTTCCCTTACCTCTCCGTTGTCGAGCGTTCTTGATTCTCGAGGCCGATGCTTGGACTGCGTCACTGGGCCGCGACGGTGCCGGAGGACGAGAACGGCGAGGCCGGGTGCCGCGGCACCGCGTTGGCCGCGGCCGGTGAAGGGGGCGAAGAAGGGCGGCTTCCCTGGCCCTGGCCGTGGCCGTGGCCCTGGGAGTTGGTGCGGTGGAAGCGGCACTTGAAGGACCTGGCATGGGTGGCCGGCGCGCAGACGCACTTGGAAGCGGGCCCGTGGCCCACGCCGGACGGCGCCGACGCCGACCCGGGCCACCTCCTCCCCGTATTCTTGGAGCTGTGGCTGGCCGATTTACATGAAATTAATTCCCTCAGTTATGGTGGTAAATATAATACACATAATCCATATTGTTATGCACTAGCGTGTGTGTGTGAAATAGATGGATTATGGTCCCGTACCCAATAAGATGGATATGTGTGTGTGTGTGTGTGTTAGAGAGAGAGAGAGGGAGAGGGGGAGAGAGAGTGAGGAAGAGGGAGGGAGAGAGTGTGTGTGTGTGAGGATTTGATGGTAAAAAAGGTCGCCAATGTCACTTGATATGTATGAGAATATTAATATTGAACTCTTAAAGTTAATGTGGCCCCGTTGCAACGCACGGACGTTCGTCTAGTAGCTACTAGAACAAAAATCTAGTTGGACGTTCATGTAGTCTAGCCAGAAGCCCAGAAGTGTGACGGCTAACAAGAACACAAAATCTGAGTGACGCTAACAGGTTCATCATCATCTCCTAACCCCTCTTTTGGAGGGGCACTCATTACTGCATCCTTATCTGCTGTCTGCCCCCATCCCTTGCAGTTGCAGGCAGCATGGGCCGGCCTCACAGTTGTGTTCCGTGAAGCGAAATACTTGTATCCTCTTCACTTCTGAGAGAGTGAGAGGCATGTATACATGTGGATGGACCATGCGAGTGACTGACCGGCATGCATGCCCAATTAAGTGGTCGGGTTTGGATAAGGGCTCACTCTTTACTTTCCCGGCAATAAATTCAGAACATGATGCATTCTTTTTCTCTTCTTCAGCAAATTCTTAGCACAACAATGCACCTGCAACCGAGTGGAGGATAGACAAACACACGCGGGATGAACACTACTCCTGCATGTGTTCTTGATGCAAAAAAAAAAAAAAAACAAGTGTTCTTGATGCAGCTAAGTTCAGTTGATGCTGATATTATTTTTTGAAAGATCCGTTGATGCTGATAATTACTCTCCTGGTTTCTAGCATATGTTCCGGGTACTATATTCTGGCCAATGTTACGTCTATTCATGTCGGTACCCGTTCTTCTCTTGTTGTCAGCAAGAAAGCTCCATAATTTGTCGTATCACTGTCTCGTTGAATCTCGTTAAATAGCAGCACCAACGATCGATAAAGTCAAGACGAAAGATCTAGGCTTGAGCAAGATGGCAGGAAGGAAATCGCAGTGGTCAATTTTTCTTCTTGTTCAGAGGCCAAATCAAATACTCCCTCCATTTACTTATACAAGGCCACTATGAAATATACATTTTGCATCTATACGAGGTCATCACCAGTAATCGAGGAAAGAATTAATGATATTCCTCGTACTAGCAACCTGTTTAATAGTTGCATGTATGTCGTCATAATGACAGTAGCTACTTCCTCCACTCAGTTTCCTTGCATGCATGTTACGTATTAATGATTCCAGTAAACGAAAAGAAAAGTTGGCTTGCAAAGTATGCATTAAATTTTACCATGATACCTATAATGTGAGTTTGTGGCCTTGTATATAAAAATGAAAGGAGTACAGTGGAAAATAAGGACAAATGTAGGTATGCGATTGAGTGCCCTCATCACCCAGTTAATTGAACCGTCAACTAGAAACAAAAGGAATCCAGTTAAACCAAGCAAGGATCATGAACCATGATCAAGAACAAGAAGAAGAATTAGGAGACATGATGAAGATCAAGATCAAGATCAGAGAGAGCCCCTGGTTTCACTTCACTTCATTCTCCCTGTTTAATTAATCCCTCTTCCCCTGTCGGAAGTACAAAAATAATGATGTGGGGATTCGTGAGCTTGTCCCCTCCCATGGCCAGATCAAGTCGCCTGTCCCCTGGCATGGCTACTGCTGTTGCTGTTGCTGCTGTTGGGACTGTGGCGGCTGCGGCTGCCTCCTGTGGTGCTTGTTGTTGTGCATCCAGACCTTGAAGACCTGCCGCCGGACGCCGGCCTGAGCGCAGAGGTGCTCCACCAGGGCCTCGTCCTGCTTCAGCATCCGCCACCCCACCCGCTCCGCCAGCGCCAGCATCTGCTCCCTCTGCTCCGGCGTGAACCTCGTCCGGAACCGCTTCCGCCGCTGCGCCTGCCCGTGCCCGTGCCCCTGCCCCGACGTCGAGGGCGGGCCCGGGCCGGGCTCCTCGCTGGACGACTCCGTCGTCGTGCCACCGCCGCTGGGTGTGCGTTGGTATTGCTGGTGGTGGGGATTGTACGCGAACGGCGGCGCGTGTGGGTGCCCGGCCGCGTAGGGGTGGTGCTGCTGCGGCGGCGGCATGAGCAGCGGCACGCGCGGCGCCGTCGTCGTCGGCGTGGCACCGGGCGCGGGGAGGAAGAGGCGGGGGTGCTGGTGGTGCTGCCCGTCGTCCCTGCGGTGGAAGCTGCGGTGGCACCCGCAGGCGGCGCACCTGAGCAGGCCGTGGGCGCCGGAGGGCATGAACTCCCCGCAGCCGTCCACGGCGTGCCCGCCCTGCGCCGCGGCGTGGTTGCGCAGGCACTCGCGGTACCTCGCCTCGCCGCTGCTCCCCGAGGAGGCGTCGGAGGGCGCGCGCGTGCCGGGCGGCATCCCGGCGTCGTGCTCCGGCCCCGTGAACTCCATCAACGCATGCCTCTGGGCTCTGGCTGCAGCTAGCTAGCGCGCAGGTGCTTGGCCTCTTGTGGTTTTGTAGCCAAGGGGCGAGAGCGAGAGATGGGGAGAGATGGCCTTCAGCAGGGGAGACACTGGTTCTGAAATGGCACTTTTGTCTCCTAGAGGGCCGGCGGGATTTTTTTTTTTTTTTGAACAGGGAAAGGCCCAGAAGGGCCTAGTGCTACTTTTCATTCATCGTCGGTGGAGTACAACATGCAAACAGGACCCCGAACGAACTAGAAGTTACAGAGCAGTCCTGGAAATTAACACAAAGGACCCTAAAAAGTAAAACCGAAAAGCAATCAAGTCCTTCTCCACCATAGCAACGGGGTCTCCACCGCCGGCCGTCCTTCTTCTCGCCGGGGACGAAACCACTTGGGAGAGGAAGGCCGCTGCGCGCCGCCGGGAATCCCACAGAGGGCCTCCGTCTTGGAGGTTGAGATGACGCTCTTGAATGCGTCTGGAAAGGCTGCCTTCTCAGCTAAAGGTCATGGCGGCAGATCGTGGCCGTCATGAGGTGATCTCCAACCTGCAGCAACAAATCCCCTGGGAGCTTCAGACTTGACCACGGAGGCGCGTCGTGGTGGAGCGACGAGCGACCGACAGCGGCAGGCGTCACCCCCTCCCTGCAGCCCGGCCCCATCCTTTAATTGTCCCACGTGCAGAGCCTGGTTTACCAGCGGGTTACTACGAGTTCCCCTAAAAAAAAGGTTACTACGAGCATTGCAATAGTTGGTAAAAAAACGAAAATGATAAATTTCGAACGTTCGGATTTTAAGCATGATAACCCAAAAGTTTTTTACAACAATTTTTGTTGACGCGAGGTGGCAAGTTTAGTTGGCAAACGGGGTTGCCATTGAAAACGTTGGGACGTTAAGAATTTGTCGGGGTCCAAAAAGATTTAACAACTCCTCTTGTCTCTGTTTTTTCTTTTAACTGGCTCAACTATTCCACCTTTTATTTGTATTGAAATAAAATTATATTTTTGGAAAGCCAATAAGCGATTATCAAATTAAATTAAGTTTTGAAAAACATACTAATGCAGATGGGTAATTACCTAGCGCTAATAGAAAATGTTAGAATCAATTCTAGTTCAAGCACCAAATCTCTCGATGGTTGATTGGGTGTTAAATGGTGAGCAACAGGGCGAATAGGGTTGTATATATGTAAGGGGAGGGGAGAAGGGAGTGAGCGGGCGCCGGTGCGCAGCATTAAGCCACCATCAATGGGCGCCTGACGAGCACGCCGGCGACAGGACTTCCCGTGTGGGAAACTGCACGTACTCACTGTGTGGGGACCAGTCAGCGACGTGACTTAATTTACGTATGCATGCGAGAGTACAGACGGGCGACTATGACAGTGCCACATGGTAGGGGGTGTCCCACACATCAGTAACTTAGCCAACTAACTGTCAATTGCTTTGACCAGCGGCAAGCCCTTGTTTGGCCATTTGTGAGGGTGGGCTGAGAGGTGGAGGGGAAATGCGAGAAATGTTAGATGGCTTGAGCAAAACTAGGCAGAACTAAGGAAGGAGGGGCAAAAAAATAGAACACCTAGAAAATTATTCATCCACCACAATTTTAAGATACGCAGTCATGCAAGCCCTTTTTTGGCCATTTGTGAAGGTGAGCTTTCGTTTGAATTTTCTTTCCTCTCTTCCAAGGAGACTTGGGAAAGCCTTCCTCCCCTTGATCTCCTGGGGCGATCCGTGGATTTGCCTCCCCTCCGCCAGTCGCTCCAGCGGGCGGTGGCGGGGAGGAGAATCCTGGTGTCTCGGCTCACACTAGTAGATAGGTAGGGTGTTAATCCTCCCAGGGGCGGCGTTTGGACGGATGGCGGCGCTTCTTCTTCGAGTCAGTCTTCTGGGCTCCTATCCTCCTCGACTTCGTCCATTTGGGCGGATTAGACGGAGCTCCGGCATAGATGCCTTCCAGCTCCTTGGGGCGGCGAGGTTAGAGTTTCTCGCAGTGCATACGCAATGGCGATATTTGGTGTCGGGTTCTTCAGATCAATTCAAGGATTCAGCGGCGGTGATTGTGGCTCCGGGGCGCTGGTCCTTAGGGGCACGTGCACGAAGACTTCCCGGCTATCATCGACAAGGTCAGGCCGACTCTGGTATGGAAGTGGCAACAGCGGCGTGTCGGCGGCTTGCTCTGGCGGTGGCAATGGTCGTTCGGTGGTTCAGGGACCTCGCTATAATATTTATTATGTTTGAGGTGCCTTGTACTTCCGATGAATCTTTATAATAGATCTGATCCTTTTTGAAAAAAAAAATAGATAAAAGATACACTTATACTCCCTATGTAAAGAAGTATAAGACTTTAAGAGGGAATACATATCAATTTTGATCTGATGGATCAAAAGATGGCCGAAGTTTAAGAAAACTAGGTGATTTTCCCACGCGTTGCAGCGGAAATCGGACAATTAATTACAGATTTATTATGTATGAAGAAAATGATGTAAATCAAGAGCTAATATTTTTAATGTGGGACTGTTTCATAGTTGCACTATGTGTGAACAAAGAGTACGCATGTTGTTTGCACGGGGTTACAAAATAGTGTTAGTCTATGCTGAGGTGGAAGGCTGCATGTTGAGAGAATTAGACTAGTTTTGCGTGGCGTGTTGCAACGGATTCTCTGCCTACTTGGGTGAATAAAAAGCGTCGTACACTTGAGGTTTCTGACTTATGCCCTCTCTGTGCGACCGAGCCGGAGGATACTTTTCATGCCCTCTGCAGGTGTCCGCGAGCGGTGGCGCTTTGGCAGGCAATGGCGCAGCACTGGAGACTCCCGGAGATTCATCAACTTATGAATTCGGGGCCTGAATGGCTGCTCCACACCCTTGCTAATCTTCCGGAGGAGGTACGCCTTATGTTGCTGATGACGATATGGCGCAGCTGGCATGTCAGGAATGAGATTGTGCATCACAAGCGACCACCAACGGTGGAGGCCTCAAAGAGATTCCTTTTGAGCTACGTCAACTCACTGGTGTCCATCAAGAAGTACCCTGATCTGGACCAAGTTAAGGGCAAGATGCCTGTCGGTGTTCAGCTCCTTCAGTGAGTGCTTCCACATGAGGAACAAGCCAATGTTCCCGCATTATGCTGGGAACCACCGCCACCGGGCTGGACTACTTTGAACATTGATGGTTCCTTCAGTGAACGTCAGAATGAGGCGGGTGCAGGGATGATCTTGCGTGATGAATCTGGGGCACCCATATTCTCATCCTGCCGTGAGTTGAGGCACTGTTTCTCGCCGTTGGAATCTGAGCTCGTTGCATGCATGGAGGGCTTAGCGCTAGCTATCCAGTGGACAACGCTGCCGGTTATAGTCCAATCTGATTGCCTTCAATTGATACACATGATACAAGCTGCCGGTGATGATAGATCTTTGCATTCTATGATGGTTCGTGAAATCAAGACACATCTTCAGGAAGGAAGAGAGTTTGTAATCAAGCACGTTAGGAGAGAGCAAAACTTGGTGAGTCATTATTTAGCAAATTTTGGTAGAAAGGAGAAGCGCACTGCTGTGTGGCTTCAATCAGGGCCTGGTGAGGTGCCTGAATTATGTATTGCAGACATGTATGGTGCTTGATCTATAAACTCCTTTTCTCCCCGCAAAAAAAAAAGAATAGTAGATATCCTAGAACTTAGGAATAAACAATCCTCGCTCGTACCTTGCATGTCTATATATAAATTTATTCATCCGCCACAATTTTAAGATATAAGGTCACGTAACTGGATAGAAGATACACTTATACATACATATGGGTTAGGCATCGACGAAAAGAAAAGAATGTGTCTCATCATTCCTCGTTGTTGTTGACTCGAGAGCCCAAAAAATTCAATCAATAGCGTTTGTGTGGTTCCTTCGAAATGGAAAATTTGACCACCGCCCAAAGAGTAATTTTCCATGTATTGTGGGTACAAAAGACTCTGGCAGCCTAACTAGTCACCTGCACACATGATCAACTCTAGAGCAGGCAACAAGGATGCAACTATGGTCCCATATTAGCGGGAGCCCAATTTGTATCCATAGAAGATATTCAAATTTACCATAATGAATTGAAATAAAATTTTGGAAAAAGTACAATTGTTGAGTATGACAAGGGAAGTACGAATTGCTTATAGAGTGGTAATGAAATTCATAAGAAGAAATGTTCCCTATGTTGAGAAACGTAGCATGCAATTTCCAAAAAAACTCTACGCTCACGCAAGATCTATCTAGGAGATGCATAGCAACGAGAGGGGAAGAGTGTGTCTATGTACCCTCGTAGACCGAAAGCGGAAGCGTTTGACAACGCGGTTGATGTAGTCGAACTTCTTCTCGTTCCGACCGATCAAGCACCGAACGTACGGCACCTCCGAGTTCTGCACACGTTCAGCTCGATGACGTCTCTCGAACTCTTGATCCAGCAAAGTGTCGAGGGAATAGATGAGTTTCGTCAGCACGACGGCGTGGTGACGGTGATGGTGAAGTGATCTGCGCAGAGTTTCGCCTAAGCACCGCGAGAATATGACCGAGGGTGTAATCTGTGGAGAGGGGCGCCGCACACGGCTAACAGATGTTGTTGTTATGTTCTAGGCGCTCCCTCCCCATGTATATATAGGTGGGAGGGGGAGAGGAGCAGCCATGGGGCGCCCCAAGTAGGAGGAATCCTACTTGGGGTCCTATCCCAATTCGCCCCCCCCCCTTTCCTTTTTCACCGGAGGGGGAAGGAAAGAGGAGGGAGGAGGGAAGGAAGGGGGAGGTCGAATCCCTCCCCTTCCTTCTCTCTTCCCCTCTTTCCTTTTCCCTCTGGTGCGGCCCATATGGGGGGCGCAGCAGCCCCTGCTGGCTGCTGCGTTTCCCCTCTTGGCCCATTAGGCCCATATCTTTGCCGGGGGGTTCCCGGAACCCCTTCCGATGACCCGATATGTACCCGGTACCCTCCGGAACACTCCGCGGAACCTGGATGCTCATATTGGCTCCCACATATTCTACGAAGATCTTTATCGGTCAAACCGCATAACAACATATGTTGTTCCCTTTGTCATCGGTATGTAACTTGCCCGAGATTCGATCGTCGGTATCATCATACCTAGTTCAATCTCGTTACCGGCAAGTCTCTTTACTCGTTCCGTAATGCAACATCCCGCAACTAACTCATTAGTCACATTGCTTGCAAGGCTTATAGTGATGTGCATTACCGAGAGGGCCCAGAGATACCTCTCCGACAATCGGAGTGACAAATCCTAATCTTGATCTATGCCAACTCAATAAACACCATCGGAGACACCTGTAGAGCATCTTTATAATCACCCAATTACGTTGTGACGTTTGATAGCACACTAAGTGTTCCTCCGGCATTCGGGAGTTGCATAATCTCATAGTCATAGGAACATGTATAAGTCATGAAGAAAGCAATAGCAACAAACTAAACGATCATAGTGCTAAGCTAACAGATGGGTCATGTCAATCACGTCATTCTCTAATGATGTGATCCCATTCATCAAATGACAACTCATGTCTATGGCTAGGAAACTTAACCATCTTTGATTAACGAGCTAGTCAAGTAGAGGCATACTAGTGACACTCTGTTTGTCTATGTATTCACACATGTACCAAGTTTCCGGTTAATACAATTCTAGCATGAATAATAAACATTTATCATGATATGAGGAAATATGAATAACAACTTTATTATTGCCTCTAGGGCATATTTCCTTCACCAGTTACGTTGTGACGTTTGATAGCACACAAGGTATTCCTCCGATATCCGGGAGTTGCATAATCTCATAGTCAAAGGAATATGTATTCATGAAGAAAGCAATAGCAATAAAACTGAACGATCAATATGCTAAGCTAACGGATGGGTCATGTCCATCACATCATTCTCCTAATGACGTGATCCCGTTCATCAAATGACAACACATGTCTATGGTTAGAAAACTTAACCATCTTTGATTAACGAGCTAGTCTAGTAGAGGCTTACTAGGGACACGGTGTTTTGTCTATGTATCCACACATGTATCAAGTTTCCGGTTAATACAATTCTAGCATGAATAATAAACATTTATCATGATATAAGGAAATATAAAATAACAACTTTATTACTGCCTCTAGGGCATATTTCCTTCACCCTAGCTGCGTGGGAGCTTGTATGCAAAACAAAGTAACAAGGGGAATTGGAAATTACAAACCTACAAATTCAAAATCATTGCCTACTTTTGAAGAATATTGAGAAATTTCTTAATCAAGACGGTATACCTTGGGTTAAGCTCCTTTCGAAAGTTCATTATCAGAATGATTTGGCCTCTTTCCAAAATATTGACTGCTCACTTTGGTGGAAGGATTCTCTAAGCATCCGGCATCCACATGGAAAATGCCACATGTGTTTTACACTAAGTCACCTCTGATCTTTTGGGAAGAAATTATGGGATGCCAGTAGAATGCTAAATACTTTGCCTCATCTATTATTCTTTGCCAAGTGTAAGGACATTACAGTAAGAAGTCTTTAGCAATGCAACGACACTCGGGCATTATTCTATTTCCCATGTCTGTTGAAGCCCGTTCTGAATTTTAGGCTATGAAAACTTCAGTTGTCCAACTTCATACTTTTGAGCAACAAACCAATGGAGACTATTCACATAATAGAAAGCATTTTCAGTCTCCCTATTATATATAACTCTCATGTGTGAGAGTGTGATGATTCTTGCTATTCCTGCTCTTTGGAGGAGTTGTTGCTAGCCTAAAGATAAATATTTTTCTCGTTGCTTATTTATAATCACCTTAACATTACAGAGCTTATCCTGAGAAAAAGCATTTTCATGCCAGACTATTCTTATGTCATGTGTGGCAGCGAAGTGCTTGAGAAAAGGGACCACCTATTCTTTGACTGTCAATTTGCGCAAGCTTGTTTGCGGTATGTCTGCACAACAGGAATCTCCTAGGAGACTGGCATTCAAGGAATGGTTGGCAGCTTTAGAACTGAAATTCAATTGCCTTTTTTTGAGATCTTCATCCTCATCTCTTGGGCTATTTGCCTTACTAGAAATACCTTTATTTTTAAGGGATCCAACAAAATATTTATTCTTGCCAGAGGAAACTAAAAGACGAGCTTCACTGGATCATTCATAGAGCAAAGAAGAAATCCAACCACGCTTTTGAAATGTGGGTTATTAACTTCAGATAGACCCTGGGATAGATTGTTTTTGTTAGCAAAGTTGTGTTTGCCCACCTCATAGAAGCCTTTTTTTTATTTGTTTTGTTTGTTCTCCTTTTTTCCTTTATATTTGTGGACAATCTCTTTGTGGAAATATACACAGTAGGATCTACCCTACTGTTTTTGGCCAAAATAATAGTAAAAGAATGTAAAACGGTTGTGTATAATTGTATGTAATGTGTCTACATGTGATTTTCCAAATCAAAATAGCTAATGCAGAAACCTTGATGAGTTAGATTGGTTCTACACGAGTTAAGGTAATTTGTGCAAGTTAGTGTTACTTTGGGGGTTGAATTGCACATACTTATGAAAACTATACATCAAACCAAGAGAAAACATCATGTGAAAGTTTCCTCTATATTTATAATGAGCTATACTATTTCATTGAGTACATGGAAAGCAGTTTCATACATAGTGCATATCAATCCAAAAAAACCGGACTCATTCAATCCAGGTGGAGCTAAGTGATGTTATTTCAACAACAAATACGTAAGATACCAACTGGTTGTTGATCCTAGAAACATGAAAGGCATATATCGTCATAGAAGAAGCACAAGTAATGCTAACAATTCAATGAAAAAATACCCGTACATAGTTGGCTTGGTCTAGAATTTTTCTACTCGGTATTTGATAGTTACTGCCTTATTTTTACTTGCACCTAAAACATTTCGCTTTAGGAACCTCTATCGACTTTGGAACTCGCCACCTTGATATTTATGGATTTATAACAAACGAGATGTGAACAGATACATATATTGGCAATGTATCTAAGTGGCACAAATTAATTTTAGACACTTCTAGTTTTGTACCTTTCATTGTTTTAGAAGAACTTAGTTCAACAACAAAAAATTAAGAGCCAATGTATTAGAAAGGAAACTAGTAATTCACTTCCCTTGCAATAGATATTTTCAGCTTAGTGCAAATACGATTTTTATGACTTCTGGTTAGAGTTACATATTAAAATAATGTATCTTTGATGAATTGTTATGTGGTTAAATTTTGCCTTATAATCGAACAACATACTACTAAATATTGTATGTCACGATAATGAGTTATAAAAAGGTTGAAAAAATTGTATATTGATGTGTGGAGGTTGTATAACAACTATTTCTGCTGGATCCGTGCCTCCGTTTTGTTTGACATTACCCGTGCAATGGGTGTACATGAACTCAAGATCAATGTTGCTTGATGTGATTGGTGATTGTCTTTAGATGCTCTGAGATATATAACATCTACGATATCGAGCTCGAAGCCATCATGTACGCCTCGATCATGGCACTCGGGCCCTAGTGACAAGCATTAAGCATAGCAAAGTCATAGCAACATCAATCTTAGAACTTAGTGGATACTAGGGATCAAACCCTAACTATTTGACTCGATTACATGACAAATCTCATCCATCTTCATCTATCTCCAGTATGCCTATGATGAAATTACTCACTCCCGGTGGTGAGCATCATGAGGTTGTTAATGAAGAAGGGTTGCTGATGACGACGACGATGAATCCCCCTCTCCGGAGCCCCGAACGGACTCTAGATCAGCCCTCCCGGTGAAGAACAGGAGGTGGTGGCGGCTCCATATCGTAAAACATGATAATTCTTTCTCTCTGATTTTTTTCACGGGAAGACTGTGCTTATGGACTTGGAGGTAGGGCAAATGGGGGTCTGTGGGATCCACAAGCTCACCAGGCGCACCCTTGAGCTTGTGGCTCACAGGTGGCCCCCCTCCAGGGAATTTTTGCGCCAATATTTTTTATTAATTCCAAAATAATTCTCCATAAAAATTCATCAAATTCCAAGAACTTTTAATTTTTGCACAAAAAACAACACCAAGGTAGTTCTGCTGAAAACAACGTCAGTCTAGGTTAGTATCATTCAAATCATGCAAATTAGAGTCCAAAACAAAAACACAATTGTTTAGAAAAATAGATACGTTGGAAACGTATCACTGCCTTATCAACAATCTTGGTTTGACTCCCCTTTCCCCCTCCCTCCCCCAGAGATAATCCACTTCAAGACTTTGGCCCAAACTACGTGCAAGGGCAAGATTGTAAAAATTTGATGTGCCATGAGAAGAAAAATGCAATAGACCAGAAATTGTAGGTTGAGCGGACAGAAATGTTCCATTAATCTCTAGATCGACTTTAATGTTCGAGAGTACGGCCAGATGATGTGTGGTGCCACTTCGCTCACTGCTGATCCCCTACTTCGTTGCTCGAAGTTTGCATCATGATAGGGACATGTTCCAAGCATTAGACAGCACTACAATGCACCTCACATTCTAGACATTTGGTTAGACGACTAGGGTGAATCGATTTATTGTGCTATGGTAAAAGTACGTAAATCTGAATACTTTATTTGTCACAAATTTGTGAAAAACGCCACAGAACTGTGACATTTTTCATATGATTTTATTGGATACCCTATTTTTAGTTGTCAAATTGTCATGGCTCGGTGGTCAAGTATGAGCAACATCACAATCTAGAATTAAAGTCTGTCAGGACAAATGTTTAAAACCCAAAACTTGATCGTGCGTTAGACAACCCTTGACATTTCATTAAGAAGAAAGTTGTGTAAACAACCGAGAATGTGAGCACTAGCGCTTGAGCTCGGGCGGGTGGGAAGGTTTTGGCACCTCTTAATCATCTGGGGGGAGCCATGGTCCACTTGTCTAGGGCCAACGATTTAAGACACCATGCAAGTTTGTTCTCTATGACTCTTTGACCAAAACAGAATTTGTATTTACGATCTATAGTATACAACTATCAAGAACACAAAAACAAAGACATAAACATGATTCAGAAACTACTAGTATAGACTTCGGCCACTTTAAAAACGCTCACCATAAAAGGATCCCAAAATTCCAAGATATGCCTACAACAAATATACTCTTCTTATTTCATCTCTAATTTATGTTGTAGCATACTCTTCAGTTTGTTTCCGGATACCAGGATTAGTAATGACATTACCTATATGAAACACTTCGGGTTCATGAACACAAACTTGAGAATTAAAATTGGAATGAGAAACGTTCAAACTAAAATTGGATATGAGAAATTAGCCACATAGGAAGAGCGCTAACTCATGTTAATATTGTGGCATGCATGCATAAAGGTTTTTAATGCATGTCACTAACACAACATTAAAACAATAGATCTTCAACTTCCCTAAAATGGACATCAAGACATAATACTACATGGTAAAAAGGGAGAGGTGTTTCATCATCAAACATGATCACCAAGACAAACCAAACCAAACCATTCACCATCCTACTACACACTTTAATCTAACGAATCTTCTTTCTCAAAGAAACGATTGGACTCGACTACGGCGGCTTGCACCACCTAAGGCCGTGGCCATGGCCGGAACCCCGCCCTCTCCGGCCATCCAGCTCGTTGCGCACCTCTCCTCCATTTCCCCGTCTTCGTCACCCACCGCACGTGTTTGGCTCTCGCCGTCACCGTCGTCGTACAGGGCCTCAAAAACCACCGGATACCTCCGGGCGACCAGCTTCTCCCTTGCCGCCCCACGGCGCACCTTCCCCGACGTCGTCTTCGGCACTGCGCCGCTCTGGACCAGCAGCACCTGCCCAACCCTCACCCTTTCGGCCTCCCACACTGATCGCCTTATGCCGTCACAAAGACTCGTGTGGTCACCACCGCTCCCCTTCTG
Organism: Thinopyrum elongatum; assembly: GCA_011799875.1. Classification (NCBI taxonomy): domain Eukaryota; kingdom Viridiplantae; phylum Streptophyta; class Magnoliopsida; order Poales; family Poaceae; genus Thinopyrum; species Thinopyrum elongatum. Next base: position 522,934,011 of record CM022297.1, on the reverse strand, counting down.
CAGCTCCGCGACGATGCACATTGTCGTCGGCGCGGTGAAAGCGGCGATGCAGCCACCCCTCAGGCGGTCCGGCGCGCTGCCGAAAGCGGCCGTCTCGATGTAGTGTGCGTGCACGTGGCCGTCAAGCGCGGTGACGACCACGTCGACACTCCGGCCGATGACGTACAGGTACCGCTCTGGCCCGGTGACCACGCCACGGTCACCCGTGCGCACGAAGAGGGAGCCTGCCCTCCCCGTCACCCTCCTGCAAAATACCTCGTGGCTCGCCGACGGGTGGCCTAGGTACCCCGACGCATTGCTCGGCGAGGACACCCAAACCTCCCCCTCCATACCGTCCCTCACCGGCTCGCCGGTCTTCTCGTCCACCACGAGGATCTCGATCTCCGACGCCTCGTGTGCCATGGACGATGGCAGCCTCGCCGACGGCAGAAGCTTCTTGTACGACGGGAGGCCATCTACATGGCCGCTAATGCTCCGCCACGCGGTGGACACGAACGTGCAGTTCTCGGCGAGGCCGTACGACGGTGAGACCGACTCGGCGCGCAGCCCGTGGCGGCCGAACTCTGCGACGAACTCGTCGACGCACGCCTTGTAGATCGGCTCGTTTATCAGGATTAGGTTCCGGAGGCTGCCGAGCTGCACCGGCCGGTGCAGTCCATGCGCCGACGCCGAGCGCCCGACGCCGCGGCGGAGCACGAGCGGCAACGTGAAGGACGGAACGGGAGTGCACGTCGCCTTGAACTCGGAGATGAGCTCTAGCCAAAGGCGCGGGCGCCGGAGGAAGGCGTCGGGCGAAGCCAGCACGCATGTGGCGCCGGAGACGACGGTGAGGAGCAGGAACATGAGGCCGCAGTCGTGGTACTGCGGCAGCCACGAGACGATGGTGCTGCCGGGGCCCAGGTCGTATGCCCGCCTCGCCGCCCGCACGTTGTGCGCCGCCGAACCGGCGGTGACCACCACGGGCTTCGGGACGCCCGTCGCGCCGGACGTGTACTGGACCAGGTACGCGTCTCCCGCGCCGCAGCCCGCGTGCCCCGCCATGGCGCCCAGCAAACCAGCTTCACCTTCGTCCAGCCCGTCCACAGACAGCCAGCGCAGGCCGCTCAGCGCGGCGGCGAGCCTGCTCGAGGCGACGGCAGTGACGTAGCGCGCGTCGGCGACAGCAGCGCTGGGCCTCGTCTGAGACACGGCGCGCAGGAGGTGCGCGTGCGCCGGGCCGGGCCTGGACGGGTCAGGCGGGATGACGGGGACCGCGGTGAGCCCGGCGCGCTGGCACGCGAAGAGGAGCTTGACGAGGCGGAGGCCGGGGGAAGCGAGCACGAGCACGGTGTCGCCGCGCCGGAGCGTGCCGAGGAGCCCGGACGCCATGCGCTCCACCGCAGCATTGAGCTCGGAGTACGTGATCGCGGTGTATGACATGGCGCCGGTGGCCGCGTCGTCGTCGGCCCAGACGAAGGCCGGCTTGGCGGCGAACGCCGGCATCCTGGCCCACACGGGCAGGTACCGGTGCACCACCGGCTGGTCCGGGTAGCAGGGGTCGTAGTTCTCGGTCGCCATGGCCGTGCGTGCTGCCAGCTGCTATGTCTCTAGTGTCTGCTTGACACTAACTCATGCAATGCAGCGGTATTTATAGTGCCACCCGATCCGCCATGGCGATGGCGACGGTCGCCAGCGCAGCCGATGTGTCAGCCGACGGCGACGTGGACGAAAACAATGAGGGAGCTGGTTGGTGTCGCCTCCTTGGGTGCATCCCGGCGGCGGTGGATATGTGAGGGCATATGCCGTGCGAGCTGCTTATTTTTGCCGCGTTCAACAGTCTCGTGATCGGGACCTGCACCACAGCATGCACCAGTATGTCCTCCCAATCCTCCCACTCATCAGTGATCCCAATCTCTGTCGCCCGCAACAATGTTTGAATCCGTTGATGCCGAGGAGGATGTGAGAATGACCCCTGGAATTTGGGATCTGCACCGGCATATTCACGCTATCGCAGTCATGGAATGTATTTCTGGGAGGATGTAGCAATTGGGCGATATCACTCGTGTTGATGCGATGACGCCGACGAGTCTATCCACCCGTATCGCTGCGTGCATACTTGTCCGTATTTTTGTTTTTGTATTTGTTTTTGCGAGAACACTTGTCCGTATAATAACACGCAGGCACCTCAAGGTTTCCGACCGATACGGGTTGAATGGTTAGAGGGACTGTGGTATCCAGCCCACCAGGGTTCAAGTTCTGGTGCTCGCATTATTCTTGAATTTATTTCAGGATTTTCGGCGAAGCGCTTTCAGTGGGAGGAGACGTTCCCGTCGATGACGATGCGCCTACGGTGACTTCGTAAATCTCAAGATGATATTGCCGGCTCAGTCTGTCGAAGGTGCCCATAGGGTGTGTGCGTTCATAGGGGTGAGTGTATGCGCGTATGTATTAGTGTTTGCGTCTGTACTGTGTTAAAAAAAATGGTTCCCAACCCATTTAGCTTATTTTTATCTGTAATATCTACTCCTTTTTATTGTCATTTTCCCTTCATTTTCTTCTCCGGTGTTTTTTCATTTTCTGTTTCACCAACTTTTCCCCTTTTGTGCTAGTTGTTTTTACTATTGTTTGTCCTTTCCACTTTGTTTTGTTGGGAGGGGGTGGGGTTAAATACGTGATTTTCAAAAAAAAAAGAACATGAATCCTAGTCGTGCATGAGTTTATAGTAATTACCCCTTTTAAACATTAATGTTTTTTTCTGAACACGGATTTTTTAACATAATATGAACATTTTCGTCTGTTCTAGAATCATTTATATTTTTCGCTATTCTTATTTTTACTGATTTAGACAAATATGTTAAATAAATGATTACTAAGATATTGGCCTTTCACGTGGCCGGACCATATAGGAGCTTTGTAGGCATTAAAATGGTAATTTGACGCACAAAACGTTACAAGAACTCCACAACCACTAGGTTCCGACAAAATGAGTTATATCTCGCTTACTACGCTTGCCTTAATGGGCCAGCACAATAAAGTGGTTTTGGAAAGCTTGTGTGGACCCGTCCGAATCAGTCTTAGAACCTTCCACGTGGTTTTATATTTTTCTTAATTTAGCATTGATTTTTTGCTTTTTACTTTCTATGTGTTTTCTGCATTGGTTTCATGGTTTCTTTTGGTTTCTATTTTCCATTTTTTTTATTTTTAAAATTATCAAGACAAATACAGATTGAACATTTTCATATACAGGTTAAAGATTTTCAGATTCGCGTTAAACTTTTTCCAAACACATGTTGAACATTTTGTAAAATGCACACTGAACATTTTGTAAAATGCACATTGCACATTTTTTAATACACCAATGAAAAAATTTAAACACACTTTTGAATAATTTTTAAAAAAATGCAAACATGTTATTCTGTGTTGCAACATTTTTTAAGAATTGCATTAACAGTTTTTTATATGTTATGATTTTTTTTGTATAACTGTGCAAACGAATTTTTACATTTGTGATAATTTTTTAAATGCCATGAAACATATTTTAAAATGTGTGAATCTTTTTGAAACTTTCATGAGAATGGTATGAAATACTATTTACAAATTATGCGAACACATTCCTAAATTCTCATGAGCATTAAAAAATGTAATTATCATAGTTTTAAAATGCGTGGACACTTTTTAAAATGTGTATATCTTCTCAATTAATTCAGTTTTTTTCTGTCACTATTGTACCCAAGCACATGTATCAAAATGTGTATATCTTCTACAATTTGAAAATAAACAATATCTCTAGTTTTCTACAAGAAAATCATTAGTAAAAGATCTTCTACAATTTGAAAATAAACAGTATCTCACTTAGACTCTTACACATGTATCAAACTAATTATGCATCCACCATCAGTATAACGTACAAGGTCACATGTTTGCCTTCTTGGTGGACAAAAGATACACTTGTACAGACGCATGGTCTTAACATTGACAAAAACAATTCGTTCAAGTCTGCAGTTTCTTGAAAATGCAAAAGTTGGCCTCCATCCAAGCCAAATTGCCTATGTCACGTGGATTCAAAAGACCCAGGTCACTCACTCGCAAAAAAAAAAGACCCAGGTCACCAAGTCAGCAATACGCATGGCTGACCCCAAGCTAGGATAATAAGAATGATCACTTAGGGATTCTCTTTTGTGATGCCCAATTTGCACACACTAAAGGCATTCAAATTTATCATAGTATAGGCAATGCGAAGGTAATTTTGAAAACTAGTTAGCCAGGCACCCATATTCATCTCTTCTTTTCCCGTACATGTGTTTGCAAAAAAAATGAATAATTCATGGATGCAAGTCAGTTGTATATTTTTCATCTCTAAAAATTATTAAGAAAACAATGACTTGTTGTCATATGTATAAAAAGACAAATTTTAGGAAGGTGGTGCCTATTTGGCTCAAGCACTATTACTTTATATCTTTTCTTTTTGTCTAGGTCCCATATGGTCATATTTTTTTATTAAATTTGTAAGTCCACATGATGTAGCATGACTTTCATCCATGAATCATATTCTTTCACATTTTTTAAGGCTCAAAAAAGGGGGGAAGGAAGGAAGGATAATATGTGCATGGGAAACTAGTTGCACATGTATATATTATTTCCCAAATAATTAGTTAATGCTTAAATATTGATGAGTTAAGTTGATTTTGAGTGAGTTAAGGGGATGAGTGAATGATAATGTTACTTTTCGGGTGAAATTGCACACTCGTATGCACATTGCATACCAAAGTAAGGAAAAAATATAGTGCGGAAATTTCTCTGTGGATATATTTAAAACTTTAATATTCCACTAAGTACAAGGAAATCATTTTATTAGAAAACACATCAGACTTATAAAAAAATCGAGCCGCGGTTCCAGAATGCATGGGATGTTGACTGATTGTTGAACCAAAAACATGAAATAAATATTTGGCCACAAAGAAACCAATAAACAAGCAATGCCAACAATTCAACAACATATCTCTCATAGATATTCTTTACTCCATCATTATCCCTTCAACTTAATTACACCAAATCATGCACTCTAGAAGTATTTATAAACTTTAGCACTCTTTGTCATGGCATTGAAGGTTCTATAACATAGAAACAAACAAATACATATGCATTGAATTCATCTAAGTTCCATAATTTACATTCTAAAGACATGTAATTTGTTCTTTTCCAATTGTTCACCGATATAGAATAATTTGGTTTGACAAAAAATAATTAAGAACAATGTCTCAAAATAAATAAATAAGCTAACACCACTTTTTTGCAATATATGTTTAAATTTATTGAAACGGTGTCTTCCAAAATTGATAACATAATAAAATATGGCTAACTGTATTTGAATATTTAGCTATATTGTTATGTGGTTAATTTCGGTAGTATAATAGAAAATGATGCTAGTTAAGATTGTATGTCGAGAGAGTAAATTATAAAATGGTATAAAAGTTTAGTTTAAATAAGTGATAAAAGTCTTCTTCAAGTCTAGGATCGGCAGACAGATTTATTTCTTCGCTTCCAGCAAACTAAAAACACACTTGCTATTTTCTCAAAAACTACACCTCCTTTCGACATGGTTCATATCTTGGTTTCATAATACGACCACCACATAAATAAAACGATACTTCGTCAACCGCTAGTGCAGCATGATAGTCGTAATCATATAATAGTAGACAAAGCTCAACAATTTATCTAACTAGTAATTGTGTACGTGCAATGCACGTTGATATTAGGTGATATATTAATTACACGTAAATATTAGGTAGGATATTATTTACGTATTAATTATGTGATTAGTATTGGCAATAATATTTGGTATGATATTAACTGCACACTAAACATGTTGAGCGCTCACCATTGGAGCAGTCTAAGTCGTTGGATTGACCTGATTTGACGGCCGGGATTTGTTGGATCTGCCCCTTTGGGTCTTTTTATATTGGTATAGATTATACGCTCGACCTATTCCAACCACTAATGGCAACCCATGTGGCCAAACATTTCTATGACAATCTGACAATGATTCAACTAAACTGTTCGCAACCCAAGCCCTCAAGATTGTATGGTATTACAACATTTATGGTCTCCAAATACAATTATATTATACTTTATCATGTTATTCAACAGTTCAAGTACAACACAAATTGTAAGCTCGGCAGAACTTCTGAAATGCATCAATGATCAATATTAAATGATGTACCAGATCGATCATTTGCATTGAGTGTCTTGTGAAATGCATCGATGTTCAGTACTGTATAAAATATCTAGTAGAGGAACTCTTTTACAGACTATTGTGCCACTGCCATGTGCGTCATTTAAGTATTTACAACCTCAGGAACTCACCTATGTGATTAGGATTTTATTCAGTTAACCGAGGTTTGTTAACACCAGTTGTAAGTAACAAAAATTCAGATGATAGCACCTACTTTCCCAAGAAGAATATGAACTTCTAAACAAATCCCCACGTATGCTTGGAACTTGATTACATCCAAACTACAAGATTACCAGTTTCTATCTATTTGTTTATGATAAGCAGGACGCAAGGAAGCGTGGGATATATCCGCAGGGGATTGTAATGAGAAAGAATAGTTACCAGGAACAATAAAATTGCTACGTAGTGACAAACAACAGCATGAAGAAGGGATAACTGCAGACTATGAAATTGCAACGAAGATTTATTCAAATAGATACCTGTCGTGGGAATGGATCTGACAGTAGACGTAGGGGGTATGCAGGAGAGGGCAGAGTCTAGCTACGGCGCGGTTGTACACTCGGATTTACAAGTTCAGGCCCCTCTCGGAGGAGGTAATAGCCCTACGTCTCAGTGCCGCGGAGGCTTTGTTGGATTGGAGTGTTGAGTTACAGGGGGTGCGAACCCTTGTGGAAGAGGGGAGGGGTGATTTATATAGAGTACGTCGACCCCTCGCAGTCCTCAGTTACGCAAGGGTTCAATGAGAGAATAAAGGTACGAACGTTACAGGTAACGCCCGTATTTAATGATCTTTATAGCGACGGAGTGAATGCCCGACCGTTGCCATACTGGGGTGGCTCTAGGTCTTCTGTCCTCCGAGTGGAATCTTGTACTCCGAGTGAATAACGTAGGTCGAGTGGAAGTGGGATATCCGAGTGGATCTTCTGTCGAGTGAGTTGCACTCTGCGATGATTTCAGTCGGTATCCCCTTTCTATCTTTGTAGGTCTTGGCCTCTTGTGTAGTGTCCTTGGGTAGGGCATGTAGGTCAGGCCTAGGACCCTACCCTAGGTACATGTCATCGTCATTAGCCCCCGAATGGATCGAGGACAGAGTGAAGAAGGATTGAAAGTTGATTTCGACCCGACTCAATGTTTCGGAGATGCTTTTTAGGGGTCTGAAAGTGTGTGAGCTGTTTAATCCTCCGTCAGTCGCCTTGATCGATTCTGGCTTCTTGAGTATCTGAGTGAAACAAATAGCATAGCATTGAGCAGACTGGATTTGGATATCTCTGACGCAATCGATTGATTCACTAGACCCGGATTCTGCGGGATTCGAAATTTGAAGAAGCGCGCGGGCCGGCCGCAGCGCGGTAAGCGGGGCAAGTGGGGATGGACTCCTCGATCTTCGCTCCACCTTTTTCGTCACGTATCGGGCTGGCGCCGGTTGTGGGATGCGCTGAGATTGCATTGGCCCACCGGTCAGCCACTCGAACAGGCGGGTATAAAAGACGATGCGGCCGAGGCATGCAACGGTGTCCTCCACTTTTCCCCTTTCTTCCCCGTCTCTCTGCCTCGCCCACCTCAGTGCAGCGCCGCTCCGCTCGTTCCCGTCGACCACCGCGGAGATGGTGAAGGACAAGACGAAGGCACTGGAGCGCGCCAAGAAGGTGGCCAAGGGCAAGAAGGGGTCGGGCTCGCGGTCCGCTCTGCCGCCGGGCTGGATCCAGGGCGATTGGATCCCCTCGTCGGTCACGGAGGAAGATCTCGAGGGGCTCGTCGCCGACGGCTTGCTGGCCCCCGGGTCCTGGAGGTTGCCAAAAGGGGAGTCCGAGCCTGCGCCGTGCGACGCCGAGCGGGTTCTTCTTATGACCCATGTGGAAAGAGGTTTCTCTTTGCCTCCGCATCCATTCTTCCATGGTTTCTTGAACTTCTTTGGTGCGCAAATCCACCACTTTCCTCCGAACACCATATCGTATCTTGCCGCCTTTGTTTCAATGTGCGAAAACTTCCTGGGATGCCATCCGCACTGGGGGCTATTCAAACACATTTTCACTTGCCGATCCCAGTCGGTCAAGAAAGCCAACCCGAGTGACGCGAAAACCCACGTGATCCAGATGTGTGGGGGTTTAGGTGTTCAAATGAGGGGTAGAAGCGCTTTCCCTTCCATGACTTTTCCCGAGTCAGTTAGGGGATGCCAGTCGACTTGGTTCTACTGCAAAGACATTCCGACTCCTGGTGCGTCGACCGGTCTTCCCCCTTTCTCTCTGGAGAGACTCCACGCCCCCCGTTCATTGACTGTGGAAGAGGAGGAGAAGGGCGAGGTGGGGATTTTGGTTGAAGCAGTCGTGGAGCTGATCCGGGGTGGAGTGACAGGCTTGGATCTGCTGGAGGTGTTTCTCAGTCGACCCATCCAGCCTTTACAAGCGCGCAACCATCCCATGTGGTTGTACTCGGGTGCAGACGACACTGCACGGACCCATCCAGAAGAAGTCAGTGATGACACCGTGGCCCAGGGGCTCAGGAGCATCACTGGTGCCTGAGACAATCCATGCGGAGCCAAACGGATTCAGCCTTTCGATGCCGAGCATCTACCAGGAGAGGTGAGACATATCCTGTCGAGTGAATTATCTCTGTTTTCGTCAGGCTACTGTATTGGAACCCGAGTGACTCTGAAATCTGTGTCTTGCAAGCATTCACGAAGATGTACTCGCCCGTGCCGAATGGGGAGCAATTCACTAGAGGAGTGGAGAGCGAGGCGGGAGCGCCGATATTGATTATGCCGACAACAGTGAAGACGACAGCAATGACTCTGACGATAGCAAAGAAGTCGAGTCGCCACCACGCACCGAGTGTCGCACCAAGCAAACTCAAGATCCAGCAGCTGGCCAGGGCAAGGCTGGAGTGTCGAGTGCCAGGAACCAGAAGCGCACTCGGATGCCAACTCTTGACCTGACTGAAAAAACTGCCAAGCAAGCCAAGACTGTTCCACCCAACCCTCGGAAGGCCCTGCCCAAGATAAAGGTTACTGTGCCCATTGGTTCAACGTGAGTGTTTCTTCTTTTCTTTCTCCATTGCTGTTGCGGACCTTCATGTTTTTGTTGACCGAGTGGAATTCTGAATCCCAAGGCCGCTACTTCTACGACGTCCCACATGGAGATCGACGACGAGCACGCAAAAGCGGACACTGCGGACGCAGCCACTTCTCGGGCTGGTATAATCAACTCACATTATGTTCTGTCTCGCTAATTGTCCAGATGGTCGACTGAAATCTTACTGTCGAGTGACTGCAGCACCAACAGACGTCATCCACCTTGCAGACGATGACGAGGAGGAGCCTCCAAAAAGCACAGAAGGAAAAGGCAGAGCTTCGACAGCCTTACGAAGCCTCACTAAGAGAGTGCCTTCAGGCCAAGTGTCTCGTACGCCACCTGAACTTGTTCTTCAAGAGCCAGGCGGTTTGTCTCGAGCTGGTGCTTCTTTCGCCACCCCTCCGTTGACTGCGCAGCCTCTGGTGTCGACTACTCCTGCTTCGGGTCCGACTGGACAACCTCAAGTGCTGATCCCTCCAGCTGTGTCACCGACTCCTGCGCCAAGCGCGTTCACTCTGCATCACGTCCCAGAGGACCAGACTAGAGCCAGCAAGGAGTCTATGATTCAGGCTGGCCTGATGATGCAGCATCTGAAGGAAGTGTATGAAGCTAGCAAGTCTGCTTATGATGCCAGTTCGGCCCTTCTAGCCAATGTCCGAGTAAGTACGATTGTAAGTTGATTTCCGATTGGATTTTGTCCGTCTTGAATTTGTACACCCACTCGGTGTTTTCTTTTGACTCTGTAGTTCTTCCACTCGAACCGGTTAGGCCGTGCCGAGTGGGAAACTGTTCCAGTGGGGGCACGCTGAGTGTACCCACTGGGTGTAGTCCCCGAGACCGCCATCGAATGTTTGATTCGGCAGGGGTCTTAGAATATCTTAGCTTGAAGCTCTTCACTCGGGGCGGTCGGGCCTCACCGAGTGGAAATGGATCCAGTGGGGGCACGCTGAGTGCACCCACTGGGTGTAGTCCCCGAGACCGCTGTCGAATGTTTGATTCGGTGGGGGTCTGAGAACAAGTTGCTTTCTCTCTCTTTTTTTTTGCACTCGGGTCAGTCGGGCCTCGCTGAGTGGAAATGGATCCGGTGGGGGCGCGCTGAGTGCACCCACTGGGTGTAGTCCCCGAGACCGCCGTCGAATGTTTGATTCAGCGGGGGGTCTTAGAATTTGTTTGGTAGTAGCAATCTGGATTTACTCTTCTCCACTCGGAAGTAGAGGAAATACTTTGAGAATCTTTCCCATCGTCGACTGAGAGTTTCTTTTTTTTTGTTGATCTCAGAAATCTTGTGAACTTGGAACTCAGTATGTTACCCTGGAGAAGGAGAAGATCCAACTCCAACTGGACTTAGAGCTTGTCAAGAAGAACTTGGAGCGTGCAGAGACGGAGGCGAAGACCAAGGGAGGTAAATCTTGCCGTATGAGTGCACTGTTATTCTTTTCTTCCATCCTTTGAGCCAACTAGTTTCACTCGAACAGATGTGCGTAATGAAAACCGTCAACTTCAAGCGCGACTCAGGAATGTTGTTTCTTTAGACACCATGAAGCAGGCCTTGGAGAGGAAGGACGAAGAACTCGCAGGAGCTCAGAAGGTGGCTGAGGAGAAAACTGAAGCCGCTGAAGCAAAGTTATCTTCAGTCGGAAAGCTAGAAGAAGAAAATGCCTCACTGAAGACTGTTGTTGCAGAACTTAAGAAAGAACGGGCCGAGTGGGCCAAGAAGATGGAAGATCAAGCGAATGCCTTTGAGTCTGAGAAGACGACATTGAACGACAAGGTGGACCAGCTCACCCAGAAGAGGGATGCGCTGGAGAAATATCTGGGCGGCTTCGCGAAGAAGATGTATGGCATGCTTGAAGGTACCTTTCTTTGGTCGAGTGAGTTTCTGCAAACTTCAAAAGCGATGACGTGACTGACCCTTTTGTTTCTCCCACGTGCAGAATTCTGTCAGAGCTTTGAGGAAGAGACTGATCGGATCGAGACGGATCTAGATCCCACCAAGTCGCTTGTAAAGGACGCGGTGGCTCTGAATATGCTGCGACTCGAAGCTCGTCTCGAAGGCGTCTGCGGGTACATCACTCATTTGAAGATTGCACTGGCGAAGATCGATAAAGAACTGTGGCCTGAGGATACGCTTCAAAATGACCTCGAGTCCATGATGACTCGACTCGATGAAATCCCCGGTCGAGTGCAGGCATGGAAGAAATCCGCTGCTCGCTGCGGAGCCGATGTGGCGCTCTCGCTTGTTCGTGTCCATTGCAAGGAAGCCAGGGAAGACAAGCTGAAGGCTCTCCAAGTGGCAAACATGAAGAAGCTCCAGTTTGAAAGTTTTATGGAGACCTTCATCGATGCAGCCACTCGGATCGCAGATGGCATTGACCTGGACATCTTTCTCGAGCCCGCGAGTCCTCCTGGCGCGTGAAAAAACTTTATAATTCGAACTTATTTGCCTCGGGATGCCGAGTGATCCTGTAAGCGTTAAACTCTTTCGGTGCTATCGCCCAAGTACTTTTGCTTGCGTTTCTGAACTTGATGGATTTATCCGAATATTGCTTTCCAGTTTACTGCATGTTCCGAGTGAACGGATCTTTTAACTTAGGCGAGGACTGGCTCGCAGCTAAGCTCCCGAGTGGGAAGGATGCTCTCACTCAGAGTAGTTTTTTAACTTAGGCGAGGACTGGCTCGCGGCTAAGCCCCCGAGTGGGAGGGATGCTCTCACTCGGAGTAGTTTTTTAACTTAGGCGAGGACTGGCTCGCGGCTAAGCCCCCGAGTGGGAGGGATGCTCTCACTCGGAGTAGTTTTTTAACTTAGGCGAGGACTGGCTCGCGGCTAAGCCCCCGATTGGGAGGATGCTCTCACTCGATTAGTTTTTTAACTTAGGCGAGACTGGCTCGCGGCTACCCCCGGTGGGAGGATGCTCTCACTCGGAGTAGTTTTTTAACTTAGGCGAGGATTGGCTCGGGCTAAGCCATAGTGGAGGGATGCTCTCACTCGGAGTATTTTTTAACTTAGGCGAGGACTGGCTCGCGGCTAAGCCCCGAGTGGGAGGGTGCTCTCACTCGGTGTAGTTTTTTAACTTAGGCGAGGACTGGCTCGCGGCTAAGCCCCCAGTGGAAGGATGCTCCTCACTCGGAGTAGTTTTTAACTTAGGCGACGGGTTCGCGCTAAGCCCCCGAGTGGGAGGGATGCTCTCACTCGAAGTAGTTTTTTAACTTAGGCGAGGACTGGCTCCGGCTAAGCCCCCGAGTGGGAGGGATGCTCTCACTCGGAGTAGTTTTTAACTTAGGCGAGACTGGCTCGCGGCTAGCCCCCGAGTGGGAGGATGCTCTCACTCGGAGTAGTTTTTTAACTTAGGCGAAAACGGTTCGCGGCTAAGCCCGAGTGGGAGGGATGCTCTCACTCGGAGTAGTTTTTTAACTTAGGCGAGGACTGGCTCGCGGCTAAGCCCCCGAGTGGGAGGGATGCTCTCACTTGGAGTAGTTTTTTAACTTAGGCGAGGACTAGCTCGCGGCTAAGCCTCCGAGTGGGAGGGATGCTCTCACTCGAAGTAGGTTTTAACTTAGGCGAGGACTGGCTCGCGGCTAAGCCCCCGAGTGGGAGGGATGCTCTCACTCGGAGTAGTTTTTAACTTAGGCGAGGACTGACTCGCGGCTAAGCCCTCGAGTGGGAGCGATGCTCTCACTCGGAGTAGGTTTTAACTTAGGCGAGGACTGGCTCGCGGCTAAGCCCCCGAATGGGAGGGATGCTATCACTCAGAGTAGTTTTTAACTTTAGGCGAAAACGGGTTCGTGGCTAAGCCTCCGAGTGGGAGGGATGCTCTCACTCGGAGTAGGTTTTAACTTAGGCGAGGACTGGCTCGCGGCTAAGCCCCCGAGTGGGAGGGATGCTCTCACTCGGAGTAGTTTTTAACTTAGGCGAGGACTGGCTCGTGGCTAAGCCCCCGAGTGGGAGGGATGCCCTCACTCGGAGTAGTTTTTAACTTAGGCGAGGACTGACTCGCGGCTAAGCCCTCGAGTGGGAGGGATGCTCTCACTCGGAGTAGTTTTTAACTTAGGCGAAAACAGGTTCGCGGCTAAGTCACCCACTGGGGGTTTTGAACATACACTTGTGCGAGAGAAACCATGTGGGACGTCGCAGAAGTCATGTCTGGATAAACAATCTAAAAGTTCTCTTATTACATCTCGACAATCCGAGTGCTAGGTATAGAATCGACGGAGGAGAACCGCATTCCAGGCGCGTGGCTCGTCGATCTTCTTCGCGAGGTTGTAGAGGTGGTAGGCCCTGTTGTGTAGCACCTTGGTGACGATGAAGGGGCCTTCCCATGCGGGGGCAAGTTTGTGTTGCCGCTGTTGATCCACTCGGAGGACGAGGTCTCCTTCTTGGAATGCTCGACCTCTAACACTCCTGTCGTGGAATCGACGAAGATCTTGCTGATAGACAGTCGACCGAATCAGGGCCATCTCGCGCTCCTCTTCCAAGAGATCAACGGCATCCTGCCATGCCTGCTCTGCCTCGGCTTCCGAATAGAGTTCCACTCGGGGTGAATTGTGGAAGAGATCACTCAGCAGCACGGCTTTAGCTCCATACACCATGAAGAAAGGAGTGCGGTCAGTAGACCGGTTTGGAGTCGTCCTCAAACCCCATAGGACAGATGGCAGTTCAGTCACCCAAGCTCCAGCTGCGTGCTCAAGGTCGCGCATGAGTCGGGGCTTCAATCCTTGAAGGATAAGACCGTTCGCCCTCTCAGCTTGACCATTCGACTATGGGTGTGCAACGGATGCGTAGTCTACCCAAGTGCCTTGGGTGGCGCAGAAGTTTCTGAACTCTGCTGAATCGAAGTTTGAGCCATTATCTGTGATTATACTATGTTGAACTCCGTATCTGAATATCAATTCTTTCAAGAACTTAATGGTTGTTCTTGAATCTAACTTCTTAATAGGCTTCGCTTCAATCCACTTGGTGAATTTGTCGACTTCTACAAGCAGATGAGTGAAGCCACTCCTGCCGGTCCTGAGTGGTCCAACCATGTCCAATCCCCATACAGCGAACGGCCAGACGAGTGGAATGGTCTTCAGAGCAGATGCGGGCTTATGGGACATGTTTGCGTAGAACTGACATCCTTCACACCGCTGTACGATTTCCTTTGCAGCTTCATTGGCCCGTGGCCAGTAAAACCCAGCTCGGTATGCTTTGGCCACAATTGTCTGAGAGGACGCATGATGACCACAGGTCCCTGAGTGGATCTCTTCCAAAATTAGTCGATCTTCTTCTGGAGAAATACATCGTTGAGCTACGCCAGTGACACTCTCCCTGTAAAGTTGTCCATCTATCACTGTGAAAGCCTTGGATCTGCGGACGATCTGACGTGCCTCAACCTCATCCTCTGGTAGTTCTTGTAGGGTAACGCAGCAGAAAACAAAAAATTTCCGACCTACGCACCAGCCCAGGACCACTACGGAGACTGCATACAAGGTTTGATCATTTTTGTTACCGGCTCGTAGCGCAGCGGAAGTAGAGTCGATGACGATCGGCGGTGCAGATCCCCGCAGCTAGGATTTACAACCTCCCAACCGCGAGGATGTATACCCTCATCCGTGCCCCGGACAGCCCTCCGGGAGGCGGTCGAACAGTCCCCCGGACGGTGTCGCGGATAGCCCTTCAGGAGGACCTTCGAAACTCAGACGGTCACTCGGACAGCCCTTCGGGAGGACTCACAGAACTCGGACCGTCACTTGGACAGCCCTTCGGGAGGCACTTACGAACAGCCCCTCGGGCACTAAGATCGAAACTACGACCTCTCTACAGAGTTGCACACATACGGTGTCAACTATCCGGCAGGGCTTCGCCATCCAGAACTAGTTCCCACCGGAACCCAGACAGCCTTTCGGCTCTACAAAACTCTTTTCGTGGGAGGGAGAGAGAAGCCAGATAATTGCATGGCATGAGTATGAGAGCAAGGGATGAGTGTGGAGGGCTGCCCCTCCACCTCTATTTATAGGAAATCCCAAGGGGTAGGGTGGTTTTACAATAAAACCCAAAAGTACATGAATGAAGTCCTTCCACCAAGGGCATAGAAGTGAAACAAGGAAAAAGAGGGGCTCCATGGTGGAGCCCCAAGTGTGGCCGGCCACACCCCTTGGGGGGGCCCCAAGAGGGCCTCCCAATCTATCCATATCATCCCTAGATCTTTTGGGATAAAGCCCAAACAAGTGTTTCCAAAAAGTAACCCAAAAAGCACTTTCACTATTCACAACGACATTTTCAACGTCCGTTCGAACTGAAAATATTTATGTGGGCTTAGAACATTTCCAGTACCCACCATAATAATTTTCAACGTGTTTTGGAACAATTCCAGTTTAGTGATTTCATCTGCGAAAAGCATCTGAAGCGGTTCCGGCAGCTCCGGAACATTTCCGGTTTTCATCTCGGAAAATTCCCAGAAGTTTACAGAATGATTCTGGCGCCCTCCAAGAATTATCAGGCATGTGCCGAAACCAATTTGACTTAATGGAATACCCCGAAACAACTTTTCAGTTTCACCGGAACTCATCCGGTGACCTCTCTCTGCGGAACTTTTCCGCTGTCCGAAACTTTTTTCGGTGTCCGAAACTTTTTCGGTGATTTTCTCTCAGACTCCCTGTCTAGTATTCAGCAGATAGATGACCCTTAAGCGTGTGACCCTATAGGTTCGGTGAAGTATAGACATGACCTGGAACCCCTTCCGATCAATGATCAACATCGGAGCCGTGGACACCCATATTGACCCCAATACCCACACGAATGAATATTCGAGTGAACCTCCAGTTGCCGTGTGCTATTCCTGTTGCTTCGTGATATGTTACAAATACCCGAGGTGAGACATGTTGGCATTCCCGTGGATCAACAACTTGTCCACTATGCTAGTTACCTCGTTACCGATATTGTTCTCTTTTCTCGTTACCGTGTTCCGGCATCCCCGTGATCAAATCACAAAGTGTCTGGCCAGACGATGATGGATACCGTAACACCGAGAGGGCCCAGAGATATCTCTCCATCGTCGGAGGAGCAAATCCCAATCTCGAGCTATCAAGTTACTTGACATACTTTTCCATGAACCCGTAAGCCGCCGTAATAGCCACCCATTTACGGATGACGTTTAACAAACCCCAAAGTTCATGAAGAAAGCATGAAGAAACTCGATACTCTCATGGTCTAAGGAATCATGCAAACGTTAACCATCTCTGTGTTATTAACCATTAACTTGTGACGAATGTAACTCATAGCATAACATCAATCGGGTCGATTCAACACAAATGTTCTTCTAACATTTTGCCCTCAAAGCTGCTGGCATAGACATGCCCATGATTGGGAAAACATAATCATCATGCAACACTTGAGCCAGTCTTAGAGGCATGACTAGGATTACATTTTACCGTTTATTATTCCACACGTGCACATGGGTTTTCCCCAGAGCCTTTATGGATATACGGGCTCGGGAACCACAGCAGTTATAGCATGGAACATAAACATAATAATGAGCATGGAGATAAATAATAACATTTATTATTGCCTCTAGGGCATATCTTCTACAGACTCCCACTTGCACTAGAGTCAATAATCTAGTTAATTCTTAATGCACTTTACACCTGTGGCACACCGGTGTAAATATGCTTAGCTTGTGGTATAGCCTGATGTCCAACGGATCTGACGACTTCAGCTCCGTGTGTATCTTTGCATATCCTCATGTTTTCACGCTTTCACAAAATTCATATTTTGTGTGGACTTGGTTTTGTATGTATGTGAATCACAGGTCGAACCTGGATTCCTCAGACTGAGTTATGGAGCAACTACCTGCAGCAGTGTCCCATTGACAAAAGCCATCTTGGAACCATACTAAGTTCATGAATGAACTATATGATTCAACATCTTCTTTGTCACTTTTAAAAGCGGCAACATACTTTGCCTCTGTTATAGAATTCGCCACAGTAACTTGTTTGGAACAATTTCCAACTACCGTGCCACCATATTGTGTATTGCACAAAAACCCTTAACTTAAATCGAAAATCGCTTGGAGCATGGATGAAGATTGTATCGATGTAACCTTTTACAACGAACTCTTCATGATCTCCGCTTGCGAGAAAACATGTCATCAGTGCTACTATAGTACTCAATGACCCTTTTTCACTGTTGTCCCATGATCAGTACTTTTGATCACTTTGGTATCTATACTCACAACAACTTTGGGAGTATTGGACATATCTGGTTTGTTTTTACATACCATGGAATACATTATTAATCCAAACACAAGAGTGTGTGGAATCTCCATCATGTATTTTGCTCATCAGTGTTTTGGGACACCGAGTCTTGCAAAAACTCTTTCCATGTGACTTCGGCAAGAATCACTCCTTGACGTTTTTAATGCTAAAAGGCTTTAGCATCTTGTCAATATGTATCTTTGCTCAGCCCCATTAGGTAAATCTATCTCCATAGATCATCATGCCTAATATAAAGGCTATTTAGCCCAAGCACTTCATCGAAAAACTATTTTCAAATGAAGTCCTAATTCGTGTCAAGAAATTTATTTCCAATTAACAATGTGTCAAGCACACAACGTTTTTAGAAATTTAATTATGCTCCCACTTACTTTCTTGAATCATAAGCATCTTCGTTACCCATTGATGAAGTCAAACCCCTTTGACTATTTCATCAAAACACGAAGATTCCAACTCCATTTTGCTCTCTTCTTTTCATTGCTGGAACTCTGAAGTTTGCATACTTACTAGCATCCTCTGGATTGACAAAATACCTTGGACCGTAACACATGCAAGTCCTTGGTTTCATTTCCATCAGATGAAAATCCTTTTGTCATCCTTTGTTTCATATCTCATGATTGAAATATGTATTAATTGCTAGTTCAACCCGAACCGACTTTAAGCATCGCTACGACGAAACAACCTCATCGTAGTCAATTCCTTGAACTTGTTATTACAACAAGTCGAGCTTTATAGATAAAACATTTTTATCCATATCAGTTTTAAGTTCCATAAATATTCGTTAGACTCTAAGTCTTCCGAAAGGTGTATCAAGGTTTTAATCTTGAATCACTTATATGGAAACTAACTCGGGTTCTATTGGCATTTAGCCAATTCCGGAGTCAGGGCCCATCAACACTTCCTTGTGTATTGTAGGTATATTGTTGTCTAACAACAATATCTCGTTTGCGCACCTGAGAGGTTTGCACGAGCTTTTGCCTACGTGGTTCAGCTGCAAGTTCGACCGAAGTCCATACATTTTATTGTAGAGACTTCCGTATCAGTCGCAGTAGGAAACTCTGGAATTACTTCCAAGGTCTCTTTTCTTTGATCTGATGACGAAGATACTGTTATCTTGTCGAGTTGCATTGTTCTCCCACTCACCTTTTTGAAAGAACCATTTTCTTCAAAAAGCATACCGTTCTTTGTGGCAAACCTTTTGCCTTGGCATAGTGAGGGAGGAATACCCAATTACTTGGGATAACCTACAAAGTAGCACTTGTCTGATTTGGAATAGGTTTGTAACCTTTTACACAAGCCCCATATTCCAAATGTTTAAGAAAAGATATAACATGGTTGGGCGTACCATACCATGGCGTCATTTCAACAGACCTGATGGAGCTCTTTTCAGTGTAAAAGCCGCAGTCTCTAAAGCATCACTCTTTAAAAGGGGTAATGGCAAATTTATTTATGTCATCTTTGATCTTACCATGTCATAAATGGTTCGATTACATCTTCACGGACTTTCCACTTGCAGTGGTGTTCCGGGAGGTGCAAGTTATGAAACCCCTTTCACAACTCATCAAACATTCGCTAAACTTGTAACTCAAATATTCCTTTCTGCAATCGAATTGTAGAAACATAATTTTTTTGTTACAATAACTTCTACTTCATATTTGAAAACCTTTCGAATGATTTCAAAAGATCCAGACTTACGTCTCATCAAGTAAGTATCCACATATCTACTTGAGTCATTTCTGAAGATAGATAAATCCACTACTTGCAATAACATTTATTGAACTACATACATCAAAATGTATGATCACCAATAAGTTCTTTGCTCGTTCCTTATGGCCTGTGAACGGTATTTTAGTCACTAAACTTTTCGGAGGAAATTTGCAAGTGTCAGATGTTTCAAAATCAAACGACTTCAAAATCCATCATAATGGAATTTATCCATGCGGGTTTCTCCAATGTGACTAAATGTAGTGCCACACTTATGTGGTATTCTCTTAGTATTACGACATTTAGCGTCAGTGTTATGGATGTATCATATTACCATCAATATTCATAACATACATCCCATCGAGAATGGAAGCATGACCCTTCATGTTATTCATAATACTGAACAACAATTGTTCTTTTATGAACAACCCTTTTGCAACAAACATTTTGCAATGGGCTAGAGTGTATGAAACTCTAAAATGAATTATGAAAGTAAATCCAGAGCTAATATATTAATATCATTATTCATAACATACATCTCATTCTCAATGAAAGTATGGCCCTTATGTTATTCATAACTTCGAACATAAAAAGTTCTCTTATGAACAACCTTCTTGCAAGATACCTTATGCAATGGGCTAGTGTTTGTAAAATTCTAAATGAATTATGAAAATAAATATAGACAGTAATACACCGATGGAAGGTATAGTAACATTTACTATGTTCCCTGTGTATACCTAAACCTCATCCCTGGCTAGTCTTTCAGGCCATAGTAGTTCTTACATCGAGTTGCAACGGAATGCAATCGAGTGGGTATCTTTGTGATTAACTCACAATACCCAAGAATCAGTGATTAACAATTTAATCATAATTCCCAAGAACTATATCTTTGACCAGCTTTCTATACATCAAAAACTTGTATGACATTCATACATGAGCTGGATATTCCAGTCTTCTTTCTTATTGCCATTATACTTCTAACAGTTTAACTTTTAGCATTTCTCCTACTCTCAGAAGAAGCACCCAACTTAAGAGTGGCATTAGCCCTGGACTTCCTAGGTGTGAAAGTTTCACTAACACCCTTCGGATACTTCCTTTCTCTTTAAGTTGTTGTTTTATTCACCTTTCATCATATGACAGGCGTTCTTCTGGATCCCTCTCTTATCAGTCTAATGCATAGTAAACTCCTTTACTAATAGTTTGCAAACAAACATTGCTTTGGATATCTCATATCTTTTAGCCTTTGTCTGTCTCTGAAAATGATTTTCAGATTCCATGAATATCACATAACTATCCAAACTTTCGAAGTTCGGGTCTCATTGAAGCAAACATATCGCACTTGACTGAACCGGAATTCTAGCTTTTGGATCGAAGGACGAGAGTCACATGATCCATAGCATAAGCGAGAGAATACCGAAAGTATGCGATAGGACAAAGTACTTCTTGGCACTCTTGAGGACAATCCTCACATTACGTTACCAACCGTAAAGTTTTAACCAGATATTTAACAGCTATTCAATTTTAAATAGGGAAGGTGGAAATGCGAGCCATAAATCTACAACTATTATGCAAATCACACTTAGACACTGTTCAAAATTAATTGCACTGAGAATTAAACAAGTTAATTCAAAAGTGCGCTCCCACTCAAATCAATATCTCTCATAATTGATTGTGAGTGATTCAAGATCCAGACTTCAATTCATCGCCATAGAATCATCATCTCACGACGGGAATTTTAATCGGTAGGCCAACTTGCCGATCACATCTCTATGTGACTCTTGTTCATCTTTCGATGCGTGTGTTCCGAGCTCAGGACGATCCTGCCATAAACGTCAAGACAACCAAGTGATCTTGCTGCGAGGTCTGACCTCACCCGCCTCACACATCCCTAATCGTTCGTACCCATGCAACCATGGCGCACCCCAAAAACTTAGGTGCCGTGACGGTGCTACACTTGGGAGAACACTAACTACTTGATATTTTTGTGAGAGATCACCCTAATAAAAAGCGACTACGCGCAATCAAGAAGGGTGCATCATAAGGGATAAACATCTCAGGCAATTCATAAAAGCATGATATGGTATAGCCCTTTCTGACGGAGAAGTCTTGTATTTCTTCATCTTCGGCATTCGCGTCGGTGTTCACCTTTGCGAAGATTGCCACCACCTTGTCGATGCACCAGATAATATTGCTATCTCTATAGCTAATAAAATAATGCATTACTTAAGGTTGACACGCAGGTCCATAAAGTGACAATCATATGGCTCCAGCCATCATGCCGAATCATGACACGCAGGTCATGTTAATCAATTTACATCATATAGTCATCTCATACATAATCAAATTATTATGAGCACTGCTATACCACATCATATGCACATGCAAACCCTCTTGCAAAACCAAGTTAGACGTCTCTAATCGGTTCAAGCAAAAACTTGTTTTACGTGGCTTCTAAGGTTTCAAAACAAAACGAAGCTACCAACGCCCATCATCAAGTATGATAATCCAAGTCGCTAGATTAACATCGCGGGGTGTATGAGACACGAGATAATAAAATCTCGAGCCCCATACTGAACTTCGTCATACGCATGACCCCCGTGCAGATCATATCTGCATTGCCCTTTCGTCTGTGAAATTTCATCTTTCTTTTTAACTATGATGGAATTCAATGAACTGTTAGCACTTCGTTGATCAATCAGGATCGCGGATTGCCAGAACATTGAAACTCCACCATGCTGTTATCAAGATCAGAAATATGCAAATTCCAGGGAAGCAACAAGAATATCGGGTAACAGATTTCATCTGCTACCCGCACAAATAATTTTCAGTAATAGAACTCATCTACTACCTAATTATATTGTGCAACACCCATACATCTCATGTATTCTAGATCACAACCTGCATCTACGCATAGCACGGCTCATGATGCCACTGTAGGGTAACGCAGCAGAAAACAAAAAATTTCCGACCTACGCACCAGCCCAGGACCACTACGGAGACTGCATACAAGGTTTGATCATTTTTGTTACCGGCTCGTAGCGCAGCGGAAGTAGAGTCGGTGACGATCGGCGGTGCAGATCCCCGCAGCTAGGATTTACAACCTCCCAACCGCGAGGATGTATACCCTCATCTGTGCCCCGGACAGCCCTCCGGGAGGCGGTCGAACAGTCCCCCGGACGGTGTCGCGGACAGCCCTTCGGGAGGACCTTCGAAACTCAGACGGTCACTCGAACAGCCCTTCGGGAGGACTCACAGAACTCGGACCGTCACTTGGACAGCTCTTCGGGAGGCACTTACGAACAGCCCCTCGGGCACTAAGATTGAAACTACGACCTCTCTACAGAGTTGCACACATACGGTGTCATCTATCCGGCAGGGCTTCGCCGTCCAGAACTAGTTCCCACCGGAACCCAGACAGCCTTTCGGCTCTACGAAACTCTTTTCGTGGGAGGGAGAGAGAAGCCAGATAATTGCATGGCATGAGTATGAGAGCAAGGGATGAGTGTGGAGGGCTGCCCCTCCACCTCTATTTATAGGAAATCCCAAGGGGTAGGGTGGTTTTACAATAAAACCCAAAAGTACATGAATGAAGTCCTTCCACCGAGGGCATAGAAGTGAAACCAAGGAACAAGAGGGGCTCCATGGTAGAGCCCCAAGTGTGGCCGGCCACACCCCTTGGGGGGGCCCCAAGAGGGCCTCCCAATCCATCCATGTCATCCCTAGATCTTTTGGGATAAAGCCCAAACAAGTGGCTTTCCAAAAAGTAACCCAAAAAGCACTTTCACTATTCACGACGACATTTTTCAGCGTCCGTTCGAACTGAAAATATTTATGTGGGCTTAGAACATTTCCAGTACCCACCATAATAATTTTCAACGCGTGCTGGAATAATTCCAGTTTAGTGATTTCATCTGCGAAAAGCATCTGAAGCGGTTCCGGCAGCTCCGGAACATTTCCGGTTTTCATCTCGGAAAATTCCCAGAAGTTTCCAGAATGATTCTGGCACCCTCCAAGAATTATCAGGCATGTGCCGAAACCAATTTGACTTAATGGAATACCCCGAAACAACTTTTCAGTTTCACCGGAACTCATCCGGTGACCTCTCTCTGCGGAACTTTTCCGCTGTCCGAAACTTTTTTCGGTGATTTTCTCTCAGACTCCCTGTCTAGTATTCAGCAGATAGATGACCCTTAAGCGTGTGACCCTATAGGTTCGGTGAAGTATAGACATGACCTGGAACCCCTTCCGATCAATGATCAACATCGGAGCCGTGGACACCCATATTGACCCCTATACCCACACGAATGAATATTCGAGTGAACCTCCAGTTGCCGTGTGCTATTCCTGTTGCTTCGCGATATGTTACAAATACCCGAGGTGAGACATGTTGGCATTCCCGTGGATCAACAACTTGTCCACTATGCTAGTTACCTCGTTACCGGTATTGTTCTCTTTTCTCGTTACCGTGTTCCGGCATCCCCGTGATCAAATCACAAAGTGTCTGGCCAGACGATGATGGATACCGTAACACCGAGAGGGCCCAGAGATATCTCTCCATCGTCGGAGGAGCAAATCCCAATCTCGAGCTATCAAGTTACTTGACATACTTTTCCATGAACCCGTAAGCCACCGTAATAGCCACCCATTTACGGATGACGTTTAACAAACCCCAAAGTTCATGAAGCAAGCATGAAGAAACTCGATACTCTCATGGTCTAAGGAATCATGCAAACGTTAACCATCTCTGTGTTATTAACCATTAACTTGTGGCGAATGTAACTCATAGCATAACATCAATCGGGTCGATTCAACACAAATGTTCTTCTAACATTTTGCCCTCAAAGCTGCTGGCATAGACATGCCCATGATTGGGAAAACATAATCATCATGCAACACTTGAGGTAGTCTTAGAGGCATGACTAGGAATACATTTTACCGTTTATTATTCCACACGTGCACATGGGTTTTCCCCAGAGCCTTTATGGATATACGGGCTCGGGAACCACAGCAGTTATAGCATGGAACATAAACATAATAATGAGCATGGAGATAAATAATAACATTTATTATTGCCTCTAGGGCATATCTCCTACAGTTCTTGCCTGAGAAAATATGAAATGTAAGGCACTGTCCAGTCGGGGGTAATCACCAGAATCTCCATAACCAAGTCGATAACAGCAGGGATCTCAATTTCAGTCGGATCAGTAGGACTTATCGCTTGGGGAGGCTCTTCAGTGAAAGGATCCTCTTGTACTGACGGGGAATGGAGATGCTCAAGAAACACGTTGCTGGGGATAGGCTTCCGAGTGGAACCTATTTTTGCCAGATCGTCGGCTGCTTGATTTTTGATTCGGGGAATGTGGTGAAGCTCCAAATCCTCGAACTTTTTCTCTAGCTTCCTCACAGCATTGCAATATCCTGTCATGGCTGGGTTTCTGACATCCCACTCCTTCATCACTTGATTGACCACCAAATCCGAGTCGCCGTAGACCATCAGGCGATGGACGCCGAGTGAGATGGCCATACGCAACCCGTAAAGCAGTGCTTCGTACTCAGCTTCATTATTGGAGGAATCAAAGTGAATCTGGAGGACATAACTAAGACGATCACCTCTTGGAGATACCAGAACTACTCTGGCGCCGGAACCATTAAGCATTTTAGATCCATCGAAAAACATGGTCCAGTGCTCCAAGTAAATCTGAGTCGGCTGTTGTTGTTCAATCCACTAGGCCAAAAAATCTGCAAGTGCTTGAGATTTGATTGCCTTCTTTGCTTCAAACTTAATGTCAAGTGGAAGAAGTTCAATTGCCCACTTAGCCACTTGACCAGTCGCATCTCATCATGATTTCAGACAATGGAGCGTCACTGACGACTGAAACTGAGTGATCTTGAAAATAATGCGCGACTTTCTTGGCTGTTAAGTAAATTCCATAGACGAGCTTCTGATAATGAGGATACCTCTGCTTGGACAGAGTCAAAACCTCACAGATATAGTATACTGGTCTTTGAACTTTGTAGGCCTTGCCTTCTTCTTCCCGTTCCACTGCGAGCATTGTGCTGACAACTTGACTAGTAGCCGCAATGTACAAAAGCAGAGGCTCTTTGCTGTTCGGAGTAGCAAGCACCGGCTGGGTGGAGAGCAGGGCTTTGAGCTCAACAAATGCTGCTTCAGCTTCGGGAGTCCACTCGAACTTATCGGACTTCTTCATCACTCGGTAAAGAGGCAGTGCCTTTTCACCGAGACGAGAAATGAACCGACTCAGTGCTGCAAGACAGCCTGTGAGCTTCTGGACGTCGTGCACACGCACAGGGTGTTTCATTCGGACAATTGCGCCGATCTTCTCAGGATTGGCATCTATCCCTCATTCGAAAAAGAGGAAACCGAGTAACTTGCCTCCAGGCACTCCAAAGGTGCACTTGGACGGGTTCAGCTTGATATCGTATCTCCTCAAATTGGCGAAGGTTTCAGCGAGATCAGTCAGCAGGTCGGAACCTTTGCGTGACTTGACCACGATGTCATCCATGTAGGCCTCGATGTTCCGACTGATCTGAGCGAGCAGGCACTTTTGGATCATGTGCATGAACGTAGCACCGGCATTTTTAAGACCGAATGGCATGGTGACATAGCAAAAATACCCGAACGGGGTGATGAAGGCCGTTTTTATTTCGTCTGGCCCATACAGTCAGATCTGATGGTATCCGGAATATGCATCAAGAAAAGACAAGCGCTCGTAGCCCGTAGTCGAATCAACTATTTGATCGATACGGGGGAGCGGAAAATGATCTTTCGGGCAGGCCTGATTGATATGCTTGAAGTCAATGCACATGCGTAGTGAATTATCCTTCTTGGGGACCATGACGACGTTGGCGAGCCACTCAGAGTGGTATATCTCACGTATGAACTCAGCTGCCAGGAGCCGAGCCACTTCCTCGCCAATCGCCTTCCTCTTCTCTGCAGCAGAACGGCGGAGATGCTCTTTGACAGGTTTGGCTTTCGAGTCGACACGCAAACGGTGCTCAGCCAGTCCCCTGGGTACACCTGGCATGTCAGATGGTTTCCATGCAAAGATGTCCCAGTTCTCACAGAGGAACTGGATGAGCGCGACTTCCTATTTGCTGTCGAGTGTCGACGAGATGTTGGTCGGAGCACCTGTGGGATCTTCAGGGTGAATGTGAACTTGTTTGGTTTCCCCTGCCGACTGAAAAGAAGATTCAGAAGCAGGCTTCTTAGAGTGGAGCAAATCACTCGGATCGGCATTCTTCTTGTACTATTCCAATTCCACCACTGACATCTGCTCATCAGCAATCTTGGATCAATTCTGGAGGCATTCCTCAGCTCTCTGCCTATTTCCAGTGACAGTGATCACGCCCTTGGGTCCGGGCATCTTCAGCTTAAGGTACACATAACACGGACGGGCCATGAAGCGAGCATAAGTTGGTCGACCCAGAATAGCATGATAAGCACTGTGAAAGTCCACCACCTCAAACGTCAACTTTTCCTTTCAAAAATTCTTCGAGTCACTAAAAACTACATCCAAAGAAATCTGACCGAGTGACTTTGCCTTTTTCCCCGGGATGACTCCGTGAAACTGCATGTTACTTTCACTGAGTCGGGACATCGGAATGCCCATCCCCTGAAGGGTTTCAGCATAGAGAATGTTCAAGCCACTGCCGCCATCCATAAGAACTTTGCGCAACCGAGTGCCTCCCACCACTGGATCCACTACCAGTGCTTGCCGCCCAGGGGTAGCAACATGAGGTGGGTGGTCCGACTGGTCGAAAGTAATAGGAGTCTTTGACCACTTGAGGTACGACGTAGTTGCCGGAGTAGCCATGTTCACTTCACGGTTGATGACTTTCAGTCGACTTTTGCTTTCAATGTCAGCAAAAATCACCAGAGTAGCATTGATCTTTGAGTAATCTTCTGCTTTTTCTTCATCATCGTCTTTGTCCGAGCCCTTTTCACTCGGTTGACCTTCACGGAACTGCTGAATAAGGAATCTGCACTGTCGAGTGGTATGCTTGGGTAAAATCAGGTTACCCTCCTCGTCTTTCTTCGTGTGGATGGCACACGAAAGATCCAGGACGTCCTGGCCCGACTGATCCTTCATCTTTTTGGGTACCCACTGCCCCTTGGGCTTCCCTTTGAACTTGCCTTGAGTCGTCACAACTGCTGCTTCTGTCTGACCAGCGGCTTCAGCTTTGCGCTTCTGTTTCCGACTGGGATTTCCACCCCCCCCCCCCCCTGCGTCAGGGTCTACAGCCTTCCCCCTACCACTACGAAGTCGGTCCTCTTCTTCGCCATTCGCATACCGAGTGGCTATCTCCATCATCCGGTTCATGGAGAGGGTCCCAGACCGTCCAAATTTCAGTATGAGCTCTCTGTATCTGACGCCTTCTTTAAAGGCACAAACTGCTTGATGCTCGGAAACATTTTCCACCACATGGTGAAGTGTGGTCCAACGCTGGATATAATCCCTCAAGGTTTCATTCGGCTTCTGAACGCAGTGTTGTAACTCAGTCAACCCAGCAGGTCGCTTGCAAGTGCCTTCGAACATTTTGATAAACACTCGGGCCAAGTCTTCCCAACAGTATATGCAGGCGGGAGCTAACTGGTTCTACCACGCCCTGGCCGAGCCTTCAAGCATCAAGGGCAGGTGCTTCATGGCCACTTCGTCATTGCCTCCACCAATCTGCACAGCCACTCGGTAATCTTCTAACCACGTATCCGGCTTCGACTCGCCAGTGAACTTACTCACCCCTGCAGCCAACCTGAAGTTGGGAGGAATCTCAGCAGCCCGAATAGCCCTACTGAAGCACTCAGGCCCAGAAACAAACGCTCTGCTTCCACTCAGGCGATCCCTGTCCAAACCCTCTCGGTTAGCTCTGCCTCTGTCAACCAGGCCCTGCACAAGGACTGACCTTGCATCAAACCCAGGCTCTCGGGGCTCGACTGGAATTCTCCGCTCATCACCGCACGGGCGCCTGTCATCATACCGCCGAGGTGCGTACGAACCACCCCTCGGAGGGGGCGTAGGCACTCGATGGCGGTCGTCACGATGATATCGAGGATCAAACTGCCCGTGGCCTCAATCCAGGTACTGGTCCTGGTGATAACCACGATCTTCATGCCGCGGAGGCGATCTTGGGCTGTGTGCAGACTGAACTGTGTCTGCCCTGACGGACCTGCTATGAATCATGTTGCGCGACTGAGAAACAGCCGAATTCTGCTCCCCAGCTGCCCTGAGCAGCGTCCGGATCTGCTCTAGGCCTCTTCCAGCCTCGGAATGGGATGGTTGGATTGAATCTACAATACGCGTGGCTGCTGCAACATTTTGGATTGGAGTGCGGTATACCTGACACTCATCTCGAGATCCAGTCAGGAACAATCGCCGTTGCCGTCGACTGAGATTTGGAGGTGGCCTACGAGTGCGGTCGTCGAGTGACTTCTGGAGATCCTCCAGACACGCACGTTCAGCCAGGGTGGCTACGCGTGCGGCCTTCAAAGCCTGAGCCTCGGCGGTCTCCCCAACGATGGGGGTCTGGAGAGCTTGCTCGTTCCTGCGCTACAGTTCATCTCTTTGTTCCACAGTGAGGGCTTGCGGGTAATACTCGTCGTTGCCGTGCGACGGACCACCGCCTTCGCCCCCGTCACGGGGAAATCCTGGTTGTGACGACCCCGGCTTAATCGTGCACTAATCATACACGCAAATGCACATGATCAAGCCTAAGGACTCACTTGAAGATATCAGAACACAACTCTAAAACATAAATAAAGTCATACAAGCTTTATATTACAAGCCAGGGCCTCGAGGGCTTGAATACATAGCTCGATGGCATACAAGTGTCAGCGGAAGCATCAGATATCTGGGTACAGATATTACAGAGAATCAGATAGGCCTTTAGAAAGGCGGGGCAAAATAAAATACTACGATCGAAAGGCGTAGGCCTCCTGCCTAGGACCCTCCGAATCCTACTCCTGGTCGTCTGTCGGCTCCTCGTAGTAGTACTCGCCTGGAGGGTAGTAGTAGTAGTCGTAGTCGTCGACGGGGGCAGCTATCTCAGGGGCTCCGTCATCTGGCGGCGTCAAAAGGATATGGGGAGAAAAAGAAAACAAAGCAAACGTGAGTACTCATCCGAAGTACTCAGCAAGCAAGGATCTACACTACATATGCAACATTTTCAAAGGGGGTTGTATATGTGGACTGGGCTGCAGAAATGCCAGAATAGAGGGGGAAAGCCTAATCCTATCGAAGACTAGCATCTTCAATCATCTTCATCGGTCTTGCAGCATTAGAAGAGTGCAGATTAACACAATGTAAACTAGTAGTAATGTTATCAACAACCTCGGCCAGAGATTCTTCCTCAACTCCCTACGAGAAAGCAATCCCAGAGCCATACTATCCATTTCATCTCAAGTTCTAGTTGTACCGATCGGGATACAACTCCGAGTGTCCGTTACCGTAGGACAGGCTATCGATAGATGTTTTCTTCCCTGCAGGGGTGCACCAAGTTACCCACCATGCTCGATTAACTCCGGCCGGACACACTTTTCTGGGTCATGCCCGGCCTCGGCCAAACGATACGCCGCAACCCGACCGAATACCTAACAGAGGGGTCAGCATGCCGAACTAAACCTATGCCCCCAGGGGTCTTGGGCCATCGCCCCGGGAACTCCTGCATGTTGCGAACGCGGCCGAGAGCAGACCTAGCAACCCCTTAATACAAGCGCAGTTGCGTAACCAGTCCAACTCGGCGCGCGCCGCTCAGTCGCTGACGTCCAATAAGCTCCGGCTGAAGTATACGACGCAGAACGCCCATACTATGCCCACGTGATGGTTAGTGCTATCAGGCCAGAGGCCCCTCGGATCAAATATCCAAACCATTAGTGTGTTGGTAGTGCGGAAATGAGCAGAGGCTCATGAAAGATGTGACCCCGTCGCCCCGTCTCGAGGACTTGCGGCAAGGGCTAGGAATGCCCGGCCACGCCTCGTGTTCAACCCTCGGGCACCATCCAGGTCCACCCGATTCCACATCACTCGCTATTAAGCTCGCGCGGGTACCCCTCAGGGCCGACCCGTCTTTATCCAGTATGAACAGTAATATCAGTAATGTAGGTCTTCCGTGTGGCTACCGTATCAAGAAGGAATCCGAGGCATCACCCTTGTTGGACCCCTACCTGACATAACCGTCAAGGTGAACGGAGGAGGAATCACCCTCGAGGTCCACTCTTGAGGAGTTGCACGACGTTGTCGTTATCGGGGGTGGTGTAGGAGGAATCACCCTCGCATACCACGACCGATTAACTAACCTACAAGGTTATCATCAAAAGTGCTGACGATGTATCACCCTCGGCACCCGATAGTAACCCAGTATTGTCGGCAACTAAGGGGCAAGTGACGTGCTGTGTCGGGGCCTGATCTTCAATCCCGTTGTTCGGGTCTTCTGATCATCCAGCGGGGCAGTCGGGTTAAGTGGGGTCTCTGATGGTCTCTACCCAACCTATTCTAAGCCGTTTAGGATAACAGGTAATTATCAACAGCAGGTTACAAGTAAACAGTCTATGCAGCAGATATAGGATACAGTAACAGCAGTAACTTCTAATGCAAGCATAAGAGAGAAGAGAGTGGGCGATATCGGAATGCTCAAAAGGGGGGTGCTTGCCTGCAAGCTCTGGGGCAAGTGGCTGGTCGTCGGGGACGTAGTCGTACTCCGGAGCGGCGTCTGCCTCAGGAGCTACGTCAACGTCGGGGTCTAATCGAGAGAGAAAAGGGGAAGGAAACAGGTAAACATAATGCAACCAAATGCAACACGGGGCATGCTATGCTACAATGCAGTGTAGGGTTGCCTAAAGATGCATCTATGTCATTTAGTTATTATAGGATTAAGGTGGGATTTATTAACCGGTGATTATGTACTATTCAATTACCGGAATCGGACTAAAAGTTACGGGTTCTCCTACGTAGGAGGTTCCAGCATCGAAACAAACGACACAATCAGATTCGTCTCGTCGTTCTGAGCAACTTTCATGTTTTAAGTTTTTCGATCTGAGCTATGGTTTAAAAGTTATTAATTTTCAAAGTTTAAACGATTTTCTGGAATTATTATAAAATCGGCAAAAATGAAATATTGTGTCAGCCTGACGTCACTGTGACGTCAGCGAGTCAAACCCGCTGGTCCAGGTCAAACCTGACCTGCGGGACCCACCTGTCAGTCTCAGAGAGAGTAATCAGTGTTTAAATTAAACTAACAGAAAGTTTAGCCAGTGGGCCCGGCCTGTCAGCAGCACAGCTAATTAACAGAGTTAACTAATTAACCAATATTAATTAGTTAACTATGCGGGCCCACATGTCAGCTGTAGGGGATGAACAGTAACCACATTGACCCAGGTCAATGTGGTCAAACAGGCGTAGAGGCCCACTTGTCAGCGACCTGGGGTGGACCCCATGCGGTGCCACGCTAGCGGCGACACCAAAAACGGCTCCGGTGACCCCGTTCTGCGGCGGAGCACGCCGGCGAGCTGCGGGATTCCGCTACACGGCAGCAAATCGCGCGCCGCGACCACCAGTAGGACGAGGAACGAGCACCGCGTCGATCTATGCTATCGTTGCGAGCTCCGGTGGCCTGTAACGTCGACTACGACGAGCGCGAGCGGCGGCCGGAATCGGGTCAGAGCGCATTCGCCGTTCCGCGGCGTTAGCGCATGAACTAAAGCTGCAGGGGCTTCAAAAGTCCACCCTGAGCACGACGGCAACGCTAGCGCGCGGGGAGGAGCACGGGAGCGCGAGGCTCGCCGGCCATGGCGGACAGCGGAATACGGGTGCGTCGATAGGGTGGCTAGGGCTCGAGCACCACCACGAGAGAGAGGGGGAAGGACAGGGTGCTCACCGAGGGGGCTCAAGAAGGCCCGGTGACCAGTTTAGTAGCCGCAGCAGCCGAGGAAGGTTACCGGAGTTCTGCGGCGGCCGGAGAAGAGGATGATGTCGACGCGGCAGCTACGGGGTTCCCCGACTCCAACCAGATGCACCAGGGGAAGGGGAGGGAGCTTGCGGACACAGTCAGCGGTCGAGGGACCGTCGGTGGCCTCGAGGACGACGGAGCTGCGGCGGCGAGCGCGGTCGGAGATGGATCTGATGGGAGGGAGGAGAAGGGGCGGAGCGAGCCTGACGAGGGGAGAGTGATGGGGAGGAGGCCAGGGGGGAGGAATGGCCTCGGCCTTATCCTCTCGCGCCCCTGTAGCGTCGGTGGCTGCCGCGGTGTCGCATGCTCGCCGGCTTGCGCGCGCGCAGCCACGGGCGCGGCGACACGGCGATGGAGAGAGGGGGAGGTTGGGCCAGATGGGCCGTGGTCGGGGCACTATGCACTTAGGCCCAGTGCACAGTGCCTCGTTTTATTTTTCTGTTTTCTATTTTCTTTTATTTCTTTTCTGTTTTGAAATAGTTAGACTACTTGTGCTCTTTTATAAAATGTGGGACTTGGCCCAAATATTACAGTGCAATGTTAACCTTCACCAAAAACTGGTTTGGGTAAAGTAGGACTTTATTTGAATTTAATCTAATTATAAATGATTTAAATAATGCTGTTTTGGTGCTGTTTCATATTGTTTGAGTCATTTAACTAACTCCATCATCATTGTTTATATTTTTATGAGTGCTTCTGGAATATTTTCTATTTAAGGAACATTTTTCCCATAGTGTTTGAAAAAATTCATTTTTGCACTTTTGAACTTGAGTTGATTTTCATAATAGAGTTTGAATTGTTTTGGTTAACCACTATGACTATGCACTGCAAATGATATGACTTGGCATTATTAGCAATTGATCACAGTGGTAGTTACACAGGGGTGTTACAAGTTCTCCTCCTCTAAAAGAAATTCTCGTCTCGAGAATTTAGGAGGTAGAAGGAAAGAGGTCGGGATATTCTTCCAGAAGATGATCCTCGCGTTCCCAAGTGGCTTCATCTTCAGTATGATTCGACCACTGCACTTTCAGGAACTTGGTCGTCTTCTGACGGGTTCGACGTTCAGCTTCATCGAGAATGCGGATGGGATGCTCCTTATAAGAAAGATCATCTTGCAACTCGAGCATCTCGTGATCCACTGTGCGGTGTGGAGATTCCTTGAAGCATTTACGAAGTTGGGACACGTGGAAGACATCATGGATATGAGAGAATTGTGGTGGCAACTCCAATTTATATGCCACCTGTCCACGTCTGGCAACAATGCGAAAAGGACCAATATAGCGAGGAGCTAGCTTGCCTTTGATTCTGAATCGACGGGTGCCCTTCATCGGAGTGATATGAAGATAAGCTTGACCACCAGGTTGATAAGTCAGACCCCATCGTTTGCGATCATAGTTGCTCTTCTGGCGGTCCTGAGCCGCTTTGAGATTTTCTCGGACAATTCTAACTTGTTCTTCAGCGTGTTGAATAATGTCTGGTCCAACGAGAGGTCGTTCCCCAGTTTCTGACCAATTCATAGGGGTTCGACACTTACGGCCATATAGCACTTCGAATGGAGCCATCTTCAAACTGGCTTGATAACTGTTATTATAAGAGAATTCGGCAAACGAGAGAGATTCTTCCCACTTCTTACCGAATGATATAACACAAGCGCGAAGCATATCTTCAAGCACTTGGTTAACTCGCTCAACTTGGCCTTGGGATTGGGGATGATACGCTGAACTCCATGTAATGTGAGTCCCCATAGCTTCTTGGAAACTTTCCCAGAACTTGGACGTGAAAAGACCGCCACGGTCCGAACTGATCTCCTTCGGAATTCCGTGGAGTGAAACGATTCTGGAGATATACAGCTCTGCTAGTTGGCTAGCAGTGATAGTCTCCTTGACAGGCAGAAAATGAGCAACCTTGGAAAGTTGGTCGACGACGACAAGAATAGCATCGTGACCTTTCTGAGACTTGGGAAGACCAGTAATGAAATCCATTTGCACTTTATCCCATTTCCACAGAGGAATAGGGAGTGGTTGAAGAATTCCAGCGGGCTTCTGATGTTCTGCTTTCACGCGACGACATACATCACATTCAGCAACATATCGAGCAATGTCCTGCTTCATTCTGGACCACCAGTACCTCTGTCGGAGATCACGATACATCTTGGTGCTACCCGGATGGATAGACATCGGTGTATCATGAGCCTCCTTCATGACCTTGTCTGTCATAAGCTCGAATCGAGGTACTACAATGCGGTCTCGGAAATATAAAGTTCCATCCTCAGCAACTGAAAAATCCCTGTACTTCTCAAGGTGAAGATCTTTCTTCATCAAGTCAATTTCGGCATCTTTGGCTTGCGCTTCCTTAACAGCCTTCTCAAGATCCGGCTGTACCACAAGGTTATTAAGAGAACCCTGGGGAACAATTCGCAGATTCAGCTGAGTCAGTTCTGCATAAAGACGAGGTTGAGCTCGCCTAACCATGAGGTTGTTGCAATAGGACTTGCGGCTTAAGGCATCAGCCATCACGTTAGCCTTGCCAGGGATATATGAAATACCACAGTCATAGTCCGTAATTGTTTCCAACCATCGTTGCTGACGGAGATTAAGATCCGGTTGAGTGAACAAGTATTTCAGACTCTGATGATCGGTATAAATCTCACACCGGTTACCCAGAAGGTAATGTCGCCATAACTTTAATGCATAGATCACTGCAGCAAGTTCAAGATCATGCACTGAATAATTTTCTTCATGAGGACGCAATTGACGCGAAGCATATGCAATTACTCTTCGTTCTTGCATTATGACACAGCCTAATCCCTGACGAGAGGCGTCACAATATATGACAAAGTCCTTACGAGAATTAGGAGGGGCAAGCACTGGAGCAGAAGTAAGCTTGTCCTTGAGGGTCTGGAAACTCTCCTGACATTTGTCTGTCCACTCAAACTTAACGCCTTTGTGGAGCAGATTAGTCAGGGGCTTGGCAATCTTGGAAAAGTTCTCGACGAATCGACGGCAATAACTGGCTAGACCGAGAAAGCTTCGGACTTGCTTGGCATTCTTCGGAGGAGTCCAGTCAAGGATAGCCTGAACACGCTCCGGGTTAACGGCGATACCGTCCTTGGAAATCACATGTCCAAGGTAGGTCACTTCAGAAAGCCAGAATTCACATTTGGAGTACTTGGCATATAACTTGTGCTCTCGAAGTCTCTCCAGAACAAGGCAAAGATGTTCGGCATGTTCTTCCTTATTCTTCGAATATACTAGAATATCATCCAGATATACCACGACGAATTTGTCGAGGTAATCCATGAATATATAATTCATCAGGCGGGAGAACGTAGCTGGAGCATTCGTCAGGCCAAATGACATGACAGTGTATTCATAGGAGCCATAACGAGTAACGAATGCAGTCTTTGGAATATCCTCTTCGCGGACACGGATCTGGTGATAACCCAACCTCAAGTAGAGTTTAGAGAACACTGATGATCCAGCAAGTTGTTCATATAAGTCATTGATCCGGGGAAGCGGATATTTATTCTGAATGGTTGCCTGGTTGATAGGACGGTAATCTTGAACCAACCTATTCGTACCATCTTTCTTCTTGACAAAGAGAGACGGTGCTCCCCAGGTAGAGGAACTAGGACGGATGAAGCCCATCTTAAGTGATTTGTCGATCTCTTCCTTAAGCTCAAGTAGGTGGTGCGGAGGCATCTTGTAAGGACGCTTCGCAATAGGAGTAGTGCCAGGCTTCAAGTCAATAACAAACTCGACAGCTCTAGCAGGGGGTATTCCTGGAAGTTCTTCTGGAAAAACATCCTGGAATTCGCAGACAACTGGGACGTTTTCGATCCCCTCAAGTGAAGAAGCGTTCAATGCATTTAAGACATAAATCTGAGCCTCGACGTTCTGAGTGATATGAGCATGATAATTCACTAGCTCATTTGACGATGAGAAGTATAACAGATCTCGAAGAGAAAGGTTAAACAAAACAATGGAAAGGAAAATGATTATCAGACTAATCAGATCAATGACAGGGAAATCGCACAGATATCCAGCTCTCCGGGTGGACAGAATTTACGAGATCCTAAGTGTTGGTGTTAGTAAATTTATTAAACCCGAATAGAAGAGTGATTAGAGTCCCAGAGTAAAGACGAGGAATAAAAGATCCTAATACCACCCAGTTGGTGACGTGGGCCCGTAAGCCACACAGCCAAGTTAGTAAAACAGTTTTGGACCACTAGACTCAACTTCGGCCAAGGAATTGGAAAGGGGGATTCCTAGAGGCAGTCGGCTCTGATACCAACCTGTGACGACCCCGGCTTAATCGTGCACTAATCATACACGCAAATGCACACGATCAAGCCTAAGGACTCACTTGAAGATATCACAACACAACTCTAAAACATAAATAAAGTCATACAAGCTTTATATTACAAGCCAGGGCCTCGAGGGCTCGAATACATAGCTCGATGGCATACAAGTGTCATCGGAAGCATCAGATATCTGGGTACAGATATTACAGAGAATCAGATAGGCCTTTAGAATGGCGGGGCAAAATAAAATACTACGATCGAAAAGAGTATCCGAGTGACCAGTCGACGGATCGAACAAGCCATAAAGGGGCTCATCGAGCTCGATCGCTGCGATCTGAGGAGTGGACGACTGACGGTCCACCGCGTGCTTCACCCACCGCTGGAGCCGCGAGCGACCGGATCGCTTGCGACGACGAGCAGCGGGGAGGGAAGACGCCACCGGAGCCGACCGATACTGAGTCGACGGCTGCCGCAAGAGGACGCCGCAGGCACTTGCACGGAAGTGCGCCGCCCCGCGAATAGGGAGCGCCTCGACGTCGAGGGGGGCTTCCTGGAGCCAGGCCGAATCGTCGGCGATGAAGGTGAGCGCGCTGAGACGGATCTCGCGGCCCAAAGACAATCCACCACCGGAAACCATGTCGATGGAGATCGAAAATCGCAACCTTGCCGGAAGTCGCTTAGACGCCTCGCCCCACGGTGGGCGCCAACTGTCGTGGGAACGGATCTGACAGTAGAGGTAGGGCGTACGTAGGAGAGGGCAGAGTCTAGCTACGGCGCGATCGTACACTCGGATTTACGAGTTCAGGCCCATCTCGAAGGAGGTAATAGCCCTACATCTCGGTGCCGCGGAGGCTTTGTTGGATTGTCGGAGGAGGTAATAGCCCTACGTCTCGGTGCCGCGGAGGCTTTGTTGGATTGGAGTGTTGAGTTACAGGGGGTGCGAACCCTTGTGCAAGAGGGGAGGGATGGCTTATATAGAGTACGTCGACCCCTCGCAGTCCTCAGTTACGCAGGGGTTCAATGAGAGAATAAAGGTACGAACGTTACAGGTAATGCCCGTATTTAATTATCTTTATAGCGACAGAGTGAATGCCCGATCGTTGCCATACTGGGGTGGCTCTAGGTCTTCTGTCCTCCGAGTGGAATCTTGTACTCCGAGTGGATAACGTAGGTCGAGTGAAAGTGGGATATCCGAGTGGATCTTCTGTCGAGTGAGTTGCACTCTGCGATGATTTCAGTCGGTATTCCCTTTCTATCTTTGTAGGTCTTGGCCTCTTATGTAGTGTCCTTGGGTAAGGCATGTAGGTCAGGCCTAAGATCCTACCCTAGTTACATGTCATCGTCAATACCAACCTGTGCTGGAGGGCGGAGGCAGCAGTTGAGCACAATGTGCACCGAACCAAATATTAGTTGAGATAAATTGTTAGCTCAATTTAACTTAAAAATTCATGGATCAGCAATATTAAAATCATGCAAACAAATGATAACATCTTTATTACTAAGTAATCAACACGGAATGCATGTAAAATGCCCCTAGAAAAGGGCTTCATATGTTTATCACAACTCCAAAGCGGAGGGAGACTCTTACATACTAGGAAATTATTTTTACACGATCTAGACAGCGGTGAATCCCAATTTCTTGCCAAGAACTCACAACACAAATGGAGGACACAACAACTAACTGAATAACAAATTGCCTTGAGATACTCCTTCCAATGCTACACTTCTCGGTCGATACAGATAAATGATACACAAATGAAGCAATGGATTCAGATTTCAGCCATCCATCCAACATCAATAATCAACGAGCAGGAGTGAGTGATACCGAATTCACCCAAATCCTGGAAGCATATGAACCAAATCGATCATTTGGATGGTACTTGGTTGATACTGTCGTTGGCTGCCCGACAGTCGGATACTTGGAACAAATTCCAAACATGCTGGGCAAAGGGGCAACAGATGAGCAAATGAGCAACAGTCCCATGATTGAGGTCACACACGTTGCAAACAGCAGAGTGAGGCTAACCACCACGCAGATAATCGATCAACAGTTCAGTTCTGATTTTGGATCAGTAGCCACATATAAAAGCTCACTTTGGGGTCGGCCTTGACCTTCCAGATAGCATTCAGCATAGGATCAGGGGTCCAAGTCAGAAACTGGAAGTCATACGCAGAAGCAGCGGAGTACTGACCGTCCGCCATGAGCTTCCAAGAAATCCAGTAGTTGCAACCATTTCATCCAGTGGCCCTCAAACAAGGCATCTTTCACAATTAGGTTCTTTCGACGAGCGAGAGCAAACAAACCAGGAGCAATTGATTTGGGCGCCTGACCAATAAGGCATCGGTCAGCCAGAATTTAGCCCCAGAGCCATCCCCGATCTCAATTTCTGTGCATGCTGAGAAGAGAGCCTTGTCAATGTGATCACAGGGGAGGCCAGAACCTGACCTGGACGAAATACCACTTTCAGTAGCCATGTCCAGGAGTTTCTAGAGCGGCTCCATTGCCAATCTGAATACATTTCAGGTGTAGCCTTGTGGGGTGAAGAACATATTGTGCAGTTTTACATGAGTTTCTTTGAGCTATGTGATGATCTTTGTGAGGATACTCTAACAGACTTAACTGCTTCAGATACCATCACGGCCTATGATGCAGACTGTATGACGCAGCACCCTGACAGATAACATGGATGAATGCACGATACCTCTGAAAAGGATCATATATAATGTATCTTTGATCAAAAGCAATTTGACAGATATCTTTGACAATGCATGGACAATCTTTTGGGGAATATATTTCTCACATTTAATCCAAAACAAAAGCTCAAAATGCATCCCAGAACATAACAGCTTGGTCTACATTTATTTTTCGAATACAAACATGTCTAGGGCAACAATGTCTCTCTCTCAATATAGCAGAAATTTACAAATGAACGACACAACACCAACTAATTGATAATGATCCTCCTGTCCAATGCTACAATTCTCGACCAATACAGGACACTGATACACAAATGAAGCGACCGATTCAGATTTCAGATATCCATTTAACATCAAGAACAAATGAGCAGAGCGAGTAATACCGAATTCACCCCAATCCTGGAAGCATCTGAACTGGATCGAGCATTTGGATGGCAGCTTGTTGCTGTTGCTGCTGATGCTGATGGTGCTGCTGCTGCTGGTGTTGCTGGAGCATGAACTCCTCACTAGGCGCAGGCATTGCAGGTGGCACTACAGGCATGGCCGCTGCCGTCTGCGCCGCCTTGGACTCGATGAGCCGCCACATGTACCAGGCGGCGACGGAGCGGTAAGGGCGCCAGCGCTCGCAGAGCTTCTCCATCTGCGACGGCCGGGGCACATCCTCCAGCCCATACAGCATCTGCACGCCCTTGCGGATCCCGAGATCCGCGGAGGGGAGCACATCCGGGCGCGCTAGGGAGAAGATCATGAACATGTGGACGCTCCAGGCGCCGATGCCGTTGACCATGGTGAGCATGGCGGCGAGGGAGCGGTCGTCCATGGCGACGATGTTGTCGTCGGAGAGGATCCCAGACGCGTACTTGCGGGCGAGGTCATGGAGGTAGGAGGCCTTGCGCGCGGAGACCCCGATTTGGCGGAGCTGCTCGGCGGAGAGCGCGAGGACGGCGTCCGGGAGAACGCCGGCCTCGCCGCCAACGAGCGCGATGAACCGGGAGTAGACCGAGGCGGCGGCCTTGAAGGCGAGCTGCTGGTAGAGGACGGATCGGACGAGGGAGTGGAAGGGGGGATGCGGGCAGTGGAACGATGGAGGATCGTGCGCGTCGATGACGGGGGCCAGGGCCGGATCGGCCACGCTCAGGTGGCGGATGGCCGCGTCCACCTCGCCGTCCGCCGACAGGGGCCGGCCCCGGACGGACGGCACCAGGCGGGGCTTCTTGGGCGCTGGGTTGGAGCCGGACGACCGGGCCTTCTTCTTGGGGCGGGAAGCGGAGGTGAAGACGGCGGGGGCGGGGGCGGTGGCGGTGGCTGGCGGCGTGGCGGCGGCGGATGCGGGGGTCGACGGGGAGAGGGGGTGGGGATGGGGAAAGGGCTGGGAGAGGGATTGCTCGCCCATGGATGAGGAGGAAAAAGGTGGGTTCTTGACTTGGGGTGGATCTGAGGCTGGGGGCGTTTGTGGTATTTCCGAGCTGCGACTTATTAAGGTGGGGTTGGCCCTGGCCGGCCTGGATCTGAAGCCGATCGACCACCATTATCACTTTCCAAAATCAATTTCGAAAAAGAGATAAATCTATTTATTTATTTTTGAATGGTTTTGAATTTTTTTCCAAAAGAAAAGAATTTGGACATAAAATTGTACTACTAGGTATGTTTTGATTATGGAGTTTTGAAGAGACGGTGAGTTCTGAAACCGTTGGGCAAGCTGCATCACAGGATCTAAAAAATCAACTCTTACATTAAGCAACCCGATCTGGGTCAGGGCGGGCCGGTTAGGGCTGCGACGAGTCGTCTTCGGCTGGTCTGGCGAGGCACCTCGCGATAGGGACGGCGGTTACGGCGTCGCGTTTGCTGCAGCATGGCGGCGAGAGCTTCACGGGCCCAATCTAGGCCCACCGGGACACATGGACTGGTCTGCTCCTGCTGCTGCGCCCGGTCTGCTACTGCCTAAGCCGGTGGAGGATGTTCCCTCCCACGTGGTTGCGGTACTGTCGGCCCCTATCTATGGTTGCTTCATTTTGGTCCAGCCGGCCTCGCGGTGTTTGCCATGGTAAGACGGCAATGATGAGCTCAAGATTGCGCGGCCGCATGTTGGTGGGAGGCAAGCGTGGTGGCACCGACGGTTGGTCCTGGGGTGTGGATGTGTGGGTGTCGGGAGAAATCTCTGTCGGTTCGTGCCGGCACCAACGCGGTGACGCTTGTGGGCGTCGCCTCCCTTCTTGAAGGGCGTCGGGTGTACCCCTTCCCCACTCCCCTCCGTGTACCGGGAGAAATCCTAGGAACCGTCCGGGCAGCAGCAGCGTCATCATTGTCGTCGCAGTCCTTCTTGAAGGTGTTGTTTGGTATGCGGCAATTCGGGGGCATAGGAGTGTGGTGGAATTCTCCGGAGGGCGCCGTGGTTGCGGGAAATCATCGCTTTCGTCGATCCGGCGTTGTTGGCATTTGTTTTTCTTGTTTTTCTTTTTGGGCTTGTTTGTGCTATTTGCCCAGCAGTGGTTTCTCGGTTGTATCGGATGGTTGCTATATTAATATAGCGAGGTGAAAGCCTATTTCGAGAGAGGAATATCTTAAAGCCCTGAAATATTGTCTACTTGTTAGTATGGAGTTAATTGTTTATTTCTATGCTTATGATTACGGTTACAGGTTTCACATATCCACATGTTTTGGTGATAGTTAAGCGAATATGACCAACGATACAAATGCAATCATGTCCATATAATTTTGGAACATAATGATGACAAAAAAAAATATAGTGATTGATCTTATTTCCATACATCTTATTTTGGACACATTAGCTAGGGGACACCTCACCCTATAGTCTTACGACTTAAGTCCCTGTTCCTCGTGTCTTCTTCCCTGCGATGTCGCATCCTTCCTTCCCTAACGCCCCACAGATTGCCTTCTTATGCTTAGGTCACCCACCGCCCCTATCCCCTCTACCACTTCACTTTTCATATCCCCTATGGTCTTCCTTCCTTTAATAAAATTTTGTGTACGTAATGGGGCGACAAGCCGTCGGCGACATCCTAAAGCCTTTTGTGTATGCTACGTCTCTGCCCCGGCGATGCATCCTATGTCAGTGAAGGGAGCGTAGTTTTATTCCAACAGATCTATTTGGATCCAACATTTT
This sequence comes from Thinopyrum elongatum, assembly GCA_011799875.1. NCBI lineage: Eukaryota > Viridiplantae > Streptophyta > Magnoliopsida > Poales > Poaceae > Thinopyrum > Thinopyrum elongatum. Next base: position 522,891,697 of record CM022297.1, on the reverse strand, counting down.
GGCTTGGTGTTATCAGTGCTAGTGTATTAAGGTCCATGAAGTTGTGTCGGTGAGAGGTGGTTGTTTATTCCTCTCCGTCAAGTTTTTTCATGCTCCTCATCATCCTTCTCTTTCTGCAATGGCGGTGGCAGGGTGACTCATTGTGCATGGGCGATCCCCGACTAATGTTCTTTGTCCTGGGTACAGATCACGTATTCTGGGTTGGATGAATCTTGTGCTTTTCCAAGCACATGGTGGCGACAACTTGGGCATGCTTCGGAAGTTCCTGAGTGTTGACTTCCTTCTACGGTTGCCTCAATGGAGGTGGAAGGAAGGAGTGTGGCAGGAAAGATGACGAGCATGAAGACGGTGTTATGTATGGGTTTCTTTGTATTCACATTTTGCAAAGCCTCTTTGTAATGCACGAGACATTGATCCTAATAGAATGCCCTTTGGGGTCTTAAAAAAATAGGAATTAGACATAAAAAAATGTTTCTTCATATCATGTCAGACCCAATCCATAAGATGCCACATGTTAGCACCAAACCTAATCATACGTCGGGTCGGGCTTGGAAACGTACGATCTTGAAACTACAAACCCGAGCCTGGCCCAAACATTGTATTTCAACCTACATACGTGAAAGCCCAACCAAAAAATCAGGAAATGGAATCCCAAGCACAACCGAATACTCCTTCGGGTCATGAAATGACGACCGAGCCCAGTTCAAAAAGGTAATGTCGATCCCGCTTGGCCCGGTCGTCGGGCCTGGCTATCCATGACCAGAGTTAGTTAGCCCCTATCTCAAAGACTCAAACCGTCTTCAATTTCAGGCATGCCTATGTCTCGCTTATAGCGAGACAAATGGTTGACTCTCCCGCAAACACACTACACACACTCGGGGGTGGCCCATCCCAGTAGGGACGTGGCGACGTCGTGCTGATGTCACGCTAAGTTCTTTTTTTCTTTTTTCACATTATTATTTTTCAATGAATATATTTAAAGATAATAATTTACTTTAAAAAACGTGAATTTGAAAATGTTACCATAGTAACAAAAAATGTTGATAACTTAAAAAATATGTTCGTGACAATGAGAAAATGTTTCCGTGTTTCAGAAAAATGTCTATGAAAATTTTGAAAAATTATGTATACATTATTAAAAAAAAATCTTAGTATAAAAAATGTTGTGTAGCATTTAAAAATGTAGGTGATATTTTATAAAAATGTTCCTGTTTTTCAAAAAAACTTTTGTGACACTTGAAAAACAGGTTAATCACTACTTAAAAAATGATAAACATGTATAAAACGATTTTTATGTATACCAAAAATGTACAATATATATCAAAAAAGACACTCCCTCCATGTCTACACTAATTGTTAAAAACATATATTAAAAATTGTTAATTCTGTTAATCATGCGCTTAAAAATGTTTAAAACATGTATAAAAAGTATTTTACGTATATGTAAAATGTACAATATGTATGAAGAAAAGATACTCCCTCTGTTCCATATTATTAATATGTATCGGACAGAGTAGACACTAAAACATACTCCCTCCATCCGGAATTACTTGTCGTAATTCTGGACTTAGGTACTATATCCGAAAAAATGTCAATCATGTATTTGAAAAATGTTAAATGTCTATAAGGAAATGTTATTTGTGTATACGAAAAGTGTACAATCGATATGAAAAAGTAGACAAAAAAGTAAACATCAAAACATATATCTAAAAAGAATATTAATCATGTATTTGGAAAAAAAATTAAGTGTATAAAAAATGTTCTTACAATCCTACAACATACGAAATATCTAGAATCTGTCTGAAAAAAGTAGACCCCAAAACATATATATTTTTTAAATGTTAGACATGTATTTTAAAAATGATAAACATGTATAAAAAATGTTTCTGTTTTATACAAAAAATGTACAATGTTCACTAAATAAAAGTAGATATAAAAAAATTAAAAAATTGTTAATTCCATAGTTAAAAAAACTAAGCATGTATATAAAAATGTTCCTGATGTATACAAAAAATGTAAATTGTGTGTGAAAAAATTTCTATTGCCATTAAAAAAATGTTCACGGTGTATTTGATTTTTTTTACTATGTATTCAGAAAAGTGTTCCAAACATGTATTTAAGAACAAAAATGTACATTGTGTATTTAAAGATTGTTCAACGTGTATCAACAAAATGATTCACGTGTACACTAAAAATGTACATTGTGTACGGAAGGAAGTAGACATGTGTTCTACAAAAAAGTAACCTATGAAAACCAATAAAGAACCAAAGAGAAATGAAGAAAATCGATGAGAACAGAAAAGGAAACAAATAAGCCAAAAAACAAAACCAATGAAAAAAATTAAAAGGTGAAACCGAGAAAGAAACAAGAAAAAGAAAGAAAAAATTCCAGTGAGAACAAAAAGTGAAAAAAATGGTGAAAAAAGAATAGAAAAATGGAAGAAGACCATGAAGAAACAAAGAAAGAAAGAAAGAAAAAGAAAAAGAAAAAACAAAGAAATTAAAGAACCAGACCAAACCAATGAACATCAGAGCAAACGAGAAGCCAGCGAACAAAAAAGAACATCGAGCGGATCGGCCTGTAAATGACGAAAGAGTAAAACCCTTCAGGCGAGACGAGCTTCCATCTCGCTTTAAGCAAGATGTAACTTTAGCGTTCATCTTCCCCCAAAGCTTATTCCTGACAGGAGGAAGCCAATCGAGCAATTTGTTTATTTTTGTATTCTGACTATTTGGATCTGAATAGTTTAATCTCATGCTCTCTTGAATCCCAATCAGCACCCAACTTTAACGTGCCTCGCCTCTCGCTGGATCAAGGAGAAGGGGATTCATGGGAAGGAAGAAAGGGAAGCACGGTAGGCGAAGGAGGAAGGATTCAGAGGAGATTAGCTCTTGTTCGGTGTTTGCAATAACAATTTGTACCCCTCCACACTACACACACCACACAATATAAGGTTCACCACCGCCAGTTGTCTGTCTCGATCATTGCCTTGTCGCCAAACCCTAGATAGGTGGCGTTTTGCATGATTGTCGTTTTGAACAATGAGTAATTGGTTTGATGATCCGTCGAGTCGGGCCTCGATTTTTGGATCATGTAGTTTCGCAACCATGGTTTTGTATCATGTGCCGTGCAATAATGTATCAATTTATTTATTTTAGATTGTAGTGTGTCAGTTTGCATGTGTATGCGTAACAGAATGTGGGGTGGAATCTTGCAAAGAGATGGACACTCACACTCCCAGCCCCTTGCAGTCAAGATGGACACTCACACTCCCAGCCCCTTGCAGTCACGGGAGTGTACATGAGAAGAGAAGTTTGTTGGTACTTGGTTTTGTTCATGAAAAGTTCCGCCAAATAGAATAGAATGATGTAAATGTAAGGTCCGATAATAAATAACATGCTACATGTTTTGTTTCTTTTGTGAGCTCCCTCATTTCCAGTGGCCGGCCTTTAGTAACAGCCAGTGTCTAGAATATGGTCATGCATGTGAGTTTCCATAATCTCTTGCATGAGAGTCTTGATGACAAAAGGTTTGTTCTATAGTTTGTTGGACATTTGGGCCTTCTCTTCGGTCTTAAGAGCATCTCTAGACGACCCCTTATATCTTAACTCCTTGTATGCCTCCTTATACTTAACCCTTATAGTTTGAGGAGTTAAATGGTGGCCGGATCTAGCCGAATCCCTATATTTAACTCTCTAATTTTTGTTGACCAATTCTTCTAGTTTTTGTCACATACATTTCAAACAATTGCACGGTATTTCATCAATTATTCAAATGATTCAAATCAAAGTATTGAACATACACAACAAATCAACCATAACATGCATATAGTTCATCTAATCGAGAATATCGAATTAAAACATGCATAGAGTTGATCGAAAAGGCACCACGGCGATCAAGTTTCACCCAAAATCACCACAACATAGCATGTCTTATGTCATGAATCGAGCACTACCAAAGGCATGTAACACGAAATCAAGCACTTTCGTGCTCATCACTACCACCATTCTCCATATCCACTACTCATTGGCAACTAGCTCATTGTAGCAATGGTGCAATATGAAGGCCTTGGAATTATTCTTCTTGTTGTGTTGTATGTGGCTTGGATGACAGGTCCATACTCCATGATTTTCACCCCACTCGGGCGCGCATGGTTGACTTGATCAATACAACCAAACCATCGGTTACATTGTTCTTGGATGGTGCCCCAACGGTGTCCAAGAGAGCCTTGAGTGCGGTTCTATGAGACGGTCACGGTGTTGCAATAGTAGTCTTCAATCCTACTCCAAAATCTCTCCTTGGTTTGATTCGTGCCAACTGATGCATCAAGCGACACGTTGATCCAGGCATGGCACAAAGCAATGTCTTCATCTTGGGAGTAGTTTTGTGTCCTTGATCCCTTGGTGCTTGCTTGAGTATCCATGGGATCTTTGACCTCCTCCACTTCGGGATCATCGTTCTCCTCATTATCTTCTTCTTGAGAGTACCTGGAACTACCATAATCTAGATCCTCGAGGCCTTAGATGTGCGACGAATGCAATTGAGACATGAAGCTTCCCTCCTGCACACTACAATCAACAACAAAAAGCTCAAACCCATAGCCGCAAACCATCATCAATGTGTCGGTCAAAAAAGAAAAGGCATTTTTTTTACCTCTCCAACATATCATTGAGCACGTGGCGCCCATGGCCTCAACCATGGCTGCGGTGGCCAAACGCGCCAGAGGAGGAGGTGTAGGGGTGACCAGAGTGAGGCTACGAGCCACTGGACAAGAATAAGGAGGTGTAGAGGTTTGCGTCCACCTTCTTCTTCATCATTGTCACTGCCTCGGTGAGCACCTTCATCGCCTCCGTCGGTTTCCTCGCTCGCTTGCCGCCCAGCGCAACGGGAGGGCAACCTGGCATCGTCATGACCACTGGGGCATTGCCCTCCCTTCATTGAGAGCGCGACGGTCCGCAACACGTTCTTCATCCCCAACCTCTTCCTTAGAGCGGGATGTGGCAGGAGGGGGGCGATTCCGGCGGCAGTGGCCGGCGCGGTGGCGGAGTCACCTTCTGGTTCCATTGGGCTGGGCGGTAGTGGCGGGAAAGGTGTCGCCTCCAGCGGGTGTGGGGACCGCTCGAAATTGTCCAGAGAAGTGGCGTCGGCCGAGTGAAAATGAGAGACTTGGTTACCAAGTCCATCTTTCTTGCGCCTTCTTCTTTTGATGATGACATATCATTCCTATCTTTCATACCTTTGCACATGTTGCCTTGTGATGCCTAAGTCATCCACCGTCCACCACCACTTCCTTCCTTCCTCTTCTGCTAATCATGCTTTGCTTATCATGTCTGACCAGTGACCAGGATCAGTGGTGCCAAAAGAGGGATGTTGAAAGATCGAGAATGTCGCCTAGAGGGGGGGGGGGGGTGAATAGGCGCTTTAAAATAATTACGGTTTAGGCTTGAACAATGCGGAATAAACCTAGCGGTTAATTTGTCAAGCACAAAACCTACAACGACCTCTCACCTATGTGCACCAACAACTTATGCTAAGCAAGATAAACAACTAAGTGATAGCAAGATATATGACAAGAAACAATATGGCTATCACAAAGTAAAGTGCATAAGTAAAGGGCTCGGGTAAGAGATAACCGAGGCACGCGGAGACGACGATGTATCCCGAAGTTCACACCCTTGCGGATGCTAATCTCCGTTTGGAGCGGTGTGGAGGTACAATGCTCCCCAAGAAGCCACTAAGGCCACCGTAATCTCCTCACGCCCTCGCATAATGCAAGATGCCGTGATTCCACTAAGGGACCCTTGAGGGCGGTCACCGAACCCGTACAAATGGCAACCCTTGGGGGCGGTCACCGAACCCGTACACTTTGGCAACCCTTGGGGGCGGTCACCGGAACCCGTCAAATTGCTCGGGGTGATCTCCACAACCTAATTGGAGACCCCGACGCTTGCCCGGAGCTTTACACCACAATGATTGAGCTCCAAACACCACCACCGTCTAGGGCGCCCAAGCACCCAAGAGTAACAAGCTCAAGGGTGCCAAGCACCCAAGAGTAATAAGCTTCTCAACTTGTAACTTCCACGTATCACCGTGGAGAACTCAAACCGATGCACCAAATGCAATGGCAAGGGCACACGGAGTGCCCAAGTCCTTCTCTCCCAAATCCTACCAAAGCAACTAATGCTAGGGAGGAAAATGAGAGGAAGAAAAAGAAGGAGAACAACAAGAACTCCAAGATCTAGATCCAAGGGGTTCCCCTCACATAGAGGAGAAAGTGATTGGTGGAAATGTGGATTTAGATCTCCTCTCTCATTTCCCCCAAAAACTAGCAAGAATCCATGGAGGGATTGAGAGATAGCAAGCTTGAAGAAGGTCAACAATGGGGGGCAAATGCGAGCTCAAAGGATAGGGTCCATTGGGGAAGAAGGCCCCCTTAAATAGGCACCCCCGAATCCAACTGTTATGCCCACTGGTCGTGCACAAGCGGTACTACCGCTTGGAGGAGCGGTACTACCGCTTAGCATGGCCAAAACAGCCCAACGAGGCAGAAAACATGAATAGTAGATCTGCCAGAGAGGTAGTACCGCTCTGGGGAGAGGTACTACCGCTTGAGAGGTACTACCGCTTGAGAGGTACTACCGCTCTACTACCGCTTACGGAAAACAGGCAACGGAAACAAGCACAACCATTGAAACACAAGAGGTACTACCGCTCGGGGGTGCAGTACTACCGCTTGAGCGGTACTACCGCTCTACTACCGCTTAGAGAAAATAGGCAACGGAAACATGCACAAAAGACTTTGCCCAAGCGGTAGTGGCAGCGGTAGTCCACAACGGAAGTACCGCAAGCGGTACTACCGCGGTGCTACAAAATAGCCCAAGCAAAACAAAAGAAACATGTTGGACCGAAATAGTCACAACATTTGCATATGAGCTCCGAATTGAGCAAACTCAAGCTTGTTGGATAGCTGACGACGAGTAGCATCCAACAGCGACTGGTTATAAGAAGAGGCAGGGGAGGTATGCCTAAGATATAAAGGAGAGAAACCTCCAAAAGAGAAGAACCGGCATAACCTCCAACATTGAAAACATCATATAAGATGCATGTGAACTCCGTTTTCGATGAACTCAAGCTTGTCATGAAAATGACCATAAGCTCCAAATCTCACAAGGAGAAGAACCAAACAAGAACCAATAAAGATGATGCAAGGATGCAATGGTTTGAGCTCTCTACGAACGATACGATAAAGCCACTCATCGAGAGCCCCCCTTGATAGTACGTCAATCGATCATATAACCCGGTCTCCCAACTACCACCATGAGACCGGTAAAATCGAAAACCTATCAAGGGCAAACCTTTGCCTTGCACATAGTCCACTTGAGCTAGATGATGACGATCTTGACTCCCTCAAGTTGGACCACCTTTCTTGATTGCGTTGGCTCGATGAAGACTAGTTGATTGCTCCCCCATACTCCACTATGGGTGAGCCACTCTTTGGCATATCTTCACAAGTCCATTGACACCACAATGAACGGCAAGCTTCAACCACTTGATCTCTTCGTGATGCTCCACTTGACCTTGCACACCGCAATCTTGATGACGATCACCACTTGATGTCATCCACTCCATGGGTTGTATGATATCTTACTCTTGACGCAAGCCCATGGAAACAACCTAACCCCACATAGAACTCTCACGTAGACCATGGGTTAGTACACAAAGCGTAATGGACAATGCTTACCATACCATGGGATCACTTGATCCCTCTCGGTACATCTTCTACGCTTTGTGTGTTGATCAACTTGAATCACTCTCTGTACTTAGTCTTGATCAACATTGAATCTTTCCAACTCTCTTCATTTGGATGATGTCTTGAAGGTAAACATGAATGATCACACAATCTTCTTCTTCAAGACATGCTTGCAATAAGCTCAACACTCACATGACCAATCTTTGGATAATTCCTTAATAGCACCTTGGTCAACTCATAAACTCCTTGAAACCAACACATGGACTTCAAGAAAAGCCTATGGACTTCATAAATAGATTTTGGTAACATTTAATTTGATGGGACTCATAGGAGTATGGGTAGGGGAAGGCAAGAAATGTTTTGATTTAGTTGAGATTTTGGTAAAATTGAGTTATTGCGGGATGTGGTTTTGGGACATCATCGATTTGCATTAGATTATTTCGAGTTAGTATATTTATGTTGGTTTTTATTTTGTGCGGCATTAGTTGGGTTACCAAAAAATAACATGAAACCAAAGGGGGAAGGGAAACGTGGGAGGAAGAAATCAGATGGATGATGGAGACGACAGAACCAACTCCCCTTTAATAGTACGGACTATCATGTATCAACATTAGTCCCGCTCAAAAAATTAGGACCCTAATAAGTGTCACACGTGTGACATGAACACATGACAACTCAGAACGTTTTTATGGCAAGTTTAGTGACGCCAGGATGTCAACTTTAGTTGTCAAGCATGTCAACTTCCTTTTCGGATGGCAAGTCTCGGTTTTTTTGGGATTTTTTGGGATGACAACTTTAGTTGTAAAAAAAACGTCAGGGTCGGATTGCTTCATGTCACACGTGTGACACTTATCACTTGGGAAAAATGATCAATACTACTAGTGCTAATCATATAATTAATGCACAAATAATATCCTACCTAGTCAATCCAATGATCTTGACCAGCGAACCAGGTCAATCCAATGACCTAGATTGCTCTAATTTTTAGCATGCAATTAAACCATACCAAATATTCAACATTAGTGTTAATCGCATAATTAATGCGCACATAATATCCATCTAATATTTTCGTGCAATTAATACAATACCATCTCCGTCTGAAATTACTTGTCGATGTATCTAGCACTATTTTAACACTAGATACATTCATTTGAGGACAGAGGGACTATCAAATCAAATATCAACACGCATTGCACCTACACATTTACTAGTAAAAAAAAGGCCGCATATAGAAAATTAAAACAAAATCAGGGACGTTGTATCACATTGATTTGTACAGCTCCCCTGAGATCCCACACGTGCGTGTTGGACGGTCAGAATTTTTTTGGAATTATAGAATCACAATAATAGCAGGAAAGGGCCAAAACAGGTGGAAAGGTACGTCTCTCTCATCTTGTCTCCAGCTCACCGTCGTCCGTCAGATCTCACGCACACAGGAAAACCGGAGGAGAAAACACAGCGACACTGTCCATCCTCCGTCCACAAAGCTCGCTCCTTTGTCCTCCTCCTCCCCCCCCCCCCCCCCCCCCCCAATCACGCCCGCGAATCGTGCCACGCACGGAAGCGAGTGAGCCAATCCGATCCGAGCCCGCGCGGCGGCGCGATGAGCTTCCGGGACGAGAGCGGCGGGGAGGACGGCAGCGGGGGCCGGTCGTCCTCGGCGTCCGACCTGCGCAAGCCGTTCCTGCACACGGGCAGCTGGTACAGGATGTCCGCCGGCGGCGGCGGCGCCATGGACCGCCTCGGCTCCTCCGCCTACGGCGTCCGCGACAGTTCCATCTCCGCCCTGCTCTGCACCCTCATCGTCGCGCTCGGCCCCATCCAGTTCGGCTTCACCTGCGGCTACTCCTCGCCCACCCAGGACGCCATCATGGCCGACCTCGGCCTCACCCTCTCCGAGGTTCTTCCCCGCGCGCCGCCTCACGTCCCTCTTGTAGTCCTATGCTTCTTGCCTCGATGGCCTTATGCTTTATGCCGTCTCTTTGCTTGCAGTTCTCTTTATTCGGATCCCTGTCCAACGTCGGGGCCATGGTGGGCGCCATTGCCAGTGGCCAGATCGCCGAGTACATCGGCCGTAAAGGGGTGAGGTTTCAATTCCCTTTGACCTCTGTCTGGTCCTGTGACCGACAGTTGTACTGTTAGATGTACGGAGTATTGGATTCTCGGATCTGCTCGTCGTGGATTCTCTGATGTAACTGAATTCAGTCGTGCACTCACTAACTGACGACGCTCTCTTCTGTGTTGCTCCTGCAGTCTCTGATGATCGCCGCAATCCCGAACATCATTGGGTGGCTTGCAATATCATTTGCAAATGTAAGATTGCTTAATTTACCCCTCTTATTTTCAGGGATGCTCGTCAGTTTAACTTACTTCTGAATTGTTCTGCGCAGGATTCCTCATTCTTGTTCATGGGACGTTTGCTGGAAGGATTTGGGGTCGGTGTGATATCCTACACGGTCTGCATCCTTCTGCTCCTAACCTTGTAAAAAAATTCACTCCAGAGTCCAAAAATGAATTGATAATTCGTTTGCTGTCTTTGGCAACTGGTTCTTAAGTTCATAAAAAATACAGTGCCAGCTCCCAAGTCCCTACACATGGGAGAGTAGACTGTATTCATGCTTAACCAAGTACCCAAGTGTAAACAGCAGTTGTATTTCCTATTCTGGGACATCAGGGGTGTAAAGATGTGCTGTTGCCTGTTGGTATGGCCTATGATATGGTAGCTTCCCCTGGCCTAATCATAATCCAACAGTATTTATCATCAGAGTAGCTTCTCTGTCTGTTCAGTCTCTGTACAGAAAAGGATAAAAAATCAAACTCTTTTCTGGATCAAAATGAACTTAATTAGCCTATAAGAGGAGCTGAAAACGCTGGTGTTCTGAATCGACTTACAGCTGCGCAGCTGGGTTGTGATTTTGTGACTTAGAACCTCTCTTTTTGCTGGGTATTGAAGTTGGGGATTTTCATGAATGCTATTGAACTTCAGTGTTACTTTGCATAAAAGTAGCATATCTAGATATCATTTGAACTCGTGCATACTGATTGTTCTGAAGTTTATCGGATTGGGCGTTCACTGTTGAACAATATCTTATCCTTTAGGGACACTCTAGCTGCATCCACTTGGATATTTTCATGCCTGACATTACTTTCTGTCTGAAAATTTCGTTTCATGTTGTCAGGTGCCAGTTTATATAGCAGAAATTGCTCCACAAAACATGAGAGGAGCTCTTGGTTCGGTCAATCAGGTCAGCACTTGTATAAATAATAACATTTGATTTAGTGTAGTCTGTCTTCTGGTCTGACCATTTCTTTGCAAGTGTTAACCCTGTCCATAATTTCTTACGCAGCTCTCTGTTACAATCGGTATATTGCTTGCCTACACATTAGGCATGTTTGTTCCCTGGAGAATTCTTTCTGTTCTTGGTAAGATTAGATGTTCTGCTCGTCTAAATCAGCTTTGCTAAGTTAATAGATTGTTTTATACAGAATATTGTCCTAACTCATTTATGTTACATTCACATTTCCAAGGCATTTTACCTTGCTCAATCCTGATACCTGGGTTGTTCTTCATCCCTGAATCACCAAGGTGGCTGGTAAGTGAAGTGATGTGTTGCATTATTTTTTGTTGACATTAACATAAGCATCTAAACAGAGCAACTGTTGTACCAGGCAAAAATGGGAAAGATGGAAGATTTTGAATCTTCACTGCAGGTCCTGCGCGGATTTGAAACTGATATCTCAGCAGAAGTAAATGAAATAAAGGTAACATGTAGTAACAGGGATCAATTTTGTTGCAATCATGTCATATGCAATACATTGCAGGCAACTTTATGCTTTATGCTACACCTGAAAATATTTTTCTTTTAAGTAATATGAGGGAATGTAACCCTTTTTTTTCTACATTTTGCTAACACAGAGATCAGTTGCCTCATCTAGGAGGAGGACAACCATACGATTTGCAGAGATCAAACACAAGAGATATAGTGTTCCTCTTATGGTTGGTAATTTGCATTAAATACTTTGCTTTAACATGTCAATGTTCCTCTATTTGCTTACTGGTTTTCACTTGTTTAGATAGGAATTGGCCTCCTTATACTTCAGCAACTAAGTGGTGTCAACGGCATTTTCTTCTATGCTGCAAGTATCTTCAAAGCTGCTGGTATGTTCTGCATGATTTAACGAGGCTCTGCTTATTAAGCATGCTTGTGTGTAACAGTTTTCCTCACACATTTAATAACTCTACAGCAATACTGTGAACGTGCAATTGAACTAAATGGTAAATTCAAATGTTAGTAAGCATGCTGCACATCCATAGCAGTTTGATTGGGATATTCGGAACACTTGAAAAATGTAATGCTGCCCTGTTTGTATGTGATTTGTACTCGCAGGAAGCTCATATCGCAGTACTGAGCCTTAATACGTCAGCAATAGCAATAGCTTGTATTTCAGGCCTGATATCTTACAAAGTTCTTTTCCTAAACAGGTCTTAAAAATAGTAATCTAGCAACATGTGGTTTGGGGGCTGTTCAGGTATATTCATCTTATCGTTACATCCACATTGTGCCAATGAACTTTGTGGGATTGTGGGTTTGGTATTTGCGTACTTATTGGGATCTTTTCATTGTTAGGTGGTTGCTACTGGAATCACAACCTGGTTGACTGACAAAGCTGGTCGACGGCTACTTCTCATTGTTAGTTACATCACAAGATAAGTTTTTTTTTTTTGAAGAAAATATGATTTGCGTTGATTATTATTTTTTACTTTCCAGATCTCTTCTATAGGGATGACAGTCAGTCTTCTCGTTGTTTCTGTGTCATTTTTTGTGAAGGTAACTCCACTTAAAATGTTAATGGCATATGTAATGGTTTGTTGTACAATTGTCTAATCTAGATCAATCAGTACTACCTGAGTTTCCCTCTGATATATTTTAGTGTCAATTCTGAAACAGGACAACATAGAGGAGGCTTCTCATTTACACTTTGTGATGAGTATGCTTTCACTGGCTGGACTTGTGGTTAGTTTCAGTTCTGTCTATATACGTCTCTGCTTTATTGGTCAGAGTGAGCAGGTTTAATGCCTTGCTTTTTGCTACTGCAGGCATTTGTGCTTGCATTTTCCCTTGGCATGGGAGCCATCCCATGGATTATAATGTCTGAGGTATAGTCTGTTCTTCCCCACTGCAAATATCAAGAGAGCCTCAAGTTCAATAATTACACTTACATCTATCTGATTTTATCTCTGTAGTTGTTACCACTATCATTTGCCACTTCTGTTCCTGTCTGTGAATATCCTCCGTAGCCTTTTTTTATCAATGAACCGTCCTCCGAAAACACCTTTTTGCCTATGAAATGTAGCGAAACGCTGCAGTTGCAGTCGCTCTTGTGGTTTTGTCAACTAGCTGCTGCTTTAAGACATACAGGAAACTGCCTTTTTTAATGTAGCCAAGATTACACTGACCGTAGCTGTACCTATCAATCACTACAGACTGCAACTACTGTCTTTAGCGTTAGCTGTACTATCACCAAAAATTGCAGTGGTTGCTTTGTGTTTTATATCTAGTTGCAAGTGACAGTGACAACTTACCTAGAGCAAACCATATCTTGAAATATAATAATGTGTCGTCCACCTTGTGTCCCTTCAGATTCTTCCTGTTAACATCAAGAGTCTTGCCGGAAGCACCGCCACCCTTGCGAACTGGATGACGTCGTGGCTCATCACGATGACCGCGAGCTTGATGCTAAACTGGAGCAACGGAGGTTAGTCTATTCCTCCCTCTCTGTCCCTCTTCCTTGCTACCTCTTTTATGACACCGTGTCTTACCGCGTACCATCCATCTGGTTTCGACCAGGAACCTTTGCTATATACGCCGCGGTGTCCATGGGCACCCTCCTCTTCGTGTGCCTCTGCGTGCCGGAGACCAAGGGAAGAACGCTCGAGGAGATTGCGTTCTCGTTCCGCTGAAGCTCGGAACCACGGCGCGTAGGGTAGACAGGCAGGCAGGCCGGCGTCGTGCTACTTGATGGCTGTTTCGGGTCAGGCCTCGGGGCCTGGACCAGGTAGTCGCGCAGCCGTGTTTTTTGCAGGGATATTTGTATCATGTGTTTGTGTAATAGTGTACTATCAGTGTACCATTTGTGTATGTGCAATAGAATGGGGAGGGGTGGAATGGCCACCCAACCCCCTTTGCAGTCAGTCAGTCAGTCAGGGGAGTGTGCAGTAAGTAGAAGAGCAATTTGCTGGTCAGTACATTGGGTTTCATATATACAGCAGCAGCTGTGGCCAATAGAATAATTCAGATGTAATGTCCAAGAATAAATTTTGAGCTACTTTCAGTGTGCTGCATTATGGGTATGGCTGTAGTGTGCATGCTGGTTCCCAGAAACTATTGCCTGAAAGTCTTGTTGAGGAGAAAAAAAAATGTTGTGCTGTTAGCTGTACATTTGGGCCGTCTCCTTGGGCCTAAGAAACATATCTGCGCCCTTTTCTTCTTCAGCCAGCCCCCCACACTTGCGTCCCAGAAGGGATGGAGGCCCAGAGCAACCCGGTGCTGGAACGGCCCATCAATGAAGCCCACGTTACTGCAGCTCTGGGTCTGGATCCTTCTTCCCTCCTGGTATACTGGTACTCCTACTCCGGTACTCTACGGTACAGTCTTGGAGTCGCCGGTCAAACCAGACGGCCGTTGCAGCTGTGCCCCCACCCCACACAAGCCGGTACTCTACTGTACAGTACTCTGCGGTCTACGCCTGTGTGTACTGTGGCCTACCCTACTACGTCTGACTAGGCACGCTTCAGATCCAGCACCAGTATACCACTAGAGATTATGCTCCCCCCATTTTTTTAGTCTGTAAACACAAAAAGTTCTCAAGTCGAACTTCATATGTTTGACCAGTCTTTTTACAAATAGTTTGAATTGCTCACGTGGTATATGTTTGACCAACTTTATAGAAAAACATTAACACTCAGAATATAAAATCAATATCATTAGATGCATCATAGAGTTAATTTTCAGACTATATAACTTTAGTACTCTCTCCGGTCCTTTTTACTCCGCGTATTAGATTAGTGTCCAGTCAAACTTTGTAAAATTGACCAAATTTATAAAAAGTATCAACATCTACAATACCAAATATATATACTATGAAACTACATTTTCAGACTATATAACTTTAGGTTCAAACTATATATTTTTTTAATTAGACTTGACCTAATGTTTTCTTTTCATTTTAGTGTATAAAGCATGAGAGGCAATTAGAGCCAATCCTATATGTAGGAATACGATTCTATTACCACAAACCAAGAGGTTTTAAAGAATTTTTATTTGTGAATCCTATCTTATAGAATTCCTAGGCCTTACATTTTTTGATGGATTATTGTTAATGCTGCTATTATCTCTGTTTAATGTTTAAGTACTACACTTAGTACTACGAGGTATGAGCAATAGGGTAAATGGGTGTAAGGGCATCTCTAACGCAGACTGCTACACGGACACCGTATCCATCTGCCAACGCATCCGGACGTGTCCGCGGACAGTGATATGAGAGCCAACCATTCAATCGTGTTCGCATACATTTTAAACTGGATTTGAACAAACTGGATGATTTTCATGCAAACCGGATGATTTTCGTTTAAACCGGACCACATTCATTACATTTTCAACATATTCCATTAAACAATAGTCCGGAAGTTAACCTAGTCTAAATCTTCGCCGGCACCCGTCCACCAAGTCCTTGTTCCCCTCCGTGTCCATGTCTGACGGCCGTGAGCCCTGGGAAGTGAAGGTGTGGTCGTCGGCGAGGAAGAGTAGGACATGGGACACGAGGCGTCACCGTCTCCCATGCCCTACTCTTCCTCATCAGAGTCCACGCCTTAGTCGTCGCCGATGGAGGTGAGGTCGATGATAGATGTGGATGGGCCGGCCTCGTTGTCGTAGCGGCGCCAAATCCGCGCATCTGCGAGTGTTCCTGTTCGTGACCGCCTGCGTGTCCGTTGTCGTCGCGAGTCCTGAAAGTGCTAGTTATCGACTAGAGGGGGGTGAATAGGTGATTTTTATGAAAGTCTTCAAAACACGAGGTCTTTGAAGACAAACAATTAAATTGAACTTATATGATATGCAGCGGAAGATAGACTACTCTAGACAGACCATAGTCAAGTGAGCATTGTAATGAAAGCACGAAGACTAATAGCAGCTAGGTAGTTCAGATCGAAAGGAAGACAGAATGAAGCCAAACAGGTAATAGTCTTCGCACAGTGAAGTCAAACAGATTAGGCAAGCAAGCAATGACTTCGCGAAGACAAACTGAAATGTAAAGGAGATGGGGGATAGAACCAGTAGCTTGGTGAAGACAAGGATTTGGTAGACCAGTTCCAGTTGCTGTGACAACTGTACGTCTGGTTAGGGAGGCTGAGATTGAACTTAGAAGACCACGTCTTCACCTTATTCCCCTTGAGCTAAGGACACCCAGTCCTCGCCCAATCACTCAGGTAAGTCTTCAAGGTAGACTTCCAAACCTTCACAGACTCCGTTCACTGGCGATCCACAATAACTCTTGGATCCTCAGAACGTGACGCCTAACCGGCTGGAGGATACACAGTCCTCAAGTGTAACAAGTCTTCAGGTCACGCGGACAGAAAGACTTCAGTGATGCCTAACACTCTTTGGCTCTGGGTGTTTTGGGCTATGTCCTCGCAAGGATCTCTCTCTCAAAGGCTTCGGAGGTGGGTTGCTCTCAACCGACAAAAGCCGTGCACTAACTCTGAGCAGCCACCAATTTATGGTGTAGGGGATGGGCTATTTATAGCCAAGAGGCAACCCGACATAATATGTCCGAAATGACCCTGGGTCACTAAGGAACTGACACGTGTCCAACGGTCGGATTTTCAAACACACGCGGCAGCTTGGCTTGGGCTACAAGCAAAGCTGACTCATCCAATGCTGGATAAGATTTTCTCTCATTGTCTTCACTCGAAGACATAGGATTTGAGTTGAGCATCACGTCAGTCTTCTGACTTTGTTCACTTGGACCCCACTTAATAGTTCGGTGATTCCTATGACTCAATAAAGAAGAAAAGGAAACTACGAAGGAAACTATGTCTTCGTACTCCATAGTCTTCAAGTGAATGTCTTCACACGTCATTATCTTCAACGTGAATGTCTTCACGAACCACCATTGTCTTCAATGTCTTCATACATTTTTAGGGGTCATCTCTGGTAGGAAAACCGAATCAATGAGGGACTTCTACCTGTGTTATCCTGCAATTCTCACAAACACATAAGTCCCTCAACCACGTTTGTCATCAATACTCCAAAACCAACTAGGGGTGGCACTAGATGCACTTACAATCTCCCCCTCTTTGGTGATTGATGACAAGCTGGTTGAAGTTTTCAACGGGGATAAATTTATGTGAAAGTTAAGGTACGTGGTCATTGGCTTCATAAGTTGAAAGATGCTTCCCCTGAAGATGTGCATATAAATGTTTTGCCTTTGAATGCAAATGCACATGACAGGTTTTGCTTTGTGGAGATCTTCTTCAGCTCATGAAGACAATTCATCATGCATACACAAAAGTAATGAAGATAATGAAATGCATAATGAGAAATGGGCGTCTGCAGAATGACTTAGTGCGGAATTTATCATCGTAGTAAACAGTAGCAGTAAAAGTGGCAGACGACCATCAAGTTTAAGTGTTACAACTAAAAAAAACCAACAATTCAAGAACGAGAGTTGTAAACACTTAGCAAAAGTAAGCACCCGACCCATATGGACCCGCTTGAAGACTATCAACTCATATGCTTCTCCCCCTTTTGTCATGAATGACCAAAAAGGTTTGAAGACATAGAGTGTTTATGCGTTCCCAGGCGGTGAAGATGTTGGGGCAGCAGGATCGATGTTGGAGTGGGGCGGTGCAGAGGGGCCTGATGCAGAGTCTTGGTGCAGTGAGCCATCACAGGTGAAGTGGCGTCGTCTTCTTCATCAATGACTCTCGCAACAACAGTTGGAGTCGAAGATGAATGCTCTGAATCTTCAATGGAAGGAGTTGGACGCCAACTTGCAGACTGTGGAGGCCTGGAGTCAAACTTGAAGCGTTCAGTGAAGCCATCTACTTGAAGATCATCTTCAGAACAGAGCATTGTAAGGCTCTTCCAGGCACGCCGACAGGCTTCATGAGCAACAAATGAATTCTTGGTTGCAAGGTTGCGAATGTGATTGACATCAACCAGAAGACTTTGCATTTGGCACTTCATCCAATCATGAAGCCTATCTTATTTCTGATGAAGCGACACGAGAAGCTCTCTGTCATTCAGGACGCGAGTACGCTTCTTAGGCCTTTGGGCTACTGTGCTGGCTGTTGCATCAGTGTTGGCACGATGCGGCAGCCTAAGCTGACCGACAAGAGGACCAGCAACAGTAGTGATTGGATTTGGCACATGAATCCCTTCAAGTGGTTGAGTGAAGCTTTGGAAGGCGGCATTGTCTTCACGAATAGGCTCCTTTGCAGGCTCAGGGTATATGGCTTCATGAGACATATCCACTTCAGGCAGAAATACAACATGGTTGCGCGCTGAAGCTTGATAGTTGGTTGTGGAGTGAAGCTTAATGAGCCGCATAACCCATGGAGCATAGAACTTGAGGCCAAACAGATCAATTCCTGAGGCAGCCAACTGACGGATGAAGAAGTCTTGAGTATTGAATCTGATGCCATTGATGATATAGAAGACCAATGTCTTCATGGTGCCCTCAATCTTGGCGTGAGGAGAATGCCCCTTAATTGGCCAGAGAGTATGCCTCAATATGTGATAGATAGTGCGGGGCAGATACTCGAGGTCATTGACATAGAATTCTTTGGGGTATTCAACATCAACTGGCAATGGCTTCATCATACTGAGCATTTGAATCATGTTGGGCTCAGGCTTCTGGAAGACACTCTGCAATTCTTGCTCATAGCGCTGACAACCTGGCTCATACAGATCACCAGAAGTGGGTAGGGAAGTGAGCTTGATGATATCTTGAGCTTTGGCTTCATGATGAACATCACCTGTCATCCACTCGAGGACCCATGTCTTTGGATCCCTGTTGTAGCCTGAGATATGTAGGGTGGCAAAGAATTGCAGCAGAAGCTCTTCATTCCAGTGCTCCTTGTCGATGACAAAGGGGAGCAGGCCAACCTCTCGAAAGCAGCCAAGAGCCTCTTCAAGGTATGGCAGCCCAGCAATGGCATCACAATCCAGACGCTTATGGGGAAAGATCCTGCCTTGATTGTAGAGAATGCATGAGTAGTAGCTGCGTTGCTGGTGGCTCCAGAACCTGTCAGAGGTGATCTTTGGCTTCTTGTATGGATTCTTGGCCGAGTCGAAGAATGTGTTGCTCTTTCTAAAGCTCAAGACACTGAAAGCACCCTGAGTTGTAACAGCACTTGGAAGCCTTGGCAGTCTGGGCTTTGGCTTCTGTGTCTGAGGCCTTTGCTCAACATGGTAATCATATTGGGGACCATGAGCAGCTGGAGGCGTCATAATTAGCCACTTGATGCTGATGAGCTCACCCTCATGATTGAAGGCCCTTACTATTGTGTGTGGAACAGTGGAGCAGCAGCAACATCCGAGGAGGATGGCTGAAGATCTTTGGTGGCGTCAGGGGCTTCAGACTGAGGGGTGGCTTCAGGAGGAGCATTTACTTCAGCCATGACCACGTCATTGGCTTTAGTGGGAGTGGCATTTGCATCATCAGGTGCAGGAGCTTCAGTGGTTTCAACAACTGACGGGTCAGGCACAATCACATCTTCATGTACAGCTGGTTCAATGGTAGGGGGAATAACTTCACGATCTACTTCTTCTCTTTCATCGGCTAATGTAGCCAGAATATCTTCAGCCTCCTTGGCTTCAGACTCTTGAGCAGTAACTAAAGGGATGGCTTCAGGAAACACTTAATGTGCTACTGAGCTTGTGGTGTGCACATCCTCTTCAGGAATGCTTGACATGGAGACCGTGGCCCTAGGGCCTCTGCGAAGCCTTCGGAAAGAGGGCGACGCCTTTGGTGAAGGAGTGGTCTTCTCCATGTCTTCTGGGGAACCTTGCGGGGTCTCAAGTACCGGAGTGGTGACATGAGCAGGTGGAGTGCGAGGAATAACTTCGTGCAGCGGGGAGTTGGGGTGTTGTTCTTCCCAGAATTCATCTTGTGTGATTGGCGTCGTGGGACCGCCAATGCTTATCTGTTCACTGCTCGTGGGAGCAGGCGATGATACCAGGTTGGGCATGATCTAAGGGAACTGAGGAAGGACTTCATCATCTTAAACATTGTCTTCATGACCAATGTCTTCAGCTGCGATGGGGTCAGCAGCTGGAATATCTTCAGACTCATGAGCCTCTGTGGTAGGAAGCTCATGCACAACGAGATGACGCTCACGGTTGGTGGAAGCTGGCAGGGCAACTAAAATGGGTTAAACAAGCAGCGGCTCACTAGGAGCAGATGAGGCAGTTTGTGCTTGAGCCCTTCTTGAAGCCTTAGAGGACTTCTTCAGCCTCTTTTGAGAAGGAGCAGCATCAGAGGCTTCTTGATGCTTCCGCTTCTTTGCTTCAGACTCAGCCTGCTTCGTCTTCTTCTGCTTAGAAGCCGCTGAAGGGACCTTTGGCTTTAAGCCAGTCATGCTGGCAGGGAAGACAATGCTTGGTCTTTCCTGCCTTGGAGCTCCGGTTTCAGTTTCAGCAGGCTTCTTCTTCTTGGCGGCCATCTTGGAGTCAATGCTAGGACGCCCAAGTGCTTTCCTCTTCAAGGCTTCATTATGAGCCTGTACACACTTTTCAGCATAGTGCTTGAGACGCTCTCTGGAGCCTTTGGCTACATCACGACGCTTTTGAAACTCTGCCTTGAGGTTAGCCATCATTTTCTTGAAGTTCTGAACATCTGTGACGCTCAGTTTGGCCATGTGCTTCTTGAAGACAACCTTTTCGTGGTCAATCTTGTTTTTCTGCTCAACGACATTTTGAGCAATGGCAAGCTCTTTGGCAGTATAGCTCTGAAATGTTACGCTGATGCCAATTGGAAGTTGCAGATCATCAATGGTAAGAGAGGGATCGTCAAACCATTCATCAATGAAGTTATTGAGAATGTCAGCGTCAAACAGAGGAAGATCATTGAAGATTTTGGCTTCCTGTTTGATCTTGATCAGTAGCTCAAGGACATCATCATCAATATCCTCATCGCTAGATAGATCGGTAATATCTTCATCATTGCGAAGAATGCTTGCAGGTGTGAGAGCTTGCCCTGAGGTTTTCTTGGGCTTCTTGGATTTCTTGGAGATGCGAGATTGGTCCTCAGACTGCACACTAGATTCAGGAGGTGCAGACTGCAATGGCTTCACACTTGAAGCTTTTGGTGCAGCAGAGGATTTTGAAGCCTTTGCTTTCTTCTTTGGCTTCGGGGGCTCAGGAACTTCAGCTTGTTCCTCATCATCAGCAGTTTCATCAACAGTGGCCCTTTGCTCAGCGATATGCGTGAGAAGACCATCAAGGCTGTTGAAAGGACCAATGAGATTAGGTTCAGCTTCACAGCTGCCATTGGGCCTTGGTCGAGCTGGACCCAGGTTGAAGTCAATCCCGAAGTCCTTCTTGTTCTGGACAGCAGAGTTCTTGGCATACTTGTAATTTTCTTCAAAGAGATCATCTTATCGACACCATCAGAGGCTGGATGGGTCGGCATCTTCAAGAATAGGGCCTCTGACCAAGCAAGGAAAGAAGCCTTTGGCAATGGCTTCAGCCTTGAGACACGTCTCCAACGTATCTATAATTTTTTATTGTTCCATGCTATTATATTATCTGTTTTCGATGTTTTATATGCATTAATATGCTATGTTATATTATTTTTGGGACTAACTTATTAACCTAGAGCCCAATGCTAGATTCTGTTTTTTCCTTGTTTTTGAGCTTCGCAGAAAAGGAATACCAAACGGAGTCCAAACGGAATAAAACCTTCGCGATGATTTTTCTTGGACCAGAAGACACCCACGAGACTTGGAGTGCAAGTCAGAAGAGCCACGAGGCATCCACAAGGGGGGAGGGCGTGCCCCTGCCTTGTGGGCCCCTCGGTGACCCCCTGACCTAGATCTTCCTCCTATATATTCACATATATTCCCAAACCACCAGAAGCATCCACGAAAACACTTTTCCACCGCCGCAACCTTATGTTCCCGTGAGATCCCATCTTGGGGCCTTTTTCGGCATCCTGCCGGAGGGGGATTCGATCACGGAGGGCTTCTACATCAACTCTATTGCCTTTCCGATGAAGCGTGAGTAGTTTACCTCAGACCTACGGGCCCATAGCTAGTAGCTAGATGGCTTCTTCTCTCTCTTTGATTCTCAATACAACGTTCTCCTTGATGTTCTTGGAGATCTATCCGATGTAATCTTCTTTTGCGGTGTGTTTGTCGGGATCCGATGAATTGTGGATTTATGATCAGCTTATCTATGAATATTATTTGAATCTTCTCTGAATTCTTTTATGCATGATTTGATATCCTTGTAATTCTCTTCGAACTATCGGTTTGGTCTGGCCAACTAGATTGGTTTTTCTTGCAATGGGAGAAGTGCTTGGCTTTGGGTTCAATCTTGCGGTGTCCTCTCCCAGTGACAGTAGGGGCAGCGAGGCACGTATTGTATTGTTGCCATCGAGGATAAAAAGATGGGGTTTACATCATATTGCTTGAGTTTATTCCTCTACATCATGTCATCTTACTTAAAGCGTTACTCTGTTCTTCATGAACCTAATACTCTAGATGCAGGCAGGAGTCGGTCGATGTTTGGAGTAATAATTGTAGATGCAGGCAGGAGTCGGTCTACTTGATATGGACGTGATGCCTATATTTCATAATCATTGCCCTGGATATCGTCATAACTTTGCGCTTTTCTATCAATTGCTCGACAGTAATTTATTCACCCACCGTATTATTTGCTATCTTGAGAGAAGCCTCTAGTGAAACCTATGGCCCCCGGGTCTATTTTCCATCATATTACTTTCCGATCTACTATTTTGCAATCTTTTATTTTCAGATCTATAAACC
This sequence comes from Thinopyrum elongatum, assembly GCA_011799875.1. NCBI lineage: Eukaryota > Viridiplantae > Streptophyta > Magnoliopsida > Poales > Poaceae > Thinopyrum > Thinopyrum elongatum. The sequence continues at coordinate 522,868,894 of CM022297.1, read as the reverse complement.
AAAAACCCTAAAAATATTTACTTTATCTTTTGTTTAGTTTTATCTATCTCTATCAGATCTCATTTTTGCAAGTGACCGTGAAGGGATTGACAACCCATTTATCGCGTTGGGTGCAAGTGTTTGATTGTTTGTGCAGGTATTGGTGATTTGTGCATTGTCTCCTACTGGATTGATACGTTGGTTCTCTAAATGAGGGAAATACTTATCTCTACTTTGCTGCATCACCCTTTCCTCTTCAAGGGAAAAACCAACGCAAGCTCAAGAAGTAGCACCTTGGTCTTGGGATGTAGCTTCTTGTATACAGTATCGGCCCATGGTGGCCTCACTGCATTCTTTTCAGCATATTCAGAAGTCACATAATGATACAGAAACCATTGTTCAGCCCAGTACTTGCGAATCCATTGAACTCTGGACTTGCGTTCTGCATAGGTTTCATCTGGATCTGACTTGTATGTTTCATATAGATCAGGAGGTAGATCCAAGGCAGTATTGTCACGACGCTGTCTGCCGCCCTTCTTTGCTGATTTTCCAGAAGCCATTGAATTCAAACTGAAGGGCTTCACAACAGTGTTTGGCTTCAGGCGACTGGTCAGACAGGAACTGGCTTCAGGCGACTCAATATGCTGCTGTAAGAATTCTGCAAATGAATGCAGACTATGAGAACCAAGGGATTCTCCCATGGACATGTACCTGTGACAGCATTAGAGATGCGAGGGAAGGGGAAGAGGTCATATGCATTCTCAGAAGATTTTGAAGATAAATCAGTTTGAAGACATTGACCTCATAGTGCGAAGACATTCACTTATCGATGTGAGTTGGTTCCAGATTTGTACGAATCCATGAATAAGTACAAGTGAGGAATCTAACTAGTTGTGATGCATAAGTGAACGTACTTGCAAATTATGAGATGCAAACAAGGAAAGAACCAGCTCTGGAAGTGTAAAAACAACTTTTGGAAGATGTTGATAGTTTAACGGATCAAATAAACGGTAAAAAGTGAGTTCTTATTTACCGCACGAAGAACTGCTAGACGAGGAGAAGAAGGAGGCCGAGCAGTTCAATCTCCCGCGCCCTAACTTCGCGGCGGAAGACACCTACGGCGGCTGCGGAGGGGAAGATGTCCACGGCCGGCGTGAAGACGTCGTCGGAGAAGTCGCGGCAGTGAAGCGCTTCGTCTCCGGCGAAGACTGATGCTAGCGGTGGCGCTAGGGTTTGAGCGAGACGGTGAGGGGAGAGGAAATAATGACTGCAGGGGTGGAGTATTTATAAGGACGTGGGATGGAGCAGTGTAATTACTCAGGTGCCCCTGGCGGTTCACATATGAAGAACACGTGGCAAGCATGCAACTAATTGAAAGTTGAGCCACGACCCCACGCGTGCCTGGTTTGTCGGGTGGTCGTTCCTGTAGGAGATATGCCCTAGAGGCAATAATAAATGTTATTATTTATCTCCGTGTTCATAATTAGGTTTATGTTCCATGCTATAACTGCTATGGTTCTCGAGTCTGCAAATAAAACGAGGCTCGGAGGAAGACTCATATGCATGTGTGGAATAATAAACGGTAAAATGTATTCCTAGTCTAGCCTCTAAGACTAGCTCAAGTGTTGCATGATGGTTCTGTTTTCCTGATCATGGGCATGTCTATGCCAGCAACTTTGAGGGCACAATGTTAGCAGAACATTTGTGTTGAATCGACCCGAATTGATGTTATGCTATGAGATACATTCGTCACAATTTTATGGTTAATAACACAGAGATGGTTAATGTTTGCATGATTCCTCAGACCATGAGAGTATCGAGTTTCTTCATGCTTGATTCATGAACTTTGGGGTTTGTTAAACGTCATCCGTAACTGGATGGCTATTACGGCGGCTTACGGGTTCATGGGAAAGTATGTCAAGTAACTTGATAGCTCAAGATTGGGATTTGCTCCTCCGACGATGGAGAGATATCTCTGGGCCCTCTCGGTGTTACGGTATCCATCATCGTCTGGCCAGACACTTTGTGATTTGATCACGGGGATGCCGGAACACGGTAACGAGAAAAGAGAACAATACCGATAACGAGGTAACTAGCATAGTGGACAAGTTGTTGATCCACGGGAATGCCAACATGTCTCACCTCGGGTATTTGTAACATATCGCGAAGCAACAGGAATAGCACACGGCAACTGGAGGTTCACTCGAATATTCATTCGTGTGGGTATAGGGGTCAATATGAGTGTCCACGGCTCCGATGTTGATCATTGATCGGAAGGGGTTCCGTGTCATGTCTATACTTCACCGAACCTATAGGGTCACACGCTTAAGGGTCATATATCTGCTGAATACTAGACAGGGAGTCTGAGAGAAAATCACCGAAAAAGTTTCGGACAGCGGAAAAGTTCCGCAGAGAGAGGTCACCGGATGAGTTCCGGTGAAACTGAAAAGTTGTTTCAGGGGATACCATTAAGTCAAAATGGTTTCGGCACATGCCTGATAATTACTGGAGGATGCCAGAATCATTCTGGAAACTTCTGGGAATTTTCTGGAAGAAAAACCGGAAATGTTCCGGGGCTGCCGGAACCGCTTCAGATGCTTTTCGCAGATGAAATCACTAAACTGGAATTGTTCCAGAACGCGTTGAAAATTATTTTAGTGGGTACTGGAAATGTTCTAAGCCCACATAAATATTTTCAGTTCGAACGGACGCTGAAAAATGTCGTCGTGAATAGTGAAAGTGCTTTTTGGAATTTTTTGGAAAGCCACCTTTTAGGGCTTTTGCTAAAGGCTTCTAGAAGATGATGTGGATGGATGAGGGCTCCCATGGGGGGGCCCCTCCTAGGTGTGGCTGGCCACATGGGGACTCCTCCTTGGAGCCCCCTCTTGTGCCTTGGTTTCACATTTGGGTCCTTGTGGAAGGACTTCATCCATGTGCTTTTTGGGTTTTCTTGTAAAACCACCCTACCCCTTGGGATTTCCTATAAATAGAGGTGGAGGGGCAGCCCTCCACACTCATCCCTTCTCACATACAAGTGCCATGCAATGATCTGGCTTCTCTCTCCCTCCCACGAAAAGGTTTTCGTAGAGCCGAAAGGCTGTCTGGGTTCCGGTGGGAACTAGTTCTGGACGGCGAAGCCCTGCCGGATAGATGACACCGTATGTGTGCAACTCTGTAGAGAGGTCGTAGTTTCGATCTTAGTGCCCGAGGGGCTGTTCGAGAGTGCCTCCCGAAGGGCTGTCCAAGTGACGGTCCGAGTTCTGTGAGTCCTCCCTAAGGGCTGTCCGAGTGACCGTCCGAGTTTCGAAGGTCCTCCCGAAGGGCTGTCCGCGACACCGTCCGGGGGACTGTTCGACCGCCTCCCGGAGGGCTGTCCGAGGGGCAGATGAGGGAGTACATCCTCGCGGTTGGGAGGTTGTAAATCCTAGCTGCGGGGATCTGCACCGCCGTTCGTCATCGACTCTACTTCCGCTGCGCTACGAGTCGGTAACGAAAATGATCAAACCTTGTATGCAGTCTCCATAGTGGTCCTGGGCTGGTGCGTAGGTCGGAAATTTTTTGTTTTCTGCTGCGTTACCCTACAGTTCCGGCTTCTCCGGTATTCAGGCAAAAAGGATAGAGATAATAAAGGCAGTTTTAAATATGTGTCTCTGTATCTTCAGCTGACAAGGACAAAGTGAAGGCATTTGACACGTGTCAACAGAATGCATATGAAGAGACAGAGGGAGTTTGAGGGATAAGCACAGAGAGGGTTAGGATCCGATCACATTCACTTAGCGCAGAAAATGGCAACTTGAAGACATAACTATAAGTGAATGCTGTAGAGGACAGAACACACACACACACACACACACACACACACACACACACACACACACACACACATATATATATATATATATATATATATATATATATATATATATATATATATATATATATATATATATATATATATATATATATATCAGTGAAGACCAAATCAACATAGCGAAGATAAACCAACTTTGAAGATAATGCAATCATGACGCCAAATGAAAATATTCAAGAACGGTTGGTGGTGGCATTACCCACCATATAGGAAATATTAGACCCAGACACGGCGCACAATTATCGTGGCGCTCCGAAGTCAAATTCCACATTAATGTATTCACACTCAGATTGTATGTCTTCATGAATTGAAGACATACGTTACTTTGTGTGTTGCGCACCTAAGTCATCAATATGCATAAGCGTTAGGATGTATGTCCATTCACAGGACATTCGAGGATTTTAAGATATTTAGCTCACACTGCAGCTTGCAAAACCTTTTCTCATCCAAGGGCTTCATGAAGATATCTGCCAATTGCTCTTCAGTGTTGACGTGAATGATATCAATGTCTTCCTTCAACACATGATCTCTGAGAAAGTGATGACGGATCTGAATGTGCTTGGTCTTCGAGTGCTGAACTGGATTGTGAGCAATCTTGATGGCGCTTCCATTGTCGCAGTAGAGGGGCACATGCTTCATGTTGATGCCATAATCCTTGAGGGTTTGCTTCATCCAGAGAAGCTGAGCGCTGCAAGATCCAACAGCAATGTACTCAAATTCAGCAGTGGAAAGTGATACACAGTTCAGCTTCTTAGAAGACCAATAGACAAGAGATCGTCCAAGAAAGTGACATGTGCTTGATGTGGACTTGCGATCAACCTTGTCACCAGCATAATCAGCATCTGAGAATCCAACTAGATCAAACTCTGAGCCCTTTGGATACCATAATCCTAGCGTTGGGGTGTGAGCCAAATATCGAAGTATTCGCTTCACCGCGAGGTGATGAGATTCCTTTGGTGCCGCTTGGAATCGGGCACACATGCAAACGCTAAGGATTATATCTGGCCTAGATGCACATAAGTACAATAAAGAATCAATCATAGAGCGGTATACCTTTTGATCGAACTCTTTACCATTGTCGTCGGGGCCCAATTGGCCTTTGGTTGGCATTGGCGTCGTGTACCCTTTGCAGTCTTGCATACCAAATTTCTTCAGGCAATCTTTGAGGTATTTTTCTTGTGATATGAAGATGCCATTTCTCTGTTGACGGATTTGAAGACCAACAAAGAATTTCAGCTCTCCCATCATGGACATCTGATATTGCTCTTTGAAAGTGCGTTATATCGACTAGAGGGGGGGGTGAATAGGCGATTTTTACAAATTCGTCACTGAGGAATTTCAAGGTGAGGAAATTCCTAAGCGACAAACTACTTAGCAGCGGAATAAGTACTCAGATGCAAGCATAACAGAGCAGTAGCACAGTCATCATGATGAAATGAAAACAAGCACAGAGTACGAGTAGCGTAAACACAGGATAAGCAGGCTGAAGACAAACTGACTGAAGAAATTGAACTGAGGAAATTGAGAAAGTCTTCAGTCAAAGTCTTCAAACAGTAATGATCAAATACATAGCAAGTATGCGAGGAAATGAAAGGGTTGAGGAAATAGAACCAGTAGCTCGGTGAAGACAATGATTTGGTAGACCAGTTCCAACTGCTGTGACAGTTGTACGTCTGGTTAGAGCGGCTAGGTATTTAAACCTGAGGACACACAGTCCCGGACACACAGTCCTCACCGTATTCTCCTTGAGCTAAGGTCACACAGACCTCGCCCAATCACTCGTGGTAAGTCTTCAGGTGACTTCCAAACCTTCACATACTCGGTCACTCGGCAATCCACAATTTCCTCTTGGATGCTCTAGACCATGACACCTAACCGTCTGGAGGATGCACAGTCCTCAAAGGTAACAAGCGTCGGTTCCACACAGGAACAATCTCTTCAGTGATGCTCAATCACTTTGGGTTTGTAGGTGTTTGGGTTTTTGGGTTTTTCCTCACTTGATGATTTTCGCTCAAAGTCCTCGGAGGATGGGATGCTCTAAATGACAAGTGTCAATCTATCTCTCGGAGCAGCCAACCAGCTAGTGGTTGAAGGGGGGCGGCTATTTATAGCCTAGGGAGCAACCCGACATGATAAGACATAAATGCCCTTCAATGATATGACCGTTAGGTGGGTAGGATATTTGGACAGCTGGCGCGCAGCACAGCAACGGTCGGATATTTGAGTATCAAATTCCTCAGGGCTATCATGTTCCTCACTTGTAGGCAATCCGCACTGGTGAATTCCTAACTCCTCAGTCAGAACAAATTCCTCAGAGAACAGAAGAACTTCGTCTCTGTCACTGAAGAACTTGACTAAAGTGTATGAGATTTCCAATGGCTTCACTCGAAAGGATTGGGTAGGTGTAGGATTTTGAGTTGAGCATCACTTGGAAACTTTTCCTTAGTTTTACCTCGACCCCCTTTAACAGTACGGTGTTTCCTATGACTCAAGAAGAAGAAAATGAAACTACGAAAACAAAAGTCTTCACGCTTCATAATCCTCGCATGAATATAAAGTCTTCAGGGTCACACCAATTTCTTCACTTTCAAAGTCTTCAAGAAAACCAAAGTCTTCAGTTGAAGACATTCATTTTTAGGGGTCGACAATCATCGTAAATAACAAACTCCTCATAGACTTATAGACCTGTGTACACTCACAAACGCATTAGTCCCTTAACCTATAAGTCTTCAATACACCAAAATCACTAAGGGGCACTAGATGCACTTACACTCTTGCATCATATGCCCAAACTCATCACTGTATCTCTTATCAGTGCAGCCGAAGATAATGTCATCGACATAGATTTGGCATACAAACAGTTCTCCATCATATGTATTCGTGAAGAGAGTGGGATCTAGAGAACCAGGTTTGAAGCCTTTGCTCTTCAGGAAGTCTTTGAGTGTATCATACCAAGCGCGAGGTGCTTGTTTGAGGTCATACAGTGCCTTGTTGAGTTTGTAGACCATATCAGGACGCTTTGGATCTTCAAAACCAGGGGGTTGAGCTACATACACTTCTTCTTCAATTTTGCCGTTGAGGAAGGCACTCTTCACATCCATTTGATACAAAAGAATATTGTTGTGGTTAGCATAGGCTAGCAGTATACGAATGGCTTCAAGCCTGGCCACAGGAGCAAAGGTTTCATCGAAGTCCATTCCTTCCACTTGTGTGTAACCTTGGGCAACGAGACGAGCTTTGTTTCTAACAACTTGACCATGCTCATCTTGCTTGTTGTGATAGATCCATTTGGTGCCAATAATATTGTGCTTGTGAGGATCAGGACGTTTAACCAGCTCCCAGACATTGTTTAGCTCAAACTGTTGAAGCTCTTCTTGCATAGCTTGAATCCATTCAGGTTCCATGAAGGCTTCATCAACTTTCTTGGGTTCAGATATTGAGACAAATGCAAAGTGTCCACAGAAATTTGCTAGTTGCGTAGCTCTTGATCGAGTAAGAGGACCAGGTGCATTGATGCTATCGAGAATCTTCTCAATTTGAACTTCATTGGCCACGCGAGGATGAGTTGGGCAAAGACTTTGCTCTTGTTGATTGCTATCTTCATCTTCAGCATTGTCTTCAGGCTGAGCATTGTCTTCATGTTGATTAGGAGCTGAAATAATGATTTCCTCTTCAGCCTGTTCCTCGGTGGGTATGAATTCTCCAGTACCCATTAGCTTGATAGATTCACTAGGAGAAGCTTCATCTAGCACATTTGGCAGGTGCTCTCTTTGTGAGCCGTTAGTTTCATCGAACCGCACATCTACAGTTTCAACCACTTTATAGTGAAAAAGGTTGAAGACTCTGTAGGTGTGCGAATCCTTTCCGTAACCAAGCATAAAACCTTCATGTGCTTTCGGTGCAAATTTGGAAGTGTGATGTGGATCCTTGATCCAACACCTAGCACCGAAGACTTTGAAATAGCTAACGTTTGGCTTCTTACCAGTGAGAAGTTCATAGGATGTCTTCTTGAAGAACTTGTGCAGATAAACTCTGTTGATGGTATGGCATGCAGTATCAATGGCTTCAGGCCAGAACTTTCTTGGAGTCTTGTATTCATCAAGCATCGTACGAGCCATCTCAATAAGGGTCCTGTTCTTGCGCTCCACGACGCCATTCTGCTAAGGTGTGTATGGAGCAGAGAGCTCATGAGTGATGCCCAGTGTATCAAGATAAGTGTCGAGGCCAGTGTTCTTGAATTCCGTGCCATTGTCGCTCCTGATGTGCTTAATCTTGATGCCATAGTTGGTCATGGCGCGATTGGCGAATCGTCTGAAGACATCCTGCACTTCAGTCTTGTATAGAATTATGTGCACCTAGGTGTATCTTGAGTAATCATCAACAATAACGAAGCCATAAAGATGTGCAGTGGTAGTAAGGGTAGAGTAGTGAGTAGGGCCAAATAAGTCCATGTGAAGCAGCTCGAAGGGGCGTGATGTAGTCATGATTGTCTTCGAGGGATGCTTGGCTCTAGTCATCTTCCCGGCTTCACAAGCACCACATAAATGATCCTTCATGAACTTGATGTCCTCGATCCCAATTATATGCGTCTTCTTCATGAGAGTGTGCAAGATCCTCATGCCCGCATGTCCTAGCCTTCGATGCCAAAGCCAACACTCTGAAGCTTTTGCTAGAAGACATACGGCAAGTTGTGGTCCTGCGGAGAAATCTACCATATACAGATCACCTCTTCGATAACCTTCGAAGACTAGAGATTTGTCAGTTTCCATAAGCACAAGGCAACCATATTTTCCAAATATCACAATCATGTTCAGATCACAAAGCATTGAGACAGGCATTAAGTTGAATCCAAGGGATTCAACAAGCATCACTTTATCCATGTGTTGATCCTTTGAGATAGAAACTCTACCTAGGCCCAATACCTTGCTTTTACCAGTGTCAGCGAACATGATGTGGCTTTTAGTGGATGGACGTAGGGCTGAATCCATGAGAGTTGTACCCTACAGTGCCACTGTCCATTACTTCGATCACCAGTCATGTGGTTAGTGCATCCACTGTCCATTATCCACTCAGTAGCTTTCGGAGTTGTACCCTACAGTGCAGTTAGCGGGATAGGCTTCACCAAGAGTATTGTGAAGCACAAACATATAACGAACAAGCATATTATCAAAGTTAAGATTCTTGTTTGGTAAGATAGGATGCTCGTCAAGAAACCCTGGGACGAAATAAATGGTAAGACCATTTTGGCATTTTAACTTGCGTCCCACAAGATGTTTTAGGTCCCCAGCATTGTCTTCAGAAGACTATAATTTCCGCCTGGAGACCTTTCCCTGCAAGAGAAGTTAATTCTTCTTAACCACCCACATCTTAAGGGGTGGCTTAGAAGCAATGAGTCTAAGTGCAGCATCTGAGAACTTTGGCTTTGAAGCCCTAGCAAATAGTTTTGCAGGAGGTGAATAGTACTCAAATGAATATGCAGAAAAGTTCTTTGATTTGTGAACATAGCGGTTAGACGAAACACGCTCATATTCATGAGTCTGATGATAATTTCCCTGCAAAACATTGGCGTTAGGGTGACCTTGTGAGGTCCTCTGTCTGTATGAAGCCTTTGGGCCATATGAAGCCTTTGGTCTGGGGTTTGTCTTCTTCCCTGTTGATGTCATGATGACATTCACAGGAAGTTTCTCAAACTTTTAGGCACCCAGATCTTCTTCAAAGGTGGCCCATTCCTACAGTTAGTACCAATAAACCTGGCAAACACTTTACCATTCTGATTCTTAAACAGCTTATAATTGGCGTCAAAGGATACATCAATGATAATGGGGTTAGCACAAGTGAAGCCATATAAGGTGGATGGGTCCACTGAAGGATCCTTTGCAGCAACCCATGTGGTTTTGGGGTACTGCTCAGGCTTCCAGTAAGACCCATCAACATTCATTTTCCTCTCGAAACCAACACCCTCTTTCCTAGGGTTTCGGTTCAGAATCTGTTTCTTGAGGACATCACATAGTGTCTGATGCCCTTTGAGGCTTTTGTACATGCCAGTTTCAAGCAATATCTTCAACCTAGCATTTTCATCAGCAATAGTAGTGGTATCCTTAGAAGAGGGGTTAGTTACCACATCAGCAGTTGAAGATATTGCAACATCAGAGGCAGTAGAACATTCAGCAATTGAGACAGCATTGTCACGCTCAAGGCATTTCAAACATGGTGGCACAAAATCTTCCTGAGCGGAACTAATCTGTTGAGCGAGTAGTGATTCATTCTCCTTTTGAAGATCTTCATGAGACGCTCTTAGTTTCTCTAGATCTTGTTTCCTTTGAAGATAATCATAGGAAAGCTTCTCATGAGTAGCTGAGAGGGTTTCATGACGACTTTCAAGTTCTTCATACTTAACGCGAAGATTTTTGATGTCTTCGATTAAGGACTGAGTTCGATTCATTTCCTCGTCCAACAGGTCATCGGTTTTGTCTAACAATTTTTGAATGTCTTCCATAGCAGTTTGTTGTTCAGTTGCAATTTTAGCAAGAGTCTTATAGCTGGGTTTGGATTCACATTCAGAGTCATCTTCACTGGAGGTTTGAAAGTAAGCATCGCGTGAGTTTACCTTGGCACCTCGTGCCATAAAGTAGTATGTCGGGGCAGAGTCGTCCTCATCATAGGCTTCAGCGTCGGCGGTGTGACCAATATCTTTAGTGTTGAAGATGGACTTGGCGACGAATGCCGAAGCTAGAGCTAGGCTTGCCATGCCTGAATCAGACTCCTCCTCAGACTCCACCTCTGCCTCCTCAGAAGCAGACTCCTCCTCTGAATCCATCTCCTTGCCAATGAATGCACGAGCCTTGCCAGAAGAGCTCTTCTTGTATGATGAAGACTTTGATGAAGACTTCGAAGAAGACTTTGAGGATTTCTTCTTCTTCTTGTCGTCAGAATCATATTCCTTGCTTTCTTATTTTTCTTGGCTTCCTTGTCCCATTGATGACATTCAGATATGTAGTGGCCTGGCTTCTTGCATTTTTGGCATGTTCTCTTCTTGTGGTCACGAGAGGAAGCCTCATCATTCTTGGAACTGGATCTTGAAGACTTTCCGAAGCGATTCTTCTTGGAGAACTTTTGGAACTTCTTCACAAGCATTGCTAGCTCTCTACCAATGTCTTCAGGATCACTAGAACTGCAGTCAGATTCTTCTTCAGATGAGGAAACAGCTTTTGCCTTCAAAGCACGGGATCGGCCATAGTTGGGGCCATAGATATCTCTCTTCTCAGATAGTTGGAACTCATGTGTGTTGAGCCTCTCAAGTATGTCAGAAGGATCAAGATCTCTGAAGTCAGGGCATTCTTGAATCATCAGGACCAAGGTGTCAAATGAGTTGTCAAGTGATCTCAGTAGCTTCTTCACAATTTCATGCTTGGTGATCTCAGTGGCGCCGAGTACGCGAAGCTCATTGGTGATATCAGTGAGGCAGTCGACCGTGAGCTGGACATTCTCATTGTCATTTCTCTTGAAGCGGTTGAAGAGATTGCGAAGAACATCAATCCTTGAGTCTCTCTGAGTTGAGACGCCTTCATTGACTTTGGACAGCCAGTCCCAGACTAGCTTCACAGTTTCCAGAGCACTTACACGGCCATACTGTCCTTTGGTCAGCTGACCACAGATGATGTTCTTGGCGGTTGAATCTAGTTGTGCGAACCTCTTGACATCAGCAGCGGTGACACCTTCACCGACCGTGGGAACGCCTGTCTTGAAGACATACCAGAGGTCGATGTCAATGGCTTCAACATGCATTCACATCTTATTCTTCCAGTGGGGGTAATCAGTGCCATCGAAGACGGGGCACGCAGCGGAGACCTTGATTATCCCTGCAGTCGACATAGCTAAAACTCCAGGTGGTTAAACCGAATCACACAGAACAAGGGAGCACCTTGCTCTGATACCAATTGAAAGTGCTAGTTATCGACTAGAGGGGGGTGAATAGGCGATTTTTATGAAAGTCTTCAAAACACGAGGTCTTTGAAGACAAACAATCAAATTGAACCTATATGATATGCAGCGGAAGATAGACTACTCTAGATAGACCATAGTCAAGTGAGCATTGTAATGAAAGCACGAAGACTAATAGTAGCTAGGTAGTTCAGATCGAAATGAAGACAGAATGAAGCCAAACAGGTAATAGTCTTCTCACAGTGAAGTCAAACAGATTAGGCAAGCAAGCAATGACTTCATGAAGACAAATTGAAATGTAAAGGGGTGGGGGATAGAACCAGTAGCTTGGTGAAGACAAGGATTTGGTAGATCAGTTTCAGTTGCTGTGACAACTATACGTCTGGTTAGGGAGGCTGAGATTGAACTGAGAAGACCACGTCTTCACCTTATTCCCCTTGAGCTAAGGACACCCAGTCCTCGCCCAATCACTCAGGTAAGTCTTCAAGGTAGACTTCCAAACCTTCACAGACTCCGTTCACTGGCGATCCACAATGACTCTTGGATCCTCAGAACGTGACGCCTAACCGGCTGGAGGATACACAGTCCTCAAGTGTAACAAGTCTTCAGGTCACGCGGACAGAAAGATTTCAGTGATGCCTAATACTCTTTGGCTCTGGGTGTTTTGGGCTATGTCCTCGCAAGGATCTCTCTCTCAAAGGCTTCGGAGGTGGGTTGCTCTCAAACGACAAAAGCCGTGCACTAACTTTGAGCAGCCACCAATTTATGGTGTAGGGACTGGGCTATTTATAGCCAGGAGGCAACCCGACATAATATGTCCGAAATGACCCTGGGTCACTAAGAAACCGACACGTGTCCAACGGTCGGATTTTCAAACACACGCGGCAGCTTGGCTTGGGCTACAAGCAAAGCTGACTCATCCAACTCTGGATAAGATTTGCTCTCATTGTCTTCACTCGAAGACATAGGATTTGAGTTGAGCATCACGTCAGTCTTCTGACTTTGTTCACTTGGACCCCCACTTAACAGTTCGGTGGTTCCTATGACTCAATAAAGAAGAAAAGGAAACTACGAAGGAAACTATGTCTTCGTACTTCATAGTCTTCAAGTGAATGTCTTCACACGTCATTATCTTCAACGTGAATGTCTTCACGAACCACCATTGTCTTTAATGTCTTCATACATTTTTAGGGGTCATCTCTAGTAGGAAAACCGAATCAATGAGGGACTTCTACCTGTGTTATCCTGCAATTCTCACAAACACATAAGTCCCTCAACCACGTTTGTCGTTAATACTCCAAAACCAACTAGGGGTGGCACTAGATGCACTTACAAGTCCGTTGTCACCGCGCGAGCGTTGCACGTGGTCTTGTAGAGCGCCCGCTACTCCTCCACGAAGTTCGGGTTCTCCGCGGCCATGATCGCCACAACTTCCGCGCTCGTGAAGTCGTCGTGGATTTGGCCCTCCGCCAGTCTGTGGTGTGTGAGGAGGGCGAGGTTTTAGCACTGCTCCTCTTGCGCTAGTGAGAACATCGACACCGGGTACGACACTGGTTGCTCCTCCACCATGACGACGCCAATGTGCGCATGCGCTTGCTCCATGGGGAGGCCGGCATGGAGCGGCGCAGGCAGGGGCACAGGCTCATCGTCGAAGGCTTCCTCCATCATCAGGTCGTTGTAGCTCACCTCTAGTGAGCTCACCGGCAAGCCTGCATGTATCCGCCGCGCACGACGGCCCTGCCAGCCAGTCGAAAGGTCGGCCACCTCGTTATTTTGCTCCGTCAAGAGAGTCTTCCACATCGCTCTAGAGCTCGCGGTCATGACGGAGGTGGTGCATGGAAGTGGATTGGAAGCGTACGTCATGTGGTGTCGATGCATGGTGCCGGGCGAGGCCGCATTTAAATAGCGGGGTGCCTGCCAGGCCAAGTGGTGGGCTATGTCAATGCGTGCGCCAGAGTGGGTTTTTCGGCCACCATGCCTGTTTAATGCCGATAGGCTAGCGGACGGGCAACCAATTTAAATGCAATAGATAGTTTTCCCGTCCCGTCCAGTCACGTCTCTCGGGCATTGTTTGGGCGCGGAGGCCGGGACACGGCGCTGGCGGCTTTCTTGGCCGGCGCGCCGCTTCAATGCCGGCTCCAGTGAGAGGTCATGTCCGCTCTGAGCCGGCATGAATATGGCGTTGGAGCTCTGGACCGCATGGATGCGCAACAACTGCTTCGTGCAGGAGAGGGCGCGGGCATGGGAGAGAGTTTTGCATGGATCCAAGATGGTGGATGTGTACGTGGCAGTGGTCCGGACACCCATGATTTGCTTTCGGTTTGCGGGATTTCAAACATCCACACTGATCCATGGATCGATGGTACCGTGTTAGATGACAAACAACACTTGAAGAGCTACATTTGAATGTATGTATACGTTTTGAGCGTTGCCTTGAAGATGCCCTAACTGGCATGCGGCTAATCAGCCATCGGATCATCTCAAAAGATGATCTCTACGCATTACTACCTCTGTTCTGGTTTACTAGTTTTCATGCTACGTTGAGTTAATGTTTGATCATATATTTGACTAGCAAAATGTTAATGCATGTCATCAAAAATTATGTTGTTAGATTCATATTTGAATGTAGTTTTCAATATATTATTTTTCCTACATATAAAATATAATTTATTAGTTAAAATCATGGTTAAAATATGACCCCCTTCCGCAAAAAGGAAAAATACAGAATATGAGGATGACTAGTAAATCAGGACGAAGGTTGTAGTACTAATAAACAGGCATGTCTCTCGTGCTTAGCGCGTGAACGTAAGCATTGTTAATTAGACCGATCTCGAGCCCTTTTTAGGCGAAAGCTTTGTTTTGAACAGCGATCTCCTGCACCTTTTGTTGGGGCAAACAGTTTGGCGCTGCTGCTAACTGTTCCATCTGACGGTGGATTCTGCAAACCACTTGTATAGTATGGTCAGTTGCACGTATTTAAATTAGCTGAATGTTTTTGGGGCATCACACGTGACACGTGCATCGGTATGCGCATGTCCATGTATGTGATCTGCCTCAAATTTGGGAACACTTGTTAAACTCCGCTAGCTGTTGTGCACGGATGGGGTGAGCTAACCGCGAACCGTCCGGGTGGGCTGCCCTGCCCGGTCGCTGACCGGTAAAAAATGCCGTCCACTATGGTGCGCCAAACCGATCTTAACGCCCGGGCTGATCAGGCCCCTTGATATCCAAGCCAAATCTAAAATGGATAAAGGAGGCCCGGATATGTCTGCCGTGTCGTATCTGGCCCACACTGGCCCACTCCAACCCCACGTATATTTGTTCGTCTTTTTTAACAGACCAAATCCTATCCACGCCACTTCACTCCCGTCCGCCCCCAAGTTCATTTCCAGTGAGCTCCAGGCTTCCCCGGTGTTAGAGATATGACACGTAATCAAACACGATGAAGAAAAAAATCAAACACAGGGACACAAGGATTTAACGTGGAAAACCCCTCCATCATGAAAGGGAAAAAATCACGGGCGCCAGCCAACAAATCTTCACTATATCGAGGGAGGTTACAAACACCAGGGATTGACAATTGATCCCGTGTGGTGGCTTACAAGAGGTATATATAACAACGGTGACCTAGGTCAATACTGATCGGGCCTCGCTTCGCTCGCTCATCAAAAGATAGCCTTTATCTTTATACTTGAATTTGGATCACAACATAACAAATGGCATGACGGACAAAGGATCTGACTCCAACCACTTCGGATCCGTCGACTGGGGTGTCATTCCATGCTTGATGAAGGAGGCTATGGACGTCCGCATTGCCCTCCGCCGCCCCCGGGAGGACTGCGCCCGACCAACGAAGTGGCATGCATCCATTGCGCCAGCGCAACGGGTGCGGGTGCTCGGCTCTACCAAGGCTGGAGCATCGCGGTCCGTTAGCCTCCCCATCTCCGGTCCGCCGGGGTATGAGTGTTACAGAGACCGGTGTGCCTGTCATGGGAAGGAGAGGATGTGGCCGAGGACCGCCTCGCTGCCGACATGGCGGAGGCGGAGGCGGCGCATGTGGCGGCGCGCGCTGCCGCAGAGGAGGAAGACATCCAAGCTCGCATTCTAAAGAAGCGGCACAGGAGGAAAATGCGTGCCCTCGCCCGAGAGCAAAATCAGGCGGTCTGTGCCATGGCCGGACGATCCCCCAAAGAGGAGAAGTAGGACAGCGACGGGTCGCTCAATTTCAACGAAGAGCAGACCTGGCTTGATCCATTTTGTGCTTTTGAGCGCTACTTCCGCGAGAAAGACGACAAGGACGCCGCCGCCCGGGAAGGGGAAGGACAAGGGTAGCCATGGATGATTCATAGTAGTATGTAGGTAGAACATGCCAAAGTTTGATAGTCCGATAACATGTGCTTATTTTAGCCGAACGGATTTGAGTTTACGTTATGTTGCAAGTGTTTGTATGGATTTGAGGTTGGCTAATTATAGTATCCGATTGTGTGAAAAAATATGTAAGTTCTGACCAGTCGGTGTCCGTGGACGAGTCTGGGCCTATTCGAGCCCAAATTTGGTGTACAGGGCCGTAGATGCTCCGAGCTGGAAATAACGGTCAAAACAGGTCCAAGCTACAAATGTCTATAACGGTTAAGCTGTCCAATGGATTGTCAAGTACCTGTAAACTTTTTCTGCGTCCGTGATTTTTTCAGGACCACCAAATCTTAAATCTAGATCCAACTGCCAAAAATAAATTAGGGCACTATTCATCTTCAACCTCACCTTCTTCTTTTTCCTCCAACTGCATCGCCCCTCCCGCCAACCACGGCTGAGCGGTCCACGCAACCCCCCCCCCCCCCCCCCCCCCCCCCCCCCCCCACACACAGACAACACGACTTGTGCGCGAACCACCCCCCCCCCCCCCCCCCACCGCGTCAGTGCGGCTAACACCGGTTCTCGCTCGTCTATGGCTCGGCCTCACCGTGGTCGACGCTTGTCACCGGAACTCCACACATGTCCCCGCTTTTGACATCGCGCAATGCGGAAAAAATGACGGTCGCCACATTTTTTTTCATGCACATGTTAATTAGCAAACACGGAGAAAATACATTCTTAATCTAAGTTGGTTTTCTGTGGTTCTGGCTAAGTACTCAGGAGACCCTAGATACTCACATAGCTCCAGTACTTAGAGCATCTACATCCACATATGGCAAATCCGGCCCCTCAAACGCCCGCGGACGCGCCCGGCCGCGTCCGCGGACAGTGACCGGGCACACCTCAAATTTCGCATGTTGCATCCGGACTTCTCATATTGGATTCTCAAATACATACAAAGACATGCAAACTAAAATAAACCTACGTACTACGTCGATCAACTGGCTACTCGTCGTCGGAGATGTCGACGATCTCCGTGCCCGGCTCCGGCATCATGGGCGGCAGCTGCATCTCCGGCGCCTTCGGCTGCTCTGCTCCGGCCTCCTCCGCCTCTATTTCCGCGTCGAGCTCGGCGAAGAGCGCGTCGGACTCCGCCTGCTACCGCCGGAGGAACGCCCGGTTGGCCTCCACATAGGCCTCATCCTGGATGGACTCAAGGATGGACTGCTGCTCAGCCATCTCGTCGGACTGGGCGACGGCGAACTCCGCCTCCGCCTACTACATGTTGAAGGGCGGCACCTGCTGGTCCGGCTCCTCCGCCACCTCCACCTCCATCGGAGCCATCTCCTCCTCCTCCTCTTTCCTCGGCTGCTACTCCTCCTCCTCTGGCTCCGGCGAGTCCGGAGGCAGCCCAACAGTGATGCGGGCAGCGCGCGCGGCTTCCCTCGCCCGGATCTGCTGCTGGATCTCATAGCGGCGCTCCGGTGTCAGCATGGCATAATATGTGATCTTGCTCCGGACCATGGCGGAGTGCCGGAGAGTGGGTAGAGCGCCGAAGCGGGAGAGGGAGGAGGTGGATGGGCTCGGACTGGCGGCACGGAGAGGGGGGAAGGGGGATGGGTTAGGGTTGCGGGACGCCGGCCGGCTTAAATAGCCGGATTTCGTCTTGGGCGGCGAGCCGGAGCAGCGCCACGCGGCGTTCACACGACGGCGACGGACGCGGCGTCCGTCGGACCGCCGGGTTTCCGGGCGTTTCCGTGTGGGGCCACGCCGTTAGGCCGACGTGGCGGGCGTGCCCTGGCGCCCCATATCCGCGCCATATTTGGGCTGGATATGGGGGGTGCCGGTCAGCCCGGGCGTTTGAGGGGTCCGTCCGGGTCAAAAAATCATGACCGGACAGTGACCGGGCGGCCCGCCCGGGCGTATGAGGCGGGTTTGAGAGGTCCGATTGTAGATGCTCTTACAACATCTACAACAGGACTTGGCAAATCCAGCCCCTCAAACATCCGCGGACGCAACCGGACACGTCCACGGACACTGATCGGTCACGTCTCAAATTTCCCTTATAACAATCGGACACCTCAATTAACATACCTTAAATTCATACAAACTAATGCAACTACATAAATGATGCATTACACACATCGTCCAGCTACTACATCAGGACATGCCATGGGACTATCAAAATTTGGCATGTTTTACCTACATGCTAGCTCATCCACGGCTGCCCTTGCCCTTCCCGACTTTCCTTACCGTCCTGCTTGCGTAAGTAGTGTTCGAAAGCGCAGTATGGATCGAGCCGGATCTACTCATCGCCTGAGTTGTCCGACCAGTGGCTGTCCTCCTTGGGAGACAGTCCGGCCATGGCACGGACAACCCGATATAACTCTTGGATGAGGGCACGCGTATTCCTTTGCTGCCGCTTCTTTACAATGCGGGCGCGGATGGCTTCATCCTCTGTAGCAGCCCGCACAGCGCATCAGCTGCCTCCGCTGCTGCCATCTCGGCAGCGAGTCGGGCCTCGGCGACCCTCATCCTCTCCTTCCCACGGCAAGCACACTGGTCCTAGTAGGACACATACTCCAGTTGGCCGGTGATGGGGAAAGGGAGATTGGAAGGCTCTCGAGAGGACCGCGATGATCCAGCGCCGGAGGATCCGAGCGCCTGATGTGCCGACGCAATAGACTCGTGCCGGACAGATCCGCCGTCGGTCGGGCGTTGTCCTCCCAGGAGCGGCGGAGTGCAATGCGGACGGCCATTGTCTCCTCCAAACCGCACGGGACGACACCCCATTCGGCGGATCTGTACTTATGGTCGTCGGATCCGCTGCCCGCCATGCCGGAGAAGGCAGGCGATCGCCGGACTGGAGTTTGGGTGGCGGAGGGAAGTGGAGGGGAGTGAAGTGAAGCGGCTAGGGTTCCGTCCGAGGAGCGGATGGGGAGGAATATATGTGGTGTCGGGTGGGCCAGCGTGGGCTAGGTCCAACGTGGCAGATATGCACGGGCGCCCCATATTCGCCCTACACTTGAGTTGGATATGAGGGGTGCCGGTCGGGCCGGTCATTTGAGGTCCGTTTGTGGCGTCCGTCTGGGTTGGTTTTTTGTGACAGGTCACTGACCGGGCTGTCTGTCCGGACGTATGAGGCGGGTTTGAGACACCCGGCTGTAGATGCTCTTACACACTTGGATATGTATAGGCGCATTGGTATTTCCTCTCAAATACCCCAGCTATAAGCTACAGCTCTACCCAAGGCCAAGGTCATGGACAAGTTTGCGTGATCACCCATGCACGCACTGCATCGATCAATCCGTACGTGCCTAAGAGCATCTCTAGCAGATCCCATATAATGCCGACCCACATAAGGAGTTCACAGTTCGATGAAGATCTATTTTGCGGGGTGAAATCGTGCGCTGCAGAATAGACCCCATATATGAAACTGTATAATTTGAAAAAAACTTTCGAGGGAGAAATTGCAACCACACTGATCATTCACAGTTCATCACATACTACATGATCATACATACTACATTCTACTACTGCTAGTACTACTAAGGGGGGTGGGGGATCTCGCGGCGGCGAGGCCGAGGTCGATGTACCAAAATGTATGAGCTCGCAGCCGAGGACGACGTGGTGGAGGAGCTCAGTCCTCCTCGTATGAACTCACGAGGTCGATGAACTTCTCCCTCTGCTCCTCGCGGATGCGCCGCCACTCGTCGTCCTTGTCCTTCGCGGCGAGGTTGGCCGCGACCGCCTGCTTGAACAGGAGGTCTTCGAGCTCCTTGTCGTGGCGGCGGCGCTTCTCCTCCTCGCGCAAGCTCCGTTCGGCAATGGCGGCCGTGACCGCGTCGACATCATCGCCGACGTAATCTTCGGGCCCGACGACGCCGCGGTCCGCGATCTCCTCCGGCTCCTGCTTGACGGCGACGAGCTCGAGGTCCTCCGTCTCCTCCGCCCACTCCCTCTTCACGGGGAGAAGCGCCGCGCCGGAAGGGCCCCCCGCGGCGGAGGAAGAGCCCGCGGCAGAGGAGGGTGTCCGCCCGTGCCGGCGGGCGTACTCCTCCGTCTCTCGACGGAGGAGCCTCGACGGCGGCTCAAGGCCTTGGTTCGTCCACTTTCGGGCCGCGCGCTTCCTCGCGCCGTCCGCGCGGACACACCCCTCGCGCTCGGGGTCGCCGCCCCCGCCGGAGCTGCAGCCGGAGCTCCACATGCGGCCCCATATGGCGGCTGGAGGCGGAAGTGGGCTCACCGGCGGCGAGAAATGCGAGGGAGGGAGTGGGGAATTGCGGGAAAACGCGGTGGCGGGGGGATAGGGTTTCGACCCGTATCTGCCCCGCAAACCCGTAGTTATACGGCTTCGGGGGTGAGGTTTGCGGGCCGCGGTAAATTTTTTTACGGGCCGGACGAGTATACGGGCTCTGTTCTGGTCAGAAAATTGGGCCGAACCCGTATACTCGCCGGAATTATACGAGTTCGCACGTTATACGGTGTCTGCTAGAGATGCTCTAAGCTGCCTCTGGGCCTATTTGCCTCGTGAACCTGAGTAAGCCGGTTTCCCTCCCTTCTTTGACTCGAGGAGATGGAAAGCAAGGGAAGAATGCTCCATGTATGCATTTCTATACATGTCCGTTGTGTTCTTGTCGTCTACGTACATACACGAGGACCTCGATGTACGCACATGCACTACATGAATGCATGCATCATGCATGTACTGTATGGTAGTAGGAGTACATATACATGGTTTATGATGGATTCGACGCGTGGAGGGCCGCGCAGCTCCGAAAGGGAAAGCCGGCCGATGCCCACGAAAAACCGGAGAAAGAGAGCAAAGCAGCTGGTGTACATACGGTCTTCAGACAGCGTAGATGCAAGGCTGGCTGTAATTCTGTTTCCAGTCTCTTTCCTGTCTACTTTCGCCGCTCCTGCAGCGCAGCATCACTCATTTTCATCTGGTTTGCTCCTTTGGTCTTTTCTTCCTTTTGATGCTCGCTATACTCCCTTTGATTTCTAATCATACGAGTATATACTAGGTAAATAATAGCTAATCACGCCATCAGCCATTTCTTTGACCAACTACGAGTCGACACACATGAACCGCCAACACTTTTTATCATGTGATATGCACACCGGCCTGCCCGATGAGCAGGCAGGCACGACAGCAGCACAGTGGTTCAGTTAAGGGATGAGTAGTACATCAGCACAGTGGCTCAGTTATAGGATGAGTAGTACAGCAGCGTCTAGTCTAGGTGCATCATGCACGTACCTGCCAGCACGACGATTTTTTTTTTTTTTTTTTTTTGAGAATAGAGTAGGCAGCCTACTCAATACGGAGCAGTACATTCAGAGAGCATTAGATGACGAAGACTATTCGGCACGACGACTTTGTAGCGGCACGTACGCACGTTTGTATGGCGACGTCTCATGAATGTACCACGTACGTCCCTTTAATCTTCGAAGTGCGCCACTGTTGCACACCGCCATTGATCGGTCGCTAGCCATCCAGGTACGTGCAGGTACTGCGAGGGCACGGACATTCATCCAGCCGACTCAGTCGGCTAGTGCGTACTGCGCCCGTAGCCACCGCCCACCGGTCGGCATGCAGGGCTCCCGGCGGCCGGCGCCTCCGCCTGCTCGACACGACGGGCCAAGTACGCGCGCAGGCCGCGCCGTATGCGCATGCATGACGTCGCCGGCCGGCCGGAGCTGCACGCGGTCGCTTTCCGAGTCAGTCTGCTAGGTGTCAGACTGTTATTAAGGGCAGTGCTCGCCTCTACGCACGCGTAGGATCGTAGTGACTGCATATCATGCCGAGTGAGACACATGTGCGATACTGTTTTTTCTTTCAGGGCAGTGCTTGCCTTCCCCAGGGGCCAGGGCTGCCCTCTTTGCGGAGGAGGAGAAGGATCTCCGTTACGTATATGTGCTAAAGGGAGGCCGCACATGAGGATTCTGCCCTCAGTGAGTATCCGGATTGGAATTGCTAAACATACTTTATTGTGTGGGATATTCAGCACGGCTACATATTGATCCCGTATGAGAAGTTCATATCGGCAACCACGTGCTCCAGACGGCGCTAAAATGTGATTGAAGGCCAAAAATATGTAGGAAGAATAGCCAGTAACAAAGCTTGGACAGTGGCACGGACAGCGATGGGGGTGCCGGTCACCTCGGAGGCCACCCCTACACCGGTAACTCGCCTTGTTTAAATTAGTATTAGTTTAACTTTAGGTTGAACTTGCGTAAATTTCATCCGTTTGGTTGTAATATATCAAACTTTGCTTCGATTTCGTCCGTGATGGTGTGCGGTCTTTTTGAAATGGCCTGGACGTTTGGTGTCCAGGGTTGGATGGTTGGCACCAGCGCGCTGTCTGCCCAAATTTGGTGTCGTCCATTTGGTGATCCGTGTTGGACTTGCCTGTTTGGAATTGGGATAAGAAAAATATAAAAATATGGAAACCGTAGAAATCGGAAGCATGTATTGTAAATTTTCACAAAAATCCAAAATTCATTATTTTCTATAGCAAAGTTTCTTTTTCCAAAAAGATCATATCTATTGTAAAGATTCACCGACAGTACAAAGCACCCAAACATAATAAAAATTACATTAAGGTTCATGACCACCGAACGATATTGCCGCCACCAGAATGAGCCGCCGATGTACCGCTATCGCCGCTCCCATACTGCAGAAATATGAAGCAGGTCATGTAAATTCTCATAGAAATCTAAAATACAAAATTTCCTGTAGCATAGTTGTTTGGATGATCAATTGGAATTTTGCAGAAAACTATTACTTAAGGAGAGAGAGAGGGTCGCCCAAAAAACAGAGGAAGAGAGTCAAAGACACGTGTTGGATCGTACTTTTCAAACAAAGTAAAAGCGTAAACTTAAAAAATGTTCATAATTATCCAATGTAAAGGATACTTAAAGAATTTTAAAAACCAGTCATAAAATTCAAAGGGCGCCACGAAACAATTCCTATAGGATCCCATTCCCATGAAATTCCTATTTTCCAAACAGGGCAGTGGTTTGTTTATGTGTCGAGGAGCGCTAAAACCCTGGTCAGTTTCTTCACCGCAAATGTCAAATCTTGCTCTCTTTTTTCTACTATGTTGTATATGGTGTGTAACTTTTTTTGTCTTATAATATGACTAGTGCAAAAATATGCCAATAACTTATACACATACACCATATAAACCTTTGAAATTTCTAGGCGCAATTTAGTCATTCCAGAAATTGTTAGGTAGTAAAGTGTTCAGACACCATATGGTAATTTTAGCGGGTGAAATGAGCCCAAAAGAGATTGAGAGATCTTTTTTTTAAGTGAGTCAATCCAATTTTTAGGCTCCATTCTCCCTAGGAATTAACTATATGATGAATTTTACAGGAATTACATACATAGCGGGTGAAATTTACAGGAATATCATAGGAATGGAATTCTATAGGACATTTTCCTTTGTTTCATTTGGGTTGTAGGATTGGTTTTGAAAGTTCCTATGTGAATTCTTCCTTTAATTCACATTTAGGATGACTCTAAACCATTGCCCAGACCTTATGTTTTCATTTTTGTGACAAGTTCAACACAATCTCTCTCTCTCTCTCTCTCTCTCTCTCTCTCTCTCTAAAAACAATTTTCTGAAAATTTCCAGTGCGGTATATCCTCTATAACACTATGCTCCCTAGTTTTAAAAAGCCCACATTCAATTGAGATCTCTAATTGGAATTGGGTCGGCGATTTTGAACGGGTCAACAATTTCTCAAAGCTCTCTCAGACAATTCTTTTATGCTACACATTATGCTTCTTAATATTTAAGATCTCACAATTAATTGAGGTCTTCAATTTATAATTAGGACACTTGATTTTGACCGGGTCAACAATTTCTCATGGAGCTTTCCCCTTCAATTATGTTAATTCACTACGTTCCCTAATTCACTATGTTCACGGAGCAGTTGACGCAACGCCTGTTCATACATACATCAACATTTGTGCCCAAGAAAATAATATTGGGATGTAATGTGCAACATTAAATTTGGAGCTAGTACATGTTGTTGTTTTTTTCCTTTTTGACGGGAAACATGTTTTGTTTTTCCTGAGACCCCTCACCTTTTTTTTTTTAGCATCACCTGTGGTACAGCATCATTTTCATTGTAGTAAATTCCATTTGACACTTGGGCCCTATTGGGCTTAAGGCTTATTTTTTTCACTTATTCAGCCCTATTGCTGCTTTTCAGTAGTGTGTAAGTCAGACCAATGCAGGCACAGAAGCCCATGCTGCGACAGCCCATGAATGAAGCTCGCCCCCACTGCAGCTCCGGGTATTTCTATCCCTCAAAAAAAAAACCCAGGCCCTTCTTCTCACTCTGTGCATTTGAAAACCGAACCGAACCAAATTTATGGTTTTTATGGTTTCTGGTTTCGGTATGGTATGAACTTTTCATACCGATTTGAACTTTGGTTTTTATGGTATATACCGAAAAACCGAATGGTTAACCGAATAAACCGAAGTAAAAAATAAATTTATATTTCTTGAGATAAACAACCATACAAGTTGTCATTTTTCTTGTACATGAGTCAAATTCACTACTAAGCACGTAATTTTTTCTTGTAACATAGTCATTTTTCTCTTTTTAAAATGCTAAGCACGTCCATAACCATCAACAGATGAATCAATGCATGCATATATATTTATATATATAGTCATATACTATTTGTGTAAAATAGTACGTGTTTTGAGTCATAAATTTGCAAATTATTATTACGTCATTTTGAAATTCGCGTCAACTTTGGTTTTTATGGTATATACCGAAACCATACCGAAATAATTTGGTATATACCGAAATCGAACCATATTTTAATTTCATACCGTATTTACCGAAGTATTAATACCATACAAACCGAAAAACTGTATAAACCGAACCATATAAACCGAACGCACAGGGTGACCTTCTTCCCTCGTACTAGTACAGTCTACAGTCTTCGAGTTGGCGGTCAAACCAAGCGATCGTTGCTGCATGGATGGATACGCAATGGCAGCTGTGCCCGGTATTCTACTGTACAGTACAGTACACTGCGGTCTACGCCTGTGTGTACTGTGGCCTGCCTACGACTACGAATCTGCCCTTGCACCCCAGACACCAGTCCGTAACGAGGCAGAAAACACATATTTGACCTGAGGACAAAATCAAATCACGATTTGACCTGGTCTTGAAAAAATTTCATATAACAGACCGTTTTGTGTGGCGCCCGACAGCCGGGCACTGCATTGCACTATGCAGCGCCGTTGCCTTAGGCGTCGCATGCCCGGCCAGCGTGGCAGCCCGGGGCCAGGGGCGGCCCCACAGCCAGCCGTGCAGCGCCCAACGCATAGGCGCCACACTTGTAATGTGCAGCGCCTAGCGCTTAGGCGTCACACTTGTAATGTGCAGCGCCCGTCCCTTAGGCGCTGCGCAGTCTGTTTGTCACTTAGGCTGGCCCCACCCTCTCTCCCCTCCCACCCCCACCCCACACACCCCCACCCCACCCAAACCCTTAGCCTTGCGGCCCTCCTCTCTTCCCCTCTCCCCCCCTCTCAAATCCTTCTCAAATCTTGCAAATCCGGAATATTTGACCGTGGATTTCGAAACCAACCCCTCCCTTAAGGTAATCTCCTGCGATCCCCTCGTTTTCATCCATAGGAATTGTCACATTTGCTCAAATCTTGCTAGTTTGAGGAAACCCTAGTTTTGGCTTGGATTTGGAAATTTGTGTGGAATCAAGTTATGTTTCTTTGCTAATTTGGTATGGTTAGGCTTCATACTATGCTAAGGTTAGGGTTATGTGTGTTTGATGTTGGTGTTAGGGTTATGCTATGGTTAGGGTTGTGGTTATTGTTAAGTGGGGGTTAGGGTTATTGTTTCATATATATGTTAGGGCTTATGTATTTTGTGCAAATATTTTGTTAAGTACTTACTTGATATATGTGTGTTTTTGATTATTGTAGGGATGGGAAGAACATGTGTTTATGTTCATCATGTGGATAAAGAGGCCTTTTTGAAAGGCAATGTTGAGCCGGACCCGGATGAGCTTGACATGGTGTTTGAGAGTAGTTCTAGCTATGCGGATGTCTTGGAACAAGTGAGGAAGGATTTGAATTGGATGGACCCAAGTGACGTTGTTGAGTTCGAGGGAAGGCATAATGTTGGTTTTGGAATGCACATCCGTTGGAAGACAATGCGTGTGAACTCGGAGCAACGTTGGGTTGCATACAAGGAGACGGTTGCGGAATCTCTAGACAAGGCTCTTGAGTTATTTGCCTCCAAGAAGGTTGAGTCTAGTTTGCATTTGGATTTGAACCGGAACCCCTCCCCGTTGGTTGCTAGTACTCCCCACCCATGAACCAAGTTCAAGCTAGTGAACCTCATTTGACGCAACAAGTTTGGCCAACATTGAGCCCGGTTTCAAACAACCAAAATGAAGCTTTTGAAGAGGACAATTATGAGTACGAGGAGGATGACAACGAAGTTGATCTCCATGACAACAATGTGGGTGATCTCGAGCAATATCATGTGCAAGAGACAATGGACCAATCCATCCCTTTTTCTCGTGCATATGCATCGGACTCCGATGACGATGGTCCCGATGAAGAAGTTGATGAGGAGGGGTTCACGCCGAAGGAGGCCCAAGCATTTAAGAAGGTATTCAGGCGGGATCACAAGACACCATTGTTCAAGGATCTTAGTCTCGCGGATGAAGCCGTTGTAGATGGTGGCAAATGTATATCTCTTGGAGCTAGGCCAAGTTCTCACCATGATTTGGAAGACGGCAAGAACGGGATATATCCCGGTTGTGAGTTTCAATCCTTCTTGGAATTGAAGATGTGGCTCGACAACTACTCGGTTACGCATTATCGTCCACATAAAGTGGCCAACTCAGACGTCAATGTGCGTTACACGGTTAAATGTGAAGTGCCAAGATGTCCATGGATTGTGCGTGCAAGGCCATGGAAAGGAGGTCCTGTAGGGGAACGCGACAGAAAACGAAAATTTTCGGTGTAGCGAGCACGCCCAGAACCACTATGGAGACTGCATACAAGGTTTGATCTGATCCGTACCGACTCGAAGCGCAACGGAAGAAGAGTCGGTGGTGATCGTTGGTGCAGATCCCCGCAGCTAGGATTTACAACCTCCCAACCGCGAGGATGTACTCCCTCGTCGGACAGCCCTTCGGGAGGCGGTCGGACAGTCCCCCGGACGATGTCGCGGACAGCCCTTCGGGAGGACCCTCAAAACTCAAACAGAGACTCGGACAGCCCTTCGGGAGGACACATGAACAGCCCCTCGGGCAAAAGACCGAAACTACGACCTCTCTACGGGGTTGCACACATCCGGTGTCAGCTATCCGGCAGGGCTTCGCCGTCCAGAACTAGTTCCTGCCGGAACCCAGACAGTCTTTCGGCTCTACGAAACTCTTTTCATGGGAGGGAGAGAAGAAGCCAGATAATGCATGGCATGTGTATGAGAGCAAGGATGAGCTTATGGGCAGCCCACTCACCTCCTATTTATAGGAGGAGCAAGGGGTAGAGGAAAGACCAAAAGGACCTTCCTAGGATCTTTCCACCACATGCCACATAAGGGTGTGTAGAACATATCCACCATGAGGTGGAAGGACACCTCAAGGAGGGCCCCCCATGCCATGGCCGAAATTGTGCAGCCCCTTTGGGGGGCTCCACCTCCCTTTCACACACCAAAAGTGGTTTTCTTCTAGAAGAAAAACCCCATTTGCAAATCAGCCCAAAAAGTGCTTTTCACTATTCATGATGACATTTTTCAGCCTCCGTTCGAACTGAAAATATTTATGTGGGCTTAGAACATTTCCAGTACCCACTAAAATAATTTTCAACGCGTTCTGGAACAATTCCAGTTTAGTGATTTCATCTGCGAAAAGCATCTGAAGTGGTTCCGGCAGCGCCGGAACATTTCTGGTTTTCATCTCGGAAAATTCCCAGAAGTTTCCAGAATGATTCTGGCACCCTCCAAGAATTATCGGGCATGTGCCGAAACCAATTTGACTTTATGGTATCCTCTGAAACAACTTTTCAGTATCACCAGAACTCATCCGGTGACCTCTCTCGTCGGGACTTTTCCGCTGTCTCTGAAAAACTTTTTCCGGAAATTTTCTCTCAGACTCCCTGTCCAGTATTCAGCAGATAGATGACCCTTAAGCGTGTGACCCTATAGGTTCGGTGAAGTATAGACATGACACGGAACCCCTTCCGATCAATGATCAACATCGGAGCCGTGGACACCCATATTGACCCCTATACCCACACGAATGAATATTCGAGTGAACCTCCAGTTGTCGTGTGCTATTCCTATTGCTTCGCGATATGTCACAAATACCCGAGGTGAGATTTATTGCATTCCTGTGGATCAACAATTTGTCCATCATGCAAGTTACCTCGTTACCGGTTTTGTTCTCTTTTCTCGTTTCCGTGTTCCGGCATCCCAGTGATCAAATCACAAGGTGTCTGGCCAGACGATGATGGATACCGTAACACCGAGAGGGCCCGAGTATATCTCTCCATCGTCGGAGGAGCAAATCCCAATCTTGAGCTATCTCGTTACTTGCCATACTTTTCCATGAACCCGTAAGCCGCCGTAATAGCCACCCAGTTACGGATGATGTTTAACAAACCCCAAAGTGCACGAAGCAAGCATGAAGGAACTCGATACTCTCATGGTCTAAGGAATTATGCAAACATTAACTTCTCTGTGTTATAAACCATTAACTTGTGACGAATGCATCTCATAGCATAACATCAATTTGGGTCGATTCAACACAAGTGTTCTACCAACAATTTGTGCTCTCAAAATTGCCAGCATAGACATGCCCATGATCAGGAAAACAGGATCATCATGCAATACTCGAGCCAGTCATAGAGGCTTGACCAGGAATACATTTTTCCGTTTATTATCCCACACGTGCACATGAGTTTCCCTCCAAGCCTCGTTTTATTGTAGACTTGAGAATCATTGCAGTTATAGCATGGAACATAAACTTTCATTACAAACCAGGAGATACAAAATAACTGATATTACTGCCTCTAGGGCATATCTCCTACAGGTCCCACTTGGCGCATAGTAAGTTGTACACCAAGTCACATGTGCCGACACAAGAATGCGGATGGCGAGCTTGTGTACCAACAACACAGACAACTCATGTCCGAGTTCATTGCTCACAGTGTCATTGACCTTGTGAAAGCCATCTTTCATTACAAGGTGAAGTACGGCAAGGCATGGAAGGCGAAGCAAGCCGCATTCAAGATGTTGTATGGCAATTGGGAGGAAGCATACAACCGACTCCCTAGGTTGTTGTTAGCTATGGCTGCCACAAACCCAGGCATGGTTCACGTGGTTGAGCCTCATGGGCACCAAACATTGATTCACAACGGGAGGACCGTCCGAGTAATTGGCCGTGCATTTTGGGCCTTTGAGCAATGCGTGAGGGCTTTTGAGCATTGTCGGCCCGTCATCGCCATTGATGGCACGTTCTTGACAGGACAATACAAGGGCACTTTATTGGTTGCAATAGCAAGTGATGCCAATAACCGGGTGTTGCCTTTGGCTTTCGCTTTGGTTGAGGTGGAGAACAATGATAACTGGGAGTGGTTCTTGCGTCAATTGAGAACAAGGGCATTACCGGCTAAAAGGGAAATTTGTGTCATATCGGATCGCCATCCAGGAATTCTAAATGCGGTGGTGGTTGACATTCCCGGACATACAAAGTTGCACCATCGATGGTGCATGAGGCACTTTTGTGCAAACTTCTATAGGGCATGTGGTATCAAGGAGTTGGCCGATGATCTTCAAGATTGTTGTCTCGCTTTCTCCGACAAGCGGTTTGCCACATTGCTCAATGCATTGCTCAGACACAAGAAACTTGACCCCGGTGGTTTCGAATTTCTCAATAAGAACATTGTCGAAAGGAATATGTGGGCACGTGCGTTCGATGAAGATGGCCGGAGGTACGGTCAAATGACAAGCAATATGGCAGAATGCTTCAATAAGGTGCTCAAGGGTGTACGTGCATTACCCGTGATGGCAATAGTTCAATACACATTTGACAAGATGAATGCATAATTTTTAAAGTACTCAATGGAGACGGATAAGCAGATTGCTGGTGAGAACAAGGAAAAGCACAAGTACAATTTCCCACCAAAGGTTGAAGAATGGTTGGAATTTCAATCACGAAAGGCAGACTCCGAAGAAGCTGTACTATATGACGACAACGATTGGATGTATGAAGTGAAAGAGCCTGGAGGAACCACAAACGATGGCCACCAACACGGAGGCCGGGCTTTCAAGGTCTCCCTAACACGGTGTGATTGCACTTGTATGAGGCCATCCTTGCTTCATCTCCCATGCTCACACTTGTTAAACGCATCTCGTGTTAGGAATGTGGACCTCAATCACCCTCTTACCGTGCGGGAGTCCGAGTTCTCAATCATGACTGTCAAGAATACATGGGCTCCCCGGTTTCAGCCATACTTGGACCAATCACAATGGCCGGAGTATCATGGAGTTCAACTATGGCCGGACCCAGAATTGAAGGTCGTTAGACGGGGAAGACGTCAGACAAAGCGTCTTAGAGGTGACATGGACGGATGGGGCCGTGGTACCGGTCGAGAAACCGGCACCGGCCAATTCCAAGAGCCTCGTGAGCACTCCCGTTGTGGGGATTGCAATGGTGGGGGACACAACACAAGAACTTGTACCAAACCAAGAAAGAGATCAAAGAAAAATGATGCAAGCACTAGCCAAGCAAACGGTAGCCAACCAAGTCAAACAAGTGCCCAAGTGCCAAACCAATCAAATCAACCAAGCCAACGAGGAACTAGGCAACAAAGAGGGAGTCAACTAGGTCTTAGAAGAGGCCGTGGTGGTGGCACAGGCCGTGGTGACGGTCTTGGCCGTGGTGTTGGTAGAGGCCGTGGTGATGGTCTTGGCCGTGGTGATGGTGGTAGAGGCCGTGGTGACGGACTTGGCCGTGGTTGTTAGTAGAGGGACGTGGGGGATGGGTAGGGGCCGTGGTGTGGTTTGATGGTGGGTAGAGGCCGTGGTGGTGGTGGTAGAGGCCGTGGTGGTGGTCTAGGCCGTGGTGGTGGTAGAGGCCGCAGTGGTGGTAGAGGCCGTGGTGATGGCCTAGGCCTTGGTGGTGGCTATGGCCGTGGTGGTGATCTTGCCCTTGGCGGTGGTCGTAGTGGAGGAATGTTTTCTTGGCTCAATGGACCATTGTCGTATGTGACTTACTATTATCTTGTTATTTATGTTGTCATTGTCATTTTGCATAGTGTGACTAACTATTAAGTTGCCATTTTCTTAGGTATGGCAACAATGAAGGGGGTGGAGGACACGGAGGGGGGAGGTGAGATGTCGGGGTGGTGGGAGTCGGAAGAAGAAGAAGAAGAAGAGAGGACCTTGCTCGACGCAAAATGTGTGCTACTATGTGACCTTGTGAACCAAAATGTGTGGTACTATGTGCTATGAGTCCTAAATGTGTTTTAGACAAATCTATGTGCTATAACTCCTTTATGTGTGTATGACTATGTGATTTGGACTACTCTATGTGCTATGTCTTCTTTCTGTGTTTTGGACTACTATATGTGATATCACTTATGATTATGTGACATCTATGTGAACCACAATACATAAACAGCACTTGGTATTTGAAAACAGCAGATAGTGCAGCGCCCCGCATATGGGCGCTGCACTGTATAGTGCAGCACCTTACACTTGGGCGCTGCACCGTGACTTAGAAATTTTTGGGCTTGAAAAGCTACTGGACACTTTCTGTTGCTCTCTGGACTGGCATGTCCAGATGTGCAGCGCCTAAGGGAGAGGCGTCACACTATACAGTGCAGCGCCTCTCCCTTAGGCGCGGCATATCTGGACATGCCAGTCCACAGAGCAATAGAGCACTTCCAGTAGGTTTGCCATTCCAAAAAATCGCTAAGTCTGGGTGCAGCGCCTAAGGCCTAGGCGCTGCACCCAGACTTAGCGATTTTTTGGGTGGCAAAGCTACTGGACACTTTCTGTTGCTCTCTGGACTGGCATGTCCAGATGTGCAGCGCCTAAGGGAGAGGCGCTGCACTGTATAGTGTGACGCCTATCCCTTAGGCGCTGCACATCTGGACATGCCAGTCCAGAGAGAACAGAAAGTGTCCAGTAGCATTTCCAGCAGTGCAGCGCCCATGGGGCTAGGCGCCCTCACTTAATGTGTAGCGCCTAGATCTTAGGCGTTGCACATATGGACATCTCTGCACCCACCCACCCACCCCCTCCACCCATCCCCACCCACACACCACCACCACCCCCCACAAACCCGAAGCTCAGTGCCTCCCCTCTGCCCTCCTCTCTCCCCCTCTCAAATCCTTGTCAGATCCGGAGATATTGTCCGTGGATATCGAAGCCAACCCCTCCCTTAAGGTAATCTCCTCCGATCCCCTGGTTTTCATCCATAGGAATTGTCACATTTGATCAAATCTTGCTAGTTTGGGGAAACCCTAGTTTTAGCTTGGATTTGGAAATTTGTGTTGAATCATGTTATGTTTCTTTGCTAATTTGGTATGGTTAGGCTTCATACTATGCTAGGGTTAGGGTTATGTGTGTTTGATGTTGGTGTTAGGGTTATGCTACGGTTAGGGTTGTGGTTATTGTTAAGTGGGGGTTAGGGTTAACCAAGAATTCTTGGTTTTGTAGGCATGGCTTCATCCGGTTCCATGATGAGGCCACCGTGTGCTAACCAAGAAGACATGCCGAACAAGTGGGAGGACGCATCTTTGGACAAGGTAAAGGAGAAAGATGTCAACATCCCGCCATGTTGGTGTGGAGATGTTTGCAAGGTGAAGGTGTCCACCGACCGAAAGAAATCATGGACGGAAGGGCGGAGATATTTTGTATGCCCGAACTATGCTTATGATCGTGCACTTCCAACTAACGCCTATGACCAACCACCGGTAAGCTCAAGAAGTAAAATGTTACTCTCAAATGTGTGTCAACACTAACAAAAATTTTGTATGAGTCACTGCCTCCTCTATGCAAGTACTTCATGTGGATAGATCATGAAGTGCCAGAAGATGTCCAAAAGGACCAATATCAAGATTGTCTTAGGCGGCAGCGACGGTTCGAAGAATCTTTTCGAAGAGGCTTGGAGGAAGAGCGTCGTCAGAAGGAGAGGATAGAGCGGAAGAAACAAGAGGAGAGGGCACGCCAAGCGAAACTTGCTCGTGAGGAGGAGAGGGCAAGAAAGCTTGCAAAGGCTCGCGAGGCAAAAGAGGAGGACTCGGCACGTGACAAGAAGGGAAAATGGCCTCGCTCTACTCAGTAGGGACTTTGCTTCGGTGCACTCGTCATGAAACCGGATGTATCCATGCCGTATTTGTCATGAACTTTCTTCTAGGGCAAGATGCCATTTGTAGTCAACTATGTCGTACTAGGCAAATTTCTCATTTCTAATGAATGTGTCGTGAACTATGTCGTAGTAATGTTTGAATTGTCTTAAGTGATGAACTCATCGGCATAAAATTTGTGTTTGTTCAAATTGCTGTGATGCTCAAGTTATTGTAAGTGTTGTGATGTTCCGGTGAATTGAAATTGTTGTCAACTTTGTTTTTGCAGTAAACAGCAGTGCAGCGCCCAGAGCACAGGCGCTGCATTATACAGTGCAGCGCCCAAGGTAGAGGCGTCACACAGTATAGTGCAGCGCCTTAGTGTTGGGCGCTGTAGTGCTGTTAACTGCTAAACTGCAGAAACAGATGCAATTTTGGCTGCAAACTGAACTCACAAGTATGAATGTAGTGCTGTAAACTGCAGAAACTGAACAAAGATAACTAATAACTTGAACATCACATCATTTAGGACAATTCAACATTACTACAAGTTCGCAAACACAAGTAACACACTAGTAAGAATTCACCAACATATGACATAACCTCACAAGTTCATCAACCTAATGTAACGGCTACAAGAGCACTTCCATAGTAAAAAACACAAGCACTAATGCTTTCCACGCGTGTTCCTGGTGCCATGCCTGGAGGCAATCTTTTTCTTCCTGTTAGGACGAGCCTCCTCTTCCTCCACTTCCTCCTCCGCCTCATCATCCAAGCTAGCCATCCGCGAGGTCCCTACGACCACCTTTGGGTTGCCTCTGTTGTCAAAGTCGGTGGGCGTGTACCGGCGTATGGGCTGCCTAGGCTTCAACATATATGCGGACCGAACTTGAGCGTCCGCCAAACATGTCATCATCAAGCTCATGGCCCTATCACACAATCAAACAATATGGTAAAGACCGGCGTCGTAATCAAGTGAGAATCACATCTAAAGGATTAGTCATACCTTTTGGGTGACCACACCCTCATCATCCAGATAAGCATATGAGGAACTCACATCGTCCCCCTGATGGTGAGATAAGGGGTCTGATGGTGTACCAGACCTAGAGGCAGATGGTTCATCAAATTCGGGATCACGGCAACCGAGAAGATTCGATAACCGCCTTAACTTCTTGGCCTGACGCTGTAACATGGACAAGTGTATAAGATATCAAACTCCGCAACATATGTAACAAGGACACCTGAATGCGATATGTACCTTGAGGAATGCTCTTAGTGAACCATCATCATTGCCTTCTCCAACCGGTGTCTTCTCCAGAATAGACTGGCTTTTATCAGCTGCTTTCTTGATCTCGTTGCGCTGCGGATGAGAACGAATGAACACGTTAGCCATTCAAACATGTGTAATACGGCCAACGGGGAAGTAAAGAAGGGAACACTTTACCACATAGTTAATCATCGGAACAGCAGGGACTCCTTGCCCTTCCCTGACATCTTTGTTGTACCGCCGCTTCGATACATCCTCAAAGTTTACGGGCTCTTCAAGAATATCATCGTTGTATGCCGGCGGGCATATCTCAACTCGAGCATTTTCAAGAAACCATCGTAGGTAGTTATCGAAAGCAAGTGAGCTATGCACACGAAGCTGGCCGCGTGCACTGTTACGAGCTTGCTCCACACAAAGATTGAACCGGGTAACATACGATGCATGATGCTTGTCCCAGTCCTTTATCTTCTGCTACTTTCTCCTGTCCAACCTGCATGGTACAAAACCAAACATTAGCACAATCAAGAAGGAGTGGCGATGCTTAGTCAATACGGTTCATGCTATCTTACCTATGAAGTGCTTTGTCCGTGTCCACCCATTCCGACGGGTGAGGCTGGAACAGACCAAACTGACGAAACACGCGATGTGGCAAATGAAACTCAACCGCCCAGTTGCATATCAGTGGGCACCGCATAAGCCAGAGATCCCTATCCCGCAAGCACATCGGGTTGATGGCAAACTCCTCGGTGTACCCAAGTCTGTCATCGGCGCCATATGGCTGCCATACCACCTATGAAATAGGACAACAATGCAAAATTGATGACTATTTTTCAGGCAAGCATGAGAAATGACTGAAGTAATGACCTCGTTACCTGCTCAGGCGTAATCGTGTCCAACTCGGCAATGTACTTTTGGTACATGAGATTGACATCGTTCGTCATCTCGGATACCACATCCCACTTGTAAGCCCAAGTGGGGCGCCGTAATTTGCCATCTTCATCCCAAGGATTAAACTTGACGCTCTTCGGGCGTCCAACAGGCAGACGCTCCCAGCTCCATACAGAAAGCAGAAGCATATTACCACCAATGCCTGCACTACCTGTGATCCTGCAACAAGCATCGTCCAGCTGCATATGAAAGAAAACAATGTTAACTTGACAGCAAGGTTGCATTGCTAATGAAGAAATGACTTGATAGCAAAACAAACCAACTACCTGTCGGTACAAGTAAGCAAGAGTCGCTGAACCCCAGCTCCATCCGCTATCGAAGACGGTCAACGCCTTCAACCACATCCATGGAGCGTTCTTGCCTGTGGAGTCAGGAAACAAAGTGCTCGAGACAACGTACCACATATAGACACGAGCATGTGTCTGTATCACATCATCAGTGGCATCCGCAGGGCAATGTGCAAAGTTCCTTTGAATCCACGTGAAAGCAGCTCCGGCTGCTTTCCTTTCCTTCTTCTTCTGCTCTTCTCCCTCCTCTACATCAGCCTCAGCCTCGGTAGGAGCCATACTGATAAGAGCAATCATCTGCTCGCGCCACCCATCAGAATCGGTGCTGAAACATAGAGGCCTCTCGTCGATAGGAAGCCCGCTGATCAAGGCGACATCCTCGAGCGTCACGGTCATCTCCCCAGTCCGAAGATGGAAACTGTGCGTCTCCGGCCTCCACCGATCAGCAAGAGAGGACACCAGTGGTGCGTTGAGGTTCGGCATGGACCGGCTGACCAACTGAATCCACAGGAGGAGTCCTGCCTGCTGGATGTAGGGTGTGTACCGCTCATCGTAGGGCATGGCAGGACCAGAGACCCCGTGATACCGAATCTTCAGAGGTTTAAGCTTCTGCAAAAAAAAGTAATGACAAATCTTAGGGCATGTCAATTTCAACTAAAGGCAAATTTGCAAAATATTTAGATTACTCATTATTACCATCTCCTTCTCGCGCATCATGTAGGCCCGGTGTCGTGTGTCGTAGGCATCGTCAAGAAGCCAAACCATCCTTACAAAGTTCAAACAATAAACATATATGAGTTCATCTTCATCTCAAATATCGGCATACACTAAACATCTCATATGTGTTCAACTACAAGAATCTCAACATGTCCTTCTCACACAATGAATAAATGATTGTAAATTCTCATATATATCTCGTATGTCATATGTGTTCAAATAAACTCAACATCTCATATTTCAAATAAACTCAACATCTAATATATATCTAAAAAACTGAACATCTCATATATATCTACAAAACTCAACATCTCATAGTTATCTACAAAACTAGGCATCTCATATATATCTAAAAAAACTAAACAATCTAGGGTTTCACTAACAAGAATCATATATTGTGAACTAAAGAACAATACTAGGGTAGTACCACTATGACTACACATCCTAAATCAAGCAAATCAAGGGTTCCACCAAATCTTGGACAAATCTCTAAAATGGCAACAAATTTACGGAGGAAAAGAAAGGGAACGAAGGAGTTTACCTAGTAGGAGGGATTGGAGGGGAGATCGATCCAAGGATCAAATCTTCAGATCTGAGAGGGATGGGGGGGGGGGGGGGGGGATCCGATGGGGCGCCGCCGCCGCTGCTCTCTGTCCAAAGAGCAACTTCCTGGAGAGGGGTAAGAACTGCCTGGTCGGGCTGGGCCGATGCGCTTAAGTCACTGTGCAGCGCCCAATCGCTAGGCGCTGCACATTACAAGTGTGGCGCCTATGCGTTGGGCGCTGCACGGCTGGCTGTGGGGCCGCCCCTGGCCTCGGCCTGCCACGCTGGCCGGGCATGCGACGCCTAAGGCAACGGCGCTGCATAGTGTAATGCAGCGCCCGGCTGTCGGGCGTCACACAAAATGGTGTATTATGTGAAATTTTTTCGAAACCAGGTCAGATCGTGATTTGATTTCGTCCTCAGGTCAAATATGTGATTTCTGCCCGTAACGAGAATACGTTTTGCATGAGCTGCGCGACAGGGTGGCCTTGGCGTGTGGGGCCTCCTGTCGACCCGCCGGTGGAGCATGATGGTGACATGGCGATACACCACGCAGTACGTTGGGTGGCGTAGGAATATCTGTATACTAGTCGTAGCATGCAGGAGTATCGCGTTGGAGGTTGGTGCCGACAGCAAGACGGACAGACACCGCGGTCAAGGCAATGGAGAATCAGCAGCAGGAGCATGTCTCGCTTCTCTCAAGGCCACTGAGACACTCCCCGATCCTCTGTGCTTGCCTACTCCCTGACCAACACTGAATAGGCACGCTTCGGATCCCTAGCACAGCACAGTATAGCTAGCAGCCTAGGAAAATACGCCTTGGTTCCAGTGTGTGTATACACCCTATATGGTTTTTTTTAATAAAAAAAGGTTCAGAATTTTTTTAATAAACTTGACTTTTTTTGCACTAGTATATAAATTTTCGCAAACAAAACCTCAGCATTGACTTCAGGGCACAAAATAATATATTGCTATACACAAGTCACTATTCACACTAGTTTGACCAAAAAAAATTCATGAAGTCAACGAGTTTTTTTATTATGTGGAATTTTTTTACCAGTACAATGGAAGATCAAGTTTATTTCAAAAATATTTTCAGAATTTTTTGACTTTTTTAATTTTAATTTTCATATAGGATGTATATACACCCATAGACCAAACGTCCGAGCCCTAGAAGCCTAGCACTAATCCATATACTTCCTCCCTTCAGGTTTATTATAACCCTCTCAGCTATTGAGTGCTGCTACCTTAGATTTGACTAACAAAATATATGTTATCACTAACAGAAATCCGAGGGTCACATGAAACATAGTGCAGAAAGAAATGACCCTCTTTATAGCATCTACAACCAGATTTGGCAAATCTGACCATCTACACATTCACGATTGCTTTCAGATGCTGTCCGGGTGTGTCTGCACCAAGCCCTCATCTGTGCATGCATGCATCCACACCCTCTTTGTTTCTCCCTATATATCCAGCCACATGCGTGTATTGGTGCCGATGAAGAGAGAAAAGGAATAAACAAAGAGGGAAAGTGTTCTGGGTGGTCCAAATCCAACGTGGCGGAATGACGAAACACGCCGGAGCACCTTCATATCCGCCCTATATTGGCCGGATATGAGAGTTCACGGACAACTCGGACAT
Source organism: Thinopyrum elongatum (assembly GCA_011799875.1). Taxonomy (NCBI): domain Eukaryota; kingdom Viridiplantae; phylum Streptophyta; class Magnoliopsida; order Poales; family Poaceae; genus Thinopyrum; species Thinopyrum elongatum. Next base: position 522,829,984 of record CM022297.1, on the reverse strand, counting down.
ATGAGGACAATTTGAGGGGGTCGGTTGTATGACTTATTCCACTGGTAGAAAAACGACTTTACGTGAGCCCTATTAGTCCCGGTTTGATAATGGCCCGGTACTAATGTGACCATTAGTCCCGGTTCCAACGGCTAGGGGGCGGGCATCATTAGTCCCGGTTCGTGGCGTGCCTCTAGTCCCGGTTCGTGTCACAAACCGGGACTAAAGGGGTGGTGGCAGCCTTGTGTCAGGCTTGGGCCCCCATGAGCACATTTAGTCCTGGTTCGTGTCACAAACCGGGACTAGAGGTGCATCTTTAGTCCCGGTTTGTATAACCAAACGGAACTAAAGATATCACTATATATAGTGCTTCGTCCAGCCCGAGCCGAAGCCCTATGTTTTCCCCCTTTCCTCTCCTCTCTGTTCTTCCTCTTGCTCGAACTCACCTCCATTTTTTGCCAAAATTTGTCAAGATTTGAAGGCACCCCATCCATCCAAGTGTTCACAAAGGTTAGCAACTTTTATCCTTTCATCTCTCATTGGTAAATTAGCTCTTGCCCTGCTCTATAAGTATAGTGATTTGTGGGTTTTAGTTTGGGAGTAATTATATCTGGTAGTTTATTTGATTTATATGCAATTTGAGCTCAAATTAACTTCTTAGTTTGCATATGTAGGTGTGGTTTACTTAGTGCCTTCCCGTCCCCATCCTAACCATCGTCGATTGCCCGCACCGTCCCGTCGCCGTCACCACCTTGGTGAGCCTCTTGTTCTTATCCTTTTTATATAAAAAAATCATGTTTGTGTGATTTGGATAGTTACTTGTATAATTTTCTTACCGGTATGGTTGTTTGTTATACATAGTGCCACGGTTTTGATATCCGTCCCTGTCGGCCCTCGTCCGGTTTATGATTCGGATGTGGTATATTCTCTTTTATAACTATTTGTTGCATTTCGTGTTTATGACAATTATGCCCATCAAGTGCCCATCAAGTTGACATAGATATTTTTATCTAGGAGGTATGTGAACTGGAAATTGCAACCGAACCTCTTGTCGAGAAGTTAAATTTAGTTGAAAAAGAAAATGAGTATTTGAAAGAAAAATTGAAAAGAATTGAAGAAGAGAAGTGAATGAAATATGCCCTAGAGGCAATAATAAACTTGTTATTTTATATTTCCTTATTCATGATAAAGGTTTATTATTCATGCTAGAATTGTATTGATCAGAAACCTAAATACATGTGTGAATACATAAACAAACATCGTGTCCCTAGTGAGCCTCTACTTGACTAGCTCGTTGATCAAAGATGGTTAAGGTTTCCTAACCATGGACATGAGTTGTCATTTGATAACGGGATCACATCATTAGGAGAATGATGTGATGGACAAGACCCATCCGTTAGCTTAGCATAATGATCCTTCAGTTTTATTGCTACTACTTTCTTCATGTCAAATACATATTCCTTCGACTATGAGATTATGCAACTCCCGGATACCGGAGGAATGCCTTGTGTGCTATCAAACGTCACAATGTAACTGGGTGATTATAACGATGCTCTACAAGTATCTCCGAAGGTATTTGTTGAGTTGGCATAGATCCAGATTAGGATTTGTCACTCCGAGTATCGGAGAGGTATCTCTGGGCCCTCTCGGTAATACACATCATAAGCTTGCAAGCAAACGACTAAGGAGTTAGTCACGAGGTGATGTATTACGGAACGAGTAAAGAGACTTGCCGGTAATGACATTGAACTAGGTATGAAGATACCGACGATCGAATCTCGGGCAAGTAACATACCGATGGACAAAGGGAATTATGTATGTTGTCATAATGGTTCGACCGATAAAGATCTTCGTAGAATATGTAGGAGCCAATATGGGCATCCAAGTTCCGCTATTGGTTACTGACCAGAGAGGTGTCTCGGTCATGTCTACATAGTTCTCGAACCCGTAGGGTCCGCACGCTTAACATTCGATGACGATATAGTATTATATGAGTTATGTGATTTGGTGACCGAATGTTGTTCGGAGTCACGGATGAGATCACGGACATGACGAGGAGTCTCGAAATGGTCGAGAGGTAAAGATTGATATATAGGACGATGGTATTCGGACACCAGAAGTGTTTCGGGGGGTACCGGGTACTTATCGGGTCACCGGAAGGGGTTCCGGACACCCCCGGCAAAAGATATGGGCCTTATGGGCCAAGAGGGGAAACGAACCAGCCACAAGGGGCTGGTGCGTCCCCCATATGGGCCGGCCTAAGGAAGAGAAGGAAAGGGGAGAATGGAAATGTAAGTGTGAATTAGGATTCCCACTTCCTTCCCTCTCCCCCCCCCCCCCTCTTTCCTTCCCCCTCCGACATACATGGCAGGGGGGCGCGGCAAGGGCAGGAGCCCAAGTAGGATTCGGACCTACTTGGGGCGCCCCTTGGCCTCTCTCCTCTCCCTCCCACCTATATATATGAGGAGGGGGGCGCCTAGCACACCCCAGACAATTGCCTAGCCGTGTGCGGCGCCCCCCTCCACCGTTTACACCCCCGGTCATATTTTCGTAGTGCTTAGGCGAAGCCCTGCAGAGATCACTTCACCATCACTGTCACCACGCCGTCGTGCTGACGGAACTCATCTGCTACCTCGATGTCTTGCTGGATCAAGAAGGCGAGGGACGTCACCAAGCTGAACGTGTGCAGAACGCGGAGGTGCCGTGCATTCGGTACTTGATCGGTTGAAGCGCGAAGAAGTTCGACTACATCAACCGTGTTGTGAAACACTTCCACTTACGGTCTATGAGGGTACGTAGACACACTCTCCCCCTCGTTGCTATGCATCTCCATGGATAGGTCATTGCGTGTGCCTAGAATTTTTTTTTCTTTTCCATGCAACGATTCCCAACAGTGGCATCATGAGCCAGATCTATGCGTAGATGATATGCACGAGTAGAACACAAAGAGTTGTGGGCAGTGATAGTCATACTGCTTACCACCAATGTCTTGTTTTGATTCGGCGGTATTGTGGGATGAAGCGGCTGTAGGGTAACGCAGCAGAAAACAAAAAATTTCCGACCTACGCACCAGCCCAGGACCACTATGGAGACTGCATACAAGGTTTGATCATTTTCGTTACCGACTCGTAGCGCAGCGGAAGTAGAGTCGATGATGATCGGCGGTGCAGATCCCCGCAGCTAGGATTTACAACCTCCCAACCGCGAGGATGTATACCCTCATCCGCGCCCAGGACAGCCCTTCGGGAGGCGGTCGAACAGTCCCCCGGACGGTGTCGCGGACAGCCCTTCGGGAGGACCTTCGAAACTCAGACGGTCACTCGGACAGCCCTTCGGGAGGACTCACAGAACTCGGACCGTCACTTGGACAGCCCTTCGGGAGGCACTCTCGAACAGCCCCTCGGGCACTAAGATCAAAACTACGACCTCTCTACAGAGTTGCACACATACGGTGTCATCTATCCGGCAGGGCTTCGCCGTCCAGAACTAGTTCCCACCGGAACCCAGACAGCCTTTCGGCTCTACGAAACTCTTTTCGTGGGAGGGAGAGAGAAGCCAGATCATTGCAATGGCATGTATGTGAGAAGGGATGAGTGTGGAGGGCTGCCCCTCCACCTCTATTTATAGGATAGCCAAGGGGTAAAGATGTCATACAAAAAAAACCCAAAGTACCCCCACTTTATGCCTTTCCACAAAAGAATAAAGATAAAAGGGGTGCCATGTGGAGCTCCAAGGAGCTCCACCATGCTTGGCCGGCCACACCCTTGGGGGACCCCCCAAGGGGGCTTCCTTAGTGCCTAAGGCATTCTAGAAGCCTTTTGGGAAATTCCCAAAAGGTGCTTTCCATAAAATTCCCAAAAAGCACTTTCACTATTCACGACGACATTTTTCAGCGTCCGTTCGAACTGAAAATATTTATGTGGGCTTAGAACATTTCCAGTACCCACTAAAATAATTTTCAATGCATTCTGGAACAATTCCAGTTTAGTGATTTCATCTGCGAAAAGCATCTGAAGCGGTTCCGGCAGCCCCGGAACATTTCCGGTTTTTCTTCCAGAAAATTCCCAGAAGTTTCCAGAATGATTCTGGTATCCTCCAAGAATTATCAGGCATGTGCCGAAACCATTTTGACTTAATGGTATCCCCTGAAACAGCTTTTCAGTTTCACCGGAACTCATCCGGTGACCTCTCTCTGCGGAACTTTTCCGCTGTCCGAAACTTTTCGGTGTCCGAAACTTTTTCGATGATTTTCTCTCAGACTCCCTGTCTAGTATTCAGCAGATAGATGACTCTTAAGCGTGTGACCCTATAGGTTCGGTGAAGTATAGACATGACACGGAACCCCTTCCGATCAATGATCAACATCGGAGCCGTGGACACCCATATTGACCCCTATACCCACACGAATGAATATTCGAGTGAACCTCCAGTTGCCGTGTGCTATTCCTGTTGCTTCGCGATATGTTACAAATACCCGAGGTGAGACATGTTGGCATTCCCGTGGATCAACAACTTGTCCACTATGCTAGTTACCTCGTTACCGGTATTGTTCTCTTTTCTCATTACTGTGTTCCGGCATCCCTGTGATCAAATCACCCTGTGTCTGGCAAGACGATGATGGATACCGTAACACCGAGAGGGCCCAGAGATATCTCTCCATCGTCGGAGGAGCAAATCCCAATCTTGAGCTATCAAGTTACTTGACATACTTTCCCATGAACCCGTAAGCCGCCGTAATAGCCATCCAGTTACGGATGACGTTTAACAAACCCCAAAGTTCATGAATCAAGCATGAAGAAACTCGATACTCTCATGGTCTGAGGAATTATGCAAACATTAACCATCTCTATGTTATTAACCATTAACTTGTGACGAATGAATCTCATAGCATAACATCAAACGGGTCGATTCAACACAAATGTTCTTATAACATTGTGCCCTCAAAGTTGCTGGCATAGACATGCCCATGATCAGGAAAACAGAACCATCATGCAACACTTGAGCCAGTCATAGAGGCTTGACTAGGAATACATTTTATCGTTTATTATCCCACACGTGCATATGAGTCTTCCTCCAAGCCTCGTTTTATTTGTAGACTCGAGAATCATTGCAGTTATAGCATGGAACATAAACATAATTATGAACAGGGAGATAATCAATAACATTTATTATTGCCTCTAGGGCATATCTCCTACAGACTCCCACTTGCACTAGTGTCAATAATCTAGTTAATGCTAATGCACTTCACACCTGTGGCACACCGGTGTAAATATGCTTCGCATGTGGTATAGCCTGATGTCCAACGGATCTGACGACTTCAGCTCCGTGTGTATCTTTGCGTATCCTCGCGTTTTTACGCTTTCACAAAATTCATATTTTGCGTGGACTTGGCTTTGTATGTATGTGAATCACAGGTCGAACCTGGATTCCTCAGACTGAGTTATGGAGCAACTACCCACAGTAGTGTCCCATTGACAAAAGCCATCTTGGAACCATACTAAGTTCATGAATGAACTATATGATTCAACATCTTCTTTGTCGCTTTAAAAGCGGCAACATACTTCGCCTCTATTATAGAATTCGCCACAGTAACTTGTTTGAACAAATTCCAACTAACTGTGCCACCAGATTGTGTGTTACACAAAACCCTCAATTTAAATCGAAAATCGCATGGAGCATGGATGAAGACTGTATCGATGTAACCTTTTACAACGAACTCTTCATGATCTCCGCTTGCGAGAAAACATGTCATCAGTGCTATTATAGTACTCAATGACCCTTTTTCACTGTTGTCCCATGATCAGTACTTTTGATCACTTTGGTATCTATACTCGCAACAACTTTGGGAGTATTGGACATATCTGGTTTGTTTTTACATACCATGGAATACATGATTAATCGAAACACAAGAGTGTGTGGAATCTCCATCATGTATTTTGCTCATCAGTGTTTTGGGACACCGAGTCTTGCAAAAACTCTTTCCATGTGACTTCGGCAAGAATCACTCCTTGACGTTTTTAATGCTAAAAGGTCTTAGCATCTTGTCAATATGTATCTTTTCTCAGCCCCATTAGGTAAATCTATCTCCATAGATCATCATGCCTAATATAAAGGCTATTTAGCCCAAGCACTTCATCGAAAAACTATTTTCAAATGAAGTCCTAATTCGTGTCAAGAAATTTATTTCCAATTAACAATGTGTCAAGCACACAACGTTTTTTTTTTTAGAAATTTATTATGCTCCCACTTACTTTCTTGAATCACAAGCATCTTCGTTACCCATTGATGAAGTCAAACCCTTTTGACCATTTCATCAAAACACGAAGATTCCAACTCCATTATGCTCTCTTCTGTCCATTGCTGGAACTCTGAAGTTTGCACACTCACTAGCATCCTCTGGAATGACAAAATACCTTGGACTGTAACACATGCAAGTCCTTGGTTTCATTTCCATCATATGGAAATCCTATTGTCATCCATGTTTCATATCTCATGACTGAAATATGTATTAATTGCTAGTTCAACCCGAACTGACTTTAAGCATCGCTACGGTGAAACAACCTCATCGCAGTCAACTCCTTGAACTTGTTATTTCAACAAGTCGAGCTTTATGGATAAAACATTTTTATCCGTATCAGTTTTAAGTTCCATAAATATTCGTTAGACTCTAAGTCTTCCGAAAGGTGTATCAAGGTTTTAATCTTGAATCACTTATATGGAAACTAACTCGGGTTGTATTGGCATTCAGCCAATTTCGGAGTCAGGGCCCATCAACGCTTCCTTGTGTATCGTAGGTATACTGTTGTTTGACAACAATATCTCGTCTGCGCACCTGAGAGGTTTGCACGAGCCTTGCCTACGTGGTTTAGCTGCAAGTTTGACCGAAGTCCATACATTTTATTGTAGAGACTTCCGTATCAGTCGCAGTAGGAAACACTGGAATTACTTCCAAGGTCTCTTTCCTTTGACCTGATGACGGAGATACTGGTTATCTCGTCGAGTTGCATTATTCTCCCACTCACCTTTTTGAAAGAACCATTTTCTTCAAAAAGCATACCGTTCTTTGTGGCAAACCTATTTGCCTCGGTATAGTGAGGGAGGAATACCCAATTTCTTGGGATAACCTACAAAGTAGCACTTGTCTGATTTGGAATAGGTTTGTAACCTTTTACACAAGCCCCATATTCCAAATGTTAAGAAAAGATATAACATGGTTGGGCGTACCATACCATGGTGTCATTTCAACAGACCTGATGGAGCTCTTTTCAGTGTAAAAGCCGCAGTCTCTAAAGCATCACCTTTTAAAAGGGATAATGGCAAATTTATTTATGTCATCTTTGATCTTACCATGTCATAAATGGTTCGATTACATCTTCACGGACTTTTCACTCACAGTGGTGTTCCGGGAGGTGTAAGTTATGAAACTCTTTTCAAAACTCATCAGACATTCGCTAAACTTGTAACTCAAATATTCCTTTCTGCAATCGAATTGTAGAAACAGAATTTTCTTGTTACAATAACTTCTACTTCATTCTTGAAAACCTTTTGAATGAATTCAAAAGATCTAGACTTATGTCTCATCAAGTAAATATACATATATCTACTTGAGTCATTTCTGAAGATAGATAAATCCACTATTTGCAATAACATTTATCGGACTACATACATCAAAATGTATGAACACCAATAAGTTCTTTGCTCGTTCCTTATGGCCTGTGAACGGTATTTCAGTCACTTTACTTTTCGGAGGAAAGTTGCAAGTGTCAGATGATTCAAAATCAAACGACATTAAAATCCATCATAATAGAATTTATCCATGCGGGTTTCTCCAATGTGACCAAATGCAGTGCCACACTTGTGTGGTATTCTCTTAGTCTTACGACATTTAGCGTCAGTGTTATGGATGTATCATATTACTATCAATATTCATAACATACATCCCATCTTGGATGGAAGTATGGCCCTTCATGTTTATTCATAATACTGAACAACAATTGTTGTTTTTATGAACAACTCTTTTGCAACAAACATTGTGCAATGGGCTAGAGTGTATGAAACTCTAAAATGAATTATGAATGTAAATCCAGAGGTAATATATTATTATCATTATTCATAACATACATCTTATTCATAATGAAAGTATGGCCCTTATGTTATTCATAACACCGAACATAAAAAGTTCTGTTATGAACAACCTTCTTGCAAGATACCTTATGCAAAGGGCTAGAGTGTGAAACTCTAAAATGAATTATGAAAATAAATACATACGGTAATACACCGATGGAAGGTATAGTAACATTTACTATGTTCCCTGTGTATACCTAAACCTCATTCCTGGCTAGTCTTTCATGCCATAGTAGTTCTTACATCGAGTTGCAACAGAAAGCAATCGAGCGGGTATCTTTGTGATTAGCTCGCAATACCCAAGAACTATATCTTTGACTAGCCTTCTATACATCAAAAACTTGTATGACATTCATACATGAGCTGGATATTCCAGTCTTCCTTTTTTCTGCCTTTATACTTCTAACAGTTTAACTTTCAGTATTTCTCCTACTCTCAGAAGAAGCACCCAACTTAAGAGTGGCGTTAGCCCCGGACTTCCTAGGCGTGAAAGTTTCACTAACACCCTTCGGACACTTCCTTTCTCTTTAAGTTGTTGTTTTATTCACCTTTCATCATATGACAGGCGTTCTTCTGGATCCCTCTCCTATCAGTCTAATGCATAGTAAAACTCCTTTACTAATAGTTTGCAAACAAACATTGCTTTGGATATCTCATATCTTTTAGCATTTGTCTGTCTCTGAAAATGATTTTCAGATTCCATGAATATCACATAACTATCCAAACTTTCGAAGTTCGGGTCTCATGGAAGCAAACATATTGCACTTGACTGAAACAGAATTCTAGCTTTTGGATCGAAGGACGACAGTCACATGATCCATAGCATAAGCGAGAGAATACCGAAAGTATGCGATAGGACAAAGTCCTTCTCGGCACTCTTGAGGACAATCCTCACATTACGTTACCAACCGTAAAGTTTTAACCAGATATTTAACAGCTATTCAATTTTAATAGGGAAGGTGGAAACGCGAGCCATAATTCTACAACTATTATGCATATAACACTTAGACAGTGTTCACAATTAATTGCACTGAGAATTAAACAAGATAATTCTACAGTGCGCTCCCACTCAAATCAATATCTCTCATAATTGATTGTGAGTGATTCAAAATCCGCATTTCAATTCAACGCCATTGATGGTAGCATCACTGATGACGAAAATCTCAATCGGTAGGCAAACTTGCCAATCACATCTCTATGTGACTCGTGTTCATCTTTCGATGCGTGTGTTCCGAGCTCATGACTTTCATGCCTGAACTTCAAGACAACCAAGTGATCTCGCTGCGAGGTCTCAACTCACCCGCCTCACACATCGCTAATCGTTCGTACCCATGGTAGCATGTGATACCCCGAAAAGTTAGGTGCCGTGACGGTGCTACACTTGGGAGAACACTAACTACTTGATATTTTTGTGAGAGATCACCCTAATAAAAGCGACTACCGCGCAATCAAGAAGGGTGCATCATAAGGGATAAACATCTCAGGCAATTCATAATAGCATGATATGGTATAGCCCTTTCTGACGGAGAAGTCTTGTATTTCTTCGTCTTCGGCATTCGCGTCGGTGTTCACCTTCACGAAGATTGCCACCACCTTGTCGATGCACCAGATAATATTGCTATCTCTATAGCTAATAAAATAATGCATTACTTAAGGTTGACACGCAGGTCAATAAAGTGACAATCATATGGCTCCAGCCATCATGCCGAATCATGACACGCAGGTCATGTTAATCAATTTACATCATATAGTCATCTCATACATAATCAAATTATTATGAGCACTGCTATACCACATCATATGCACATGCAAACACTCCTGCAAAACCAAGTTAGACGTCTCTAATTGGTTCAAGCAAAAACTTGTTTTTCGTGGCTTCTAAGGTTTCGAAACAAACCGAAGCTACCAACGTCCATCATCAAGTATGATAATTCAAGTCGCTAGATTAACTTAACAGGGTGTATGAAAACCGAGATAATAAAATCTCAAGCCCCATACTAAACTTCGTCATACGCATGACCCCCGTGCAGATCATATCTGCATTGCCCTTTCGTCTGCGAAATTTCATCTTTCTTTTTAACTACGGTGGAATTCAATGAACTGTTAGCACTTCGTTGATCAATCAGGATCGCGGATTGCCAGAACATTGAAACTCCACCATGCTGTTATCAAGATCAGAAATATGCAAATTCCAGGGAAGCAACAAGAACCTCGGGTAACAGATTTCATCTGCTACCCGCACAAAAAAATTTCAGTAATAGAACTCATCTACTACCTAATTATATTGTGCAACACCCATACATCACTATGTATTCTAGATCGCAACCTGCATCTACGCATAGCACGGCTCTTGATGCCACTGTAGGGTAACGCAGCAGAAAACAAAAAATTTCCGACCTACGCACCAGCCCAGGACCACTATGGAGACTGCATACAAGGTTTGATCATTTTCGTTACCGACTCGTAGCGCAGCGGAAGTAGAGTCGATGACGATCGGCGGTGCAGATCCCCGCAGCTAGGATTTACAACCTCCCAACCGCGAGGATGTATCCCCTCGTCTTCCCTTCAGACAGCCCTCCGGGAGGCGGTCGAACAGTCCCCCGGACGGTGTCGCGGACAGCCCTTCGGGAGGACCTTCGAAACTCGAATGGTCACTCGGACAGCCCTTCGGGAGGACTCACAGAACTCGAACCGTCACTTGGACAGCCCTTCGGGAGGCACTCTCGAACAGCCCCTCGGGCACTAAGATCGAAACTACGACCTCTCTACAGAGTTGCACACATACGGTGTCATCTATCCGGCAGGGCTTCGCCGTCCAGAACTAGTTCCCACCGGAACCCAGACAGCCTTTCGGCTCTACGAAACTCTTTTCGTGGGAGGGAGAGAGAAGCCAGATCACATCTTGGCATGTGTATGAGAGCAAGGGATGAGGTTTGTGGGCAGCCCACTCTCCTCTATTTATAGGAAAGCCAAGGGGTAAAGATGTCATACAAAAAACCCCAAAGTACCCCCACTTTATGCCTTTTCATAAAAGAATAAAGATAAAAGGGGTGCCATGTGGAGCTCCAAGGAGCTCCACCATGCTTGGCCGGCCACCCCTTGGGGGCCCCCCCCAAGGGGGCTTCCTTAGTGCCTAAGGCATTCTAGAAGCCTTTTGGGAAATTCCCAAAAGGTGCTTTCCATAAAATTCCCAAAAAGCACTTTCACTATTCACGACGACATTTTTCAGCGTCCGTTCGAACTGAAAATATTTATGTGGGCTTAGAACATTTCTAGTACCCACTAAAATAATTTTCAATGCGTTCTGGAACAATTCCAGTTTAGTGATTTCATCTGCGAAAAGCATCTGAAGCGGTTCCGGCAGCCCCGGAACATTTCCGGTTTTTCTTCCAGAAAATTCCCAGAAGTTTCCAGAATGATTCTGGTATCGTCCAAGAATTATCAGGCATGTGCCGAAACCATTTTGACTTAATGGTATCCCCTGAAACAACTTTTCAGTTTCACCGGAACTCATCCGGTGACCTCTCTCTGCGGAACTTTTCCGCTGTCCGAAACTTTTCGGTGTCCGAAACTTTTTCGGTGATTTTCTCTCAGACTCCCTGTCTAGTATTCAGCAGATAGATGACCCTTAAGCGTGTGACCCTATAGGTTCGGTGAAGTATAGACATGACACGGAACCCCTTCCGATCAATGATCAACATCGGAGCCGTGGACACCCATATTGACCCCTATACCCACACGAATGAATATTCGAGTGAACCTCCAGTTGCCATGTGCTATTCCTGTTGCTTCGCGATATGTTACAAATACCCGAGGTGAGACATGATGGCATTCCCGTGGATCAACAATTTGTCCACTATGCTAGTTACCTCGTTACCGGTATTGTTCTCTTTTCTCGTTACCGTGTTCCGGCATCCCCGTGATCAAATCACAAAGTGTCTGGCCAGACGATGATGGATACCGTAACACCGAGGGTGCCCAGAGATATCTCTCCATCGTCGGAGGAGCAAATCCCAATCTTGAGCTATCAAGTTACTTAACATACTTTCCCATGAACCCGTAAGCCGCCGTAATAGCCATCCAGTTACGGATGACGTTTAACAAACCCCAAAGTTCATGAATCAAGCATGAAGAAACTCAATACTCTCATGGTCTGAGGAATCATGCAAACGTTAACCATCTCTGTGTTATTAACCATTAACTTGTGACGAAAGAATCTCATAGCATAACATCAATCGGGTCGATTCAACACAAATGTTCTTCTAACACCGTGCCCTCAAAGTTGCTGGCATAGACATGCCCATGATCAGGAAAACAGAACCATCATGCAACACTTGAGCTAGTCTTAGAGGCCAGACTAGGAATACATTTTACCGTTTATTATCCCACACGTGCATATGAGTCTTCCTCCGAGCCTCGTTTTATTTGCAGACTCGAGAATCATTGCAGTTATAGCATGGAACATAAACCTAATTATGAACAGGGAGATAATCAATAACATTTATTATTGCCTCTAGGGCATATCTCCTACAGCGGCCCGGACCAACCTTACATGTCCACGCACATGAGACCGGTTCCACCGACTGACATGCAACTAGTTTTGCATAAAGGTGGCTGGCGGGTGTCTGTTTCTCCTACTTTAGTTGAATCAAATTTGACTATGGACGGTCCTTGAAGAAGGTTAAAACAGCAAACTTGATGAAACACCGTTGTTTTTTTATGCGTAGGTAAGAACGGTTCTTGCTAGAAGCCCGTAGCAGCCATGTAAAACTTGCAACAACAAAGTAGAGGACGTCTAACTTGTTTTTGCAGGGCATGTTGTGATGTGATATGGTCAAGACATGATGTGATATACGTTATTGTATGAGATGATCATGTTTTGTAAGTTATCGGCAACCGGCAGGAGCCTTATGGTTGTCTCTTAATTGTATGAAGTGCAAACGCCATGTAATTGCTTACTTTATCACTATGCGTTAGCGATAGTTGTAGAAGCAATAGTTGGCGAGACGACCACGACGCAACGATGGAGATCAAGGTGTCGAGCCGGTGACGATGGAGATCATGACGATGCTTTGGAGATGGAGATCAAAAGCACGAGATGATGATGGCCATATCATGTCACATATTTTGATTGCATGTGATGTTTATCTTTTATGCATCTAGCATTATAAGATGATCCCTTCACTAAATTTCAAGATAAAAGTGTTCTCCCTGAGTATGCACCGTTAATATAGTTCATCATGTTGAGACACCACGTGATGATCGGGTGTGATAGACTCTACGTTCACATACAACGGGTGTAAGACAGTTTTGCACACGCGAAATACTTGGGTTAAACTTGACGAGCCTAGCATGTACAGACATGGCCTCGGAACACTGGAGACCGAAAGGTCGAACATGAGTCATATAGTAGATATGATCAACATAGAGATGTTCACCATTGATGACTACCCCATCTCACGTGATGATCGGACATGGGTTAGTTGATATGGATCATGTATCACTTAGACAACTTGAGGGATGTTGATTTAAGTGGGAGTTCATTAATAATTTGATTAATTGAACTTAATTTATCATGAACTTAGTCCTGATAGTATTTGCAAATCTATGTTGTAGATCAATAGCTCGCGATATAGCTCCCTTATTTTTGATATGTTCCTAGAGAAAAATAAGTTGAAAGATGATAGTAGCAATGATGCGGACTGGGTCCGTGATCTGAGGATTATCCTCATTGCTGCACAGAAGAATTATGTCCTTGATGCACCGCTAGGTGACAGACCTATTGCAGGACCAGATGCAGACGTCATGAACATTTGGCAAAGCTCGATATGATGACTACTTGATAGTTTAGTGCGCCATGCTTTACGGCTTAGAACCGGGACTTCAAAAACATTTTGAACGCCACGGAGCATATGAGATGTTCCAAGAGCTGAAATTGGTATTTCAGACTCATGCCCGTGTCAAGAGGTATGAGACCTCTGACAAGTACTTTGCCTACAAGATGGAGGAGAATAGCTCAACCAGTGAGCATGTGCTCAAAATGTCTGGGCACTACAATCGCTTGAATCAAGTGGGAGTTAATCTTCCAGATAAGATATTGATTGACAAAGTTCTCTAGTCACTATCACCAAGCTACTAGCACTTCGTGATAAACTATAGTATGCAAGGGATGACGAAAACGATTCCTGAGCTCTTCGCGATGCTGAAATCAGCGAAGGTAGAAATCAAGAAAGAGCATCAATTGTTGATGGTAAACAAGACCACTAGTTTCAAGAAAAAGGGCAAGGGAAAGAAAGGGAACTTCAAGAAGAATGGCTTGCAAGTTGCCGCTCCCATGAAGTAGCCTAAAAGCGGGACCCAAGCCTGAAACTGAGTGCTTCTACTGCAAAGGAAATGGTCACTGGAAGCGGAATTGCCCCAAACATTTGGCGGATAAGAAGGATGGCAAAGTGAACAAAGGTATATTTGATATACAGATTATTGATGTGTACCTTGCTTGTGTTCATAGTAGCCCCTAGGTATTTGATACCGGTTCAGTTGCTAAGATTAGTAACTCGAAACAGGAGTTGCAGAATGAACAGAGACTAGTTAAGGGCGAGGTGACGATGTGTGTTGGAAGTGATTCCAAAGTTGATAAGATCACCATCGCACACTCCCTCTACATTCGGGATTAGGGTTGAACCTAAATAAATGTTATTTGGTGTTTGCGTTGAGCATGAATATGATTGGATCATATTTATTGCAATACGGTTATTCATTTAAGTCAAAGAATAATTGTTGTTCTGTTTACATGAATAAAACCTTCTATGGTCATACACCCAATGTGAATGATTTATTGAATCTCGATCGTAGTGATACACATATTCATAATATTGATGCCAAAAGATGCAAAGTTGATAATGATAGTGCAACATATTTGTGGCACTGCCGTTTAGGTCATATTGGTGTAAAGCGCATGAAGAAACTCCATGCAGATGGACTTTTGGAGTCACTTGATTATGAATCATTTGATACTTGCGAACCATGCCTCATGGGCAAGATGACTAAAACTCCGTTCTTCGGAACAACGGAGCGAGCTAATGACTTATTGGAAATAATACATACCGATGTATGTGGTCCAATGAGTGTTGAAGCACGCGGCGGGTATCGTTATTTTCTGATCTTCATGGATGATTTGAGTAGGTATGGGTATATCTACTTGATGAAACACAAGTCTAAAACATTTGAAAAGTTCAAAGAATTTCAGAGTGAAGTGGAGAATCATCGTAACAAGAAAATCAAGTTTCTACGATCTGATCGTAGAGGCGAATATTTGAGTTACGAGTTTGGCCTTCATTTTAAAACAATGTGGAATAGTTTCACAACTCACGCCACCTGGAACACCACAGCGTAATGGTGTGTCCTAACGTCGTAACCGTACTTTATTAGATATGGTGCGATCTATGATGTCTCTTACCGATTTACCACTATCATTTTGGGGTTATGCATTAGAGACAACCGCATTCACGTTAAATAGGGCACCATCTAAATCCATTGAGACGACACCGTATGAACTGTGGTTTGGCAAGAAACCTAAGTTGTCGTTTCTTAAAGTTTGGGGATGCGATGCTTATGTCAAAAGGCTTTAGCCAGATAAGCTCGAACCCAAATCTGAGAAGTGCGTCTTCATAGGAGACCCTAAAGAAACAATCGGGTACACCTTCTACCACAGATCCGAAGGCAAGATCTTTGTTGCTAAATTTGGGTCCTTTCTAGAGAAGGAGTTTCTCTCGAAAGAAGTGAGTGGGAGGAAAGTAGAACATGATAAGGTAATTGTACCTTCTCTCGAATTGGAGAGTAGCATATCACAGAAAACCGTTCCCGTGATGCCTACACCAACTAGAGAGGAAGTTAATGATGACGATCATGAAACTTCGGATCAAGTTACTACTGGACCTCGTAGGTCGAACAGAGTACGCTCCGCACCAGAGTGGTAGACCATAACGAACCTATGAACTATGAAGAAGCTTTGATGAGCCCAGATTCCGATAAATGGCTTGAGGCCATGAAATCTGAGATAGGATCCATGTATGAGAACAAAGTGTGGACTTTGGTGGACTTGCCTGATGATCGGCAAGCCATTGAGAATAAATGGATCTTCAAGAAGAAGACTGACGCAGATGGAAATGTTACTGTCAACAAAGCTCGACTTGTCGCGAAAGGTTTTCGACAAGTTTAAGGGGTTTACTACGATAAGACTTTCTCACCCGTAGCGATGCTTAAGTCTGTCCGAATCATGTTAGCAATTGCCGCATTTTATAATTATGAAATCTGGCAAATGGACGTCAAAACTGCATTCCTTAATGGATTTCTTAAAGAAGAGTTGTATATGATGCAACCAAAAGGTTTTGTCGATCCTAAAGGTGCTAACAAAGTGTGCAAGCTTCAGCGATCCATCTATGGAATGGTGCAAGCATCTCGGAGTTGGAATATATGCTTTGATGAGGTGATCAAAGCATATGGATTTATACAGACTTACGGTGAAGCCTGTATTTACAAGAAAGTGAGTGGGAGCTCTGTAGCATTTCTGATATTATATGCGGATGACATATTATTGATTGGAAATGATATAGAATTTCTGGATAGCATAAAAGGATACTTGAATAAGAATTTTTCAATGAAAGACCTCGGTGAAGCTGCTTATATATTGGGCATCAAGATCTATAGAGATAGATCAAGATGCTTAATAGGACTTTCACAAAGCACATACCTTGACAAAGTTTTGAACAAGTTCAAAATGGATCAGTCAAAGAAAGGGTTCTTGCCTGTGTTACAAGGTGTGAAGTTGAGTCAGACTCAAAGCCCGACCACTTCAGAAGATAGAGAGAAAATGAAAGTCATTCCCTATGCCTTAGCCATAGGTTCTATCATGTATGCTATGCTGTGTACCAGACCTGATGTGTGCCTTGCCATAAGTCTGGCAGGGAGGTACCAAAGTAATCCAGGAGTGGATCACTGGACAGCGGTCAAGAACATCCTGAAGTACCTGAAAAGGGCTAAGGAAATATTTCTCGGTTATGGAGGTGAAACGAGTTCGTCGTAAAGGGTTACGTCGATGCAAGCTTTAACACTGATCCAGATGACTCTTAGTCTCAATCTGGATACGCGTTGAAAGTGTGATCAATCAACTAGAGCAGCTCCATGCAGAGCATTGTAGACATAGAAATTTGCAAAATACATACGGATCTGAATGTGGCAGACCCGTTGAGTAAACTTCTCTCACAAGCAAAACATGATCACACCTTAGTACTCTTTGGGTGTTAATCACATGGCGATGTGAACTGGAAATTGCAACCGAACCTCTTGTCGAGAAGTTAAATTTAGTTGAAAAAGAAAATGAGTATTTGAAAGAAAAATTGAAAAGAATTGAAGAAGAGAAGTGAATGAAATATGCCCTAGAGGCAATAATAAACTTGTTATTTTATATTTCCTTATTCATGATAAAGGTTTACTATTCAGGCTAGAATTGTATTGATCGGAAACCTAAATACATGTGTGAATACATAAACAAACACCGTGTCCCTAGTGAGCCTCTACTTGACTAGCTCGTTGATCAAAGATGGTTAAGGTTTCCTAACCATGGACATGAGTTGTCATTTGATAACAGGATCACATCATTAGGAGAATGATGTGATGGACAAGACCCATACGTTAGCTTAGCATAATGATCGTTCAGTTTTATTGCTATTGCTTTCTTCATGTCAAATACATATTCCTTCGACTATGAGATTACGCAACTCCCGGATACCGGAGGAATGCCTTGTGTGCTATCAAACGTCACAACGTAACTGGGTGATTATAAAGATGCTCTACAGGTATCTCTAAAGGTATTTGTTGAGTTGGCATAGATCGAGATTAGGATTTGTCAATCCGAGTATCGGAGAGGTATCTCTGGGCCCTCTCGGTAATACACATCATAAGCTTGCAAGCAAACGACTAAGGAGTTAGTCACGAGGTGATGTATTACGGAATGAGTAAAGAGACTTGCCAGTAACGAGATTCAACAAGGTATGAAGATACCGACGATAGAATCTCGGGCAAGTAACATACCGATGGACAAAGGGAATTACGTATGTTGTCATAACGGTTCGACCGATAAAGATCTTCATAGAATATGTAGGTGCCAATATGGGCATCCAGGTTCCGCTATTGGTTATTGACCGGAGAGGTGTCTCGGTCATGTCTACATAGTTCTCGAACTCGTAGGGTCCGCACGCTTAACATTCGATGACGATATAGTATTATATGAGTTATGTGATTTGGTGACCGAATGTTGTTCGGAGTCCGGATGAGATCACGGACATGACGAGTGTAACACCCCCAGCCTCACACCACAGTGATCACCTCTTAATCATGCCAAGACATCATCATTTGCAATGCTTGATCACAGTGGTGAAAAATTCTTATTTCAAAATCCTTCTCTGAAAATCAATTTAAATTCAAGTACAAAATAAAGTTGTTCAAAATTTGCTGGAAAAATGTTCACCTGCTAGCAAATATTCCAAAGACCATTTGCTGTTAAGGAACACAACATCATCATCAATCCAAAATGAGCCAGAGCATTTAAAACAGTGCCGGATCAGCACTAAAAATGCCATTTCCATTTTTTTGGAAAATCCAAATGAATTCCAAAATTGCTCAAACTTTTGGTGGCAACGAAGAATATCCCAATGTACTTGTGTGACCAACTTTCACCTTTGAACAAAATCATTTGGCAGCCCTTTTTAATCCAAAAACCATCTCTGTAAAAAGAAAAGTAGAAACAGAAAAATAAAAAGGAAAGAGGCACTGTGCATTGGGCCTAAGTGCACAGTGCCCCGAACCAGCCCGCCAGGCCCATCTCCCTCTCCCTCTCACCTGCTTGTCACCGTGCGCTTGGCCGTGCCGGCGAGCGCCGGTGAAACGGCGACAGCGCGGCGTCATCGATGCCCACCGACGTGAGGGGATAAGGCCCCGGCCTCGTTCACTCCCCCTAGTCCTCCCTCGTCACTTCTCCCCTCTCCCCTCTTCCCTCGCTCTCTCCCACCCATTCCCATCGACGACCGAGCGCCATCGCCACCGCACCTCGCTATTTGCCGCGGCCACCATTGACCCCTCGCCTCGTCGACCTGTCTATCATCTCCGCCGTCCTGAACTACCTTGTCCTCGACCATGGGAGCGAGTAGGAGAGCTCTGCTACGCCGGGATCGAGCCCTTCTTCTTCCTCGGATCGCCGGCGCGTCTCCGGCGAGCGTCGTCGACTCTGCTGCACCTAAACTACCAAGGGCCATCGGTGTGCTGCTCGAAGAGCTTCTCCGTCTCCTGCTCCCCTCCGTTAGCCTCTTCGCGTGCCGTAGATAGATGCCGCCGTGTCCGTGCTCTGCTCATCGCCGACGAGCTTGTGGCCGTCACTGTGGTCGATGTCACCGCCGCCTGAGGCCACGATCGAGCTCCTGGTGCTCCCAGGAGCCCAACGAGCATGAGCCCGTGCTTCCCCATACCTCCTAGCGCTGGATCCGTCGACGCCCGAACTCCGGCGTCCGCTCCGCCGCTCGCCACCGCCGTCTCCGGCCGTTTCCGGCCAAGCCACCCCCATAGTTCGACACGCGAGCGTGCGCCCGTTCGAACGCGAGTAGCCGCGCGCGAAACGACCCCCTGTGGCGATTTTCCGAGCGACTCCGGCGACGCGCCGCCGCGGATTTGGTTGCCGGACCTCTCTTCGTGTGACGACCCCGGCTTAATCGTGCACTAACCATAAATGCAAATGCACACGATCAATGCTCGATGGCATACAAGCGTCAGCGGAAGCATCAGATATTTGGGTACAGATATATTATAGAAATAGAGATTAGCCTTTAGAAGGCGGGCAAAATAAAATACTACGATCGAAAGGCGTATGCCTCCTGCCTAGGACCCTCCGAACCTACTCCTGGTCGTCGGTCGGCTCCTCGTAGAAGTACTCGCCGAGAGGGTAGTAGTAGTAGCCGTCGGCGGGGGCAGCTGTCTCTGGGGCTCCGCCATCTGGTCGTAACAAAAGGGGAAAGGGGAGAAAAAGAAAGCAAAGAAAACGTGAGTACTCATCCGGAGTACTCAGCAAGCAAGGATCTATACTACATATGCAACATTTTCAAAGGGGCTGTATACATGGACTGGGCTGCAGAAATGCCAGAATAGAGGGGAAAGCCTAGTCCTATCGAAGACTAGCATCTTCATCATCTTCAGCGGTCTTGTAGCATTAGAAGAGTGTAGATTAGCATAAAGTAAAGTAGTAGTAGTGTCAACAACCTCGCCCAGAGATCCTTTCTCGACTCCCTGCGAGAAAGTAATCCCAGAGCCATACTATCCAATTATCATCTCAAGAAACTAGTTCTAGTTGTACCGATCGGGATACAACTCCGAGTGTCCGTTACCGTAGGACAGGCTATCGATAGGTTAGTTCTTCCCTGCAGGGGTGCACCAAGTTACCACCACGCTCGCTTAACTCCGGCCGGACACACTTTACTGGGTCATGCCCGGCCTTGGCCAAACGATACGCCGCAACCCGACCGAATACTTAACAGAGAGGTCAGCACACCGGACTAAACCTATGCCCCTAGGGGTCTTGGGCCATCGCCCCGGGAACTCCTGCACGTTGCGTGGGCGGCCGTGAGCAGACCTAGCAACCCCTTAATACAAGCGCGGTTGCGTAACCAGTCCAACACGGCGCGCGCCGCTTAGTCGCTGGCGTCCATTAAGCTTCGGCTGAAGTATACGACGCAGAACGCCCATACTATGCCCACATGATGGTTAGTGCTATCAGGCCAGAGGCCCCTCGGATCAAATATCCAAACCGTTAGTGGATTAGAAGCGCGCGGTAACAAGCAGAGACTCATGATCGATGTGACCCCGTCGCCCAGTCTCGAGGACTTGCGGCAAGGGCTAGGAATGCCCGGCCACGCCTCGTATTTATCTCGCGGGCACCCTCCAGGTCAACATGACTCCACATCACTCGCATCACATGCTCGCGCGGGTACCCCTTATGGCCGACCCGTCTTTTGGTAACATGGTTCAGGGTAAAGTTATAGTATCAATAGTAACCGTGTGTCTATCACTAAGGGGGAACCCTGGGGAATCACCCTCGATGGAATTCCACCTGATGTTATCGTCAAGGTGAACGAAGGAGGAATCACCCTCGAGGTCCACTCTTGAAGAGTTGCACGACAGTGTCGTTACCGGGAATAGAGAAGGAGGAATCACCCTCGGTGACCACGACCGATTAACTAACCTACAAGGTTATCATCAGAAGTGCTGATGAGGTATCACCCTCGGCACTCGGTAGTAACCCAGTAGTGTCGAGCAACTAAGAGGGAAGTGATGTGCGGTGCCGGGGCCTAGTCTTCGATCCCGTTGATCGGGTCTTCTGATAATCCAGGGGGCAGTTGGGGACAAAGTGGGAGTCTCTGATGGGTCTCTACCCAGACTATACTAAGCAGTTTAGGACGAACAAGTTGGTAGCAAAAGCAGGTTACAATAAACAGGCTATGCAGCAGATATAGGATAACAAAAACAACAGCAATTCTAATGCAAGCATAAGAGAGAAGAGACAAGGCAATATCGGAATGCTCAAAAAGGGGGTTCTTGCGTGGTTGCTCTGCGGCAAAGGCAAGATTGTCAGGGACGCAGTCGTACTCCGGAGCTGCGTCGGCCTCGGGAGCTATGTCGACGTCGGGGTCTATCGAGAGAGAAGAGGGGGAGGAAACAAATAAATACACAGTAATAATGCAACACAGAGCATGCTATGCCTAGGGTGCAGTGCAGGGTTGGCTAAAGATATGTCTAAGTCATTTTAGTTATTTTAGGATTAAAGTGGGATTTATTAACCGGTGTATATGCACCATTCATCTACCGGAAATGGACAAAAAGTTGCGGGTTCTCCTATGTAGAGGGTTCTGACATGGAAACAGACGACACGATCACACTCGTCTCGTCGTTCTGAGCAACTTTCATGTACAAAGTTTTTCGATCGGAGCTACGGTTTAAAAGTTACGAGTTTTTAAAGATTTAAGCATTTTCTGAAATTTATTTATTTAACAGAAAAGGGAATTATGACATCAGCATGATGCAATACTGACATCAGCATGTCAACAGGTCGGCTGACCAGGTCAAACCTGACCTGTGGGTCCAGTGGGACCCACATGTCAGCCTCTGTTAGTTTAACAGTGTATTAATCTGATCTAACAGAGTTAATAGGGGAGTGGGCCCGGCCTGTCAGTGATTGATTAGTTAGACTAATTATTTTTATTAAATAAATTCATTTACTGAATTAATTAGCCGTGAGGGCCCACATGTCAGTGGCTGGAGTTGCCCAGTCAGCACGTTTACTGGGTTCACCCAGTCAATGGGGCCCCACGGACCCACCGGTCAGCGACCCAGGGCGGGGCCCACCTTGCCACGTCGGCCGGCCGGCGACTGAATGCCGGCGAGCTCAAAAACGTGGCGGAGGTCCTCGGCCTCGTCGGGTTTCGCCTACAGGTGGCCAAATTGAGCGTCATTGGGCGCGTTCGAACGAGCAGCGAGTGCCGCGTCGAACTGGACTAGCGCGAGGTGTCGGAATCGACCGGAACGGCGCAGGCGACGAGCAAAGGCGGCGCCGGAGTTCGGGCAACGTCGGAATCGGAGCTAGGGGGCACGGGGAGGCACGTTCGCATGCTCGTTGGACTCGCAGGAGCTCCAGGAACTCGATGCGGGGCCCGGACGAGCACGACGACGACTGTGGCCACGGTGGCGAAGTGCAAAGCGGCGACCAGATCTTGGCTCGACGGTGAGCTAGCTACGGGGTGCTAGAGGGGCAACGAGGAGCAGCAAGTGGCGGAGAGGCTCACTGTGCGGCACTCACGTAGGCCCTCGAAAGATTAGTAGCAGCAGGAGCTCATCGGGGAGGAAGGGGATCGCCGGCGTCCCGAGGAAGAAGACGGCGCGTCCGGGCGTTGCCAAGCTCCTCTGCTCCTTCCAACGGCTCCACAAGACGTGGCGGAGCTTGGTGAACCCCGCAGACAGCTCGGAGGGAGGAGCGGACGCCGGTGGCCACGGCGAGCAGCAAGGCGTGGCGGCTGCGGCGCTCGGCGGCGGATGTGAGAAGGGGAGAGGCGAGGAACGAGCGAGGGAGAGAGGGGAAGAGTGAGTGGGGAGGTCCAGGGGGAGTGGACGAGGCTCGTCCTTATCCCCCTCGTCGGCTGCGGGCGTCGGTGGGCGTCTGCGTGTCGACGCCTCGCCGGCGCGCGGGCGCTCGCCCGCGGGCACGACGACACGCAGGAGAGAGAGGAGGGAATGGGCCAGGTGGGCCGTTTTCGAGGCACTGTGCACTTAGGCCCAGTGCACAGTGCCTCGTTTTATTTTCTTGTTTTCTGTTTTTCTTTAGACAGAGTTGGTTTTGAAATATTTGGAGTATTCAAATAGATTAGCAAAAATGTGAAACTTGCTCACATAAATATCTTGCAATATCCAGCACTGCCACAAAAAGTTTGGGCATTTTTGGATTCCATTTGAAATTATTCAAAAATGAATAAGGCATTTAAATGATGTTTTGGCTCTGATTTAAATGCTTAAACCCTTCTGTGGTTGATGGTGATATTGTGTTCCTTAACAGCAAATAGTTTTGGATTATTTGCTATAAGGTGAACATTTTTCCCACATGTTTTGAGCAACTTCATATTTCACTTTTGAATTTGAGTTTATTTCCAGAATAGAATTTGGATTGTATTGATTAACCACTAAGACTAGGCACTGCAAATGAAGTGACTTGGCATTGTTAGGAGATGATCACAGTGGCTATTACACAGGGGTGTTACACTCCGGCGCCGACGCCGACGTGGTTCGGTGAGCCCCGCCCCTGGGCCGCTGACTGGGCGTCCCTGTGACACTGACGTGCTGACTGGGCGTCCCTGTGACACTGACGTGCGGGCCCCACCGCTTAATTCACTAATTAAAATGTTTTACTAATTAAAATTTAATTAGATATACTAATTAGTCAATGACATGTGGGGCCTACTAGCTAAATAACTTAGTTTAGATAAAATTAATCCACTGTAAACCCACAGAGGCTGACATGTGGGTCCCACTGGACCCACATGTCAGGTTTGACTCTGGTCAGCGAGCTGTTGACCGCTGACATCACCATTGCATCATGCTCACGTCATAATTGATTTCTGTTAATTAAAATAAATTCTAGAAAATGATTAAAACTTTCGAAAATCATAGAAAATAAACCGTAGCTCGGATCGAAAAAATTTCTACATGAAAGTTGATCAGAACGACGAGACGAATCTGATCGTGTCATCTGTTTCTATGTCGGAACCCTCTACGGAGGTGAACCCGCAACTTTTAGCCCGTTCTTGGTAGATGAATAGTGCATACATACCGGTTAATAATTCCAACTTAAATCCTAAAATAACTAATATGACTTAGACATACTTTTAGGCAACCATGCACTGCACCGTAGGCATGGCATACTCTGTGTTGCATATGTTTGTTGTGTGTTTATCTGTTTCCTCCCCCTCTTCTCTCTCGTTAGACCCAGACACCGACGTAGTCCCCGAGGCCGACGCAGCTCCAGAGTACGACTACGTAGCTGACGATCAGTCCCTTGCCACAGAGCTTCCAGGCAAGCACCCCCCTTTTGAACATTCCGATATCGCCTATTCTCTTCTCTCTTATGCTTGCATTAGAAATTGCTACTGCTACTGCTTTACCTATTCTGATGCATAGCCTGATTTTGTAACCTGCTTTTGTTACCTACCTGCTTATCCTAAACTACTTAGTATAGGCTGGGTAGAGACCCACTAGGGACCCCCACTTTGTCCCATGTTGCCCCGCTGGATTATCAGAGGACCCGATCAGCGGGATTGAAGACCAGGCCCCGGCACCACACATCACCCCCTCCCTAGTTGTATGACACTACCGGGTTACTATCAAGTGCCAAGGGTGATACCTCATCGGCACTTATGATGTTAACCTTGTAGGTTAGTTCATCGGTTGTGGTCATCGAGGGTGATTCCTCTTTCTCCATTCCCGGTAACGACGTTGTCATGCAACTCCTCAAGAGTGGACCTCGAGGGTGATTCCTCCTTAGTTCACCTTGACGATTACATCAGGTGGAATTCCATAATGGGTGATTCCTCAGGGTTCCCCCTTGGTGTTCTGGACACACGGATACTATGACTTTACCACATAACCATGATACTAAAGTCGGGTCGGCCCTGAGGGGTACCTGCGCGAGCATGTGATGCGATTGATGTGTAGCCGGGTGACCAGAGAGAGTACCCGCGAGATAATTACGAGGCGCAGCCGGGCATTCTTAGCCCTTGCAGCAAGTCCTCGAGATGGGGCGACGGGGTCACATCGATCGTGAGTCTCTGCTCGTTACTGCGCATTCCTAATCCACTAACGGTTTGGATATTTGATCCGAGTGGGCCTCTGGCCCGATAGCACTAACCATCACGCGGGAAGAAATATTGGTACTCTGCGTCGTATGCATCAGCCGAAGCTCTATAGACGTCAGCGAGGAGCGGCCCGCTCTGGATTGGACTGGTTAAGCCCGCGCTTGTATTAAGGGGGCTAGGTCTGCTTCCGGGGCGTCCTCGCAACGTGCAGGGCGCGCAGGGCGAAGGCCCAAGACCCCTGTGCGCATAGGTTAGTCCGGCGTGCTGACCTCTCTTTAGAGCCTAGGTCGGGTTGCGGCGTGTTGTTTAGCCGAGGCTGGGCTTGACCCAGAAAAGTGTGTCCGACCGGAGTTAAGAGAGCGTGGTGGGTAAGTTGGTGCACCCCTGCAGGGAAGAAAACATCTATCGATAGCCTGTCCTACGGTAACGGACGCTCGGAGTTGTATCCCGATCGATACAACTAGAACTGGATACTTGTGATGAGAACTGGATAGTATGGCTCTGGGATTGCTTTCTCGCAGGGAGTCGAGGAAGGATCTCTGGGCGAGGTTGATAACACTACTACTACTTTACATTATGCTAATATGCACTCTTCTAATGCTGCAAGACCGCTGAAGATGATGAAGATGCTAGTCTTCGATAGGACTAGGCTTTCCCCTCTATTCTAGCATTTCTGCAGCCCAGTCCACATACACAACCTTCCTTTGATAATGTTGCATATGTAGTGTAGATCCTTACTTGCTGAGTACTTCGGATGAGTACTCACGGTTGCTTTGCTTTCTTTTTCTCCCCATATCCTTTTTGGTGCAACCAGATGACGGAGCCCCTGAGACCGCTGTCCCCGCCGACTGTTACTACTACTACCCTCCTGGTGACTACTACTACGAGGAGCCGTCCGACGACCAGGAGTAGGTTCGGAGGGTCCCAGGCAGGAGGCCTGCGCCTTTCGATCGTAGCTTTTGGTTTGCCCCGCCTTCTTAAAGGCTTATCTCTTTATCTGTGATATATCTGTACTCAGATATCTGATGCTTCCGTTGACACTTGTATGTGAGCTTATGTATTCGAGCCCTCGAGGCCCCTGGCTTGTAATGTAAAGCTTGTATGACTTTATTTATGTTTTTAGAGTTGTGTTGTGATATCTTCAAGTGAGTCCTAGGCTTGATCATTTGCATTTGCGTGTATGTTTAGTGCATGATCAAGCCGGGGCGTCACAACGAGGAGTCTCGAAATGGTCGAGAGGTAAAGATTGATATATAGGACGATGGTATTCAGACACCAGAAGTGTTTTGGGGGGTACCGGGTACTTATCGGGTCACTGGAAGGGGTTCCGGGCACCCCCGGCAAAAGATATGGGCCTTATGGGCCAAGAGGGGAAACGCACCAGCCACAAGGGGCTAGTGCGCCCCCCATATGGGCCGGCCTAAGGAGAAGAAGGAAAGGGGAGAAGGGAAAGGTAAGTGTGGATTAGGATTCCCACTTCCTTCCCTCTCCCCCCTCTTTCCTTCCTCCTCCGACATACATGGCAAGGGGGGGCGCGGCAAGGGCAGGAGCCCAAGTAGGATTCGGACCTACTTGGGGCGCCCCTTGGCCTCTCCCCTCTCCCTCCCACCTATATATATGAGGAGGGGGCACCTAGCACACCCCAGACAATTGCCTAGCCGTGTGCGGCGCCCCACCCCCTCCACCGTTTACACCCCCGGTCATATTTTCGTAGTGCTTAGGTGAAGCCCTGCGGAGATCACTTCACCATCATCGTCACCACGCCGTCGTGCTGACGGAACTCATCTACTACGTCGACGTCTTGCTGGATCAAGAAGGCGAGGGACGTCACCGAGCTGAACGTGTGCAGAACGACGAGGTGCCGTGCGTTCGGTACTTGATCGGTTGAAGCGCGAAGAAGTTCGACTACATCAACCGCGTTGTGAAACGCTTCTGCTTATGGTCTACGAGGGTACGTTGACACACTCTCCCCCTCGTTGCTATGCATCTCCATGGATAGGTCATTGCGTGCGCGTAGAATTTTTTTCTTTTCCATGCAACGATTCCCAACAAGAAGATGAATCTGGAGTTGTATGTTGCCGATGTCGTCGATGATCACAAGATCAAGATGGATGCAATGCGCTTGAAGATTAGAAAGATTAGAAAATATGCCATTGATAATGAGGCTTGGTATCACTATGCTGTTGGATCAATTGTTACCTTAGTTGCGATCTTGATCGCATTTGTTGTTGCATTTAAATGCTTTAGCTAGAGAGTTTGTATGTTGTTTTATGAGAATAAGTGTGTATGAACTTTATGTATGAACTTGTATTAATTTGGTCTTTTCGGTGTTGTGTAATGAAGATGAGCCATCAATGGATGTACGATGATTGATGCTCTCCCCAGTTCATTAAAGGCGTGCATACTTTTTTGCTTGCGGCTAAAGCAAACAAGTGGCCGGATGGTTTATGTGTTGTCCATCTGCTTACTGTAAGAATGATCACACTTACTCTAACTCAAGAACCATTCACGTCCACCTGTTTACGTTCGGTTTCATGTCCGGCTATAACTGTTGGACCAAGTATGGAGAAAGAGGGGTTCTAATGGAAGAGAATGAAGAAGAAGAGGATGGTGACAGCTATCCTATCCATGGGTTCCCTGAATATGATGGTACTACAATGGGGGAAGAAGCTGAGCCGGCTATGCGGGAAGAAGCTGAAGAAGAGGCATCAGATGAGCCCGCTGATGATCTTGGTCGGGCCATTGCCGATGCAAAGAGAAACTACGCAAGTGAAAAGGAGAAGCGGAAGTTGCAGCGCATGTTAGAGGATCACAAGAAATTGTTGTACCCAAATTGCGAAGATGACAAGAAAAAGCTGGGTACCACACTGGAATTGCTGCAATGGAAGGCAGAGAATGGTGTATCTGACAAGGGATTTGAAAAGTTGTTGATAATGTTAAAGAAGATGCTTCCAAAGGACAACGAATTGCCCGACAGTACTTACGAAGCAAAGAAGGTTCTCTGCCCTCTAGGATTAGAGGTGCAGAAGATACATGCATGCCCTAATGACTGCATCCTCTACCGCGGTGAGTACGAGGATTTGAATTCATGCCCGGTATGCGGTGCATTGCGCTATAAGATCAGCCGCGATGATCCTGGTGATGTTGAGAGCGAGCGCCCCAGGAAGAAGATTCCTGCCAAGGTGATGTGGTATGCTCCTATAATACCACGGTTGAAACGTTTGTTCCAAAACAAAGAGCATGCCAAGTTGATGCAATGGCACAAAGAAGACCGTAAGAAAGACGGGAAGTTGAGAGTACCCGCTGACGGGTCGCAGTGGAGAAAAATCGAGAGAAAGTGGGGGGACTTTGCAGATGATGCAAGGAACGTATGGTTTGGTTTAAATGCAGATGGCATTAATCCTTTTGGGGAGCAGAGTAGCAATCATAGCACCTGGCCTGTGACTCTATGTATCTATAACCTTCCTCCTTGGTTGTGCATGAAGCGGAGTTCATTATGATGCTAGTGCTCATCCAAGGCCCTAAGCAACCCGGCAACGACATTGATGTGTATCTAAGGCCATTAGTTGAAGAACTTTTACAGCTGTGGAATGGAAAAAGGTGTACATGTGTGGGATGAGCACAAACAAAAGGAATTTGACCTACATGCATTGCTGTTTGTAACCATCAATGATTGGCCTGCTCTCAGTAACCTTTCAGGACAGACAAACAAGGGATACCACGCATGCACGCACTGTTTAGATGATACCGACAGTATATATTTGGATAAATGTAAGAAGAATGTGTACCTGGGACATCGTCGATTTCTTCTGATCAAGCATCTGTTAAGAAAGAAAGGCAAGCATTTCAAAGGTGAGGGAGATCACCGGAAGGAGCCTCGCCACCGTACTGGTGATGATACACTTGATATGGTCAAGGATTTAAAAGTAATCTTTGGAAAGGGTCCTGGCGGACAATCTGTTCCGAATAACGCTGACGGACGCGCACCCATGTGGAAGAAGAAATCTATATTTTGGGACCTACCCTATTGGAAAGACCTAGAGGTCCGCTCTGCAATCGACGTGATGCACGTGACGAAGAATCTTTGCGTGAACCTGCTAGGCTTCTTGGGCGTGTATGGGAAGACAAAAGATACACCGGAGGCACGGGAGGACTAGCAACGTGTGCATGGAAAAGACGGCATGCATCCAAAGCAGTATCAGGGTCATGCCAGCTACGCTGTTACCAAAGAAGAGAAGGAAATCTTCTTTGAATGCCTGCTCAGTATGAAGGTCCCGTCTGGCTTCTCGTCGAATATAAAGGGAATAATAAATATGGTAGAGAAAAAGTTTCAGAACCTAAAGTCTCATGACTGCCACATGATTATGACGCAACTGCTTCCGGTTGCATTGAGGGGCTTCTACCGGAAAATGTTCGATTAGCCATTGTGAAGCTATGTGCATTCCTCAATGCAATCTCTCAGTAGGTAATCGATCCAGAAATCATACCAAGGTTACATAATGATTTGGTGCAATGTCTTGTCAGTTTCGAGTTGGTGTTCCCACCATCCTTCTTCAATATCATGACGCACATCCTAGTTCACCTAGTCAAAGAGATTGCCATTCTGGGTCATATATTTCTACACAATATGTTCCCCTTTGAGAGGTTCATGGGAGTCTTAAAGAAATATGTTCATAACCGTGCTAGGCCAGAACGAAGCATCTCCAAGGGCCATGAATCAGAGGAGGTCATTGAGTTTTGTGTTGACTTTATTCCTGACCTTAAGCCGATTGGTGTTCCTGAAACACGGCATGAGGGCAGACTGGGTGGAAAAGGCACGCTAGGAAGGGACCAAGTAATATGTATGGACAGGCATTCTTGGGCGCAAGCACACTACACAGTTCTACAAAATTCCGCCTTGGTGGCTCCGTATATCGAGGAACACAAGAATATTCTACGCTCGAAACACCCGGAGCAGTCTGACGACTAGATTACACATGAACAAACGGGGACTTTCGCCGGTTGGTTGCAGACACGTCTCATGTATGACGACACTATTGCAGATGAGCTGTACTTGCTATCCCAGTTACCATCTTCGACTATATTGACTTTCAAAGGGTACGAGATAAATGGGAATACATTTTACACGATCGCCCAAGATAAAAAGAGCACCAACCAAAACAGTGGTGTCCGCTTTGATGCAGCAAACACCAATAGGCCAAAGGACACATATTATGGTTACATAGAGGAGATATGGGAACTTGACTATGGACGTGGTTGAAGGTTCCTTTGTTTCGGTGCAAATGGGTCAATCTGACAGGAGGCGGGGAAAAGGAAGACCCGCAGTACGAAATGTCAACAGTGGATCTCAACAATCTTGGGTACGCAGACGAACCATTCGTCCAAGCCAATGATGTGGCGCATGTTTTCTATGTGAAGGACATGTCTACCAAGCCGATAAAAAGAAACGATAAGGAAGCGAATACATCATACGATGAGCCAAAGCGCCACATTGTTCTTTTAGGGAAAAGAAACATCGTGGGAGTGGAGGACAAGACAGACATGTCAGAAGATTATGAAAAGTTTCATGAAATTTCTCCCTTCACAGTGAAGATAGACCAGAGCATCATGTTAAATGATGAAGATTGTCCATGGTTACGGCGCAAAGGGACACACACGAAGAAAAGTTTTATACCCAAAGATCCCACTCTGGGATGTGACCGGCTTCACCGTCATCACTTTCTTCTCTAGTGAGTTTCCGGACTTATATATCTGGAAAGTCCCACTTCGGACAAACCGGAGGGAATCTTTGTAATAGTTAGGGTACTTATGTGTTTTGGCATTTGAAACGCGAAGAAATATTATGTCCAAACAAATTATTTCATGCATTATGTAGGACTTCATTTGCTATTTTTCATGCATTTACTGATTTTCTTTAGCTAAATGACCCTGAAATTGAAAAGCACTACAAATGAACTCTGAAAAGGTTGAAAGTTGGCATGGTATCATCATTTCACCCACATAGCATGTGCTAGAAAGTTGAGAGGGTTACGGCAAAAACTGGATGCACTTCGTGTACAAACTGGACAATCTCTTTCGAAGTATTAGGGTTTCGAACGAAAACTCATATGTTACAAAGGCATTTCATTTTTTTAAACTTATCTCAATAGCAGAAAAAAGAATCACTGAAAAATCTATTTTTAAAGTAAAGTTATTCACAAACTAGTGATTCACATAAATTTCAAATAATTCAAATTTAAACTATTCAAATTTGAAATCTACTGGCACTAACAGAAAGTTTTTAATTTTTTTGACCTAACGCAAAAAGATTCACTCAGAAACTTTAAATAAATCAAAAAACAACTCAGAAACAAAAGAAAATAAATAAAGTAGAAAACAAAAAAAACTGGAAAATAAATAAATAAAAGCCCGCCTACTGGGCCGCCACGGCCTGCATACGATTAGAAACCCAACTACTAGCTGGGCAAGGATACAGGCCCGCACGGCCCAGTAGGGCCCACAGGGCAGGAGAGGTTCAATAGGCCCACAACGCCTGATTTAGAGAGGAGCTCGAAGGAGCTGCCGCGCCGGGGTTTATAAACCGGTGCGGGCGCCCTTCGCTGGGCGAGGTGGGACTAAACATCAACCGTGCCTCGCCGTGCCAGGAAGAGGCCTTTAGTCCCGGTTGGTGGCTCCAACCGGGACTAAAGGCCCCCCCTTTAGTCGCGGTTGGAGCCACCAACCGGGACTAAAGGCCTGGCTTCCT
Organism: Thinopyrum elongatum; assembly: GCA_011799875.1. Taxonomy (NCBI): domain Eukaryota; kingdom Viridiplantae; phylum Streptophyta; class Magnoliopsida; order Poales; family Poaceae; genus Thinopyrum; species Thinopyrum elongatum. The sequence goes on along the minus strand of CM022297.1, from coordinate 522,797,701 downwards.
GCCGCTTGGCCTGGCCAAAATTCACCTTTAGTCCCGGTTGGTGGCTCCAACCGAGACTAAAGGTGCCTCGTATATAAACAACACTTGGAAATTTTTCCAAAATCCATCTGCATTTCCCCCAATGGCGCCGAAGACGACGACGCCGCCAGGCTGCTGGAACACCCTGTCGCCCTGTCGCGCCATCGCCGTCGACTCGCCTCACTCGCCGTTGCCTTCGCCGCCGCCTCGCCGCGCCATCGCCGTCGCACGTCGACCTCACCGCCCCCCATCCTCTTCGACCTCGCGCACCGTCGCCGTCGCCGTCGATTCGCCTCGCCGTCGCCCCGCTGTGAGCCCCTTTCCTCCCTCTCCCCCCTCTCCCTCGCCCCTGCCGCCATGGCCTCCCCTCCCCGAGCCCACACACACACACATGCATGAACACACACCCACACACTTGCATGAACACACACACACACATTTACTTAAGTTAGATGATTTATATGTATTTTTGTGTAGATGAATGTTATGTTAGAATGATGTATATATGTAGAATGATTATGGATAAGTTAATTAGATGGACAAAAGTAGATTGGATGATGGATATATGTAGAATGATGTATATATTGGATGATGTAGAATTTCAAAAATCATAATCAAGCATTTAAAAATGTTAAATTTGCATAGACTTTGTTCTCAATGTCGACGATGCCCGGCCCGCATCCTCGTCGTCGACTCGTTGGCAACGACGTCTTTCTTCAGAGGCGCCATATCCGGGACTGGGCTCCGCCGGGCTGGCACTGGGAGGTGCTACCTTCCGGAGCGCGCAGCTTGTGAGGAACCGGGATCCCGTCGTCGACCCGGAGCTTCTTTGGTGGTGGTCGCGTGGGCCACTTTCGGTGCAGAGGCAGCCGGCCCCCGCGGAGGTGGTACGTCGCCGTGTCAGGGAGGAGGACGAGCACATCCGTCGCTACATGGTTGCCTTGGACGTCAGGTTCTCCAATACCTGGCAGGTTCTTCAGGGATCTCACACGAGCTATGATCCTGTGATGGTTCCTTCTCTTTGGGTGTCCACCGCCCGCGCCTCAGGACGATGTATTCGAGACAATGTATTCAAGATTATATTCGATAATATTCGAGACGATGTATTCAAGATTATATTATTCAATAATATTCAAGACGATGTATTCGAGATTATATTCGATGATGCATATTATCTGGATTATTCGAGATGTATTAGTGATATTATTCGAGATGCATATTATCTACTATGATTCAGTTCTTCCTTTTTGATTGCATTCTAATTTGAATACTAAATTATTTTTTCTTTCTTCTGGATTAGTTAATATAAGCTATGGACAGTACCGGTAGAGACGGAGAAGAGACCCTGTTCGACATCATACGCTCCCCGAGCCCAGATGAGAATGAACCTGAAGATGACGGCTCGCAATATCTGAACAATTCCGGTGAGGGTATGATATTTGATGAAGACGAACGAATAGATGAAGGCCACAACAATGATGACGAAGGAAATGTTCTTCAAATAACAAAGACCGACGAGGTATATTTATATAAGGCATCTGGTGATCATTACATGTATTAATTGATTTGTATATATATATGTATATATATATATATATATATATATATATATATATATATATATATATATTAACGAATCGATCTTTCTTCTTTTAGCCCTCCGGATCGAGCAAATCTTCTACAAGCAGGGCAGTACAAGGCCCGGCCAAAAGGTTGCAGGCTGGTGTAAAATACAACATCGATGCCATCAAACCAAATGGCGAACTGCTTGAACCTAAGAAGAATGCGGACAATTTTACTCGTCAATGCGGAGTTATTGTCAGGGACCAAATCCCGATCTCCGTTCAAGAATGGAATAAGCCAGCAAAGGGAGATCAAGGAGTTACTTTTGTCGACGGAAGAGCAAAAGATCTGCTTTGGGAATTGCTCATGTCACATTTTACCCTACCAGATCATTTGACGGGTGCAGAACGGGAGAAAGTCAAGAAGAGTGCTCTTAAGAAGATGGCGATAGCATTCAACAACTACAAGAAAAAAATATGGTCCGGGTACGTCAATGCAGGAAAGCAGACTCCAGAATTCAAGGGAACACTGGAGAAGGCAAGAGATCACTGGGACGCTTTCGTGCAGTTCAAGGAATCGAAAGCAGCTCAGGAACGGTCGAGAATAAACAAGATTAATGCTGTGGAAAAAAAAGTGGCACCATACTCTGGGGCCAGGTGGCTACCAGGTCGGCCGGCCTAAGTGGGATCTCGCTGAGCAAGAGATGATTGATGCAGGGGTCACTCCAGTTACATTGAGTTGCCCCCCCCCCCCCAGGTGCAGGACTTGGTTTTATGCGCATGGGGGGAGGTTGGACCCAGAGACAGGGCTGGTTATGGAGCGGGCAAGTATTAAAGAAGCCTCCGACGCTTTACTTTTTTCAATAGAAGAGGCTCGAATGGGGGCGTTCAAGCCCAAGAGAGAGAACGTCGAGCTTACGCGCACCCTAAAGAATCCTGAACACCCGGGACGAACACGAGGCAAAGGCGTTGTTCCGTGGTTTGAGGGGTTTTCGGATTGGAACGACACACAGAAGTCGTGCGGGAAAGAGGCAGCAGGAGGAGGAGAAGAGGAAGCTGGAGGAGGAGCAGAGGAAGCAGGAAGAAGACCGCCTTCAACTGGTAGAATCAAAGCACGTGGAGTTGGAACGCGCTTTCAGAAGGCAGTAGGAGCAGATCGACTCACTTAGCCAGGAAAGGGCATCTCAGCAGCGGCAGCAGCAAGCAGATCCAGCATTGGATATCATCGTCCCATCTATGCCGAGAAGCAGTGTGGGTTTCACCCCGGCCGATGATGCACTGCAGGCTAGATACCCTATGGATGATATCGAACGTGCGACACCTTGTGAGCTACACATGAAAGTGAAGAACATATTCATGAAGGTGGCGGACGGCTATGCTTTAACAAATCCCCCTGAAACAACCTATCATTGCAATCCGATTCCGGCTGGCTATGCTCGTGTCGGGGTTGATGAAGTGATGCCAGGATATTACGAGCTAGAGCTTGACATTCCTGGAAGTGACGAGGAGCGCACACTGGGAGAGGCCATACATCGTATCATTCTATGGAGAAAGGATTGCATTGTCTTTTCAAGGCCACCGACTCCTGCTCCAACAAGTCCGCCATGTCAGTCGACTCCTACTCCTACAAGTCCGCCACCGCGTCAGCCGACTCCTCCTCCAAGTCTGGCACCGCGTTAGCTGACTCCTCCTCCAAGTCCGGCACCGCGTCAGCCGTCTCCGCCGCCTCAGTGGGCTCCGCCGCCTCAGCAACAACGGAAGAGAGGCGCCGCAGCTACGGCGGCTAGCGGTACAACAGGCAAGAAATTCAGATTTGGTCCAAGCCTCAGGGCTCCTCCAAAGTTGCCTTACGACTTGACTGACGAGGAAAACAACGCCGTAGTGGATGCCGAAGTTCAGGCCCATTTTGCACCGAAACCGCCCCCGCCGCCAAAGGAGAAAATACCTGAGGAAATCATACAACACTTTATTGATAATGCTCAACCGGCTGTGAAGAGAAGGGACTCAGATTATAAGCGCTCTATTAAGAAGTCATATCGTGCACAAAAAGAGAAGGAGTCGAGCTCGAGCTCGAGCCAAGCAGGTAAAAAATGCGGGAAAACTGTTCCCCAGTTGGGAGAACAGGCAGTGCAATCGATCCTCCCGCTCATTGTACGACCACATGTGAGTACCACCGATCAGCTGGTAATAGCTGACGATCATAGAAGGATGGCTAAAGAGGCCGGTGTCACTGTTTATCAACTCCTAGAGATCGAGCCTATCGCCGGGATTCAAGATGAAGAAGCAGCATGGAAATATGTCCGCGGCCAACCTCTGATCAAGCCTGAGGAGATCCCGCTTCTATCAACGAGAATGTACACATTGAATGAGTGGTACCTGGGAGAAGTAAAGAACGGGCGAGAGTCCCTCATGGTGAAAGTCAAGGCAGAGCATTACTTTCATGAAAAAGATTTGTGGGTTGAGTTTCAAGAAATGTTTCAGTTATTCAATCAAGACGCACTCGACAAATCTATCGTCAGTGCTATTGTCTGTAAGTGATTTCTCTCTGTAATTTAAGTCTCTAGCTAGCTGTGCTCGTTCATTACCTGTAATTATCCTCACTATATTCTTTTCTGTGGTATTATGCAGAATGAAGATGTATGAAATGAAAAGAGATGGACGCTATGACATTGGGTTCATTGACCCTAATACCGTTAATGAAGAGACATGGTCATGTCACCAAAAAGACACAGAGAAAACTTTGCTACAGTTTTTGAAGCGACTAAATACCCAACCAGAAATACTAGTTCCTTACAACTTCGGGTGAGTGTTACTATCTTGTACTACAAATTCTGTTTTGCTTACTAGATGTTAATAAGTGTAGTTGATGAGTTATGCACATGCCGCTTAATTATACAAACGTGTGCGCATGCAGTTTCCACTGGATCCTGTTAATCATTGAAGTTGACGAGGGAAAAGTTCAGGTACTGGACTCACTACTTAAAGAAACTAAAGAATACTCAATCGTGATGGGGATGGCCGACAGGTAATTTGAATCATTATCGCTTCCTGATATCAACTAATTAATAACTCCTTTATTCATTTTCTTTGCCGGCGGGTAGGGTTTGGCAAAAGTTCATCAAACAGGTTTAAGGCCCATGGAAACAAGAGCTGAAATGGGTGCGACCCAAGGTAATTAAGTAGTAGTAGCTACGTCCGTGCGTCTCTTTTTTAATTCTAGTTTCAATACCATTATCATGCCTGATTAATTATTATCTGATTGAATTCTATTCTCGTAAAGTGCATGAGGCAGGCGTAGGAGAATAATTTATGTGCATACTATGTTTGCGAGGACATTTGCTTTATGACCGAAAGGAGCAAAGATGCAAGACATCTTTGGGTACGTAAACACAATTCACAATTCTTTTTATCATGATCTAATATATATATACACAACTAATATATTCATATTGATCTCCTTTTTAAATAAAGTTGGTGGAGATGCGGGATAAGCTCCTACCAGAGGACCGCATACGAGCACTTCAAGAGGAGATTGCGAGATTTTTGCTTGACCAAGTCATAGATCCCAAAAGAGAATACCATTACACCTAATGCCTGCATGTAATGATCTGCAAATTGTAGGAGAAATTATATGTACCAAATTATGTGTGTCTATATATATATGTGTGTGTGTGTGTGTGTGTGTGTGTGTGTATGCATGGTCGTACGAGAAATTCTATATATGATATATATGATTGGTCCTACGAGAAATTCTATTATATATGACGTACGTGTACAGTATGTAGTATAGCAGTGGCACTTGACGACTGCAGTAGCGTAAAATATGTTTTAAATGAAAAACACAAAACGAAAAGAAAAAATAAACAATAGTTCATAAATCTTAAACCCCTAAACCCCTAAACCTCTAGTCTCGGTTTGTGTCACTAACCGAGACTAAAGGTCCCCCAGACCCCGGTGCGGGCTCGTGCCACGTGGTGGGCCTTTGGTCCAGTGAGACCCGAGGACTAGGGGGGGGGGGGGGGGCTTTAGTCCACACCCTTTAGTCCCGGTTGCTGAATCAGGACTAAAGACCCTTCGAACCAGGACTAAAGACTGATTCTGACATAGTGTTCCTTCTATCTCTGTCCGGACACTGACTGGGCTGTCCGCCAGACGTATAAGGGGGAAATTGTGGGGGGGGGGGGGTAAAAAAATAGATCGAGGCACATTTTAAAAAATTGACTAAATAAAGAATTCTTTTATTTTTAAATTGATTAACATTAATCAATTTAAAAATAAGAGGAACAGGGTGCAAAGAGCGACCAGTCATCGGACGATCTCAAAAGATGCTCTCTATGCATTAACAAACATGCATGTCTCTCGTGGTTAGCGCCTCAAACCAAACAACATTGTTAATTAGAGCGATCTCGAGGCCTTTTTAGGCGTCAGCTTTTTGAACAGCGATCTCCTCGCCCTTTCCTTGGGGCAACTAATTTGGCGCTAGCTACTGTTGTTCCATCTGACGGTGGATTCTGCATGCCAGTTATATTTAATCTAGTTGATCAGTCATCAGTCGTACGTAGATTAGCTGAATGTTTTGGGGCATCGCACGTGCATCTGTACGTGCATGTCCATGCATGTGATCGACCAATCTCAGGTTTGAGGACACTAGTTAAACTCCACTGGCTGCTGTTAACCACGGATGGGGGTGGACTAATCTGTGGTGCGGCATTGACTACCATGAGCCTGTGCAATACAGTACTGATTCTAGTTTAATTAATTCGGGTGCCAGAGTAGGTCTGGGTGTATATCTGACAAATATTTATTTTTGCAAAAATATATACTATGACAAAATTAAGATAAAATTTCAGCCAAAATTATATTGTTCATGTATTATAATATTTGTACTGTGCGCCACCAATTTAAGAGAATAAAAGCCTCATATGAGCTAAGATAATATCTTTCCCGCAAAAAAAGCTAAGATAATATCTAAATATGTTCATTCCAAACGACATGCATGGCTTTATAATTTTTTTTGCAGTTGACTTGCTTGTTCTACGGTTGTTTTAACATTAAGTTATTCAGTTTTTCTTAAATACTTCCACGCTATAAATGTATTTAATCATATATTTATACAAAAATAACGGTCAAAGCTGCCAAACGGATGCTGTGCAATATATTGGACAAATTTAATATGTGAAGTTAAAAAAATGAGCAATACTATTTACTTCTTGTTTCCTTCTACTTGTCTTAAATTTTGGTGTGTCACCTCCTACAAAAAATACGTATCATATGACATTGTTAGTTACCGAATTTTGCTATTTTTAATCAAGTTGTTTTATGCGGTTCTTGCTTAGTATTCTCTTCGCCCGGAATTGTTGCAAAAATGGATATATCTAGATATATTTTAAGTTTTATATACATCCACTTCTATCTATTTCTGCAACAAATAATTCGGGGCGGAGAGAATAGTACTCAGCAGACCCTAGATACTACAGCTCCGGTACGTCCAGACATGCATGTGCATATGCGCATCGATATTTCTTCTCGAATATACCGGATCACCAACTAAGGCCAAATCTAGCCGACCCCCTAAAAATAGAGGAGGAAAACAAAGTAAATTTAGTGGAGTATATTTACTTCACTATTGGTCGGTTCTAACTGATCCCCTAAATTTAAGGGAGTAAAAAGCAAATTTGAATGTAATGAACAAAGATTCAATTTTAAACAACCACTGAAGCATAGTCTAATTTGACACATAATTTACATTAATAATCATAGAAGCATAGTCAAACTAAAACCTTACTAATCGGACTTGGCGAGGGCAAGCCACTCCGCCCTAGAAATCCCATCGCCCATGGGGTCAGGCCCTGTGACGTCGTCGCCAGAGTCGGGGAATATCCTCCGCCATTCTTCAACGTCAAAGTCGTTGTCGGCGCCATCTCCGTGCCGCCGTCCTCCTCGTCGCTTGACAGGACCATGACCTCCCCCCCCCCCCCCCCCCCCCCACAAAAAACAAACTAACAAACACAAAAAAAAATAACAAAAAAACAAAACAACAAAAAAACTAAATAAAAAAAACAAAAAAAACAAAAAACACATAGAAAAAAAAAACAACAACACAACACAAAACCAAAAAATCAAAGAACAAAAAACAAAAAAAACAAAAAAAAAAAAACAAAAAACACAATAAAAAAAATAAAAAACAAACAATTAAAAAAAAAAAAAAAAAATAGAAAAAACAAAAAGAAAAAAAAAAAAAAAAAAAAAAAAAAAAAAAAAAAAAAAAAAAAAAACAAAAAAAAAAATAAAAAAAAAAAAAAACAGAACAAACAAAAAAAAAAAAACAAAACAAAAACAAAACCCCACCCCACAAACAAAACACACCAAAAACAAACCAACAAACCCAACCACTCCCCAACCCCCCCCCCCACCACACACCACCCCCAACCACCCCCCCCCCCCCCCCCCCCCCCCCCCCCCCCCCAGCTGGCCGCGCGCTCAGCGAAGATCTTGTGCTCCGCCTCCACCAGCTCGGGGTACTAGCGGTAGAGGTCCGCCATGTGTACTCCTCATCGGCGACCTCCACCGCGATCCTGAGCAACCGCCGCAGTCACCACCCCTGGCGGCGGCATCTCGCCCTATGGGAAGTTGAGGCGGGCATCAGCGCCGTGAAGCCAGACCTGCCACTAGTCGTACTCGCGGCGGTGTGGAAGGACCCAAGCCAGTGTTGGGTGTCCCGGTCAGTGATCTCGGCCGTCCACGTCCCCCACACCCGCTGCCGGATGCTGCTGTGCACGGACCCTGCCCACGCTGGCCCACCCAACCCCGCATATAATCCTCTCCATCCGCTCGCCGGACCAAACCTTGCCATTTCACTCCACTCCCCTTCGCCACCCAAGCTCGCATCGGGCAATCTCCGGCCGTCTCCGTCATGGCGGGTAGTGGATCCGAGTCATTCACCTCTAGATCCGTTGACCCCGATCTCATCTCACGCGACCCCGAGGAGGAGATGACTGCCCGGCTTGCGCTCCGCCGCTCCCGGGAGGAGGCCCATGCACAACAGCGCGCAGACTCTTTTCGTCGGGAATCCATTGCGTCCGCCCAAATGCCGCATGGATCCGGCGCTAGATGTGTCATCGCTGCCTCATGGCAGTGCAGTCCATCTCGCATTCGAACGCAGTGGCGGACGCGCAACCCCTCTGTTGGTGTGCCGAGCACCGGGACGCACCATGGGCGTCATCCGACGAAACATGGCACGACGTGCCCGCCATGTAAGATAGCGGGTGCGGGAGGCAACGGCAACCCTCGCTGCGATGGACGTCGGAGAGGCGGAGTAGCATTCTCCGGCGCCCCGTTGCTGCACTAGTCCGGGCGCTGCAATCGCGGCGTGGTGGATGTCGTGGGCTCGTTCCTGGACGGATCCGTCATCGATCTGACATCCATCGGCACCGTTCGGTTTCGGACTCCGACGAGGAAGAGTAGGACATGGGGCCGTGAGCCGGCTCGTGTCCCATGCCCTACTCTACCTTGCCGGTGACCGGACCAACACTCTGGGGAGCGTAGCCGCCATCGGACATGGGCACGGCAGAGCCAGACGAGCTCCGCTCAAAGACCGCTGCGTTGTATGTAATAATATGGATTTGAGGTTTTTAATTTGAGATATCCAGATGTGGAATGCATTATCTAAGTCGTGACTGATCGGTGCCTGCGGACGTGCCCGGGCGCGTCCACGGGCATTTGAGGGATCGGATTTGATTGTAGATGCTCTAAGCCTGTCTCTTCCCTTCTTTGACTCGATGAGACGAATCCCATCGACAGAAAGCTTCATGTAGGCATCTCTCCATACATATCCGTTGTGTTTTTGTCGTCGACGCACGTACATGAGCACCTCGATATACGCATGCATGTACTGCATGGCAGTAGGAGGAGTTTATAGATGGTTTGTGATGGATTCGATGCGTGGAGAGTCGCGCGGCTCCGAAAGGGAAAGCCGGCCGATGCCCACGAAAAACCGGAGAAAAGAGAGCCAAGCAGCAGGCGTACACATGGTCTTGAGACAGCGTAGATGCAAGGCTGGCTGTAATTCTGTTTCCAGTCTCTTTTCCGTCTACTTTCGCCGCTCCTGCAGCTGCAGTGCAGCCACACTCATTTTCATCTGGTTTGCTCCTTTCCTTTCGTCTTTTCTTCCTTTTGATGCTGGCTATCTAATAGCTATACACTTCTTCCTTTGATTTCTAATCATACGACCGCAGCAGCCTTCCTCCTCCAGTAAAAAAATAGCTGTAATTTTGCTGGAAACTATACACACTTAAACTACTACTACGATCTCATTCTCGTTGAGTACATTACATCACATGGACGTTGGGCAGGCCGGCGCCTCCGCCCGCTCGACACGACGCGCCAAGTACGCGGGCAGGCCGGCGGCAGCCAGCCGTATGTGCATGTGCATGCATGACGTCGCCGGCCGGAGCTGCATGCACGCAGTCGCTTTCCGAGTCGGTCGTTATGTGTCAACCTGTGATTAAGGGAAGTGCTCGCCTTGCCCGCTAGACACGGGTGTAATAACCGTTTTCTTTCTCTACGGAAATTAGTACATTTTCGGGGACATTCGTAAGCTGCCTTAAAAAATTGACGTCACTCGATCTTCCAACTTCCTGGATCAAGTTCAATGGTTGGGTGTGCTCTCCTTGTTCGAGCATCTATAGTCGGATCCCTCAAATTCCTCGCCAAAAAACAAAAGTCGGACCCCTCAAATTGTCACTGTATGTCCGCGCGGACGGCCAAGTCATTGACCGGTCACAAAAACTCAACTCAGTCAGACCCATCAAACAACCCCTCTACGTTCAGGTTGTCCGGCAGGGGCACCTCTCAAACACAACCCATATCCGGGGTGGATATGGAGAGGTTCTGGCGCGCCCGGACGCGTCTGCCACATCGGATCCGGCATAACCGGCCAACCCCGACCCCACAAATATCACCTCCTTTCCGTATGTGGATTAAACCCTAGCCACTCTAGTATTTTGAACATGCCAATTTTTGATAGTCCGATGACATGCATGATGAACTGTCCCTATCGCTATGTGTGTGATCTTGATGACCTACGTGTGCTTTATTTGTACGTTGCATGAGAATGTTTGGGTTTGAGGATTTGAGGGGTGATATTTGATGGGTCGGCTGTAGATCCTCTTAGAAAACTGACGGCCTATTAGAAGCTGGTGGGCCCAAATCGGCCACCTCTCCTCCCTTTGGTCAAACGTTTTCGAACTTAACTTAAAGTGAACACTTATCCCTCACCCCCTATCTCTTTTATTAAAGGGGAGTTGATGATTGTACGTTCGTATATCCCTCTCCCCTTGAACCCATTCTCATGTCCTGCATTAACTCAATTAATTCAAAACATATTTTATCAAAACGTCAACTAAATTAAACTTTCTTTGCCTTCTCTTACCCATACCCAAATCAAATCTTACCAAAATCTCAACTAAATCAAAATTTTCCTTGCTTTCCCCAACCCATACTCAAATCAAACCGAATCTTACCAAAATCTAGAATACGACGCGTGTAAGATTTATGTCAGACACTGTTGATGTTGAACCACTAGAATATATATGCCCCTATTACAATGCATAGATGAATTGTATGTACAATTGATGAATAAATAGGAGGGCGTCCTTTTTGTATGTACAATTGATGAATCCGAAATAAAGAGCTCTCCAACCATAATTCTCTGTCAATTTTACTTTAAGAAAGGCTGCTAATCAATAATCTGATTAGAAGCTGACATTGGACCACACGACTACCGTCGATTCTAGCATAATCTCATGGCCGACATATCACCATTTTGGCCCGCTGCTAACCGCTCGCATATCACGCACCCCTGATTACTCGCTTGTTTATTGACTAGGACGTCGTTCCACTCTCCTGCCTTGCACACACCTCCGCCTATGGCCCTACCTTGCCGTCAACCCCACCACCAATGTACTCTTCAATTACGCCGCCTAGTTTCCATCTACTCTCTCAGTCCCAAAACAAGTGTCTCAACTTAGTATAAAGTTGAGACACTTGTTTTGGGACGGAGGGAGTACTATGCACCGTGCCTCCTTCACAACTCGCCGACGACCACACCATTCACCCTCTCTACCCAGATCTGATCCCCTGCCATTCCCACTCCATCTACCACACCATCGATGGCCCCTAAGGGGGACCTGATGTTGCGCCATTTCGGCATTAGGAGGGCATGCCCACCATCTCCTCCCCGTCTGGTGCTTCACCAGGTTACCCAGAGGTACAACCCACTGTCGGTGTACCACTCTTTCGCCAGAAAACAAGCAGATGCCTCTCCATTCGTATTTCCCTCTTTGAAGCCCCTCCTCAGAATATAAAGTATCGCACTCCATCAATCCCCCCACCCACCCCCTGATTCCATCACCTCATGTCCTTTGTTCATATTATTCTCAATTTAATGATCTTTAATTTCAGCATTACAATTAGGTATCTAATACATTGTGTGCTTAATATTCATTGGTACATATGTTCATTGTGCGCCAAGTATTAACTATTGTTGGTGCGAAAATTGTTCTATCAATGCATTCCGTCATTAGGTCAACAAGAATTTTAGTTGTTTTAGGTTTTTAGACTACCCGGACTTGCATAGCCACTCCCTCCATTCTGAAATAAGTGTCGTGGTTTTCATTCAAATTTGAACTAAAACCACTACACTTATTTTAGATTAGAGGGAGTAGTTGTTAGTTTCTAGTTTCAAATTTGAATGCTTCCAATACAGTTAAGAATTATCGATATAGAAACATGCTTCTTATATATGGAGCTTCCAAAGTGTACTGCAATTGTATAGATAGTATTTGCTGCAAATACTTCAACTCACTTGTTGAATTTCCAGTATAGTTGGCAGAAACATGAATCTACATGTTGGTGTGTACTTTGTTTAATTTCCGTTTCAAATTTTTATGCTTCCAGTTAAATAGGTTCCTTGTGACATAGTACACTGCAAAGTGCATCATACTAACTAATTCTACACCCGGAGCACTCTTTCCATGCTTCATATTCAAGCTTGTTCTAATTTTAAATTTGTATGCTTGCAACTAACACAATACCTAGTTATCCTCGTTACTGGTTTGTACTCTTTTCTCATTAGCGTATTTTGAGTCCACGTGACTAACACCTTAGCCACTATATTTGGCTAAGGAGATAATGGACACTGTAATACTGAATGGTCCCAAAGTGTATCTCTCCATCGTCGGAGGAGCAAGTCTTGGTCTTGGCATATCGAACACGACAACATACTTTCTTGGTATAACCGAAAGCTACCATTCTAGTCACCCAGTTAAGGAGTGACGTTTGGCAACCTCAAAGTAACCATGTGGAATCTAGTTATATGATATTCTCATGGTCTATGGACACAAGTAAATGTTAATACCTTACATGAGAATACCGATAACATATTGAGGAGTGATCACACATTATTTCATAAGTTGGGTCTATCCAACACCATTGTTATCATAACAATGTGTACACATTATTCTAGGCGTCCTTGTTACAATAACAATGCCTATGGTTAAGAAAGCAGAACTGTAAATAATACATGAGCTAGTCCAAAGGCATGACTAGGGATGTGTTTGGTGTTTATTCTTCCACACATGTTAATAGCTGGCAGACCATGTTTGTTTATGGGAACCCTGAGTTGAGAATTGTCACTTGATATAGGAACACCTTGCAAATTTACAGGCAGTACAACAGGTCCCATGGATTGTTTGTGGCGACTACAATGAAGCACTTTGGCAACACAAACAATTTTTGAGCTCGTTGCGTGCTGAAGGTCAGATGGCTGCCATTCGAGATTGTTTGATGATGTGTGAACTTTAGGACCTGGAATTTTTAGGTGTTCCATCTAGATACGATAATGGGCAGCGGGGCAACCGCAATGTCCGTGTACAAATGGACAGGGCATGTGTGGATGAAGCTTGGAGGGAGATATTTTTGCTTGCTAGAGTAGTAAATCTAGCCACCTTTTGCTCTTACCACTGCCCGTCATGGTACACTTTACAATCGACGAGGGGCAACAACATTGCCAAGCACCCACCCTCCCCTAATAGTTTAATATAATATATATTAACGAATCGATCTTTCTCAGCGTTTATGAGCCTCCTCCCGATGACTCAACGGCAAATCTTCTACAAGCAGTGCTTGGCAGGAACATGTGTCGAAGTACAAGGCCCGGCTACAAAAGGGGTCTGCAGCGCTGTGTCGGTCGTGTAAAAATTACAAACACATCTGCCTTCTACGAGGACTTGCGAGGATACCGCCATGCGAAACGACAGAAATAGCCAAAGAGGGGCGGAACGGCTTGAAACCTGATAGCAAAAGAGAATGCGGACCAATGTCGGGGCATGATAACTCGGTCCAAGTATTGCGAGCCACTGTTGTAGTTTGTCACGAGTTCGGGACCAAATCCCGCGGGTATGCGTTAGCACCGCGTTGCTGTCAGGAAGAGAATTCCGGAATATCTAAGAGCCAGACCACAAGGAAGTGAGATGTCGCGACACGAAGGAGTAGTTACTATTTTGCCGAACGCGGTGGTGTGATAAAGTGTGAAAGAGCAATAGACCTCGGAAGGCAGTCTGTCGCTTTGGAGGATGCCTCTATTGTGCCAAAGGCATTATTACGAGAGGGGCGCTGCGTCGACTGCTGACCAGAGATCATTTGACGGTCGACTGTGTCCGAACGGTTGGAGCGGAGAGTGTCAAGCAAAGATGTGCTTGTAAGACGCGTCTCGTATGGGCAGATAGCAGGGGCAACAATACACTAAGAAAAAATATGGTCCGGGTTAGGCTTGGGATACAGTCACAGCAGGATACTAAAGGCAGGACTCCACGAGAAAGTTCAAGGGAAACAACGTTGGATGGAAGGGCCAAAAGAGAGCAGCGTGGACGCTTTCGTGACAAGTTCATAGTGACCCAAATTTCGCAACAGCAGCTCGAGTCAGGATGACCGGTCGAGAAGGAATCAAAATGCAAGATGCATTGAATCGCTGCTCGGAACTAGGCAAAAGAACAGTTAGGTGGGAGGCGTCTGATTTGCACGCACCATACTCTTGGGCCAGGTGGCACCAGGGCGGGCCGGCCGCTCTAAGTGGGATTCGCTGAGAAGAGATGATTGATTGCAGGTCACCCAGTACTTGAGTTGGTTCCCCCCGCACACCCCAGGGGTGCATAGGACATTGGTTTTTATGCGCATGAGGGGGAAGGTGTGGCCAAGGACAGGGCGTTATGGAGCGGGCAAAGTATTAAAGAAGCCTCCGACGCTTTACTTTTTTCAATAGAAGAGGCTCGAATGGGGGCCCGTTTCAAGCCCAGAGAGAGAAGAGAAGTCGTCGAGCTTGACGCGAACACCAAAGAAATCCTGAACACCCGAGGAAGAAAAAGAGGCAAAAGAGGTGTTGTTCCGTGGTTTGAGGGGTTTTCGGATTGGAACGACACACAGAAGCGTGCTGCGGGAAAGAGGCCGCAGGAGGAGGAGAAGAGGGAAAGCTGGAGGAGGAGCAGAGGAAGCAGGAAGAAGACCGCCTTCAACTGGTTAGAATCAAGCACGTGGAGGGAACGCGCTTTCAGAAGGCAGTAGGAGCAGATCGACTCACTTAGCCAGGAAGGGCATTCAGCAGCTGTGGCAGCAGCAAGCAGATCCCCATTGGATATCATCGTCCCATCTATGCGAGAAGCAGGGTGGGTTTCACCCCGGCCGATGATGCACTGCAGGTAGATACCTATGGATGATATCGAACGTCGACACCTTGTGGATAAACATGAAGTGAAGAACATATTCATGAAGGTGGCGGACGTGATGCTTTAACAAATCCCCCTGAAACAACCTATCATTGCAATCCGATCGGATGGCATGCTCGTGTCGGGTTGATGAAGTTGAGCCAGGATATTACGAGCTAGAGCTTGACATTCCTGGAAGTGACAGAGGAGCGCACACTGGGAGAGGCCATACATCAGTATCATTCTATGGAGAGAAAGGATGCATTGTCTTTTCAAGGCCACCGACTCCTGCTCCAACAAGTCCGCCATGGCAGTCGGACTCCTACTCCTACAAGTCCGCCACCGCGTCAGCCGCTCCTCCTCCAAGTCTGCACCGCTTTAGCTGACTCCCTCCAAGTCCGGCACCGCGTCAGCCGTCCTCCGCCGCCTCAGTGGGCTCCGCCGCCTCAGCAACAACGGAAGAGAGCCCGCAGCTACGGCGGCTAGCGGTACAACAGGCAAGAATTCAGATTTGGTCCAAGCTCAGGGCTCTCCAAAAGTTGCCTTACGACTTGACTGACGAGGAGAAAACAACGCGTAGTGGATGCCGAAGTTCAGGCCCATTTTGCACCCGAAAACCGCCCCCCGCGCCAAAGGAGAAAAATACCTGAGGAAATATACAACACTTTATTGATAATGCTCAACGGCTGTGAAGAGAAGGGACTCAGATTATAAGCGCTCTATTAAGAAGTCATATCGTGCACAAAAAGAGAAGGAGTCGAGCTCGAGCTCGAGCCAAGCAGGGAAAAATGCGGGGAAAACTGTTCCCAGTTGGAGGAGAACGGCAGTGCAATCGATTCCTCCGCTCATTGTACGACCACATGTGAGTACCACCGATCAGCTGGTAATAGCTGACGATCATAGAAGGATGGCAAAGAGGCCGGTTGTCATTTTATCAACTCCTAGAGATCGGCCTACGCCGGGATTCAGATGAAGAAGCAGCATGGAAATATTCCGCGGCCCAACCTCTGATCAGCCTGAGAGACCCGCTTTCATCAACGAGAATGTACACATTGAATGAGTGGTACCTGGGAGAAGTAAAGAACGGCGGAGAGTCCCTCATGGTGAAAGTAAGGCAGAGCATACTTCATGAAAAAGATTTGTGGGTTGAGTTTCAAGAAATGTTTCAGTTATTCAATCAAGACGCACTCGACAAATCTATCGTCAGTGCTATTGTCTGTAAGTGATTTCTCTCTGTAATTAATTAAGTCTCTAGCTAGTGTGCTCGTTCATTACCTGTAATTATCCTCACTATATTCTTTTCTGTGGTATTATGCAGAATGAGATGTATGAAATGAAAAGAGATGAGACGCTATGACATTGGTTCATTGACCCTAATACCGTTAATGAAGAGACATGGTAGTCACCAAAAAGACACAGAAAAACTTGCTACAGTTTTGAAGCGACTAAATACCCAACCAGAAATACTAGTTCCTTACAACTTCGGGTGAGTGTATATAGCTTGTACTACAAATTCTGTTTTGCTTACAGATGTTAATAAGTGTAGTTGATGGAGTTATGCACATGCGCTTAATATACAAACGGTGCGCATGCAGTTTCCACTGGATCTGTTAATCATGAAGTTGACGAGGGAAAAGTTCAGTACTGGACTCACTACTTAAAGAAACTAAAGAATACTCAATCGTGATGGGATGGCCGACAGGTAATTGAATCATTATCGCTTCCTGATATCAACTAATTAATAACCCTTTATTCATTTTCTTTGCCGGCGGGTAGGTTTGGCAAAGTTCATCAAACAGGTTTTAAGGCCCATGGAAACAAGAGCTGAAATGGGTGCGACCCAAGTAATTAAGTAGTAGTAGCACGTCCGTGCGTCTCTTTTTAATTCAGTTTCAATACATTATCATGCCTGATTAATTATATTGATTGATTCTATTCTCGTAAAGTGCATGAGGCAGGCGTAGGAGAATAATTTATGTGATACTATGTTTGCGAGGACATTTGCTTTATGACCGAAAGGAGCAAAAGATGCAGACATCTTTGGGTGTAAACACCATCACAATTTTTTATCATGATCTAATATATATATACACAACTAATATATCATATTGATATCCTTTTTAAATAAAGTTGGTGGAGATGCGGGATAAGCTCCTACCAGAGGACCGCATACGAGCACTTCAAGAGGAGATTGCGAGATTTTTGCTTTGACCAAGTCATAGATCCACAAAGAGAATACCATTACACCTAAATGCCTGCATGTAATGATCTGCAAATTGTAGGAGAAATTATATGTACCAATTATGTGTGTATATATATATGTGTGTGTGTGTGTGTGTGTGTGGTGGTATGCATGGTGTACGAGAAATTCTATATAGATATATATGATTGGTCCTACGAGAAATTCTATTATATATGACGTACGTGTACAGTATGTAGTATAGCAGTGGCACTTGACGACTGCAGTTAGCGTAAAATAGTGTTTTAAATGAAAAACACAAAACGAAAAGAAAAAAAAACAATAGTTCATAAATCTTAAACCCCTAACCCCTAAACCCTAGTCTCGGTTTGTGTCACTAACCGAGACTAAAGGTCCCCCAGACCCCGGTGCGGGCTCGTGCCACGTGGTGGGCCTTTGGTCCCGTGACGAACCGAGACTAGGGGGGGGGGGGGGGGCTTTAGTCCACACCCTTTAGTCCCGGTTGCTGAATCAGGACTAAAGACCCTTACGAACCAGGACTAAAGACTGATTCTGCACTAGTGTTCCTTCTATCTCTTGTCCGGACACTGACTGGGCTGTCCGCCAGACGTATAAGGGGGAAATTGTGGGGGGGGGGGGGGGGGGGGGGTAAAAAAAAAGATCGAGGCATTTTAAAAAATTGACTAATAAAGAATTCTTTTATTTTTAAATTGATTAACATTAATCAATTTAAAATAAGAGGAACAGGGTGCAAAAGAGACCAGTCATCGGACGATCTCAAAAGATGCTCTCTATGCATTAACAAACATGCATGTCTCTCGTGGTTAGCGCCTCAAACCAAACACACATTGTTAATTAGAGCGATCTCGAGCCTTTTTAGGCGTCAGCTTTTGAACAGCGATCTCCTCGCCCTTTCCTTGGGGCAACTAATTTGGCGCTAGCTACTGTTGTTCCATCTGACGGTGGATTCTGCATGCCAGGTATATTTAATCTAGTTGATCAGTCATCAGTCGTACGTAGATAGCGAATGTTTTTGGGGCATCGCAAGTGCATCTGTACGTGCATGTCCATGCATGTGATCGACAATCTCAGGTTTGAGGACACTAGTTAAACTCCACTGGCTTGCTGTTAACCACGGATGGGGGTGGACTAATTGTGGTGCGGCATTGACTACATGAGCCTGTGCAATACAGTACTGATTCTAGTTTAATTAATTCGGGTGCCAGAGTAGGTCTGGGTGTATATCTGACAAATATTTATTTTTGCAAAAATATATACTAGACAAAATTAAGATAAAATTTCAGCCAAAATTATATTGTTCATGTATTATAATATTTGTACTGTGCGCCACCAATTAAGAGAATAAAAGCCTCATAGGAGCTAAGATATATCTTTCCGCAAAAAAGCTAAGATAATATCTAAATATGTCATTCCAAACGACAGCATGGCTTATAATTTTTTTTGCAGTGACTTCTTGTGTTCTACGGTTGTTTTAACATTAGTTATTCAGTTTTTCTTAAATACTTCCACGCTATAAATGTATTTAATCATATATTTATACAAAAATAACGGTCAAAGCTGCCAAACGGATGCTGTGCAATATATTGGACAAATTTAATATGTGAAGTTAAAAAATGAGCAATACTATTTACTTCTTGTTTCCTTCTACTTGTCTTAAATTTTGGTGTGTCACCTCCTACAAAAAATACGTATCATATGACATTGTTAGTACCGAATTTTTGTATTTTTAATCAAGTGTGTTTTATGCGGTTCTTGTTAGTATTCTCTTCGCGGAATTGTTGCAAAATGGATATCTAGATATATTTTAAGTTTTATATACATCCACTTCTATCTATTTCTGCAACAAATAATTCGGGGCGGGACGGAATAGTACTCAGCAGACCCTAGATACTACAGCTCCGGTACGTCCAGACAGCAGTGCATATGCGCATCGATATTTCTTCTCGAATATACCGGATCACCAACTAAGGCCAAATCTAGCCGACCCCCTAAAAATATAGAGAGAGGAAAACAAAGTAAATTTAGTGGAGTATATTTACTTCACTATGGTCGTGTTCTAACTGACCCCTAAATTTAAGGGAGTAAAAAGCAAATTTGAATGTATGAACAAAGATTCAATTTTAAACAACCACTGAAGCATAGTCTAATTTGACACATAATTTTACATTAATAATCATAGAAGCATAGTCAAACTAAACCTTACTAATCGACTTGGCGAGGGCAAGCCACTCCGCCTAGAAATCCCATCGCCCATGGGGTCAGGCCCTGTGAGTCGTCGCCAGAGTCGGGAATATCCTCCGCCATTCTTCAACGTCAAAGTCGTTGTCGGCGCCATCTCCGTGCCGCCGTCTCGTCGCTTGACAGACCAGACCCCCCCCCCCCCCAAAAAACTTGAATAGCACTCATGCAAAAAAAAAAAAAAAACAAAAAAAAATAAAAAAAAACGAAAAAAAAAAAAAAAAACCCTCCCCACACCCCACCCCCCCCCACTCCCAGCTGGCCGCGCGCTCAGCGAAGATCTTGGCTCCGCCTCCACCAGCTCGGGTACTAGCGGTAGAGGTCCGCCATGTGTACTCCTCATTGGCGACCTCCCACCGCGATCCTGAGCAACCGCCGCAGAGTCACCACCCCTGGCGGCGGCATCTCGCCCTATGGGAAGTTGAGGCGGGCATCGCGCCGTGAGCCAGACCTGCACTAGTCGTACTCGCGGCGGTTGGAAGGACCCAAGCCAGTGTTGGGTGTCCGGTCAGTGATCTCGGCGTCCACGTCCCCACACCGCTGCCGGATGCTGTGTTGCACGGACCCTGCCACGCTGGCCCACCCAACCCCGCATATAATCCTTCCATCCGCTCGCCGGACCAAACCTTGCCATTTCACTCCACTCCCCTTCGCCACCCAAGCTCGCATCGGGCAATCTCCGGCCGTCTCCGTCATGGCGGGTAGTGGATCCGAGTCATTCACCTCTAGATCCGTTGACCCCGATCTCATCTCACGCGACCCGAGGAGGAGATGACTGCCCGGCTTGCGCTCCGCCGCTCCGGGAGGAGGAGGCCATGCACAACAGCGCGCAGACTCTTTTCGTCGGGATGAACATTGCGTCCGCCCCAAATGCCCCGATGGATCCGGCGCTAGATGTGTCATCGCTGCCTCATGGCAGTGCAGTCCATCTCGCATTCGAACGCTAGTGGCGGACGCGCAACCCCTCTGTTGTGTGCCGAAGCACCGGGACGCACATGGGCGTCATCCGACGAAAATGGCACGACGTGCCGCCATGTAAGATAGCGGGTGCGGGAGGCAACGGCAACCCTCGCTGCGATGGACGTCGGAGAGGCGGGTAGATTCTCCGGCGCCCCGTTGCTGCACTAGTCCGGGCGCTGCAATCGCGGCGTGGTGGATCGTGGGCTCGTTCCTGGACGGATCCGTCATCGATCTGACATCCATCGGAACACCGTTCGGTTTCGGACTCCGACGAGGAAGAGTAGGACATGGGGCCGTGAGCCGGCTGTGTCCCATGCCCTACTCTACCTTGCCGGTGACCGGACCAACACTCTGGGGAGCGAGCCGCCATCGGACAATGGGCACGGCAGAGCCAGACGAGCTCCGCTCAAAGACCGCTGCGTTGTATGTATAATATGGATTTGAGGTTTTTAATTTTGAGATTCAGATGTGGAATGCATTATCTAAGTCGTGATGAACGGTGCCTGGGACGTGCCCGGGCGCGTCCACGGCATTTGATGGGATCGGATTTGATTGTAGATGCTCCTAAGCCTGTTCTTCCCTTCTTTGACTCGATGAGACGAATCCCATCGACAGAAAGTTCATGTAGGCATCTCTCCATACATATCCGTTGTGTTTTTGTCGTTCGACGCACGTACATGAGCACCTCGATATACGCATGCATGTACTGCATGGCAGTAGGAGGAGTTTATAGATGGTTTGTGATGGATTCGATGCGTGGGAGGTCGCGCGGCTCGAAAGGGAAAGCCGGCCGATGCCCACGAAAAACCGGAGAGAAAAGAGAGCCAAGCAGCAGGCGTAAACATGGTCTTGAGGACAGCGTAGATGCAAGGCTGGCTGTCTGTAATTCGTTTCCAGTCTCTTTTCCGTCTACTTTCGCCGCTCCTGCAGCTGCAGTGCAGCCACACTCATTTTCATCTGGTTTGCTCCTTTCCTTTCGTCTTTTCTTCCTTTTGATGCTGGCTATCTAATAGCTATACACTTCTTTCCTTTGATTTCTAATATACGACCGCGCAGCCTTCCTCCTCCAGTAAAAAAATAGCTGTAATTTTGCTGGAAACTATACACTTAAAATATACTACGATCTCTTCTCGTTGAGTACATTACATCACATGGACGTTGGGCAGGCCGGCGCCTCCGCCCGCTCGACACGACGCGCCAAGTACGCGGGCAGGCCGGGCAGCCCAGCCGTATGTGCATGTGCATGCATGACGTCGCCGGCCGGAGCTGCATGCACGCAGTCGCTTTCCAGTCGGTCGTTAGTGTCAACCTGTGATTAAGGGAAGTGCTCGCCTTGCCGCCTAGACACGGGTGTAATAACCGTTTTCTTCTCTACGGAAATTAGTACATTTTCGGGGACATTCGTAAGCTGCCTTAAAAAATTGACGTCACTCGATCTTCCAACTTCCTGGATCAAGTTCAATGGTTGGGTGTGTCTCCTTGTTCGAGCATCATAGTCGGATCCCTCAATTCCTCGCCAAAAACAAAAGTCGGACCCCTCAAATTGTCACTGTATGTCCGCGCGGACGGCCAAGTCATTGACCGGTCACAAAAAATCAACTCAGTCAGACCCATCAAACAACCCCTCTACGTTCAGGTTGTCCGGCAGGGGCACCCTCTCAAACACCACCCATATCCGGGGTGGATATGGAGAGGTTCTGGCGCGCCGGACGCGTCCTGCCACATCGGATCGCGGCATAACGGCCAACCCCGACCCCACAAAAATCACCTCCTTTCCGTATGTGGATTAAACCCTAGCCACTCTAGTTTTGAACATGCCAATTTTGATAGTCCGATGACATGCATGATGAACTGTCCCTATCGGATGTGTGTGATTTGATGACTACGTGTGCTTTATTGTACGTTGCATGAGAATGTTTGGGTTTGAGGATTTGAGGGGTGAATTTGAGGGTCGGCTGAGATCTCTTAGAAAACTGACGGCCTATAGAAGCTGGTGGGCCCAAATCGGCCACCTCTCCTCCCTTTGGTCAAACGTTTTCGAACTTAACTTAAAGTGAACACTTATCCCTCACCCCTATCTCTTTTATTAAAGGGGAGTTGATGAGTACGTTCGTATATCCCTCCCCTGAACCCATTCTCATGTCCTGCATTAACTCAATTAATCAAAACATATTTATCAAAACGTCAACTAAATAAACTTTCTTGCCTTCTCACCCATACCCAAATCAAATCTTACCAAATCTCAACTAAATCAAAATTTCCTTGCTTTCCCCAACCCAACTCAAATCAAACCGAATCTTACCAAAATCTAGAATACGACGCGTGTAAGATTATGTCAGACACTGTTGATGTTGAACCACTAGAATATATATGCCCCTATTACAATGCATAGATGAATTGTATGTACAATTGATGAAAAATAGGAGGGCGTCCTTTTTGTATGTACAATTGATGAATCCGAAATAAAGAGCTCTCCAACCATAATTCTCTGTCAATTTTACTTTAAGAAAGGCTGCTAATCAATAATCTGATTAGAAGCTGACATTGGACCACACGACTACCGTCGATTCTAGCATAATCTCATGGCGACATATCACCATTTTGGCCCGCTGCTAACCGCTCGCATATCACGCACCCCTGATTTACTCGCTTGTTTATTGACTAGGACGTCGTTCCACTCTCCTGCCTTGCACACACCTCCGCTATGGCCCTACCTTGCCGTCAACCCCACCACCAATGTACTCTTCAATTACGCCGCCTAGTTTCCATCTACTCTCTCAGCCCAAACAAGTGTCTCAACTTAGTATAAAGTTGAGACAATTGTTTTGGGACGAGGGAGTACTATGCACCGTGCCTCCTTCAAACTCGCCGACGACCACACCATTCACCCTCTCTACCCCGATCTGATCCCCTGCCATTCCCAACTCCATCTACCACACCATCGATGGCCCCTAAGGGGGACCTGATGTTGCGCCATTTCGGCATTAGGAGGGCATGCCCACCATCTCCTCCCCGTCTGGTGCTTCACCAGGTTACCCGAGAGGTACAACCCACTGTCGGTGTACACCTCTTTCGCCAGAAAACAAGCAGATGCTCTCCATTCGTATTTCCCTCTTTGAAGCCCCTCCTCAGAATATAGTAAGCACTCCACAATCCCCCCACCCACCCCTGATTCCATCACCTCATGTCCTTGTTCATATTATCTCAATTTAATGATCTTTAATTTCAGCATTACAATTAGGTATCTAATACATTGTGTGCTTAATATTCATTGGTACATATGTTCATTGTGCGCCAAGTATTAACTATTGTTGGTGCGAAAATGTTCTATCAATGCATTCCGTCATTAGGTCAACAAGAATTTTAGTTGTTTTAGGTTTTAGACTACCCGGACTTGCATAGCCACTCCCTCATTCTGAAATAAGTGTCGTGGTTTTCATTCAAATTTGAACTAAAACCACTACACTTATTTTAGATTAGAGGGAGTAGTTGTTAGTTTCTAGTTTCAAATTTGAATGTTCAATACAGTTAAGAATTATCGTATTAGAAACATGCTTCTTATAATGGAGCTTCCAAAGTGTACTGCAATTGTATAGATAGTATTTGCTGCAAATACTTCAACTCACTTGTGAATTTCCAGTATAGTTGGCAGAAACATGAATCTACATGTTGGTGTGTACTTTGTTTAATTTTCGTTTCAAATTTTTATGCTTCCAGTTAAATAGGTTCCTTGTGACATAGTACACTGCAAAGTGCATCATACTAACTAATTCTACACCCGGAGCACTCTTTCCATGCTTCATATTCAAGCTTGTTCTATTTTAAATTTGTATGCTGCAACTAACACAATACCTAGTTATCCTCGTTACGGTTTGGACTCTTTTCTCATTAGCGTATTTTGAGTCCACGTGACTACACCTTAGCCACTATATTGGTAAGGAGAATGGACACTGTAATACTGAATGGTCCAAAGTGTATCTCTCCATCGTCGGAGGAGCAAGTCTTGGTCTTGGATATCGAACACGACAACATACTTTCTTGGTATAACCGAAAGCTACCATTCAGTCACCCAGTTAAGGAGTGACGTTTGGCAACCTCACAAGTAACCATGTGGAATCTAGTTATATTGATATTCTCATGGTCTATGGACACAAGTAAATGTTAATAACCTTACATGAGAATACCGATAACATTATGAGGGTGATCACACATTATTTCATAAGTTGGGTCTATCCAACACCATTGTTATCATAACAATGTGTACACATTATTCTAGCGTCCTTGTTACAAAAAAATGCATGGTTAGAAAGCAGAACTGTAAATAATACATGAGCAGTCCAAAGCATGACTAGGATGTGTTTGGTGTTTATTCTTCCACACATGTTAATAGCTGGCAGACCATGTTTGTTTATGGGAACCCTGAGTTGAGAATTGTCACTTGATATAGGAACACCTTGCAAATTTACAGGCAGTACAAACAGGTCCCATGGATTGTTGTGGCGACTACAATGAAGCACTTTGGCAACACAAACAATTTTTGAGCTCGTTGCGTGTGAAGGTCAGTGGCTGCCATTCGAGATTGTTTGATGATGTGTGAACTTTAGGACCTGGAATTTTTAGGTGTTCCATCTAGATACGATAATGGGCAGCGGGGAAACCGCAATGTCCGTGTACAAATGGACAGGGCATGTGTGGATGAAGCTTGGAGGGAGATATTTTTGCTTGCTAGAGTAGTAAATCTAGCCACCTTTGCTCTACCCACTGCCCGTCATGGTACACTTTACAATCGACGAGGGGCAAACAACATTGCCAAGCACACCCTCCCCCCCCCCCCCCCCCCCCCCCCCCCCCCCCCCCCCCCCCCCCCCCCCAGCCGGTCGAGATTATGTGAGAGCGTGACCCAGCCTTGCCAGAGAAAATTGCAGCGTCATGGGCAATAAAATGACCCGGTGGTAACCTTGCTTCGGTATGTGATTCTCTTAAGGAGTGTTGAATAACTTGCTCTCTTGGAGCAAATAAAATTTTGGTCACGTAATGAAGGATATAGAGAAGCTACGGGCTTAGTTGGCTGATCTACAGCTTGCTGATGCTAGTCGTGTGGCGATCCAGCAAAAAATGAATTAACTGGACGAACTACTGTACACAGATGGGATGCTTTGGCTACAGTAATTACGAATCACATGGTTGAAGGAGGGGGAGCGCAAGACCTACTACATTTTTCGACGGGCGGTTTGGAGAGCATGGGAAGCTCGTATAAAAAGACTCCACAAACATGATGGTACTTGGTGTAAGGTCCCTTCTGATATTGAAGGTATGACGACTTCGTATTTTCAAGAACTATTTACAAAAGATCGGACCCTAGCCCCTATGTGGATTTGGATTGCATAATACCAAAGGTAACAGAGTTGATGAATGAAAAATTATGTGCCCCGTCCTCGGAAGAGGAGGTCTCAAATGTGTTATCTCATATTAGCCCCTTGAAGGCCCCTGGTATGGATGGGTTTCCAGCTTGGTTTTATCAGTGTAACTAGGTTGTTCTGAAGAACAAAATAATTGCAGCGGTTCTGCAGCTCTTTCACACAAAATCATAGTGAATGGAGTTAATGAAACGCCGTAGTTATGATCCCAAAGGTTCCCCATCCCACAGATCTGAAGGATTTCAGACAAATAATTCTTTGCGGTGTAAATATTATTTCTAAGTGCTTGGTTAACCAACTGAGACCCTTCATCGCGGAACTCATCTACAAAAACCAAAGTGCTTTCATTCCTGGTCGGTTTATTTTGGATAATTGTATGATTGCTTTCGACTATATCCATTATATAAATCCTCTAAAAAATAACTCTCAACTTGTTGTGCCTATAAGTTGGATTTGTGGAAGGCTTACGATTGTGTTGATTGAGATTTTCTGGAGAAGGCACTTGGTAAATTGCGCTTCTCCCTGATAAAGTCAAGTTCCTTCATAGGGACACAAAATCACTGACACACTCATGCTCCTATAGCACGGATGAGATGATCAATGGAAAGATGCCACTGTTCAACTATGTACCTAGACAGGAGGCCAAAATACCTAGCCCAGCAAAACCGTGGTCGCCACCGGCAAATCATGTTGCCCTTTCGATCCATGGCTTATTCCTCGAGCAGGACGAGATTGTTGTGGTTGTTATATGGTGCTTAGGAGACACGATGAAAGTGTGATCTTTGCTGCATATCGGTTTGTCTATAATTACAATAATGCTCTCGACATGGAGATTCGCGCATTGATGCATAGGATGGCTCTTGCGATCTAGCAATCAGTAGGGACGGTCATGGTCGAGTCGGACTCCTCGGGCATTGACGATATTATCTGAAGATGGCTTCTCTTGCCCCGCATATGGTCGCCTAGTAGCGGAGATTCTACAGTTGTTGGAAAAATGGAGTTTATTCCTTAGGAGATAAGACATGGACAAAATAGGATAGCAAATTGACTAGCGATGTACAATCGTAGTGTGGTATGGCTACAGAGAGAACCACCATATATCGAGGCACTTCCCACTTGATTGTAATCCTATGGTTATGAAATAAAACCCATTTACCCTCGCAAAAAATAGTTAAAACTTGTGAGTTCCTAGAATGCGCATAAGCATGCATATCATTGCATTAGAGAAGAAACGATAAAAAAAAAACCGATCCAACGTCTTTCGGTCGTTACTATGCTAATCACTTGGATTAGCAGCCACACACCCCAGCATACCACAAGACAAGCAACACCTAGACATGCCAATGGCAATGAGGCAAACCACAGAGCAACCAACCAGCGTCACAACCAACGCCGAAGACCTCTACAATATGACAAGACCCAAGGACAACACAGAGTAATGTACCCCCACCCATTGCGTCAAGAGAAAGTTGTCAAGTGGGTGGCAGGGCCTGGGCAGAACTAGATAAGGCGTCGTCGAGAGAGAGCGCCAACAATGATGTACATTGCGCCCCGAAGACCCACGCCCAAAGTAGTAGCCGACACCGACTCGAGCAGCACCATCGGAATTCCTCGAGCACGAAGACGATAGCTCCAAGAAGGAAACGACGACATGGCACGGCCACCTCCTGGTCCAGAGGTCGGACCAAAAATTTCCCCCGAGATCACGGCCAAAACAACGCCTCCAGAGCTCGCGTCGCCGTTGTCAGCTTCAGACTTGAAACTTGTGAGTTATATTGTGGGACGAAGTTCATAGCCCAAGCGCATCGATCGATGGTACACAAGGGTGCAATTGAAACATGAGAAACAAGACATGTACTACTTCATAATTCATATGTTTAGCAGGCTCGCTCAACGATAATGTCAGACAAAATACAGTACTACTACTGCACATGCACATCCCACCGGCCGCGTGCAACCGTACGCCCCCAACAAAATCCCCAAAAAAACGTTGCAGCGCCCACCAACCGCGTTCCATGCCCTAACACGTACCTACACGTACTACTCACTAGTGCTAGCTAGTTGTACTGGTACACGCCGTGCTGCCTGTCGGGCCACGCCGAGAACGCCGGGGCCGGCGGGACGCCGTTCAGCCGCCACGCCAGGAACGGCGCGTCGACGGCGCCGGCGTAAGGAAGCGCCTCCTCCGCGTACGGCACGGCGCGAGGGGCCGACATGGGTGCCCGCTGCGCGACGTAGCCGCACCCGCCGCCGGCATTGGTCTCCGCCGCGCGGCGCTCCTCCTTCTTGAACCTGATGCCGCAGGCGTTGCACAGGGACTGCAGGACAACGAGATAAATGGAATGCAAGAAGACGATGACGAAGTGAGCATGCATAAGCGTGCCCGAGGGCGCGTGTGTGTACCTTGGGTCCGCGAGGGCCGTTCCGCCAGAGCGGCGTGGACGCGGTGCCGCAGTTGGCGCAGCGGCGGTCCAGGAGCTGCTCGTGCCCGGCGGCGCCGCCCCTGCCATGCTGCTGGTGGTAGTAGCAGGGCTCGGCCCCGTGCCTGGTGCGGCGCGTCGACGGCGTGCCGAGGGAGAGCGTGCAGTCGACCAATGAGCCCGAGGAAGCAGAGGAGGCCGGGGAGGAAGGAGAGAGGGTGGTGACGGTGCTGTGGTCGTCGTAGGAGTAGGCAGCCTCCTCTACCGACGGCCACTGACCTTTGCTGCTGGGCAGCGGCGGGAAGAAGAGCGAGAAGGCGGAGGTGGCCATGTTTCCGGTGCTTGTGTGTTCACCTAGGTTGGGCGCTTGGCTCTCTTATTTAAAGAGAAGAGAAGAGGAAGAGAAGCTGCTAGTGGTGTGTCGAGAGGAGGCGAGGAGCTAGCAGAGCAGAGTGAAGCTAGTGGTGAGCTGCTAGCCTGCTACTGGAGGTAGGCAGCGGCAGCTAGGATTTATAGGGTGACCGAGATGCGCAAAACTTGATTAGATTTGCATCCATCCATCTCATCTGGTGCTTTGCTTGCTGGAGTAATCGAGGCGCTGGTTTGCTTTGCTTTGAACACCGGCCGCCTCGGTCGCGCCACTAGCTAGGCTACGCTAGGATGCATGCTCCATGCAATGGAACAAAAGATTGTGCACGGCTACACATGCGAGCCAAGACCAGCAGAGCAGGCGGCACAGCAGCAGCAGGGCGGCCAATGAGTGCGCGGTTGGACTGCGCCGAAGCCCTGCCGCTGCTCTGCTCCTGCCGTGGATTGATGTGAGGTCAGGCTTGGCTTGGCTGCCCGGACGTCTCGACGGGAGGATGGATGGATGACTGCTCGAAGCAGAGGGGCAGAGGCCGACGATCTGCCGCGCTTATCCCGGAGCTACAGCTGCCGCTACAGCGAGCCCATGCAAGCACGTCGCCTCAAGAATCAAATGAGCGCGCACAGCGATCACGGAGGCAAAGCAAAGATGCTGCCCGGTTGGGAAACTGCCTGCCGGCTCGGCCAGACGTGTAATATGTAGCGACGGCGAGTGACCGTTCCGGCGCTGGTCATTGACATCATAACAGGACCGGAGATCCCGCCAGCCAAAGGTACGCATGCATGCCAGAGGTGGCGACGCAGGCGTCCCTGACACTGACAGCCCGGGCCTAGCTAGCTACTCGTACAAGTAGTATCTTGACAGTAGCAACATCTCACTCGCTGGCAGCCATGGCTGGCTGATGGCCCCGTTGCTTGGTTGGCCCGGGCGCGGTCAAAAGCTAGGTAGAGAGCCATGTGACGGGGAGCGGGGGATGGAACAGTCTCCCATGCGCATCGCGTCGCCGCCCAGCCCAGCCCGCGCGCGGGTCACGAGGAGATCGTTGCCGTGGCACAGGAGCGCGTACCACCGCTGGCTGGCCTGGTCGCGTCGAGGGGCGTGCGCGACGCAACACGGAATAATTGCGTATTCCCCTCTCGTTCGCCTCGGCTCCCCACCGTTCGACACGTCGGTACAGAGCACTGCTCCTATTAGCACAGTTGCGTTTCACGGGCAAAAAATCATTACTCCCTCCGGCTGACGATATAAATTGGGCATTAGTTTTCGGTCTTCGATTTGATTAGCACAAAATATACTCCCTCCTTTTCGGTTTATTGGGCCTATGTTATTTCTTTGGTTTTTTCATTTTATAAGAGGAATGTCCGCGTCTCGTCGCAAGGCTCATTTTGAGTTTTGGGTCATAGGGCGGGCAGTGCAGTCCGGGGCACAAGGGTCTTGGTACTGTTTCACTTCTTTCCGTCACATGTTCACATTTTGAGGCACATTAAATAGATGCATGCAAGGATCAAAAGAAAAGTGACCAATGCACGTAACCATTTCTACTCAGTTTGAGTAACTACGAGATATATTCCTCCACTCATCTTCTACCTTTGCTGATGAGATTTCAGATTTAAGCCATATACTACCTCCGTTCCAAATTACTACTCGTCGTGGTTTTAATTCAAATTTGAACTAAAACCACGACGAGTAATTTGGAACGGAGGGAGTAAAACGGAAAGGAGGGAGTAGTACAAAGTAGGCCATAAAGATATATATTTTAAATTTATTATCTCGAAACATGCTTTCATCCGACTTTAAACAGTCACCGAGCCAACTATGCAGCGGACGATACAAGATGGTAAGGTAGCCCTTATACCATGCCGATCTCAAGAAAACCGGATCACGTATAACTCACAACGCTACCAAAAAAAAGTATTGGAAAAACTAAGTACAATGCCACACAATGCGCTAAACACTGAAGCTCCACGTAAACGCCCATAGGAGGGAAAACGGCGCAAAGCGTCACCGTTGCCAAGTTCAGAAGGGACAAGGGTTTTCACCCGAAACCCTGGCACGAAGAGGAGCACCACGACGACGTCTTCAGGAAGATAATGGCGCCCGCAAGTGTCGTCGGTGAGAAAGCGCAGAGCTTTCACTCGGCAGCTCCCCGTGCCACCACGAAGTCTTCAAGAGAACCGCAAACGAGTTCAGCTCCCCAGGTCCGGATCGGGGCGACGCCACTGCCAAAGACAGGGAGAGCGCCTGAGCCACCCACCGCTACCCTCCTGTCGCCCACACGACTAAGAGGTTGAGCCACCACCACCATGGTACCCGCCGGAGAGCCAACCATGCGGACCACCATGCAAAAACGCCGCTCAAGCATCCACGTCCAAGCCACCACCATCCGTCCACATCATGAAGCACCACCCTTGAAAGGAGGAAACAAAGGGGTCTCCTTTCATTCCTAGCCCGGCGTCAGTCATGGGATATGGGTCGATGCCCCCACAGTAGGGGGCGTCCACACATGCGTCCCTGGCCAGTCCTCGTGGATCGGGGGGACACAACCCCGTGACTGCCGACGGCGGCCGCCGAGCCCGCTTGCAAGACACCTCAACTGAGGTCACCGATGCCGACCTTCCCGACAGATTCATTATCGAGTGAAGTTTCTAAAAATAATTCTGTCATATTATAGATGTTTCGTTAGTTAACTTGTTGACCTAAAGTCTCATGGTAGACTTATATCCCCCCCTAGAGGGACTAGAAAACTTTAGCATGGAGCGACCCATGTTCGGGACAACACGGCTGGTCAAAACGTCGTTGGACGGTGGGTCGAAGGTTGGTAGGTGCGGGTCATGCGGGAGGGAGGGGGGGGGGGGTCGCCGATCTTGGAGAAGAAGTTGGGATGGGATGCTGGAGGCGAGGAAGGGCTGGTGAATGTGGCAAGTTGGGGAGGATGGGGGAGGCGAGGCCGGCAGCAACCCGCCGGCCATGGGTGGCAATGAAGGTCCTTATTTTTTCGGAAAAAATTCATATTAAGGGCCTTTTTGATTTGCAAGATTCTAAAAATATGAGAATAGAAAAAAAAATGATTGAAATGTCATGCGCATCTCAATCCTATTAGTTTGTTTGATTGCATCATATGAAAAATAGAAGATTGTTCCGAAGAGGTTTGAGTGAATACCATAAATCCTATGAGAAGTAGTACAAAGAAACTCTAAGAAAAATTCTCATAGTATTCAATCCTATAAATCAAACAACCAACATAGAAAAAACATGTAAGTATTTTATTCCTCCAAAATTCCTATGAAAATCCTTTGAATCAAAGGAGCCCCAAGTAATCCGATTAGAGATGTGGGAAGTCAGTTAGAGATCCAAGAAAACGTTCATAATCTTTTTACTAACTATTTACAGTTTCACAGCTATACTCTAGTAAAATGGAAAAATAGTTACCCCGCAAAAAAAAAAAGGAAATAGTTAGAAGTGTCACGATCATGAGCATGACAAGCAACGGACTGCGGTTGATAGAGATTGCAGGTACGAATCCGCGCATGCATAGTGGCCAATGGAAGCCCACTGCCTTCTTCTCTTCTCGCAGGCTGTGGCCTAAACACACTGACTCGGAAAGCGGCCGCATGCAGCTAGCTCCGGCCGGCAGACGACGTCATGCATGCATGCTACGGCGGCCTGCCGCCGGCCTGCGCGCGTACCTGCGGCGTCGTGTCGAGCGGGCGGAGGCGCCGTTCTCCGGTAGCCCTGCATGCGCACCGGTGGCTAGCTCCACCTCCACCTCCACGTACCCGAGGACTGAGTCGGTTGCGACGGATCGATGATTGTCCGTGCCCTCGCACTACCTGGGCTGCTCTCGACCGATCAATGCAACGAGCCCGGTTGTGTGGTACGTACATTGGCGTGCGTGCTGTTGCTGTTGCTGGGCGCGCACTCGGGGAGGAAAAAAAGAACGTACACCCATGAAACGTCGCGATACAATGGTGAACGCACGTACCACTCCAATTACAAAGTCGGTACGTGCATGATGATGATGCACCTAGCGAGACTAGACGCTGCTGTACTACTCATCCACGTGCATGCACGCCTTCCGATGCTTCAACTACTGTGCGTGCTGCCACCGTACCCGCGCTACTCATCAAGAGATCACAGATTAATCGTGTGCCTTTGGTCTAAGAAATGGTATACAGGGTATGATGAGTAGCTACCCTGTGAATACATCGTCTGATCTACAGGGTATGATAAGTTGAAATAAAGATGTGATGCCTTTTTTGTTCTGGGAGATCGAAGGCTGCCGCATTATTTATTTAAAAATCAAAAGAACGGAGGAGTAGCTATCCAGCATCAAAAGGAAGGAAAGACCAAAGGAACAAACCAGATGAAAATGAGTGTAGCTGCAGGAGTAGACAGCAAAAAAAGTATTACAGCCTCGCATTGCATCTGCATCTACGCTGGCTTTTCTCCGGTTTTTCATGGCCGGGCAACGACCGGCTTTCCCTTTCGGAGCAGCACGAATCTCCACGCAACAGATCCATCATAAATCATCCATGCATTCATGGGGTGTGCCGTGTGCGTATATCGAGGCGGCGGGAAGAACACAACGGATATGTATGTATGCTTTCATTCTTTTCTTTCCATGGATTCCGTCGAGTCAAAGAAGGGAAAGAGGCCCTTTGGCTTGGCTCAGGTTCACGAGGTAAAGAGGCGCATGGGCTTAGCTTAGCTATGTACGGACTGATCGACGCGGTGAGTGCATCCATCGGTGCCACGCAAACTTTTCCATGGCCGAGCTGTAGCCGTAGCTCCCAACGGAGTACTAGGCCTGAGTACTCAAAGAATTCTAGTACTAGCAAGGAGCAGCTGTATACAGTACGTGCGTGCGTACGTACGCAGTACACGGATGCATTTGCAAACACCGACGGCAGTAGTTTTGGATTTAGGACCTCCCTTGATCTTGATCAGTGCAAGAATTCCTTCAATAAGTATGTCTGGCCGCGAATGAAAAGGCAAAATGTCACGTGCTGCTCCCTCCCTCCATGTTTACAATGCACAATTTACCTGTCCTATTGGCATCTCCAACACCAGACCCTCAAAACATCCCGTAAAAATTCAAACCGAGGTGTTCGAAAGGTTGTAATCCATCCAACACGTTACATCATCCACCCGCGGACGCGTCTACTAGTCCGAAATCCTGCAAATCGGAGGCAAGGGGAGCCTTCCACGCGTCTTGACTGCTGCCATGCGTGCGTCAGACCACCATGTCTCAATAAAAAAAAACCTCGGCATGAAGTGGTCGTCGCGCACTCATGCCGATCAGGTCACTCCAGAGCGGACTTGAATCTACATGGCATTGATGTCAGTCAGAACGACACAACCGTACGAGTGGGCAGCGTTGCTTCAATGCCAACATGCCGAACGAGAAGCCTACTCCAGCCGGTCCGCCGCATTGAAGCCGGCTGCCCGTCCGCTCGCCTGGCCGCACCTAATTAAGCACAACTTCGGTGCCGTCCACACCACACCACCCATCTTACCCGCTCTGCTTCTCTCCGGCTCCGCTCACTGCCGTTGAAGATACCGAAGTCGTGGTTCTCCTCGTTGACAGGCGGCG
Organism: Thinopyrum elongatum; assembly: GCA_011799875.1. Classification (NCBI taxonomy): domain Eukaryota; kingdom Viridiplantae; phylum Streptophyta; class Magnoliopsida; order Poales; family Poaceae; genus Thinopyrum; species Thinopyrum elongatum. The sequence continues at coordinate 522,763,148 of CM022297.1, read as the reverse complement.
ACTCCGAATCTCCTTGCAAATCTGGAACTTGGCACCGCCGGCGTCGCTCTTCGGGGCCATCAACCTCCACAACGGTCGGCTCCTTTGAGAAGGAAGATATCATCATCCCCTCCGGCAACGAGTAGGAGCAGGAGCCGCCGCCGCAACCGCGTCTCCTTGCGGAGGCGACAACAACGGACGAGGAGGACCATGCACACATGGAACTCATGATCGAGTGCTCGCTCAGGTACCGTGGTCCGGCGCCGCCGTGTGCCCGCATCAAGGAGACGATGTCGCCACCTCACCACCGCGTGAAGGTGGAGCCGGCATCGCCGCATCTTCGACACATCAAGGCGGATCCGGTGTTCCCAGCCCCCCTTGGCGCAACTGCGGCGTCCAAGTAGGACGCCACGTGAAGGAGGAGCCGGCGTCGCCGCCGCGTCACGTCTGACGTGGCAAGGTCGTGTAGGAGGAGGTGCCCTTGTTGATCACAAAGGCGCACGGGCGCCTGCTCCACTACCTCCGTGGACGCAGGGGCGGAGCGTCTCCTCGGCATGTCGCATTGTTTGAAGGGAGGAGAAGGCAGCACGTCGAGTGGTGTTCGCAAAGTCTGACGAGATGTTGACCTGGTTCCTTGGAGACCTCGACCTCACAGAGGCCTGGGCCCGTGACTGGTCCATTACCATCGTAGAGACATTTGCGCGGCGACTGTGCCACCTCGTCAAGGAGCTTTCCTAGAACAGGGAGGAGTGGTCGGTCAGCGTTTATCACAAGCTTAACAAGGTGAGCTATCGAGCGTTCATTAAGCTAGCGCAGGAGGAAGCAGAGCGACTCGTTTGCGAGGGCGAGGCGGCAATCGGGCAGGGTGGCCGCACCCCCGTGGTGGAAAGGACCGCTCCGACGATGACGATGACGACGACGAAGGTGCCACCGTCCAGGTCGGGCAGGCGGCGGCCTCGTTGAGCGGCCGCGCCCCCACCCCTTCTCGCCGCTAGAAGGACCAGTCCGATGATGACAACACAGACGACGATGAAGGTGTCGCTGTCCAGACCGGCCAGACTTACGAGGCCACCATCCGCTACAAGCTAGTTTAGTTTATTTTTTTAGGTAGGTTTTTGTTAATGGGAGAAATATGTCCGGTTTATATGAAACATATCAAACTTATGTCCTGAACCTATTTGTAATGCGGGCGGAGGTTTACCACAAGCGTTGGATGGCCAGCTAGTCAGCTCCCTATCGCTGTCCGGGGACTTGTCCTGGACGCGTTTGTGACAAATACCATGTGTTTTTGTGTGTGTGCGTGTGCGTGTGTGTGTGTGTGTTGTGTTGGTCCACGGTACCGAATCAATATATCCTAAGATATGCACTTTATCCACGGTACCGAATCAATATATCCTAAGATATGCACTTTAAAGTTTAAAAAAAATTCTAATAACTACTCCCTCCGTCCCAAAATACAAGTTTTTTTTTACGCTATCATAGTGTCAAAAATGATGTTGTATTTTGAGACGAAGGGAGTAGATTCATGTAAAATACTTCTAACAATTCAACCATTCGGTAATGTTTGCTGAGATTTGAGAGACACAAATTTCAAATTCCTACCCGAATAAAAAGATACTATTATGGAACTTCGAATGTACCCGTGTGGGTTACCAACTCACCGCCCCGCAAAAGATGGGGTTCAAGAAGTCATCATCCAAGAGAATGCTACTACTGCGGTGCACCATTGCATTCTTCTGGTCAATGCCGCGAATTACTTAGTCCAGTCCATCATCTCCAGTTAACAAACACTAGTGGATCCGCATTGGTGGTTTAATCAGTGGTCTCAACCCTGAGACTGACCGATCACATGCACGTACCGATGCACGTGCGATGCCCCAAAACATTCAGCCAATCAAGTACTACTAGATTAAATTATAAGCGGCATGCAGAATCCAGCGTCAGATGGAACAATTAGCAGTAGCGCCAAACTGGTTTCCCCGAGGAAGGGGATGGAGATCGCTGTTCAAAAGGCTGTCGCCTGAAAAGGCCTCGAGATTGCTTTACTTAACAATGCTTTCGTTCACGCGCTAAGCACGAGAGACATGCATGCATAATCTATAGAGAGCATCTCTCGAGATCGATGGTTAATTAGCAGCGGCTTGCACTTGCAGCCACCTCCTTGTAGTACCCTATAGTAGCTCTGTACTACTGTACTCCTTTGGGACTCCCTTCTACTGTTCATATGCCCCCAAAACTGTACTAGTACCTCGAGACCTTTTGGGGTATTTTGGTATACTAGTATGCTTGTAGGAGCACTCTTTAAGCCCCAAAATATGTTCTTTTTAGTAGGGTATTAGTAAGATATGATAACACAAATTTCATGCTCTAAGAGGAAACCAGGGCATTCGCCGCATATGACAAATATGATCCCTCAAACGCCCGCGCGTTCATCCGGGCGCGCCCGCAGGCAGTGACCAGTCACTCTTTAAATTAACACAACTAAAAATGTTCTTGTTAGTAGTAAGGATATTTACGGCATTAGTAAGATACGATAATACGAATTTCTTGGTCTAAAAAGAAACAGGGCATTTCTTGATAGTATCAGTAATCTCCACGATTAGACCGACGGCATTGACAGCCCACATGTCAGGGCCACGTCACCCGGCTGCCCTCACCCGTGACGCATGCAGCCTAGTAGCAGTCCAATCGAATCAGCTGGCGTAGCTGGCTGAAAAACGGATTCGATACGGTTCAACTGGGAACGGCAGCAGGTACAGTGGGCTAGGTATACTAGACTCACACAGGCTTACATAACAGTAGAGCATTGAACATATAAACCTTGAAAAACTGCTAGGCAGAACCGAGCCATCCACGTCCCCCTATAAATGCTATGAATAGTGCTTGTACCACCGCCTGTTAATTCCGTGCCCCGCCGAGGGCATTTTCGTCATTTCGCATACGGGCGTATAAAAGTCAGCCGCTCCGGTGGAGGTAACCTAGCCTTCTGCCCATCCCGCACTCGCGCCGCGCCCCTCTCCTCTCTCTCCCTCCAAACCCTAGCTAGACCGCGCCCGCCTCCCTGCCCCGCCGCTGTCGTCTCCTCCACCCGGCCAGCCGCCGCCGCACCTCCTCCACCCGGCCAGCCGCCGCCGCACCTCCTCCACCCGGCCAGCCGCCGCCACTCGCGCCCGTCTCCTCCGGCCAGCCTCCGCCCGCAACCTCCCCCCTCCCGTTTTCGGAAGGGAAGGGAAGGGAAGAGAAGAGGGAGAGCGAGCGGGTCAGGCGACGGGAAGGGAAGAGAAGAGGGAGAGCGAGCGGGTCAGGTGACGGCCATGGCCACGGCGCTCGCAGATCCGCTGGCCCCGTCGTCGCCGCTGCGCTCGCAGGTGAGCGGCGCCGAGAGCTGCCGTCGTGAGGAAGCCGCGGGAGGACGAGCTCAACCCGGACGAGGTCGTTGTGGTCGTCGGCACCTCCTCCATCTGGCCACGAGCCCCCGCCCCTGCGTCCATCTCCACGCGTGTTGTGGCGACCCCGGGAGGAGCTCGAGCCGCATCGGTGGTCCACAGAGCATCTCCACGCGTGCAGCGGAGACCCCAGGATGAGCTCGAGCCGCATCGCTGGTCCACAGCGCCGGCGCCATCGTCGGTGAGTCCCAGGTTCAGTCAGGCTCTCTCCCCTCTCTACATCTCTCTCTCTCTCTCTCTCTTTCTCTCCTTCTACATCTCTCCCTCTCTCCGTTAGAGGGCAACTGCCGACCCCGAGGTGCAACCGGCCATGGCAAGGCAGGAGATGTCGCGCCTGGCTATTCCCCTGCCTGCTGTAGAATCTAATCTCTCCCCCTGCCTCCTACCCTCTCTCTTTAGCTCATCTGTTTCCTTGTGCAAATTCTTTTTCCAAGCATGCTCACCTCCAGTTCTCCAACAATCAAAATGGAAAGATAGCGTGAACATCCAGTGAGCACTACTGATGCCATCATGGAAAACTCACTGCTCTTGTTTAATTTTATTTATGTAGTCAACATTTTGATCAAAGGATTCTCACGTGTTAGAAAACTGTACTCACATAAAACTGAGTATTGGTCTATGGAACTGGAGGCAGTGAGTTTCAATTCTTATGAATTAATGTTTCTTTATTTATTTAGAGCTTCTGTTCAGATCATTGATGTTTGCATATCCCCTGTTTGTAGTATCATTTTGTGTCTCATGTTATGACTGCCATTTTTTTTCCCTCTACAACCTGTAAATTTCGAATTCAGTTTACTGGTCTTTGAAAGTCATGTATAACTTGGCAGAAATGTTATCCCTACAAATAAGAACACCCTTGTTCTTTATTGTGCAGCAACCATGTTGACAAGCTGGCATCTCTTTGTTCTATTCTATTGACTTCATGTGGCATTATGTATGAAGCCCTTTAAGCACAAACCTTTCGACGCAAGGACCGTCATGGGATTTGGAGTGCTCAATGGCATCTTAATTGGACTTCTCAATCAGAGTCTAGGTTTCAACTCTGTTGGTTTCTATCAGGTAAGCATTGTTCTTTGTTTCTGTCTGAACTTACAGAAAATGAATAGTCAATTCTTTTTGGTGTTGGAGTTGCAACTGTGACTGAAATCCTAATTTCTAAAAATAAGGCTGAACCATGTATATATTTGCAGAGCAAGTCGAGCGCATTAGTTGGATCCAGCTTCTTGATATTGCAGAGGACTCGTCAAAAGGTTAGCACTTATTCTATAATGTGGATCACATAAAAAATAGAAATTTTAGTTTCTGAAAACAGATTGAACCATTTATATATTTTTGGATAACAATTTACCTCTAATATCTACGTATAACGATGGGCTACACAAGGATAACCTGATTAATGATGAGATGATCTGTTTTCTACAGCTTGAATTGGCAAAAAATTGTAATCAATGTATGTCCGTACATCTTAACAAGTCATCCATTAATCACACGTAATGTGTTAGCCTTCCTTTTTATGTACTGGAGTTTTCTCTAGGTCACTGTACAAAATACGCATCAATGCACTTTCAGACAGTACACTCACACTCATGATTCTATCTTCTTTAATACCTACTTTACGATTTTTACAGTTTATTACATATGTTCTGTGCAATTGTCAACTTCTATAATTCGAAGTTAATTGTATTTGTTCTGCTTTGGCTGCTCTAACAGATATACAGGGTTCTCGGCTGGCTGGAAAGACTTGACAAGAGGCACAGGTAAAATAGATCATCTCTTGTGACTCTCAAGATATGTATCCAGAGGGCAAGTCAGGTCTCGGAATGCTGACTGAATATTCCATGGCCTTTGTTTTTCTTGCTAGGTGTATTACTACTTCCTTGGATGTTTTCAGGTTATTATTTCCTTGCTCCCCTTTGCCGGCAAGCATTCTCATCTTCTGGTCACTTGCGTAAGATACAACATGCTAATGCTATCTTGGTTTGGTTTGCTCTTGCAGAAAATAAGTGAAATGTGCAGACTGACAACATGGACGGCAGGTCTTGCGGCTCCCAGCGCCCTCAACCCCCCACTGACCCTCTCTCAATTTTGATCTCTCCTCTACTCTTCTGGTGAGTGGGAGCAGCATGTGGATATATTGAATTATATATTAGCTTTTGATTGGTGCCCATGAAGTACTTCGGAATTCATTATATAGTTGTGTCGGTGAAGATGTCGTAGATTTGTTAATATAGAAAACACAAAATTTTCATCTATATCTGTTGACCTTGTGTGCCATAGGTAAACATATTTTCCTATCTATTTCTATTCTTCAGCCTCTTTATATTTCAGGGCGGCGGTGAGAGCGGGTGTGAAACGGGAGAGGCGGGAGAGGCGGCCATAGGAGGTATATGATAGGAAAAGAATTGCTCTATGGCAGTGCTTTGACTCGGTGACCAGAGACTGACTGAGTGTGCTTGCAGTTTGAGGTTGATTTTTTCTGGTATACATATAATTGGAGGTATATGATAGCAAAAGATAGCTGGTATACATATAATTGGATTTTTTCTTAAATTATTGAAAGCTAGATAACTGGAGGTTGTGTATTATAAAAATGATGTACTATTTGGTGTCACCTATAACTGGTCTCGTCTTGTCTCTGTAGGTAGACGCCATGGACGCCGCTCTTGTGCTCATCAAGGTCCGCTGCTCCTTGTTCCAGTCCCATGACAAGCAGCAGCAGCAGCATCATGGTCTGCCCCCTCCCACCCTCTCTCAATTTCCTCTCTTCGCTTCCCTGACCACGTCTCATCTTTGTTGGGTCAAGGTTGGGTTGGAGCTACAGCGGCCAGCCGCCGGGACAACGCTGACAGCCAAAGAAAGCTCCTTCCCCACCGCTGACAGCCAAAACCGCTCTTGTGCTCATCAAGGTCCCTTTCACCTCTCTAACCTCTGTGTTAAGTCCGTCTGGTTCTAGGCCGATTCAGGTTTTTTTTTTTGCTTCCATTCTGTTTGATTTAAGCGTGGTGGTCAGATCCTCTTCAGATGTCCAGTTGAGACACCTACCCATTTCTTCTCTTTTTTTCTCTTGAGAGCAGATGAGAGGATGCTAACTAGCGAAGTACTATACTACTACTACATTTCAAACCATAATAAGGTCCTTCGGTAAAAACAAAACAAGATTTGCAGCGTCGCAGTAGCAAAATTCCAGTATCCACTAGCCACACAAAAAAGTATGTGTCCAGTGATAATATAACGAGAGAGGAATTCAAGGATTAGTTTATTATTAACCTATGTAGTGTATGCACTGGTAGTTGATGGAGTTTCAAGCAACAAGCATGGAGCACCTTCTTCTTTCTATCATGTCACTTACCTGATAATTTGGTAATTCTCTCTGTAATGTCATTCATATACCTGATAAAGCCAATTTCTTTGGGGCTCTCTGTCATTCATATGTTCAGTGATGCAATCTGAATTATTATGTAGAGGTTACTCCAGTCCTCACTATTCTTCTATTTGTCTCTGTTTAGTGTTTTACTTTTTTTATCAGCGGCATAATAGATAACCATATCTACATTTGTCTCTGTTTTCTGTCAGGTTAGTCAATGTATAGGACTGCGCTTTTGTGTGTCCTTTCCTTCAAGCTGTCATTCAAGAGAAGAGAGGAGCGAGGCCTCGATCCAGACTCAGGAGGAGGAGGAGACGAGGAGCAACACCTATTTTTATTGTCCGTCAAGCCCCATTATACTTTGCGTTTCCAGCCACCTGATCACTAACCTGAATGAGTAAGTAGACCATTATATATGATGGTCTTGCTTTCTTTTGTGATCATGTATCTATGTTAGATCCGGTGAGAAAAGGCGGCTTCCAAGCAGTGGATGCGGCAGTGTTGGCCACGTTTGGTTTTCATAAGCTAATAATGTATCCCTTCCTATCTACTTCCTTTGTGTATCACATTGTAACTAAGCATCTATGTACCAGCAGTAAAGACTTGGGTGTCTGAATATTCTCACAATAGTTGGCTCCCTCTCGCCCTTTGCGCCATTGGCGCAACGAGTCATCTTGGTTTATAAAAGACGCAAACGTCACAGCCGCCGCCTCCTCCTCCTCCACTAAAAAGCTAGGGTTTCTGCCTCCCGCCGCCGCCGCCGCTGGTCCGCCTCCTCTCCGATGGCCTTAGGGCCATAGGGCGCGGTGGATCTAGGCAAAGGCCGGCGGGAGGGCTCCGTTTTTATTCGTTTCTTTCAGTTTTGCTAGGGTTTGTGTCCTGCCCAGGAAGACGAGACGGTGGCGGCTCCCTGAAGATGGAATAAAGGTCTCCCCGTCTAGCCCCCGTTCCGGCGGTGTGTCTAGCACCGTTGGTGGGCGTGTGGAGGTGTGTTTCCGGCGGATCTATCTTTGGTGGATTTGCTCGGATCTCGTCGTTGTTCGTCTGTCTTCGGATTGGATCTTTCTGATCTACGTTATTCTTCATCCGCGGCGGTTGCTGTTCTGGTGCGCTGGTCCTACGGGGCCTTAGCACGACGACTTCCCGACTGTCTACTACAACAAGTTGTGCCCGACTCCGGCGATGGAGGGGCGATGACGGCAGCGCGCCTTCGGCTCGCTTCAGTGTTGGTAGTCGTCGCTAGGTGGTCTACGGATCTGGATGTAATTTCTATTATTTCTGGTATTCCTTGTACTGCCATGATCGGAGATGAATAGATCGGAAATTTTCTCGTAAAAAAAAGTAGAGCATGGTTTATGGTTTAAATGTGAGCAGGTCTTTACTGCAAAAATGGCGTAGAGACGTCGCAGAGTATCGGCGGCGCTGGACGCCACGGCCGTCTCGCACGCATCCCCCCCCTCCGGCCCTCCCTCTGCGAAACATTTGGGCCAGCCCATCTTGCTCGTTCCCAGTTTTGAGAACCTTCCCGAACTATTTTTTCATTCTTTTTCCTTGCGTTTTCTTTCGGTTTTTTCCTCCTTTTTTCGTTTTTACCTTTCCCTTTTAATTTATATTTTTCTTATTTCATTTCACCTTTTCTTTTATTTCATTTTCATTTATCTTTTTTCTCCAAATTCACGAGCATTTTCTGAAATTCAAATATTTTTTGAAAATTGGTGATTTTTTTAAAAATTTCAAAACTTGTTCATCGAAGTAAAAACGTCTTCATCATAGTAAAAAAAATGTTCATCGTAATCAAATATGTTCATCGAATTCAAAAAATATCCATGGATTCAAAATTCGTTCATCATGATAAAAATGTTTATTGTATTTAAATTGTTAAAAAATTCATCATATTCTAAATTGTTCATTGAATTGGACAAATGTTCTCCAAATCAAAGTTTGTTTGTGAAAATAAAAACAAATAAATTAAACACAAAAATGTTCATCGACATTCAAAAAATTATCATCAAAATACCAAACAAAATCATTAAAATATATAAAATATTAAGTAAAAATAATAAAATGTTCTTTTTTTAAAGGTGAACTTTTTCAGAACTTATGAACATTTTTTTAATTCGTCAACATTTGTTTGCATTAGTGAACAAATTTTAAATTCTAATATTTTCTAGAAATCCCAAACTTTTTTAAAGAAGCAGAAAAACCAAAAAGGAAAAGAAAACAAAAAAAAATTAACGGAAAAAAGGAATCCGCGCCCCACACCTGGGCCGGCCCAAGGTCGCGCCTCCAAGTGCGACGGGTTGTGCGGCGGTTTGTTCCCCAATGCGCATGTCGCTATATAGGAGATCCCGTCTCGTTTGACTGACGTCACAAGGAGAGCAACTAATTGAGGAGTACTCCTTCGGGAGCCCCCGCAAGGGTCACTTGGGGTGGGCTTGGAGCGCACCACTTGGCACGCTCTCAGCTGCCGCCACGTGTCGGGCTCTGGGCGCTTCATTTGGATTTTATTTTTTTTATTTTTCTGTATGCGTTTTCGACTTTTAGATTAATTTTTTTCAGCTTTTCAGTTTTCCCCGGCTTTTCTTAGGTTTTGGACAAAAAAAATCGAAAAAATTGTTTCTTGCGCAAAAAAACATGTTTCTTTTTTTCCCTTTCGCGAGAGGTACAAATTTATTTCTCGTGGAGGCACGGTCGTGCCTCCCGGAAAGGGAAAAAAACGTGTTTTTTCTCCTACCGCGAGAGGCACATATTTACTTCTCATGGAGGCACGGTTTTGCTTCCGCGAGAGGCATGGCCGTGCCTTTCGGAAAGCGAAAAAACACATTTTTTTCCTTCCTCAAGAGACATAGATTTACTTCCTGTGGAGGCACGGATTTGCTTCCGTGAGAGGCACAGACGTGCCTCTCAGAAGAAAAAAAGGCGCATTTTTTTCTTCCCCGAGAGGCACAGATTTATTCTCATGGAGGTACGGATTTGCTTCCGTGAGAGGCACAGTCGTGTCTCTCGGAATGGGAATGAAAACGCAATTTTTTTCTTCCACGAGAGGCATAGATTTACTTCACATGGAGGCACGGATTTACTTTCGCGAGAGGCACGGTCATGCCTCTCGGAAAGGAAAAGAAATCCGTTTTATTTTTTTTTCTTTCCGCGAGAGACACATGTTTACTTTTCGTGAAGGGACAGATTTGCTTCCGTGAGGTCGTGCCTCTCGGAAAGTGAAAAAACGTGTTTCTTTCCTTCCGCGAGAGGCACAAATTTACTTCTCGTGGAGGAACGGATTTGCTTCCGCGAGAGGCATGATCGTGCCTCTCGGAAAGAGAAAAACGCGTTTTCTTTTTGTTCTTCCGCGAGAGGCATATATTTACTTATCGTGGAGGCGCGGATTTGCTTTCGCGAGAGGCACGGTCATGCCTCTCTGAAAGGAAAAACAACACTTTTTTTCCTTACACAAGAGCACAGATTTAGTTCGCGTTGAGGCACGAATTTGTTTCCGTGAAAGGCACAGTCGTGCCTCTCGGAAAGGGGAAAAAGGCATGCCTCTTCGGAAAGGGAAAAAAACATGCTCCCGATTCGTGTTTTTTCGTCCAGTTTTTTGGTGATTTTTTCCCGTTGAAACCTATCAACATGGGATCTAATTTTGAAGATCTCGACGCGAGAGAATCCGACGGTGAAAAATGGTTCAAGATTTGGACACGCGGTTTAAGAGATAAAACATTTTGAATAAACAAATCTAAAAAAAGGAAAACTCGCAGGTTGCGACAACTGACGCGCATGCAGCACGTCACATGTCGCAATCTGACAAGGTGGGAGTGATCTTTGCAATGAGTACTTATTGATTAGTGATTTCGCGTCCCGGGGCATGGTTGCGGTCTGATGGGCCTTTCGTTCATAATAAGGCTAGCCACATCAAGGAAAAAAAAGAAGGCCCATGAAGAAGAAACACCAAATGAGATGACGGTTCAACCATTGGTGACGAAAAGTGGGCGCGACTATATCTCGCGTCACGCGAGACAGTGCCAGGTCTCGCCTAAAGGACCACGCGAATGGACCGCCCCAGTGCGCGGGAGGCCACTCCCTCGTTTTTATCTCCATTGTGTGAAAAATAATATCATGTATACAAGGTTTAAGAAAATGTTAATCATGCATTTTTAAAATGTTAAATATGTATAGAAAAAAGGTTGACCATGTATTAAAAAATATACAATCGGTGTGAAAAAGTTGATCAAGTATTTAAAATTGTTAAACAAGCATTTGAAGCAAAATGTTAAACAAGGATTGAAAAATGTTAATCAAGCATTTGAAAAATGTTAGTGTGTATAAGGAACATGTTGACCATGTATTAAAAAAATGCTAATCTTGTATTTGAAAAATGTTGAATGTGTATAAAGAATATGTTTCATATTTGAAAATGCTAATCAAGCATTTCAAAAAATGTTGAATGTATATAGAAAAAATGTTGACCGTGTATTCAAAAATGTTATTCCTGTATTCGGAAAATATTCAAAATGTTTTATTTTTTTTGACCATGTATAGAAAAAATGTTAATCTTGAATAGTAAAATTTTAAATGCATACTAAAAATATATTGGATATAAAAATAATGTTAATATGTATGAATAATTAGACATAAAAATAAATTTTCAAAAATTGTTAATCAAGTATTTAAAAAATATTAAACATATATTAACAATGATTATGATGTACAAGAAAAATATTGAATGTGTATTGAAAAAGGTTAATATGTGTTGAACTAAAACTGAAAACAGATGAAAATCAATGAAAAAAAAAGAAAAAAAAGAAGAAACCCAATAAAAATCAATAAGAAAACAAAGAAAATAAAGTGAAAACCCGAATAAAACACTACGAAAGAATGAAACCGAGAAATAAAAAGAAAACCGATGAAAACCAAGAAAAATGAAGGAAATAGAAAGAAAAGAGACAAGAATGAAAACCGAGAAAATAAACAAAGAAAAAATGGAAAAAAAGTTAAAAACCGAGGAAGAAACGAAGAAAACCGATGAAAAGGCAAAGATAACAGAAAAGCCAAAGAAAACCATGAATAAGCAAAGAAAACCGGTGAAAACACGAAGGAAGCCGGTGAAAAACAAAAAAACTGAAAGCGAAAAACGAAAAATCCAGGGGAAACCAACCAAGCAAAAGCAACTGAAATCCAGCAAACGAAAAAAACCTAGTGAATATGGGATGGCCCAGTAGTTACAGGTAGGAGGGAATCCCTTCAGCAAGACAGAAGAAACACTCGCACTAATTAAGATATAGTCCCCACAAGGAAAAGCGGCCAAAGAACAACGATTGGGGAATAATGGTTGGGGAGTGTCTAGCGAACACCGATCGATGATGAGACGTGATAAAGTGAGAAGGGTTTTTCTATGGAAAATGGAGCGAACAATCTAATTAAGTAATTACGTTTGTTGCATGCATCGTATGTTGCGTGGTCGAGATAAGTCCGAGGACCCTCTTATGCTATGCTGCGTGTGAAGTTTGAATCTCGTTGTTTTGGTCGCAGTTACAGTAGGTCTCACATGTGAGGAGATGGCGTGGGTCTCATTTTTTACAGTTTGAGGAGATGAGTGAATTTATCAATAACTCAAATATTTATCAATAACTCGATTCAGTATCAAATACCCAAAATCTACTAGGTATGTCAGCAATGTAAATGTCTATAACATATGTAACAAGTGTACCTTAGCTTGAAGAAGCATTTCCGGCCATGTTGCCATGCTCAGCAAGCCACTTGCTACAGTTCCTCTTCCAGTGACCGGTCTCCTTTCAATGATAGCAAACGGTCTTCAAGTTCGGTCCCTACTTCGGCTCAGGGGCGGAGGTTACCATCTCCATGCCCTTTACCCTAGCCTTCTTCTTGGACCAACTCTTCTTGAACTTAGCCGATTTCTGCACCATCAACACTTGATGCGTGCCTTTCTTAATATCCTGTTCTGCCACTTTGAGCATCCCATGCCATTCAGTGAGCTTCTTATCCATGCCGTGCATATGATAGTTCGAGATGAACGTCCCATAGCTAGGCGAAAGAGAACCCAGAACTGCATCGGTAGCCAGCTCATCCAAGAGCGGGAAGCCTAACCGATCCAAAGCTTGCATGTATCCGATCGTTTTGATCACATGTGGACTCAGCGGATCACCTTCCTTCAGCTTACAATCCATCAAGGATCGCCAGACTTTGAACCTTTCGGTCCTAGCCTGTACCTGAAACATGCTCTTGAGACTCTCGATCATATCGAAGGCCCCAACATCTTCGAAATGTTGCTGCAAATCGGGCTCCATACAAGCCAACATGAGGCAGCTGATCTTGTTTGATTCATCAACGAGTTTCTGGTTCTGGTTGTGGCATTAGCATTATCGGCAGGTTCCTCTGGAAGTGGATCCTCTATAACATGTTCCTTTTTATTGTGCTTGAGAACAATTCTCAAATTTCTATACCAGGCGGTAAAGTTTGTTCCATTTAATTTATCCTTTTCCAGAATTAATTTCAATGCAAAGTTGGGTTGAGCAGGTGGTGCCATTAATCTACAACAAAAAATATGCAATCACTAAGCAATGTGTTTATGTAGAGTAATTCAAGCCTAAACAGAAATACTCCCACTCAAGTTGGTATCCCTCCACAAACTCTCAGTGATTCAGAATCCAACTAGCGCATGCTGACTAGTGAGCTTTAGCATCACTGCTAGCTGACTTGCCTATCCGATAAGCAACACCTTACTAATCGGATCTCTATACGACTCTTGTCGGCCGGGAAGGTATCTCATAACCAGGCCCCCAACCTTCTTTGCCACAAGGTCCAAAACCGTTTTGATAGCCTTGTCAAGTCAACCTGATGCAGTGCATGTCCGTGTCCGACACGAACCCTTCAGTTCAAGGACACCTAGTAGCACCCCCATTTTATGAGCCCACTACTATACGTACTTGACGTGTGAAGGTGCAACAACGGGGATGGCAATTCGCTTGATATTAATGAGGGATGTTTCTACCATTTTAACATGCATAGAAACTTAGAAGCATAACAATCATGAATAAACATATACTGTGAAATAGTATGGCTCCTTCATGGACGTTCTTCCAAGTCGGCTCCGACTCCGATGATCATCTAGGAACTCCATCTTGTTTGTCACACCAGGACGCCAAAGCCTCGAACTCGATCTTTGTCCTCCAAGTACTACAATTAGTAATTAAATTTTACAAAGAATCACAAGTCGACACGCAGGTCGTTATACATTATAATGACAACACTTTGGCTCCTGCCGGCTGACAAATCATGAAATGCAGGTGATGTATAATTTACACACATGCATCACATACACATGAGCCATACTATTCACATCAAACCTGCAAAGAAAAGTTATGCACAGAATCTCATCGATCATCGCGAATCCGAATCCGATTCAGATTTATGTTTCACTGTTAACCCCGATGGCGGAAACCGACCGATATGGGTATGTTATGTCACGACCTTATCGATTCCTATTGACATAAAACATAGCCACATCGATCCCCATGTGCAATTGATCTCATCAACTGTGCACATAGCCGATCTCATAAACGACAACAGATCTTATCTGCCGCCTCCACATATCAAATATGCATCCGATTTGAATCCAAATCCTATAGCATAGGCTTTGATAGCACTGTTGGGTTCTACGGTAGGGTGCGTCGACTGCAAATTAAAATTTTCCCTACGCGCAGAACATCCAGGAACATGCTACGAGATATGGATCACGGATCGTTACCACTAGACGCGCAGTGCCGTGCAGCGGAAGTAGAGTTGGGGCAGCGCGTCCAGAGTCGTATCCTCCTCGTCCGATCTTCCTCAAACAGCCGATCGTCGGATCCCATGTACCGGTTTACCAGAGCGGCACAAGTGCACGCCTCTAATGGTATCCATGCGTGTGCAGGAGGAACGCCGTGCGACAGACTGCTAGGTCCGATCACACAATCATCGGCGAGAGGAGGTGGCTACTTGCAACACATGCAAAGCCGTAGTGACGGCGCCGAAGCGAACAACCGAATGAGTGTGCCGCACCTCCACTATTTATAGGCATCCATCGCGGGCTCAACACTTGGGCCTCGCATGGATACTAAAGCCCAAAATCTGTTCGGCCTGGATCCGAGTCCAAATAGGATCACATTTGACTCGTGGAGACGGATTCGGCCTCACAAGTTCATTCCCTTAAGCGCGTGACCCCTTAGATTCGAGTCAGCTTGGTCGCAGTTCGGATGACCTCCGACCTGCTCAGCTGGTAGCGTCCTCTAGCAAGGCGTGCCAACCACCAAGTAGACAATGAAGCCGGTTGGAAACCTGTACAACATGTCACATTTTTGTTCCCTTTGCAACACGATATATGTTGTCGGTGTTGGGAAACGTTGAATGGAAAAACAAAAAAATTTCTACGCACACGCAATGATCTATCCATGGAGATGCATAGCAACGAGGGGGAGAGTGTGTCTACGTACCCTCGTAGACCGTAAGCAGAAGCGTTTCACAACGCGGTTGATATAGTCGAACTTTCTTCGCGCTCCAACCGATCAAGTACCGAACGCACGGCACCTCCGCGTTCTGCACACGTTCAGCTCGGTGATGTCCCTCGTCTTCTTGATCCAGCAAGACGTCGAGGTAGTAGATGAGTTCCGTCAGCACGACGGCGTGGTGACGATGATGGTGAAGTGATCTCCGCAGGGCTTCGCCTAAGCACTACAAAAATATGACCGGGGGTGTAAACGGTGGAGAGGGGCGCCGCACACGGCTAGGCAATTATCTTGGGTGTGCTAGGCGCCCCCCTCCTCATATATATAGGTGGGAGGGAGAGGGGAGAGGCCAAGGGGCGCCCCAAGTAGGTCCGAATCCTACTTGGGCTCCTGCCCTTGGCCGCGCCCCCCCCCCCCCGCCATGTTTGTTGGAGGGGGAAGGAAAGAGGGGGGGAGAGGGAAGGAAGTGGGAATCCTAATCCACACTTACCTTTCCCTTCTCCCCTTTCCTTCTCCTCCTTAGGCCGGACCATATGGGAGGCGCACCAGCCCCTTGTGGCTGGTGCGTTTCCCTCTTGGCCCATAAGGCCCATATCTTTTGCCGGGGGTGCCCGGAACCCCTTCCGGTGACCCGATAAGTACCCGGTACCCCCCGAAACACTTCCGGTGTCCGAATACCATCGTCCTATATATCAATCTTTACCTCTCGACCATTTCTAGACTCCTCTTCATGTCCGTGATCTCATCCGGGACTCTGAACAACATTCGGTCACCAAATCACATAACTCATATAATACTCTATCGTCAACGAACGTTAAGCGTGCGGACCCTACGGGTTCAAGAACTATGTAGACATGACCGAGACACCTCTCAGGTCAATAACCAATAGCGGAACCTGGATGCCCATATTGGCTCCTACATATTCTACGAAGATCTTTATCGGTCGAACCGTTATGACAACATACGTAATTCCCTTTGTCCATCGGTATGTTACTTGCCCGAGATTCGATCGTCGGTATCTTCATACCTAGTTCAATCTTGTTACCGTCAAGTCTCTTTACTTGTTCCGTAATACATCACCTCGTAACTAACTCCTTAGTCATTTGCTTGCAAGCTTATGATGTGTATTACCGAGAGGGCCTAGAGATACCTCTCCGAAACTCGGAGTGACAAATCCTAATCTTGATCTATGCCAACTCAACAAACACCTTCGGAGATACCTGTAGAGCATCTTTATGATCACCCAGTTACGTTGTGATGTTTGATAGCACACAAGGTATTCCTCCGGTATCTGGGAGTTGCATAATCTCATAGTCGAAAGAATATGTATTTGACATGAAGAAAGCAATAGCAATAAACTGAACGATCATTATGCTAAGCTAACGGATGGGTCTTGTCCATCACATCATTCTCCTAATGATGTGATCCCGTTATCAAATGACAACACATGTCTATGGTTAGGAAACCTTAACCATCTTTGATCAACGAGCTAGTCTAGTAGAGGCATACTAGGGACACGGTATTTGTTTATGTATTCGCACATGTATTTAAGTTTCCGATCAATACAATTCTAGCATGAATAATAAACCTTTATCATGAATAAAGAAATATAAAATGATAACTTTATTATTGCCTCTAGGGCATATTTCCTTCAGTCGGGCTCAAGGCGAGTCTGTCATCCTTGTGCTAGCCCGATCTCTTTCTCGTTCCAGTGAATCCGACGAACACTTCGGATTATCTCATAATTGCCATGCTTATCCAGGTCGGATCGCACGAGGGGACCAGAGTATATTTCTCCTGATTGGAGGGGCAATCCCATCTTGCTCGACCATGTCTCGCAGCATAGGTCTGGACAAGCCCGAAACCTACCTTTGTAGCTACCCAGTCACGAAGTAGCGTTGTTCGGCCCAAAGCAGGTCTGTCACCATCCCGAGTACATGCGCTGGCTCGGGTCTTATAGTACATAGAACGTATATTGTACTAGAGACTCACAGGCGTATATTGTACCAGCTCATAGACTTTGTTCGACTCGGACCTTATCTCGACTCGGATTCGACTATGTCGAATCCGACCAGATCTTTCTGAGTCCATATTATCTGGCTAGCATCCAATGCTCCATGGCTAGTGAGACCGAGCCATCCACCATGTCATATGCTAGTCTAGTCCGCTGCGCGTCCACACAGCCTTTTCGACTAGGGACCTTTTAGGGCAGTCATCATACAATGATTAGTCCCACAAACAAGTCACGTACTTGCTGATACAAATCATTGATAATGTCCAACGACTATCTTTATTCATAAACACATAAGAAATCTCATCATACACGATTGCCTCTAGGGAATATCTCCAACAGCAAAACCCTACGTCCTGCTCTTACTTATATTATGGATGTATCAAAGTACAGAGTAGATCTACCTCAAGATCGTAAGTTGTGGGCTAAACCCTAGGGGTAATGGTAGTGATGAATGTGTCTCTACGGAATAAACCCTACAGCTTATATAGGCACCAGGGGTATCTAGGGTTACACATGTCGGTTGCCATCTAGGGGTTACATGCCGAATCTAACAAATATACTTGGAGTACACATCAAGTCTTTGGTGAAGCCCGACGTGCTTGAGCCATAGGTTAAAGGCCTCTGGAGTTCCTCCTCATCAATGGGTTGTTAGTCCGGCCCATGGACTAGACCGGCTAGGCCAGGACCCCTAGTACAGGACACCGTCATAACCATATCCAACAAGTTCATAAAAAAATAAGCACACATCACATAGTTCATCGAAAAGCCACCCCATCTCGGACGACACTACATGTCTACATGCCGCACCACATTGGTGCCTTGTCGGCGCTTTTATGTGGTGGTTGGCGTCTCTAGAATCACCAACAAGGGGAACTAGCAGGGGCGGCGGAGGGTGGGGAGGGGGCCTGAGCGTCCATTCTTGTGGCGACATTGGCATCCGTGAGCGGTGCTAGCATCTGTGGAGGCAGTAGCGGGAAAACGAAGAGACGTGCGTGGGAAGAGAGGGCAAATGAGGAAAGATGCCCACCATCATTCCTGGCTATACCTGCATGCCACTGGCAGAAGTAGAACCAAACAAAGTGATTGAATGCCGCGAGGGATATGCGATGGTCATTGTCCATAACATTTAGCTACAAGCCGAGCTTTGTGGATCTGAACATTTCCATTCACATCGGTTTTCTTCTTAAAGACCCATTTGCAACCAATGGTTGTTACGCCAGGTGGTGGATCAACCAAGTCCCAGACTTGATTCTCATCCATTGACTTTAGCTCGGATCTCATGGCCTCCAGCCATGCCTCGGAATCTGGGCTCACCATCGCTTCCGCATACCTGGCTGGCTCGTCGCTTTCTAGCAACAAAATGTCGCGCACTCTGCGCAATCTTTCCGACCTTCGTGATTCTGGTGCCGCTTCCACCTCGAGTTCCCTGACAGAGTCCGGTATGATCAAATCACCAACCGAGTTGTCCCTAAGTGGTTCTCGAACATGTTCGAGTTGAACCTGCCTCCCACTGGCTTCATGTCCGAGAAACTCTTTCTCAAGGAAGATCCCGTACCGAGCAACAAACACTTTGTTCTCTTCTCGGTTGTAGAAGTTGTATCCCAAGGTTTCCCTCGGATACACTACAAGAAATATGTCAACTTGTGACCTTCTGTCAGTGACCCTAGAAGAATTGGTCATAAATCTACGACCATTTGAGACCAATTGGTCAAAAGTTGTTCGGGGGGCTCCAAACCCTAAACTATAACGACCATTTTGGTCAGAAAGGTCGTAATCTCCTTACACAAAATGGTCGTAAAGCAAACAACACTGGTCCGCTGCCTTATTTCTAGCTGATAACGACCAATATAGATGGTCATAGCCTTGTAAATTGTGGTGCATTGCTATGACTAGGCGCCACCTCATCAGTTTTACCTATGTGTCATGTCTATGTGTCAATTTTTGCCCTAGGTTGTGAAGCAGCCTATATTTCTGTCATTCCCAAAATTCCCCAAAAATTGGGCATTCTTTACTATCCAAATAATTGCCTCATAACAATATTCAGCTCCATTTGCCTGGTAAATCTTACTCGGCAAATTTCCAAAGTTTCTGTTCAGCTAGAACCGTTGTGAAGGAAGTACTAGCTAGAACCGAGCTGAATTTTTGCCACATCTTCTATATTCCCAAATCATATCTCTCCACGAAATTTGAGCCCCATCTAACAATCCATGTGAGCTCACCATCCAATCTTTGTTTCTGGTAATATTTTCAGTTTGTGAAGCAACTATATTTTATGTTAATGCATAATTGCTGAAAATTTACCAGGACATGACCCTACCCATATAACCTCCCTCCACCAAATTTTAACTCATTTAATCTAGCCAATTTCCCACAACATTTTTCCCAATTTTCTGTTCAGTGGAGAGCACTGTGAAGGAAGTACCATTTTTATTTATCCAAATGGTATGAAATTTTTACAGTGCCTTCATATGCCCAAATTATCATCCTGCTCCAAACTTCAGATCAATCCATTTATTCATTTGAGTCCAGCTTCAACATTCATATTTCTGTCTAGTGTGGTACGTTGCAAAGCAAGTGACACCTAGGCTCCTCCATTTGAGCTGCAAATTTTCCAAGAAAGTGTCCTTAGTAGATGATCATCCTCGGCCAAACCTCGGGCCCATTGGCCATGTGCATTTTCCCTACCACTAATCAAACACTTGGCTGCTAATTCATGTTTGAGCTTAGTTCAGTCTCCTCGTGAGATTCTTCTATTGCCTTCTTCTTCCTAACACCTACCGGGGGAGTGCCCAACCCACTACACATGCCTAGGCCGCACAGAACGAATGCCACAGTCACGCGGTGACCACGCGGCGGGCATGGGAGTTTACGCGCTCTGGAGTTGGGGTCCTCGGCCACCATCCAAACCTCAACGTATCGCCACCAAACCATGTATTTCTGATTAAATAGATACTTATGTACCTATAAATGATTTTTGTAAAAAATAAAGAGCAAACTATGAGGCAGCTGCTGTTCAAATTTGACCCGCTTCCAACTGAATCGGCGGAAATTTGTCTTTTTCACCAGAGGTGTATAAAAACTTTTGACAACCAACCATTTTGTCAATTGTACATTAAATATGGCCTAATATATTATAAAAATGACCTGGTTCCATTTTGCAACAAATATATGGCAGGTCCTTCACAAAAAAAACTCATTTTGGGCACTCGAAAAATAGAAAATGAATTTTTCGTCCAAAGAAAATGAAAACTTCCTTAGGCAACATTGTTTGTGAAAGATCGAGGATGTCGCCTAGAGAGAGGGGGGGGGGGGGGGGGTGGAATAGGCGCTTTAAAATAATTACGGTTTAGGCTTGAACAAATGCGGAATAAACCTAGCAGTTAATTTGTCAAGCACAAAACCTACAACAACTAGGCTCACCTATGTGCACCAACAACTTATGCTAAGCAAGATAAACAACTAAGTGATAGCAAGATACATGACAAGAAACAATATGGCTATCACAAAGTAAAGTGCATAAGTAAAGGGCTCGGGTAAGAGATAACCGAGGCACGCGGAGACGACGATGTATCCTGAAGTTGACACCCTTGCGGATGCTAATCTCCGTTTGGAGCGGTGTGGAGGCACAATGCTCCCCAAGAAGCCACTAGGGCCACCGTAATCTCCTCACGCCCTCACACAATGCAAGATGTCGTGATTCCACTAAGGGACCCTTGAGGGCGGTCACCGAACCCGTATAAAAGGCAACCCTTGGGGACGGTCACCGAACCCGTACACTTTGGCAACCCTTGGGGGCGGTCACCGGAACCCGTCAAATTGATCGGGGTGATCTCCACAACCTAATTGGAGACCCCGACGCTTGCCCGGAGCTTTACACCACAATGATTGAGCTCCAAACACCACCAACCGTCTAGGGCGCCCAAGAACCCAAGAGGAACAAGCTCAAGGGTACCAAGCACCCAAGAGTAATAAGCTTCTCAACTTGTAACTTCCACGTATCACCGTGGAGAACTCAAACCGATGCACCAAATGCAATGGCAAGGGCACACAGAGTGCCCAAGTCCTTCTCTCCCAAATCCCACCAAAGCAACTAATGCTAGGGAAGAAAATGAGAGGAAGAACAAGAAGGAGAACACCAAGAACTCCAAGATCTAGATCCAAGGGGTTCCCCTCACATAGAGGAAAAAGTGATTGGTGGAAAAGTGGATCTAGATCTCCTCTCTCTTTTCCCCCAAAAACTAGCAAGAATCCATGAAGGGATTGAGAGATAGTAAGCTCGAAGAAGGTCAACAATGGGGGAAGAACATGTGCTCAAAGGATAGGGTCCATTGGGGAAGAAGGCCCCCTTAAATAGGCACCCCCGAATCCAACCGTTATGCCCACTGGTCGTGCACAAGCGGTACTACCGCTTGGAGGAGCGGTACTACCGCTTAGCACGGCCAAAACAGCCCAACGAGGCAGAAAACATGAATAGTAGATCTGCCAGAGAGGTAGTACTGCTCTGGGGAGAGGTACTACGAGCGGTACTACCGCTCTGGGGAGCGGTACTACCGCTTGAGAGGTACTACCGCTCTACTACCGCTTAGGGAAAACAGGCAATAGAAAACAGCACAACCATTGAAACACAAGAGGTACTACCGCTCGGGGGTGCAGTACTACCGCTTGAGCGGTACTACCGCTTAGAGAAAATAGGCAACAGAAACATGCACAAAAGACTTTGCCCAAGCGGTAGTGGCAGCGGTAGTGCACAACGGAAGTACCGCAAGCGGTAGTACCGTGGTACTAAGCGGTACTACCGCTTGGGTGCTGCAAAATAGCCCAAGCAAAACAGAAGAAACAGGTTGGACCAAAACAGTCACAACATTTGCATATGAGCTCCGAATTGAGCAAACTCAAGCTTGTTGGATAGCTGACGACGAGTAGCATCCAACAGCGACTGGTTATAAGAAGAGGCAGGGGCGGTATGCCTAAGATATAGAGGAGAGAAACCTCCAAAAGAGAAGAACCGGCATAACCTCCAACATCGAAACATCATATAAGATGCATGTGAACTCCGTTTTCGATGAACTCAAGCTTGTCATGAAAATGACCATAAGCTCCAAATCTCACAAGGAGAAGAACCAAACAAGAACCAATAAAGATGATGCAAGGATGCAATGGTTTGAGCTCTCTACAAACGATATGATCAAGCCACTCATTGAGAGCCCCCCTTGATAGTACGGCAATCGATCCTATAACCCGGTCTCCCAACTACCACCATGAGACCGGTAAAATAGAAAACCTATCAAGGGCAAACCTTTGCCTTGCACATAGTCCACTTGAGCTAGATGATGACGATCTTGACTCCCTCAAGTTGGACCACCTTTCTTGATTGCATTTGCTCGATGAAGACTAGTTGATTGCTCCCCCATACTCCACTATGGGTGATCCACTCTTTGGCACATCTTCACAAGTCCATTGACACCACAATGGATGGAAAGCTTCAAGCACTTGATCTCTTCGTGATGCTCCACTTGACCTTGCACACCGCAATCTTGATGACAATCACCACTTGATGTCATCCTCTCCATGGGTTGTATGATATCTTCCTCTTGACTCAAGCCCATGGAAACATACCTAACCCCACATAGAACTCTCACGTAGACCATGAGTTAGTACACAAAGCGTAATGGACAATGCTTACCATACCATGGGATCACTTGATCCCTCTCGTTATATCTTCTACGCTTTGTGTGTTGATCAACTTGAATCACTCTCTGTACTTAGTCTTGATCAACCTTGAATCTTTCCAACTCTCTTCATTTGGATGATGTCTTGAAGGTAAACATGAATGATCACACAATCTTCTTCTTCAAGACATGCTTGCAATAAGCTCAACACTCACATGACCAATCTTTGGATAATTCCTTAATAGCACCTTGGTCAACTCATAAACTCCTTGAAACCAACACATAGACTTCAAGAAATGCCTATGGACAAATCCTTCAAATATAACTCAATGCAATCATTAGTCCATAGAGAATGTCATCAATTACCAAAATCACACATGGGGGCACCACATGTTCTTTCAGTTTGCCATTCCAAGATGCACCCTTGTGCACAATATGAGATCATTTGAACATACTATGCCATGAATGTGGCCATAAGATTGATCATTTGGCTTGAAAGCCATGCATCTTCACACATGATAGCTCGTTTCTGAGAACACTTTTTAAAAATAATTACCGTATTACAAGTTTATTATTTTTTCTGATAACTTGGTCACATATAATGACACAATGCGAAGGTTTTCCAATTTTTTAATTTTTTTTGAATTTTTCATGCCCGTTTCAAAATGCGGTCAAAACGGCAGGCATGACCGTTCCTAGCTAGTGTTTGAATCTTTGAAAACTTTTGATATTTCTTTGATTAAATAGATACTTATGTACCTAGAAATGATTTTTGAAAAAAATAAAGAGCAAACTATGAGGTAGCTGCAGTTCAAATTTGACCCACTTCCACCTGAATTGGCGGAAATTTGTCTTTTTCACGAGAGGTGGATCGAAACTTTTGACACCCAACCATTTGGTCAATTGTGCATTAAATATGTCCTTGTATTTTGGAAAATTGATTTGGTATAATTTTGCAACAAATATATGGTAGGTCATTCACAAAAAAAACTCATTTTGGGCACTCGAAAAATGAAAAATGAAATTTTTGTCTAATGAAAATGAAAACTTCCTTAGGCAACATTGTTTGCCACTCCAAGATGCCCCCTTGTGCACAATATGAGATCATTTGAACAAACTATGCCATGAATGTGACCATAAGATTGATCATTTGGCTTGAAAGCCATGCATCTTCACACATGATAGCTCGTTTCTAAGAACACTTTTTTAAAATAATTACCATATTACAAGTTTATTATTTTTTCTGGTAACTTGGTCACATATAATGAGACAATGTGAAGGTTTTCCAATTTTTTGTTTTTTTTGAATTTTTATGCCCGTTTCAAAATGCGGTCAAAACGACGGGAATGACCGTTCCTAGCTAGTGGTTGAATCTTGGATTTTTTTTGTGTTTCTCTGATTAAATAGGTACTTATGTACCTATAAATGATTTTTGGAAAAAATAAAAAGCAAACTATGAGGCAGCTGCAGTTGAAATTTGACCCGCTTCCTACTGAATCGGCGGAAATTTGTCTTTTTCACGAGAGGTGGATCAAACCTTTTGACACCCAACCATTTGATCAATTATGAATTAAATATGACCTAATATTTTAAAAAAATGATTTGGTCCAATTTTGCAATAAATATATGGTAGGTCCTTCACAAAAAAACTCATTTTAGGCACTCGAAAAATGGAAAATAAATTTTTCGTCAAAATAAAATGAAAACTTCCTTATCCAACATTGTTTGCCATTCCAAGAGCATTTGGGTTGAAAGCCATGAATCTTCACACATGATAATTCATTTCTGAGAACACTTTTTTAAAATAATTGCCGTATTACAAGTTTATTATTTTTTCTGGTAACTTGCTCACATATAATGACACAATGAGAAGGTTTTCCAATTTTTTTATTTTTTTTGAATTTTTTATGCCCGTTTCAAAATGCGGTCAAAACGACGGGAATGACCGTTCCTAGCTAGTGGTTGAATCTTGGATTTTTTTTTTGGTGTTTCTCTGATTAAATAGGTACTTATGTACCTAGAAATGATTTTTAGAAAAAGTAAAGAGCAAACTATGAGGCAGCTGCAGTTGAAATTTGACCCGTCCTGCTGAATCGGCGAAAATTTGTCTTTTTCACGAGAGGTGGATCAAAGTTTTTGACACCCAACCATTTGATCAATTATGCATTAAATATGGCCTAATATTTTAGAAAAATGATTTGGTCCAATTTTGCAACAAATATATGGTAGGTCCTTCACAAAAAAACTCATTTTAGGCACTCGAAAAATGAAAAATAATTTTTTCGTCAAAAGAAATGAAAATTTTCTTAGCCAACATTGTGTGCCATTCCAAGATGCACCCTTGTGCACAATATGAAGTCATTTGAAACAAAGATTTGGTAGGTTCTAAAAAAACCATTTCGGGCACTCTTAAAATAGAAAACGACTCTTTTGTGCAATAAAAATGAAAACTCTACAGATAAACATTGTTTGCCATCCCAAGATACACACATGTGCACAATATTCATTCATTTTAACAAACTATAAGTGGTTAATATGTTGAATGTTTGCCATAAATAAGAGGATAAAAAACTATAAGAGAAACAAAAGGAAAAAACAAAATTACACAAGCTTGATTCTGATTGGTGGAATCCGTTATGGCATGGATCGATGACGTGGCAAACATCGGTCCATCCATCCGTCCATCCAACCCACTGCAGCCTCTCTCTCCCTCTCTCTCACGCGTGCGTGAACCCTGGCCGATCCAGATCCCTCCCCGCCTCCACTCCTCTCCCCGATACAGATCCCTCCGCCGCCGCCCCGTCCTCCCCTTCCTTCCGCCGCCGCCCCATCCTTCCCTTCCTTCCGCCGCCCACCTCTCCCCTCGCCTCCGCCACCCACCTCTCCCCTCGCCGCCGGTCTGCAACCATCTGCACCCTCCCCTCCCCTCCCCTCCACTCATCACAAGACAAGAGAAGAAGAAAGGGAGGGAGCTCTGCCGCCGGCGGCCATGTCGCGCATCTTCCCCACCCCAGATCAGATCCAGCACGCTCCCAACCATATCCATCCGTCGGAGGCTCTGAAGGCGCACTGCGTGGGCCACCGTATCACGCGCTGCGCCATCTGCGCGGTTCTACTGGGCGGCGACCCGGCGGCGTCCGGCGCACTGCTCACCCGTCGGCCTCCAGCGCCGACCGCGCGGCCGCTGAGGCCGCTCCCACCGCCTCCGCGCGCTGCGCCTCGCCTCGTCGCTTGCGGCGACAGCCACCCCCGTCGAGCTTTGCGCCATGGCCAGCAGAGGCTCCACAGGAGGCCCTTGTCTCGCCGCTATTCGAAAAGCGTGAGCTCTCGCATCAGTGCATCACCATTCAGTCAGAACGAGATAAGAGCACACACTTTTCAGATTACAGCTCTGGGGCTGGCATGCCAACGGTAATTTGGTCCTGCTTTCTTCAACACATAGCCAGTTTATTCTGTAAACAAATTTATGCTTGTGCTAATGCATAGCGTTTCTACGCCTATAACCGGAACCATATGTGTGCGCTCTCATGTTTCTTAGTTAGCACACAGTCTATTTTAATCCTTAGCATCCACTTCATATTCTTCTAGTACTGATATTTTTCTCTGAATTCATAATTTGTCGCAGAGAAGCTGCAACCTGCAGAATGCAAGAAAGGGCTGCTGTGTGTTGCGTCCTCGCCATGTCTGGACATCAAGGTTGGGCAGACCTACCAGATGTCCTGCTTCATTCGATTGTTGCTCTGCTGGGCTCCTTCTCTGACCTTCTTGCCTTCGCGGTCTGCAGGTTCTTGTCATCGTCCTGCGTGAGCTGCCAACAGCTCATCCGCCATCCCACCAACCCCGACGTGGTCTGCTTCTTCCAGGACGAGCACCTGATCGGCATCGACATGCGTGCCCGCAAGGTCATGGGGTGCGAGGTCTATGAGCTGGTTGAGCCGCCGCGCGAAGACATCGCTTCCCGCTTCGTTCACGCTTGGCCGCTGCCACCGGCTCTCTGCTCAGGTAACTCACTGTACATTTCTACTGCATGACTCTCTGATTATTTGTTGCTGGCTTGTTAGTGATTGTAAACGGTGAGGTTCTGTGGCATTGTGAAGGGGCTAGCATTTTAGTTGTTGCTGCAAATGTTGATATTCTCAGAGGCTAGCTTGTGTTTATTGATGCTCCAGGTAGTGGTTATGTTTGAGAAGTGTAAGGGGCTAAAAATGAGCTTTTAGAGCAAATTAGTCCTCTTTGAATCTGTTCATGGTCATATCTGTGTGAGATTTATATATATAACTTACTATTTAGTGTTTAATAACCAAACAAGATGTAATCCACATTATGTGTTCCACTAAAAATTGACTTTAGTTATGTAATCCACATTATGTATTCCTATTTACTATCTTCATACCTTTTATGATTAAATTGATTTTTATATATGCTTGCTATGGGTTTCCATTCAAAGCTATAAGGTCGTTAACTGCTATCTTATTCAGTTTTTTTCTTCCCTGTATCTGTCAAGCTTAGTCATGTTTACACATAGCTTCAGTAAATGGCATTGTATATGTTTTTCTCAGTAAATGCAAGACATTGTATTCAACACTAGTCCCCTAAGTATGCCATGAGCATGTGAATAGCTCAGTCCTGTTGTCTTTGTGCTTAGTGCTTACTGCCTTGGTGTTCTCAGTTTACAAAGGGTTTTGGGAGTACATGCTTGTTGCAAATGGATGGGCCTGTTGTTAGATGCATGGGTCTGACACTCCAGTGATTTCTAAGTTAGACACTTGTATTTATGCAACTTTACCAACAATTTTGTTTGCAACGGCATTATGCACATGAGGCAGGACTATACAAGTGAATTGCCACAGTAAGGTCCTTCCATGGATTTCATGTGGCTCCTTGAGTTGTAAGATGCAGCTCCAACATTGAATATATTTTGAATGTTTCCAAAGATACTCTCTGTTACGTTTACTTCAATATATACATGCATGTTACTGATAGAAGCTGGCTGCAGGAATCCATACACATATATACTCTCTTGTACAGTACATTGCTAGATCACTCACTAGGGATTATGTAATACTACTAGGAGATATGGGTGAGGGACTGAAAGGATGATATGCTTCCATGAATTTATTAGTAAGAAGTTTTTCTTGGCTGTGTACAAATCAGCCCAAATATGTGAGCCTCAGTTTTGAAAACTAGAGAGTTCATATATTGGTAGACAAACTGTGATTTAGGATATGCTAAACAGAAATCTTTATAAGACGGAACTATCAATTCACCATGACTTCACTTTGTCCTTTAGTTTAATATGGTTAGAACTGCCATGGGTTGTTCAGTAGTTGGGGCATTAAGAAACAATATGCTGGATGTTTGGCCTTGCATACCGCAAGCTACAGCTTGGATGTCTAGGCATCAAGGTGAACCTAGGTGAAAGTTTATCTTCCATATGTCTCTCGTATTTCAGACCCTACATAGTGAAACCGTATTCATTCACAAAACTGCATATGTTCTGTACCAAGTTGGAAGACCCAATTCTTAGCGTTAATATGCTCAATTCTGTATCATATTCATGCTTGTCGCTCAGTCGCCGCCCCCTCCTCCCCTAGCCCCTGCCATCCTCCCGTACCTTGCCACTGCTTTTCTTGCAGGTGACGTCCATTAATCTTACTTAGGTGAATCTAGAATTTTGTTAGAATACAACCTTTTGGGAATTCTGGACTTCTCTTTTGCGGTAATATAATGATGTTAGATGCCTGCTGGTTGGCTGTATATGGGCAAGACGAATTGAATCCTGCTGTTTTCTTTTTGATGTACGGCATGCAGATGATTGCCACTCATGAACAGCAATCAACCATACTAGTTACCACCTAGGTGTTCCAGAGGTTGTTGTATAATTTATGTTCTTTTTACTTCCAGAGTTATAGTGCACTCATACTGTCATCACATTGCCTGTTCTTACTGCATATACCTCTCTGGTTGCTTAGGCAGACAACTACTTATGTAATATGCAAACAGCAGCAACAGAGCTAGTGATGCTAATTCTACCTCTTGTTACAGAATCAGAATTCCTCTTGTTGCACTGGACAACTCAGTTTCCTCTTGTTACAGAATTAGAATTCCTCTGCTTCTTATGCTACTCTGCTAGAACTCTGCTTTCCTACTTGTCATACTGAATATACATGTTCTGAACATTATACAGTATTTTCGTTGTTAACTCCAAACAACTTGGGATCTTCTCTTCTGCATGCAGCAACTGGCCTACCAGTCCGCCGCCAAGGGGGCATGCCTTGCCCTGGTAGCGAGGAGGGAGTAGAGCCTGTGGCAGGTCGCCGACCGCGCCTTCGAGCTCGGCGCGCCGGACGTGATCATTCTCCTCGAGGACGTCGCAGACCCCGACGACTGCAACAGATTTGTTCAGGCCACAATCGACCACTACGGCCAGTGTAAGTCATCCCCTCTCCGTTACAACTAACCTAGTTTAACATATTTCTTCCACAAGCAGTCATTCATTTGGGTGTAAGATAGTTGACATTTACACTTGTATATGTTTAACAGAATATTGATACTTTGCATGCTATGAGTAAAATGCTCTATTTTCTTTCGTCACCTTTCTTGTATGAATGAGTATCTCATTTTAACTAGCTGGAGAATGAAAGCATTGTACTAGCTGAATTTGTCTTCTCATTCTAAAGAACTTGTTTGTTTTTTGATTGGTTTGTTCATAATATATTGGCCCCAGATTTTTTGATTCTTCTCTTCTGGTTCATGTAACAGGGCGACCGTGGAAGGCATGATGATAGTTCATATTGTCATTCTGTTAGTCCATTGTAATGAAGGTCATAGCCTAGTCGAGTATGGCCGCCCATTGAGTCGTGCATATGTTTCATATGATTGGAGCAGGGGCCCAGTTTGTGCCGATTGTCACTGCATATGTTTACCAGTGATTCTACTTGTATATGTGTTATTACACTAGTAGAATTTGTACCTGTGTCATATGATGACTGGAGCAGGATCCCAATATTTGTAGAGATTGTAACATTGATTGGCACTGTATACAGATTGATTCTGGCTGCTGTTACTTGAAGTATTTCTTATGTTTTATGTCCGTGTTGATTTAAATATTGATTATTTATTTACTGTCAAATCGAAATCAGAAGAAAAAGGCATTGACAAAAGGGGCCCACTTACTAGAACTTGACCACTGGGACCCATCTAACTAGAGGAATTTTTTGAAAAAATAAAAATAAAACTGTCTAGCCGAAAAGGCCATGGCCCAAAAATGAGAAGGCTTAATTGTTGGGCTTGACCCATCTACCTGACCAAAATTAATATGAGAAAAAAACACAAATAGGCTGAATTGTTGGGCTCGGCCCATGTAAAACACCGAACTGGACCGGGCTGATTCTTATCAACGACCTTTTCATTTGGTCGCAATTTTGCCACGTCAGCTTGCCACATCGGATCCGACGTTGCCTGGGCAGACAGCTAGCGACCAAAACAGAAGGTCGTAGGATCAACGACCTTTTGTTTTGGTCGTTGCTTTCAACGACCTTATCATAAAGAAGGTCGTTAATTTCCATTAAAGACGATCAGCTTTTGACTATCTGTTTTTAGTCACAAAAAGGTCGCAAATGAAAAACAACGACCATTCAACGACCAATAGTGATGGTCGCAAGTTGACATATTTCTTGTAGTGATATCCCACGAATATGCATTTATCCGACTTGGGTATAAGCTTGTCTGACATAAGTCGCTTGATAAATGCTTCACAACCTCAAATATTTAGAAAAGACAAACTTGGACTCTTCCATGTCCACATCTCACGTGGTGTCTTGTCTACGGATTTTGATGGTACCCTGTTAAGTGTGAAAGCTGCAGTTTCTAGAGCATATCCCCAGAATGACAAGGGAAAATCTGATTTGCTCATCATAAACCAGACCATGTTTAACAAGGTACGATTTCTATGTTCCGACACACCATTTCTCTGTGGTGTACATGGAGGTGTGAGTTGAGGTACTATACCTCGGCTTTTTAGATGATTATCAAACTCCTAGCTCCTGTACTCACCTCCACGATCAGGTCGTAGAAACTTTATCGTCTTGCCGAGCTGATTTTCCACTTCGTTCTGAAACTCTTTGAACTTTTCAAAAGTTTACGCCTTGTGCCTCATCAAATAGATATATCTATATCTACTCAAGTCGTCGGTAAAAGTCACGAAGTGCTGATAGCCACCTCTGGCAGTTGTGCTCATTGGAACACACACATCACTATGTACAAGTTCTAACAGCTCGGACGCCTTCTCACAACTCTTTGCAAAAGGAGACTTAGTCATCTTGCTGCAAGCATGATTCACATGTCTCGAACGACCTGAAGTCGGACGAAGTTAGGAGCCCATCATCATGGAGCTTCTTCATGCGTTTCAGACTAATATGTCCAAGCCGGCAATGCAGAAGTATGTCGGATTTATCTCATTAGGCTTATGCCTCGGATTTATCTCATTAGGCTTATGCCTCTTGACATTCACGTTATAGACCAGTTCCGTTTCCAGATTCAATATAAATAGCCCATCAACAATGGGTGCATAGACATACCATTCAAAGATATCGAATAACTATTGTCCTTTAAATTGAATTCATAACTCTGACTCATCAAGCATGAGGCAGAAATAATGTTCCTACTAAGTGCAAGAATGTAATAACAATTATTCAATTCCAAAATAAATCCAGAAGGAAGCTGGATCTGCATCGTGCCGACCTCCGACGCAACTACTCCTGTTTTGTTGCTGACCCTGATGTCAATCTCCCCTTATGCCACATGCCTAGTTCTTCCCAGCCCCTGCATCGAGTTGCAAATATGAACAATCGATCCAGTATCAAATACCCAAGAGCTACTAGGTATGTCAGCAAGGTAAATGTCTATAACATATGTAACAAGTGTACCTTTGCCTGAAGAAGCATTTCCGGCCATGTTGCCATGCTCAGCAAGCCACTTGCTACAGTTCCTCTTCCAGTGACCGGTCTCCTTGCAATGATCGATAGCAAACGGTCTTCGAGTCCGGTCCCAACTTCAGCTCAGGGGTGGAGGTTACCATCTCCATGCCCTTTACCCTAGCCTTTTTCTTGGACCAGCTCTTCTTGAACTTAGCCGATGTCTGCACCATCAACACTTGATGCGTGCCTTTCTTAATATCCTGCTCTGCCACTTTGAGCATCCCATGCAATTCAGTGAGCTTCTTATCCATCATTGATAATAGTCCCACAAACAATTCACGTACTTGCTGATACACATCATTGATAATGTCCAACGACTATCTTTATTCATAAACGCATAAGAAATATCATCATACACGATTGCCTCTAGGGAATGTCTCCAACAGTAAAACCCTACGTCCTGCTCTTGCTTATATTATGGGTGTATCAAAGTACAGAGTTGATCTACCTCAAGATCGTAAGTTGTGGGCTAAACCCTAGGGGTAATGGTAGTGATGAATGTGTCTCTACGGACTAAACCCTCCAGCTTATATAGGCACCATGGGTATCTAGGGTTACACATGTCGGTTGCCATCTAGGGGTTACATGCCGAATCTAACAAATATACTTGGAGTACACACCAAGTATTTGGTGAAGCCCGACGTGCTTGTGCCACAGGTTAAAGGCCTCCGGAGTCCCTCCTCGTCAACGGGTTGTTAGCCCGGCCCATGAACTAGACCGGCTAGGCCGGGACCCCTAGTACAGGACACCGTCACCACCATATCCAACGAGTTCATCAAAAACTAAGCACACATCACATAGTTCATCGAAAACCACCCCATCTCGGACGGCACTACATGTCTACATGTCGCACCACCTTGGTGCCTTGTCGGCGCTTTTATGTGGCGGTTGGCGTCTCTAGCATCACCAACAGCGGGAACTAGCGGGGGTGGCGGAGGGTGGGGAAGGGGCCTGAGTGTCCATTCTTGCGGCGACAGAGGCATCCGTGAGCGGCGCTAGCATCTGCGGAGGCAGTAGTGGGAAAACGAAGAGACTTGCGTGAGATGAGAGGCAAAATGAGGAAAGATGCCCACCATCATTTCTGGCTGAGCAATGCTACATCCACGGGATGTTACGTCCGTTTTATTTTACGTAGACTAGTGCAGTTGTTAAAAATTGATTGGAGAAGGGGGAGGGAGGGGCCCACCCCGGTGAAAATCAGGGGGGTGATAGGATTAATAGGCAGGTTACGTAACCCTTCGTAAGGGCTTTCGTAGATGTAGTATTATTGTTTCTGGCTACCTGGATGCCACTGGTAGAACCAAACAAAGTGATTGAATGCCGCGAGGGATATGCCATGATCATTGCTCAGGTAGGTCGGTATCCTGAAGCACAGCGGGCAGTGAAGAGATTCACGGGTCATTCCCCACACAGGAAGGAAGCATGCGCGAAAAGAATGCCGATCCACACAAATCAAGTGCCATACCGAACTTGTGGTGACATCAATTGTAAGTTGCTCCAGAGAATGCTCTGACATGACAGCAGAAAACCAACCGTCAAAATAAAACCATGGAGCAAGGAGACAGGCTAGATTCAATCACCATGCATGCTCATTTTGTCTTTGCACTAAACTAGTGGCAGACGGATCGAATAGGTACCAAATGATTGGAAGCCACTCCCCTGCCCCGTGAGCCATTAGCACAGGTAGGCTACATTATCGATCTGGCACATTTCTTCCTGGATAATGGAGGGCAATTCCTCCAACCGATTCTCACGAAAAGAACAAAAGCAGCACATGATAAAAACACTATGCAGTTGCAAGGTTACAGTTCATCCATTCATATGTCGCCCGCCCACGCATGCACGTGACTCAGGGTGGCACCTACCACTACCAGAACCCCTTCCATTATCTCCATTCTCTGCTCCAGCCTCCAAGAAGCATCCATGGCGTTGGCTATTTAAACCCCTCCACTTTCCCTCCCCAGATTCAAAGCCACAAACACAGTCTGTCAGTCACTCTATCCCCTCTGCCTGGACACTGCCAGGATACTGATCGATACGAAGCTGTAGTCCGCAGGCACAAAGATGAGCAAAGGTCTCGCCGTCGTGCTCCTCCTCGTCTTGCTCGCTCTGAGCTCCGGCGTTGGCTTCTGCAATGCGAGAAGCGGCAAGCACTGGAGGCAGACCAGGGGACCCTCCACCACCATGTTCACAAGGAAAGGGAAAGGGAAAGGGAAAGGGAAGAGCGGTGGCTCCCACAGCCACAGGCAGTACGGCAGAGGGCACCAGAGTCCTGCAATGCCGGCACCACCGAGTCCGGGTGGTGGGAATGGCTATGCGTCACCGTCTCCACCACCGCCGTCGCCGCCAGCGCCTCTGCCCCCATCTTTGCCACCACAAACACCGCCATCGCAGGACACGGTGTTCAGCGTGGTTGCTTTCGGAGCACGGGGTGACGGAGTTACGGATGATACCCAGGTAACCATCAGCACTGCTTCTGAAAATACTCTTGCTTCCAAGTACAGAACATTTGCACCTGCATCATGCATTACGAGTTAAAGAGTCTCATTTTTTTTTCTTTTTTTTTCGAAAAGGGGGACTCCCCGGCCTCTGCATCAGAACGATGCATACGGCCAACTTATTAAATAAACAAATAGGTTCAACAAGGTCTTAAAGTCTCAAACGAAAATAAAGGAGAGCTCACAAAGAGCCAAAGGGCCAAAAACAAACTAGCCACAAAAAGCCACAACCGGCTGGCATAAGAGAGATAGGTAAACTAATTGCCTATTCTATTACATGACCGCCATCCAAACCGGTTGAAGATATCCCGTGCTACCATCTCCCAGCGGATAGATCCAGTAACCAAACGCTCCCTGGCCTTCGTCGGAGTGAGTAGCGACCACATACGGATCAACGCAGTGGCTCGGAAAATAACCTGCAAAAAATGAATATTTGTTGTTCTGTTAAAAACCAAATCATTTCTGCAGTTCCAGACTGCCCACAATAAAGCACAAACTCGTACGCGAATGTGTCTCGCTATTTCGGGCTCTATCCTGTTAAGCCACGTTCCAAATAACGTGTTGACAGAACTCGGTGGAGTAATATTAAATGCAATATGGACCGTCCGCCATAGAACTTTGGCTAACGGGCAATCAAGAAAAAGGTGTTTGATAGTTTCATCCCGATCACAGAAACTACATCTAGTAGGTCCTGTCCAATTACGCTTTGCCAAATTGTCCTTGGTTAATATTACTTGTTTATGGACAAACCACATAAACACTTTGATTTTCAAAGGAACTTTGACAGCCCAAACATGTTTGGAACTAGGAATCGAGCTTGAATTGATAACATCAAGATACATTGATTTAACTGTAAACTCTCCAGACCTAGTAAGCTTCCAGCGTAATTTATCGGGTTGTTGAGATAGCTGAACCTCCATCAGTCTACTTACTAGATGAAGCCATTCTTCCCAACGATTGCCAACTAGCGTCCTTCTGAACTGAATATTAAGGGGATTGGATTGAAGTACCGTTGCAACGAACGCATCACGTCGTTGAACAATACGATACAGAGACGGGTATTGAATGGCAAGGGGGATCTCTCCGAGCCAAGTATCCTCCCAGAACCGCGTGCTAGCACCATTGCCAATAATAAACTTTGTCCTATTAAACAAGGTTAATTTGACTTTCATAAGCCCTTTCCAAAAAGGTGAGTCAGTCGGCCTTGCTGTCACCTGGGACAAAGTTTTGGAGTGAAGATACTTGCTACGGAGGATCTGCGCCCAAGTGGCATCAGTCTCTACCGATAACTTCCACAGCCACTTGCTGAGAAGACACCTATAAAGAGTCTCATTGTATTTTACTTCCTCACTATGATGCTGCAGGTACATGCTTGCAAAAAATAGTCTTTTAAAACAATATACACCCCGGTGATTGCACAATCATATTATGATATTATCTTTAATAAGCTGCACATCATATGTTATTGGGAGCTGGAATATTACAGGCCAAGACAAGTGTATATAATGCAAGTATGCAACAACCTTGATTTGTCCTTATGTTTAGATTGTTCTTTTCTCACATGATTAGGAAATATCTTTACTCATCATGCTGGATACTACTGTATTTACTTGGGGTCTATGAGTAAAGGAAGGTATCATGTCCATGAATCGCTCACAAGAACACAAACTTTCTATAGTGCTTGCAAGAGATTTTATATGTGCCAGCAAGCAGATAACTTAACAACTGAAGTCTTGTGGTTAGCAGAGAGTTATTGGTTCTGTTTATCACTCTCACCTGAGAAATTTTTGCCCCAAATTTTCATCAACAAACATGGAATTTTCAGATAAATATGATTTTCTTTTTCAAACCTTTCCTTCTAGGGCAACAAGTTATGTCCTACACCCATGTACTGATCCCAATAACCACAATGCTATGGAGTGCACTTGAAATCTGAGCTATACAGTTGGTATCACGATGCATGCTATGATATGATGACACACTGCAGTATCCTTTCCCGACAAAGGTTGAACTTGATCACTATCTATATATTGCAGGCTTTTGAAGCAGCATGGGCAGCAGCGTGCAAGGTGGAGGCATCGACGGTTCTTGTACCACCTGAACTCGAGTTCCTTGTTGGCCCAATCTCATTTTCGGGCCCTAACTGCAAGCCTAACACTATATTCCAGGTAACATCACTCCTAATCCCAAAGCATATATACACACCAGAAATAATTCTTCCATTACTGGAAGGAAGTCAAGAACTATGTACACTATACACCAGAGTGTTCTCTACAGACATGGTTGTTGTTTGATGCTCTTTGCACGCTTACCAAAGTATAGACATACATTCAACTCAACCAAAATATCCTGTTTGGAGGTTGTAACTGAAACTCTGAATCTCTACAATATGCCCAATTCAGATTCCTTGGCTACATTCCAATCGGCATGTTAGTTATGCAACAACAAACTAAGTAGTGCTGGTTTTAAATGTCGTGTTTCCGTTTTGTAGCTGGATGGAACCATTTCGGCTAAAACTGGCGCGAGACCTTGGGGCTCCAGTTTGCTTCAATGGCTTGAGTTCACAAAACTAAATGGGATATCAATTCAAGGCAGTGGTGTCATAAATGGTCAGGGTAAAGAATGGTGGACCTATGCAGATTCCAATGATGATGACATGAACTCGGTAAGGGCCGACCATCTAACAACTTCCTTGCTTATAAACAACTCAAAGTAGACAAATTTAATTGCTTAGCTTGGATGCTTCCAACAGTACACTGATCAGCAGCTGGAGAAGTTGGCACGGATTAAACCCACGGTAAGCATATTATTAATTTACAATTGCAGAACTAACAGAGCAAATTAAGTAGCTAGTGGTTGCGTACTCTGCTATGCAGGCACTAAGGTTTTATGGCAGTTCCAATGTCAGAGTAACTGGTATCAGCATCATCAACAGTCCGCAGTGCCATCTGAAGTTCGATAGCTGTCAGGGAGTCATGGTTCATAACCTGACCATCTCTTCCCCTGAGAATAGCCCCAACACTGATGGAATACACCTGCAAAACTCCAAGGATGTCAACATTCACCACACTGACCTGGCCTGCGGTAATGTTCCTCGCAATTTTATTTTATATTGCGATGTCACACAACTTGATTCAAGTAGTTAGGTGTTACGTTTGTGTACCACAATAACAATAATTTCATTTCAGGATGTACAACCTAATGTCCTATCCAGATAAAATATAGAGAGCAGTAGAATAATGAACCACAAGAAGTTGACATGAAATATTTACCTTGTGCAATGCAGGTGATGACTGCATCTCCATACAGACAGGCTGCAGCGACGTAAACATACATAATGTGAACTGTGGACCAGGCCATGGGATCAGCATTGGTGGCCTAGGAAGGTACAACACCAAGGCATGTGTCTCCAACATCACTGTAAGAGATGTCAATATGTTCAAAACAATGACCGGTGTCAGGATCAAGACTTGGCAGGTAACCATAATGAGACTGAAACACAGTTCATCCAGCAAGGACCACTATGGATACATATATCTAATCACACTAGATTATCAATGCAGGGTGGCTCAGGGCTGGTCCAGGGCATAAGGTTCTCCAACATACACATGTCAGAGGTTCAGACGCCCATCATGATCGACCAGTTCTACTGCGATAAAACATCATGCACTAACCAAACCTCAGCGGTGATGGTTTCAGGCGTGCAGTATGAGAACATCCGGGGGACTTTCACGATCAAGCCCGCACATTTCGCGTGCAGCGACAGCTCGCCATGCTCGGAGATCACCCTGACCGGCATACAACTGAGACCCCTGATAGTGCCTCAGTACCACATATGCAGCAGCCCCTTCTGCTGGCAGGCCTTCGGGGAGCTGTACACTCCTACCATCCCTCCCATTCCTTGCTTGCAGCTCGGCAAGCCGGCCGGGAACCGTGTGCTGTCGGACCATGATCAGTGCTGAAACTCTCTAGACGAGCCGGCAAACTCTTGGGTGGTGTGGATATATACAGCTTTTGTTAGGATGTGGATGTCATGGCATGTACCACATTTGTTTTTGATAAGTACAGAATAGTGCCCGTGCAGCATCTGCAGTGTTGTAGTATGATGCAGTGTAGTTGTGGGAGATACCTGAAAAGTGAGAAGAAACACTGGGCCATTAGTGTGATCAATCTATGAGAGCACGCATATGAAATTATAAAGATGGTGACTATCCATCATTAATTCATTATCAATACCTATCGATATGACAGCAAAGATGGTGAAGAAGGTAATGCCACCAACATATTTGTTTCTATAGCCGAAGTCTCATGCTTAAATCTTGGCTATTCAAGGCATGAACTTCAGGTTACCTTGGCGATAATAACCGTCCGATCAATGTATTCTCTACTTCCTGAGGCTACCACTCTAAGACTTGGCATGGAAGCTACACCAACTAACAAAACCACTCCTAGTCTCCTACCAGCTTGGCACAGCATACTTACGGGAACCTTGCGGGCACCTTGGATCTGGGGAAAACACATCACGCCATGTTGTTTGAGTTCTCAGCATGATAAGAGATGTTGCCAGCAGCTTAAATGAAATGGCTGCAAGTGCAATAGTTGTAGGATAGAAATAAAATGACCAGAAAAAAGAACTCAAGTTGTACTGCCAGGCAACGAAGGAAAGGCCAACAATAGTATAACATCTCAAATTGTCTCCAATTTCAAACTTGAAAAACTTATAAACTGGTCAAACATAGCAGCAATTAAATGGCATAATGCCGTAATATTGGAGGTCTCCTAACTTTCGTCGCCTGCTCAAAGGAGTAAGCAATCTCAATAAGTGCCGGCTCTGATGCTTTTAACCCTCCAAAGCAAATCGCAAAAGGAACGCCGTCTGATGCATAGCCAGCTGGGACAGTGATTGCTGGATA
Organism: Thinopyrum elongatum; assembly: GCA_011799875.1. Taxonomy (NCBI): domain Eukaryota; kingdom Viridiplantae; phylum Streptophyta; class Magnoliopsida; order Poales; family Poaceae; genus Thinopyrum; species Thinopyrum elongatum. Next base: position 522,723,792 of record CM022297.1, on the reverse strand, counting down.
GCCACCGATGGCAAGCAGGCTATGAGCAGACGCGCCAGGTGCGACGATCGCGTCCAGTTGATTGGCTTGCATTACCTTCTCAAGGCCTTCCTCACACAGTTTGTTCAGTTTGGCAATGGCACACTCCTCAGCAGCACCAATGCCGTTTGTTGCTTCAGACTGCAGAAGGTACATCTGGCCAAATTCAGCCATTCTTTCCTGTAAGAAATATTTCAAGAGTATATTATTCAAGTTAAGGAAGAATAAACCCTGAAATGAGGTGAACATTGAGTAATTACCTCGACAGGGTTCTTGTTGTTGAAGTCGATTATGTCTGATAATGATCTAACAGGTGAGGTAGCCAGTTCAGACAAGTAAGAGTTCAGGGACAGCTTGAACTCGGCGAGCATAAGAGCACGTTCGCCGCTTTGTACCGCATCATTGATGACTTTCATGCTTGGTATCTCAAGATTGTCCACCAAGATGGCCCCCATTAGCCTTTCAGTTTTTTAACAACATGAAAGAGAAACATCAACAGAAAGCAATAAGCACATAACAAGTCATAATTCATCCCTTCCTTAATTCAAGTCCTCCTCCGATGTTGATATTGTCATCTACTATTTTGCAATTTTGAAAAATGGCATTTGGGATGTGGACCCACATGTCTTTCTCACAACCAGTGGCATTTTCAGAACTACAAAACTTGCAGTGGCATCTGTGCCTTAGCTTGTAACTCCTGCCATCTTAGAAGCTCATACTAATAGTTTCGAGAGTATAATTTTCCCTGATGCAGAATAGGATTCAGAGTGTATGGAGTCTCCGAAACAACATTCTGGTGCACCACTCATTAGATGTCTGACTTATCATAAGTGTCGGTCCATCTTAAAGAGGAGCACAATCTAAATGATCAGTATCTAAGAATAACAAAATAGGAGTATGTGTCAAACAAGAAGAGTGCTGAACTACCTCATAGTGTCGAAGTGGTCCCTGAACACCTTTTCTTGGATAGAGCCTGGGGCGAACCGGAAGAAGTCCTTCCTCAGAATCCCAACCCTCTTGCCCCTTAGACCATCTATGTTCAAGAATTGCCCATAACCGCCTTTCGGGATATACCGAGATGCCATGCGAGTTGCCTCTGCATCCCGTGGATCATAGCCAACCATTGCTTCCAACACATGTACTGCGTCTGAAACTGTCCTACATATTGGCCTGCATCAAGTAAACTAGTATATCACTAAGAAAAAATTAAAATCGGCGTCATCAGATAAATGCAAGTGAGCAAACACGGCACATTGCAACTATCTAATCTAGCTGCTGGATTACTCGACATAAGTTGATGCCATGTTTCTGAAAGAAGTAATTCGGTTAAGCAATGCACATTGTGATGCTGATCCAGACAGTAAAATCACACCACTCTTACTTAACTAATGTAAACATTTAGTAAGTTTCAGTTTTACCCAATTGTGTCCATCCTTCGAGATATGATGATCACGCCGGCGCGGCTTGTGAGGCCGACCGTGGGCTTGATTCCGACAACGGAGTTGAAGCTGGACGGGCACATGATGGACCCGTCCGTCTCCGTCCCAATCGTCACCGCCACCATGTTCACCGCCGCGGCAATGGCGGAGCCGCTACTGGACGCGCACGGGGTCGCTGACGGCACATACGGATTCTACGGCACAATGGATTGATTTAGAGAAGCAAGCAAAATATGTTGAGGAGGCAAGAGGGGAAGGGGAGGATCTGCTCACAATGCCCTGGCCGGCGCGGGGGCTCCAGCCGGCGGGGATGCCGGGGCCGCGGAAGTTGCACCATTCGCTGAGGCTGGCGGTGCCGAGGACCACGGCGCCGGCACGCCTGAGCCGCTCGACCACGCCGGCGTCGCGCGCGGGGCGGGACCCGACCAGCGCGAGCGACCCTGCCGTCGTGTTCAGCCTCCCGGATCCGTCGCCGGCCGCCGCGATGTTGTCCTTGATCAGCACGGGGATGCCGTGGAGCGGCGGAAGCGGCGCGCCCTCGAGCTCGAGGCGTGCGGCGTCGGCGCGGTCGGCGGAGGCGAGCGCGCCGTCGGCGTCGATCTCGACGACGGCGTGGAGGGCCGGGTCGAGGGACGCGATGCGGCGCAGGTAGAGCTCGACGAGGCCGCGGGAGGTGAGCTCGCCGCCGGCGAAGGCGCGGTGGATGGACTCGACAGTGGCCTCCTCCAGCACGAACGCGACGGCCGTGGAGGCCGCGGCCGCCGCGAGGAGCAGCGGCAGCAGGTGGCGCAGGGGAGGCGGCATTGCCAGTGGTGTGTGTAGACTAACCGTTGACTTTGCAATGAAATGGTATTCGAATCCCATAAATCAAACAGCGGGAGGAGTAGCAGTGATCTAGCATTTGGTTTACATAAATACTTTAGAGCAACTCTAGCGATATGCCTCAAAATCTCATAGAGTACCACAAAATCGGTGTACGATATACCGCAACACGTTTTTACAATATAGCATGTGTTCCGTGAGAACAGATCCTGTAAAAATTATTTTTGGTCATGTGTGAAACCCACTTGTCAGCAATAAAATTTACAAACAGGCTCCCTAAAAATAGCATAAAGCACCCTCAAAGCAAAAACTAATTACAATTGGGTCCTATAGAAGCACAACCGATCGATCTAGCTGCCCAGGCCGACGCCAACAGTCCCCCGGCAAGCGCGAGGATGTGGCGAGAGGAGGCGGATGCAACTTCGCTCCTTTCGGTGCGGCGGTGGGCAACCACGGGCGTCGACGGTGCAAGGCGAGCCAACACCTTGCAGCAACCATCTGTGGTCACCTCCTGGTTGCTACAACGCCCTGCATCGCGGAAGAACCCAAATTATACCAACACGGAAGATGTGTTGATTTGCACCGCGTGGAAGCGAATCTCTCTTGATGCTCCGAAGAAGAAAAGTTTGGTTGTTGATCATGAGGATGATGATGGTGGTGGTGGTGAGGAGAGAAGGAGCCCCACTCCTCACTCGGCGGCCAAATCATATAGGCCGGATGGAAGCAAAAAAAGTAAAGGGTTCGAAGGCCGGAGACAATGATTTTAAATAAGGATTTGATGCCATTGTCACTGCAAGGAAAGAGTATGCCGAACAAAAAAATGTTGAAGTTAAAAGAAATGGAGGAGAGAGGGGGGAAGCAGAGCGGTAGAGGGCGGTGGCCGAGGAGAGGTTGGCGGCGGCTGAGGAGAGAAATGTTTAACTAGAGGAGGGAAAGGTGGCGGCCGATGAGCTAAAGATGGTGGAGGAGAAGGCACTCAAGTTTATGTTCATGGACACAAGTGGCCTCGACCCCAAAGCAAAGGCGTATGTCATGAAGAACCAAATGCTCATGAGAAACATGATGGGAGGTGCCATGGGTGAAAATGGGAGGAGGAATGGGGGGAATGGGATGTGTCATGGGTGGAATGGGAGGTGCCTTCAGTGGTGGAATGGGATGAAGAATGGGAGGTGCCATGGGCGGATGAAATGGGTGGCTACATGAACATGATGGGAGGTGCCATAGATGGTGCCTTCGGTGGAAACATTGGAGGTGCCTTTGGTGGCAACATGGATGGTGGCTTCGGTGGCAATATGGGTGGCATGGGAGGTGGCAACATTGGTGGAATGGGAGATGGCTTCGGTGGCAGCAAGAGTGGCATGGGAGGTGCTTCCGTTGGCAACATGAGTGGTATGGGAGGTGGCTTCGATGGCAACATGAGTGGCATGGGAGGTAACTTCAATGACAATACGAGTGGCATTGGAAGTGCTTCCTGTGGAGGTGGCGGCATCGATGCATCAACGCATGAAAACGTCGACGAAGAAGCCATTGATGATGATGATGTCATTGTCCACAATGTGACAAGTGACAATGGAGAGGATGAAAATTAAGATGCTATGTTGGATGTTATCTTTATGTGCATTTTAATTTGTTGGACCAGAACTTTGATTGATATTTGTTTGTTGGATTACGAACTATGTTTGCTATGGAAGTTGAGTTCATGTTAAATATAAAAATAGTGCTCATTTGTATGTCTACATAATGATTTTGATTCGAAATAGTGCGGCTGTACAGTGGCTGGAGTGCGGCTGTAGTCTGCCGCGCGGTCGCCGGCCGCTTTACATTTTTGCATCATCTGTTGAAGCACTAGTTTTACATGACCAAATATACATCATTTGTTGGAGTTGGGACTTTTTTGATGATGTAAATTATACATCACCTGCTTTTACATCTCCAAATATACATCTTCTATAGGAGATGCTCTTACTGAGGCGTTGGTAATGGAACGGAATTCCCAATTATTTAATCGGGAATTGGCACAATCAAATAGGTCAGCGTATGCGGCATCCACGTCATTGGCTTCTCTGAAGCGGAACAATTCACTTTTATGAAAGTTAATTTTAAGGCCCGTCATTTGATCAAAAGATGAAAGCAAGAGGTTCAGGTTTCAAGGCGTATCCAGGCCGCGTTCCATAAAAAGAATCGTGTTGTCAGAATATTGCAGAGTCGAGAGGCCACCACCCACAAAGTATAGCACTACTCTTACTTAACACGGTCAATCAAGATGCCCATTATGCCATCAACAATGTTGAATAATATTGGGGACATGGGTCACCCTGACGTAATCCCTTTTCTGCCTGGAAGTAATGGCCAACGTTATCATTAATTTCGATGGCCACACTACCTCCAGCAATAAAATTCTGGATCCATTGTCGCCATTTAGGCAGAAAGAATATTATTCCATCTATAGGGCGCCGTCGTCGCCTCTCCTTCTTGAGTAGGACACAAACCCTAATAAACAAACTCAAAAGAACCCTAAAAACGAAGCATATGGGCCCTTTCATCGGCAAGGGCCGGGATCCACCGCGCTTTCATGGCCCTAAGGCCACAGCATACGAGGCAGATCATCGGCGGTGGCGGGAGTTGGGGAACCCTAGACGCGTCAGAGTTGCTCGTGTGGGGGAGGAGAAAAATGTTTCTGTATAGTCTCTAGTTAAAAAGTTGGTGCTATTAGTTTGATTACATACCTTGTGGCGCTTATGATTGCTTTGAAATAAATTTGTCTTTCAGGCATGCGCTTCGCGAAGTCTTGAATGCATCCTGGGGCATGGTGAGCTCATTCGTACAACAATGAAAGATACCTTGCGTCGATGCTCTCTGCTTCTCAGATGCTTCTAGCTCCTCGATCATCGCACTACTTACTAGACCTCGTTGAAATGGTTGCAACTTTGGGCATGTCCATGGCAACCATGACACCCCATACGTATGCTTGGCGCATAGATGCAGCCGGAACCCTGACGGCACCAGCAAAACGGTCTTGCGGTACGGTCTCATCATGTTGCCAACTAAATGATCATGAAGAAGCAAATGCTCATGATAAACATGATGTGAGGAGGAATAGGAGGTGCCATGGGTGGAATGGAAGGTGCCTTCGGTGGTGGAATGGGATGAGGAATGGGAGATGCCATGGGCAGTGGAATGGGTGGCTACATGAACATGATGGGAGGTGCCATGGGTGGTGCCTTCTGTGGAAACATTGGAGGTGCCTTTGGTGGCAACATGGATGGTGGCTTCAGTGGCGATATGGGTGGCATGGGAGGTGGCTTCGGTGGCAACATTGGTGAAATGGGAGGTGGCTTCGGTGGCAACATGAGTGACATGGGAGGTGCTTCCGTTGGCAACATGAGTGGCATAGGAGGTGCTTCCGTTGACAACATGAGTGGCATAGGAGGTGAAGGAAATATGTCCTAGAGGCAATAATAAAGTTGTTATTTTATATTTCCTTATTCATGATAAAGGTTTATTATTCATGCTAGAATTGTATTGACCGGAAACTTAAATACATGTGTGATACATAAACAAATACCGTGTCCCTAGTAAGCCTCTACTAGACTAGCTTGTTGATCAAAAGATGGTTAAGGTTTCCTAACCATAGACATGAGTTGTCATTTGATAACGGGATCAAATCATTAGGAGAATGATGTGATGGACAAGACCCATCCGTTAGCTTAGCATATGATCGTTCAGTTTATTGCTACTGCTTTCTTAATGTCAAATACATGTTCCTTCGACCATGAGATCATGCAACTCCCGGATACCGGAGGAATGCCTTGTGTGCTATCAAACGTCACAATGTAATTAGGTGATTATAAAGATGCTCTACATATATCTCCGAAGGTATCTATTGAGTTGGCATGGATCGAGATTGGGATTTGTCACTCCGAGTATCGGAGAGGTATCTCTGGGCCCTCTCGGTAATACACATCATAAGAAGCCTTGCAAGCAAAGTGACTAAGGAGTTAGTTACAAGATGATGTATTACGGAACGAGTAAAGAGACTTGCCGGTAACGATATTGAACTAGGTATGAAGATACCGACGATCGAATCTCGGACAAGTAACATACCGACAGACAAAGGGAATTACGTATGTTGTCATAAGGTTCGACCAATAAAGATCTTCGTGGAATATGTAGGAACCAATATGGGCATCCAGGTCCCGCTATTGGTTATTGACCGGAGAAGCGTCTCGGTCATGTCTACATTATTCTCGAACCCGTAGGGTCCGCACGCTTAACGTTCATTGACGATATAGTATTATATGAGTTATGTATGTTGGTGACCGAATGTTGTTCGGAGTCCCGGATGAGATCACGGACATGACGAGGAGCTCCGGAATGGTCCGGAGATAAAGATTGATATATGGGATAATAGTGTTTGGTCTTCGGAAAGGTTCCGGAATTCACCGGAAGGGGTTTCGGATGTTTCCCGAAATGTTTGGGTACGAAAGCACTTTATTTGGGCCAAAGGGGAAAGCCCACGAGGCTTTTAGAAAGTGCAAAAGGAAGTTTTGCGGAGGCCAGGGGCTAGACGCCAAGGACCCTGGCGTCTGGCCCTGGAGTCCGAGAAGGACTCTTGCCTTTCGGGCAAAACCGACTTTGAGGAGGCTTTTACTCCAAGTGTCGACCCCAAGGCTCAACATATAAATAGAGGGGCAGGGCTAGCACCAAAGACACATCAAGATTCACCAAGCCGTGTGCCGGCAACCCCGTCCCCTCTAGTTTATCCTCCGTCATAGTTTCCGTTGTGCTTGGCGAAGCCCTGCGGAGATTGTTCTTCACCAACACCGTCACCATGCCGTCGTGCTGCCGGAACTCATCTACTACTTCACCTCTCTTGCTGGATCGAGAAGGCGAGGACGTCATCGAGCTGAACGTGTGCTGAACGCGGAGGTGTCGTACGTTCGATACTTGATCGGGACGGATCGTGAAGGTGTATGACTACATCAACTGCGTTGATAAACGCTTCCGCTTAGCGATCTTCAAGGGTATGAAGATGGTCTCCCCCTCTCGTAGCTATGCATCTCCATGGATAGATCTTGCGTGTGCGTAGAAATTTTTTGTGATCCATGCAATGTTCCCCAACAGTGGCATCTGAGCCAGGTCTATGCGTAGATGATATGCACGAGTAGAACACAAAGAGTTGTGGGCGGTGATGTTCATACTACTTACCACCAACGTCTTATTTTGATTCGGCGGCATTGTGGGATGAAGCGGCCCGGACCAACCTTACATGTCCACGCACATGAGACCGGTTCCACCGACTGACATGCAACTAGTTTTGCATAAAGGTGGCTGGCGGGTGTCTGTTTCCCCTACTTTAGTTGAATCGAATTTGACTGCGGCCGGTCCTTGAAGAAGGTTAAAACATCAAACTTGATAAATCACCGTTGTGGTTTTTGCCATAGGTAAGAACAGTTCTTGCTAGAAACCCGTAGCAGCCACGTAAAACTTGCAACAACAAAGTAGAGGACGTCTAACTTGTTTTTGCAGGGTATGTTGTGATGTGATATGGTCAAGGCATGATGTGATATACGTTATTGTACGAGATGATCATGTTTTGTAATTTATCGGCAACCGACAGGAGCCTTATGGTTGTCTCTTTATTGTATGAAATGCAAACGCCATGTAATTGCTTTACTTTATCGCTATGCGTTAGCAATAGTTGTAGAAGCAATAGTTGGCGAGACGACCACGACGCAACGATGGAGATCAAGGTGTCGAGCCGGTGATGATGGAGATCATGACGATGCTTTGGAGATGGAGATCAAAAGCATAAGATGATGATGGCCATATCATGTCACATATTTTGATTGCATGTGATGTTTATCTTTTATGCATCTTATTTTGCTTAGAACGACGGTAGCATTATAAGATGATCCCTTCACTAAATTTCAAGATATAAGTGTTCTCCCCGAGTATGCACCGTTGCGAAAGTTCATCGTTTCGAGACACCACGTGATGATCGGGTGTGATAGACTCTACGTTCACATACAACGGGTGTAAGATAGTTTTGCACATGCAGAATACTTGGGTTAAACTTGACGAGCCTAGCATGTACAGACATTGTTTTGGAACACTAGAGACTGAAAGGTCGAACGTGAGTCATATAGTAGATATGATCAACACAGAGATGTTCACCATTGATGACTACCCCATCTCACGTGATGATCGAACATGGGTTAGTTGATTTGGATCATGTATAACTTAGATAACTTGAGGGATTTTTATTTAAGTGGGAGTTCATTAGTAATTTAATTAATTGAACTTAATTTATCATTAACTTAGTCTTATAGTTTTGCAAATTATGTTGTAGATCAATAGCTCGCGATATAGCTCCCCTATTTTTGATATGTTCCTAGAGAAAAATAAGTTGAAAGATGATAGTAGCAATGATGCGGACTGGGTCCGTGATCTGAGGATTATCCTCATTGCTGCACAGAAGAATTATGTCGTTGATGCACCGCTAGGTGACAGACCTATTGCAGGAGCAGATGCAGATGTTATGAACGTTTGACAAGCTCGGTATGATGACTACTTGATAGTTTAGTACGCCATGCTTTACGGCTTAGAACCGGGACTTCAAAAACATTTTGAACGCCATGGAGCATATGAGATGTTTCAAGAGCTGAAAATTGGTATTTCAGGCTCATGCCCGTCTTGGGAGGTATGAGACCTCTGACAAGTACTTTGCCTACAAGATGGAGGAGAATAGCTCAACCAGTGAGCATGTGCTCAGAATGTCTGGGTACTACAATCGCTTGAATCAACTGGGAGTTAATCTTCCAGATAAGATAGTGATTGACAAAGTTCTCTAGTCACTATCACCAAGCTACTAGAACTTCGTGATGAACTATAATATGCAAGGGATGACGAAAATGATTCCCGAGCTCTTCGCGATGCTGAAATCGGCGAAGGTAGAAATCAAGAAAGAGCATCAAGTGTTGATGGTTAACAAGACCACTAGTTTCAAGAAAAAGGGCAAGGGAAAGAAAGGGAACTTCAAGAAGAATGGCAAGCAAGTTGCCACTCCCATGAAGAAGCCCAAAGCTGGACCCAAGCCTGAAACTAAGTGCCTCTACTGCAAAGAAAATGGTCACTGGAAGTGGAACTGCCCCGAATACTTGGCGGATAAGAAGGATGGCAAAGTGAACAAAGGTATATTTGATATACATGTTATTGATGTGTACCTTACTAGTGTTCGTAGTAGCCCCTGGGTATTTGATACCGGTTCAGTTGTGTGACGCCCCCGATTTGACCGTACACTAATCATACACGCAAACATGTACGATGAAGATCAGGGACTCACGGGAAGATATCACAACACAACTCTAAACACAAATAATTCATACAAGCTTTAATATTACAAGCCAGGGGCCTCGAGGGCTCGAATACAAATGCTTGATATAGACGCGTCAGCGAAAGCAACAATATCTGAGTACAGACATAAGTTAAACAAGGTGCCATAAGATGGCTAGCGCAAACTGGGATACAGATCGAAAGAGACGCAAGCGTCCTGCCTAGGATCCTCCTAACTACTCCTGGTCGTCGGCGGCCTGAACGTAGTAGTAGGCACCCTCGGTGTAGTAGGAGTCTTCGAAGGTGGCGTCTGGCTCCTGGGCTCCAACATCTGGTTGCGACGTTCGAGAAGAATGGAAAAGGGGGAAAAGAGGGAGCAAAGCAACCGTGAGTACTCATCCAAAGTACTCGCAAGCAAGGATCTACACTACATATGCATTGGTATCAATGAAATGGGTAGTATCCGTGGACTGGACTGCAGAATGCCAGAATAAGAGGGGGGGATAGCTAGTCCTATCGAAGACTACGCTTCTGGCAGCCTCCATCTTGAAGCATGTAGAAGAGAGTAGCAAGTGCAGCATGAAGTAACAACGCATAGCATAATCCTACCCGGCGATCCTCCCCTCGTCGCCCTGTGTGAAAGCGATCACCGGGTTGTATCTGGAACTTGTAAGAGGTGTGTTTTATTAAGTATCTAATTCTAGTTGTCATAAGGTCGAAGTACAACTCCGGGTCGTCCTTTTACCGAGGGACACGGCTATTCGAATAGATAAACTTCCCTGCAGGGGTGCACCACATTATCCAACACGCTCGATCCCTCTGGCCGGACACACTTTCCTGGGTCATGCCCGGCCTCGGAAGATCCACACGTCGCAACCCTACCTAGGCTCAACAGAGAGGTCAGCACGCCGGTCTAAATCCTAAGCGCGCAGGGGTCTAGGCCCATCGCCCATTGCACTCCTGCACGTTGCGAGGGCGGCCGGAAGCAGACCTGGCAACCCACACTACAAAGCAGTTGCTTTACGCGGTCCAATCCGGCGCACGCCGCTCCGTCGCTGACGTCTAAAAGAGCTTCGGCTGATACCGCGACGTCGAGTGCCCATAACTGTTCCCGCGTGGTGGTTAATGCTTATAGGCTCATAATCAGACTCAGATCAAATACCAAGATCTCGTTAAGCATGTTATTTTGAAGTAACCGCGGACGCCGACCAGGACTAGGCCCACCTGTCTCCTAGGTGGTCACAACCTGCCCTATCGCTCCGCCAGAAAGTAACATGCGGGGACCGTAGGGAACCCAGGCCCACCACTACCTGGGTGGAACCACCTGCCCCTTGATACGTCTCCAACGTATCTATAACTTTTGATTGTTCCATGCTATTATATTATCTGTTTTTGATGTTTTATATGCATTAATATGCTATTTTATATTATTTTTGGGACTAACCTATTAACCTAGAGCCCAGTGTCAGTTTCTGTTTTTCCTTGTTTTTGAGTTTCGCAGAAAAGGAATACCAAACGGAATAAAACTTTCGGGATGATTTTTCTTGGACCAGAAGGAAATCAGGAGACTTGGAGATGAAGTCAGAGGAGCCACGAGGCGGCCACAAGGACGGAGGGCACGCCCAGGGGGTAGGGCGCGCCCCCACCCTTGTGGGACCCTCATGCACCTCCTGACCTAATTCTTTCGCCTATATATTCCCAAATATCCCCAAACCAACAGAGGCATCCATGAAAAGACTTTTCCACCGCCGCAACCTTCTGTACCCGTGAGATCCCATCTAGGGACCTTTTCCGGCACCCTGCCGGAGGGGGATTCGATCACGGAGGGCTTCTACATCAACACCATTGCCCTTCCGATGAAGCGTGAGTAGTTTACCACAGACCTACGGGTCCATAGCTAGTAGCTAGATGGCTTCTTCTCTCTCTTTGATTCTCAATACCATGTTCTCCTCGATGTTCTTGGAGATCTATTCGATGTAATACTTTTTTTGCGGTGTGTTTGCCGAGATCCGATGAATTGTGGATTTATGATCAGCTTATCTATGAATATTATTTGAATCTTCTCTGAATTCTTTTATGCATGATTTGATATCTTTGTAATTCTCTTCGAACTATCGGTTTGGTTTGGCCAACTAGATTGGTTTTTCTTACAATGGGAGAAGTGCTTAGCTTTGGGTTCAATCTTGCGGTGTCCTTTCCCAGTGACAGTAGGGGCAGCAAGGCACGTATTGTATTGTTGCCATCGAGGATAAAAAGATGGGGTTTTCATCATATTGCTTGAGTTAATTCCTCTACATCATGTCATCTTACTTAATGCATTACTCCGTTCTTTATCAACTTAATACTCTAGATGCATGCTGGATAGCGGTCGATGTGTGGAGTAATAGTAGTAGATGCAGAATCGTTTCGGTCTACTTGACACGGACGTGATGCCTATATTCATGATCATTGCCTTAGATATCGTCATAACTTTGCGCTTTTCTATCAATTGCTCGGCAGTAATTACCGTATTATTTTCTATCTTGAGAGAAGCCTCTAGTGAAACCTATGGCCCTCGGGTCTATTTTCCATCATATAATCTTCTATTTTCCATCATATTAGTTTCCGATCTACTATTTTGCAATCTTTTACTTTCTGATCTATAAAACAAAAATACCAAAAATTATTTACTTTATCGTTTATCTATCTCTATCAGATCTCACTTTTGCAAATAACCGTGAAGGGATTGACAACCCCTTTATCGCGTTGGGTGCAAGTTGTTTGATTGTTTGTGTAGGTATTCGGTGATTTGTGCGTTGTCTCCTACTGGATTGATACCTTGGTTCTCAAACTGAGGAAAATACTTATCTCTACTTTGCTGCATCATCCTTTCCTCTTCAAGGGAAAAACCAACGCAAGCTCAAGAAGTAGCAGGAAGAATTTCTGGCGCCGTTGCCGGGGAGATCTACGCCAAGTTTAGACATACCAAGTACCCATCATAAACTCTCATCTCTTGCATTACATTATTCGCCATTTGCCTCTCGTTTTCCTCTCCCCCACTTCTAAAACGATTTTCGAAAAGATTTGCCTTTCTTCGTCCCTCTTCCGTTCGTCTTCTTCTTTTGCCTTTTCTCTTGCTGCCCTCTTGTTTGCTTAAGTTCGCCTTTCTATCGTTATGGCCGAATAAAAAAGGGTTAAGGGTTTTCTCCCGAGTTTTAATTCCTTAGATAGCCCCTCTATCCTCTCTAAGCCCATAAATAATGATGCTACGGAAAGACCTACCGGGGTTGTTAATGAGAATTTTAACAATTTTGATGAAGATGACCCCGGAATTTTTCATTATCTGCTTGATGAATCTTTGAAATATGCTTGGGATAGATTGTTGAGGATCCGAGCTAGCTATGTGCCCCAATATCATATCGAGATATACTTGAAAAGCTTTTATATTGGTTTACCCCCTTCTTTTAAGCAAGTTTTGGATTCTATATTTGAAAATGGTTTTCTTGAAGGGGATGCCATTGATACTTATGAAAAGATGAAAACTATATTTGGGCACTCCAAAGGTGAAAATGTTGAATCAACTACTCTTATGTGCTTTTATCAAAATGAAATAATCAAAGAAATGAAGGCTAGTTTAGATGCAAATTTTTGAAGTGTGCTTAATCTTTCTTCCACCATTAATGGCCACGTACTTACACAAAATAGAAAGATAAGCGCTCTGGACAAGAAATTCTCTCTTTACTACCAAAAAGGAGAAGATGACAATACCTAGATCTATTCGCGTTTTTATGCCTAGCTAAGGGCGTTAAACAATAGCGCTTGTTGGGAGGCAACCCAATTTTATTTTTGTTTTTGATTTTTTTGGTTCTGTTTTGCAATAAATAATTCATCTAGCCTCTGGTTAGATGTGGTTTTATGTTTAAATTAGTGTTTGTGCCAAGTAAGACCTTTGGGATGGCTTACGGTGATAGTTTATTTGATCTTGCTGAAAAACAGAAACTTTTGCGTCCAGTCTCAGATTTTTAATAATTCACTGGAGCCTTGAAAAACCCAGAATGTTTTATACAAGATTGATATACAAATTTTATCTGTTGTCCTAATTTTTCAGAATTTTTGGAGTTACAGAAGTATTAGAACAATTCGGATCTTCACAGAATGTTCTATTTTCTTTGAGTTGTTTGCTTATTTTGATGAATCTATGGGTAGTATCGGGGGGTATGAACCATGGAAAAGTTGGAATACAGTAGATATTACACCAATATAAATAAATAACGAGTTCACAACAGTACCAAAGTGGTGATTTATTTTCTTATACTAACGGAGCTTACGAGATTTTCTGTTGAGTTTTGTGTTGTGAAGTTTTCAAGTTTTTGGGTAAGGATTTGATGGACTATGGAATAAGGAGTGGCAAGAGCCTAAGCTTGGGGATGCCCAAGGCACCCCAAGGTAATATTCAAGGACAACCAAGAGCCTAAGCTTGGGGATGCCCCGGAAGGCATCCCCTCTTTCGTCTTCGTCTATCGGTAACTTTACTTGAGGCTATATTTTTATTCACCACATGATATGTGTTTTGCTTGGAGCGTCTTGTATAATTTGAGTCTTTGCTTTTTAGTTTGCCACAATCATCCTTTCTGTACACACCTTTTGAGAGGGACATGCATGAATCGTGATTTATTAGAATACTCTATGTGCTTCACTTATATCTTTTGAGCTAGGCAATTTTTCTCTAGTGCTTCACTTATATCTTTTTAGAGCATGACGGTGGCTTTATTTTATAGAAATTATTGAACTCTCATGCTTCACTTATATTATTTTGAGAGTCTTTAAACAGCATGGTAATTTGCTTTGGTTATAAATTTAGTCCTAATATGATAGGCATCCAAGAGGGATATAATAAAAACCTTCATATAAAGTTCATTGAATACTATGAGAAGTTTGATTCCTTATGATTGTTTTGAGATGTAAAGATGGTGATATTAGAGTCATGCTAGTGAGTAATTATGAATTTGAGAAATACTTGTGTTAAGGTTTGTGAGTCCCGTAGCATGCACGTATGGTGAACCGTTATGTAACGAAGTTGGAGCATGCGATATTTTTTGATTGTCTTCCTTATGAGTGGCGGTCGGGGACGAGCGATGGTCTTTTCCTACCAATCTATCCCCCTAGGAGCATGCGCGTAGTACTTTGTTTCGATGACTAATAGATTTTTGCAATAAGTATGTGAGTTCTTTATGACTAATGTTGAGTCCATGGATTATACGCACTCTCACCCTTCCACCATTGCTAGCCTCTCTTGTACCGCGTAACTTTCGCCGGTACCATACACCCACCATATACCTTCCTCAAAACAGCCACCATACCTACCTATTACGGCATTTCCATAGCCATTCCGAGATATATTGCCATGCAACTTTCCACCGTTCCGTTTATTATGACACGCATCATCATTGTCATATTGCTTTGCATGATCATGTAGTTGACATCGTATTTGTGGCAAAGCCACCGTTCATGATTCTTTCATACATGTCACTCTTGATTAATTGCACATCCCGGTACACCGCCGGAGGCATTCATATAGAGTCACATTTTGTTCTAGTATCGAGTTGTAATTTTTTGAGTTGTAAGTAAATAGAAGTATGATGATCTTCATTATTAGAGCATTGTCCCATGTGAGGAAAAAAAGAGAGGCCAAAGAAGCCAAAGAAAAAAGAAAGAAAGAAAAAAAAAGAAAAAAAAGAAAAATGAGAGAAAAAGAGAGAAGGGGCAATGTTACTATCCTTTTTCCATACTTGTGCTTCAAAGTAGCACCATGATCTTCATGATAGAGAGTCTCTTATGTTTTCACTTTCATATACTAGTGGGAATTTTTCATTATAGAACTTGGCTTGTATATTCCAACGATGGGCTTCCTCAAAATTGCCCTAGGTCTTCATGAGCAAGCAAGTTGGATGCACACCCACTTAGTTTTCTTTTTGAGCTTTCATACACTTATAGCTCTAGTGCATCCGTTGCATGGCAATCCCTACTCACTCACATTGATATCTATTGATGGGCATCTCCATAGCCCGTTGATACGCCTAGTTGATGCGAGACTATCTCCTCTTTTTTGTCTTCTCCACAACCACCTTCTATTCCACCTATAGTGTTATGTCCATGGCTCACGCTCATGTATTGAGTGAAAGTTGAAAAGGTTTGAGAACGTCAAAAGTATGAAATAATTGCTTGGATTGTCATCGGGGTTGTGCATGATTTGAGTATTTTGTGTAATGAAGATGGAGCATAGCTAGACTATATGATTTTGTAGGGATAAGCTTTCTTTGGCCATGTTATTTTGAGAAGACATAATTGCCTTGTTAGTATGCTTGAAATATTATTGTTTTTATGTCAATATTAAACTTTTGTTTTGAATCTTACGGATCTGAACATTCATGCCACAATAAAGAAAATTACATAGATAAATATGTTTGGTAGCATTCCACATCAAAAATTCTGTTTTTTATCATTTAACTACTCGAGGACGAGCAGGAATTAAGCTTGGGGATGCTTGATACGTCTCCAACGTATCTATAATTTTTTATTGTTCCATGCTATTATATTATCTATTTTGGATGTTTTATATGCATTAATATGCTATTTTATATTATTTTTGGGACTAACCTATTAACCTAGAGCCCAGTGGCAGTTTCTGTTTTTTCCTTGTTTTTGAGTTTCACAGAAAAGGAATACCAAACGGAATAAAACTTTCGCGATGATTTTTCTTGGACCAGAAGGAAACCAGGAGACTTGGAGATGAAGTCGGAGGAGCCACGAGGCGGCCACAAGGACGGAGGGCGCGCCCCCCACCCTTGTGGGCCTCTCGTGCACCTCCTGGCCTAATTCTTTCGCCTATATATTCCCAAATGTCCCCAAACCAACAGAGGCATCCACGAAAAGACTTTTCCACCGCCGCAACCTTTTGTATCCGTGAGATCCCATCTAGGGACCTTTTCCGGCACCCTGCCGGAGGGGGATTCGATCACGGAGGGCTTCTACATCAACACCATTGCCCTTCCGATGAAGCGTGAGTAGTTTACCACAGACCTACGGGTCCATAGCTAGTAGCTAGATGGCTTCTTCTCTCTCTTTGATTCTCAATACCATGTTCTCCTCAATGTTCTTGGAGATCTATTCGATGTAATACTTTTTTGCGATGTGTTTGCCGAGATCCGATGAATTGTGGATTTATGATCAGCTTATCTATGAATATTATTTGAATCTTCTCTGAATTCTTTGATGCATGATTTGATATCTTTGTAATTCTCTTCGAACTATCGGTTTGGTTTGGCCAACTAGATTGGTTTTTCTTGCAATGGGAGAAGTGCTTAGCTTTGGGTTCAATCTTGCGGTGTCCTTTCCCAGTGACAGTAGGGGCAACAAGGCATGTATTGTATTGTTGCCATCGAGGATAAAAAGATGGGGTTTTCATCATATTGCTTGAGTTAATTCCTCTACATCATGTCATCTTACTTAATGCATTACTCCGTTCTTTATGAACTTAATACTCTAGATGCAGGATAGCGGTCGATGTGTGGAGTAATAGTAGTAGATGCAGAATCATTTCGGTCTACTTGACACGGACGTGATGCCTATATTCATGATCATTGCCTTAGATATCGTCATAACTTTGCGCTTTTCTATCAATTGCTCGGCAGTAATTACTGTATTATTTTCTATCTTGAGAGAAGCCTCTAGTGAAAACTATGGCCCCGGGTCTATTTTTCATCATATAATCTTCTATTTTCCATCATATTAGTTTCCGATCTACTATTTTACAATCTTTTACTTTCCGATCTATAAAACAAAAATACCAAAATTATTTACTTTATCGTTTATTTATCTCTATCAGATCTCACTTTTGCAAATAGCCGTGAAGGGATTGACAATCCTTTTATCGCGTTGGGTGCAAGTTGTTTGATTGTTTGTGCAGGTATTCGGTGATTTGTGCGTTGTCTCCTACTGGATTGATACCTTGGTTCTCAAACTGAGGGAAATACTTATCTCTACTTTGCTGCATCACCCTTTTCTCTTCAAGGGAAAAACCAACGCAAGCTCAAGAAGTAGCACCCCTTCAGCCCCCACATCGGAATCACTTGCGGGTACTCTACGAGCCGACCCGACTTTAGTCACAACATGTGTCATGTGTAATGTGTATAATATGGATATACCCGTGATCACCTCCCGAGTGATCACGGCCCGATAGTATAGCATGGCAGACAGACAAGAATGTAGGGCCACTGATGATAAACTAGCATCCTATACTAATCATTTAGGATAGCAGGTAAGGTATCAACAACAGTAGAACAAGGACAGGCTATGCAACAGTATATGATCAAACCGATGAAACAGTAACAGTACTCTAATGCAAGCAGTAGCGGGAAAGAGTAGGCGATATCGGGATGAACAAGGGGGGTTTGCTTGCCTGGAAACTCGGCAGAGAAGGACGGGTCGTCAACACCGTAGTCGATCGGGGCAGCAGCGGCGTCAGGCTCGTAGTCTACCGGAGAGAAGAGGGGAAAGAAACAATGAATACAATGCAAACAGATGCATTAAGATGCATGACATGACATTTAGCGGTGCTAGGGTGAGCTAACGCAGTACTAGGTGCTACTGGCGAAGGGGGAAAACATTAGGGAAAGTATTCCAGGTGTTTGACGTTTTCGGACAGATGAACCGGAGGGGGATTGTTGCATGTTCGCTATGCTAGGGACGTGTGGCGGACGAACGGACTGAGTATTCGGATTCGTCTCGTCATTCTGAGCAACTCTCATGTACAAAGTATTTTCATCCGAGTTACGAATTATTTTATATTCATTTCTAAAGATTTAATCATTTTCTGGGATTATTATTATTTAATTAATTCAAAAAAGAATTACTGCATCATCGTGACGTCAACGGTCAAAGTTGACCATTGACTAGTCAACTGACGGGTGGGTCCCGGTTGTCATTGGCTGTTAACTAATTAACAGATGATTAATGGTAATTAACATGTTAATTAAGTTTAATTAGTTAACTAAACAGGATTAGTTAAGTTAATTAATTAATTATTATTTTTTATTTTTATTAATTTTTTAATGTTCTGGGGGTGGGCCCTGGCTGTCATTGGCTTGGGCCATACCGGGGCGGCTAACGGGCGTAGCCCGTTGGGCATTGGGCACCCGGGCGCGGTTACGGGCGCCGGGCGTGGAGGCCCCAGGCCACCAGAGGGCGCCGGCCTCGGCGGCAGCCGGAGTGGCACGGCGAAACGGCGGTGAGGGCGGGCGGTGGAGGCGCCGGACGGAGGCAGCGGGAGGGGCGCGACCACTGCGGCGGCTGGCCGGGCGAGGCCACGCGGGGAAGGAGGCGAAGGCGGGGCACGGGCGCAGGGGGGTCGGGCTGCGCCGGCGCGGGCACGGCGACGGCGAGCCAGCGCGCGGTGCGGGGCATCGTGAGTGGTGGCCGACGTCGGGCGCAGTCCCGTTGAGGCCACGGGCGGGCGCGCGAGCACGGGACGGCCACAGCGGCTGCGGGCGATGGCGGCCGCGGTGCAGCAGTAGGGGGCGCGCGTGGGGGCTTGAGCGGGACGACAGGCGAGGGCGCGGGCTGCGGCTAGGCGTGCGTGCGTGCGCGCGCGGTGACCGCGGTGCGCTAGCAGGGGGAGCCGGGCGTGGACGGCGCGGTTGACGGGCGAGCGGGGACGGACAGAGAGAGGGGGGTGCTCACGGCGGGGCCGTAGGGGAATGGCAGCGGGCTCGGGGAGGAGTCGGGGTCGAAGACGACGAGGCGGAAGACGGTGGAGCGGACGGAGACGTCTGCCAGCCCGCAGCTCGGCGGGAGGAGGTCGACGGGGGGGGGGGGGGAAGCAAATCCGGCGAGGGGATTTGAGGCAGAGGAGTTCCGGTGGGGTTGCCCCGGCGAACGGCGACGGCGGGGTGGTCCTCCTGGCGGCGGCGGTTGGCGTCGACGGGGGCTCGTCCCCGATCCAGATCTGGATCGGGAGAGGGGGAAGGAGGGACGTGGGGAGCGAGTGGGGGGGGGGAGTGGGTGCGATGGGGGTTAGGGTTCGGGTGCCAGGGTGTTAAGGGGAGTGAGGGGTTGGGCCGGCCTGGTTAGTGGGCTGGCCGGCTGGGCCGTCTGGCCCAGTTGGCCAGGAGACTTTCTTTTTTTTTCTTCTTCTTCTCTGTTTTTATTTTATATTTTAAATACCTTAGTTTTATAAAATATATAAGTTGCACCTAAAATAGCATTAACAAATATGCCACTACCAAAATTAACATGGCACCTAAAATAAAATAGTTTGTAATTGTTTATTATTTTAAAAGCTTTTAAATAATTGTTTTTGCTACTGTTTTGTTCATTTTAGAGTTTTTAAACACTTTATAAAAGTGTGATTTCTTCACCATAATCACCTATGCATTATCTGGCACAACCCGAACATTTTAGTTTTAATATTTGAAAACTTTTGATGTTTGCCTTTATTTTGAATTTGAATCTCAATCGGTTTGGAACTAACGCGAGATTAGCAACAGTAATCGAGGTGACATGGCATCATTAGTAGAGGGTTACTGTAGCTTAATTATCCGGGCGTCACAAGTTGCTAAGATTAGTAACTCGAAACAGGAGTTGCAGAATAAACAGAGACTAGTTAAGGGCGAGGTGACGATGTGTGGTTGGAAGTGATTCCAAGGTTTATGTGATCACCATCGCACACTACCTCTACCTTCGGGATTAGTGTTGAACCTAAATAAATGTTATTTGGTGTTTGCGTTGAGCATGAATATGATTTGATCATGTTTATTGCAATATGATTATTCATTTAAGTCAGAGAATAATTGTTGTTCTGTTTACATGAATAAAACCTTCTATGGTCATACACCCAATATAAATGGTTTATTGAATCTCGATCGTAGTGATACACATATTCATAATATTGATGCCAAAAGATGCAAAGTTGATAATGATAGTGCAACATACTTGTGGCACTGCCGTTTAGGTCATATTGGTGTAAAGCGCATAAAGAAACTCCATGCAGATGGACTTTTGGAATCACTTGATTATGAATCATTTGATACTTGCGAACCATGCCTCATGGGCAAGATGACTAAAGCTCCGTTCTCCGAAACAATGGAGCGAGCTAGACTTATTGGAAATAATACATACCGATGTATGCGGTCCAATGAGTGTTGAAGCACGCGGCGGGTATCGTTATTTTCTGACCTTCACAGATGATTTGAGTAGATATGGGTATATCTACTTGATGAAACACAAGTCTGAAACATTTGAAAAGTTCAAAGAATTTCAGAGCGAAGTGGAGAGTCATCGTAACAAGAAAATAAAGTTTCTATGATCTGATCCCGGAGGCGAATATTTGAGTTACGAGTTTGGCCTTCATTTAAAACAATGTGGAATTGTTTCACAACTCACGCCACCTGGAACACCACAACATAATGGTGTGTCCAAACATCGTAACCGTACTTTATTAGATATGGTGCGTTCTATGATGTCTCTTACCGATTTACCACTATCGTTTTGGGGTTATGCATTAGAGACAGCCGCATTCATGTTAAATAGGGTACCGTCTAAATCCGTTGAGACGACACCGTATGTACTATGGTTTGACAAGAAACCTAAGCTGTCGTTTCTTAAAGTTTGGGGATGCGACGCTTATGTCAAAAGGCTTCAGCCTGATAAGCTCGAACCTAAATCGGAGAATTGCGTCTTCATAGGATACTCTAAGGAAACTATTGGGTACATCTTCTACCACATATCCGAAGGCAAGATCTTTGTTGCTAAGAATGGGTCCTTTCTAGAGAAGAAGTTTCTCTCGAAAGAAGTGAGTGGAAGGAAATTAGAACTTGATGAGGTAATTGTACCTTCTCTCGAATTGGAAAGTAGCACATCACAGAAAACCGTTCCCGTGATGCCTACACCAAATAGAGAGGAAGCAAATGATGATGATCATGAAACTTCAGATCAAGTTACTACTGAACTTCGTAGGTCAACCAGAGCACGATCTGCACCAGAGTGGTACGATAATCCTGTTCTGGAAGTCATGTTACTAGACCAAGGCGAACCTACGAACTATGAAGAAGCTATGATGAGCCCAGATTCCGATAAATGGCTTGAGGCCATGAAATCTGATATAGGATCCATGTATGAGAACAAAGTGTGGACTTTGGTGGACTTGCCCGATGATCGGCAAGCCATAGAGAATAAATGGATCTTCAAGAAGAAGACTGACGCTGATGGTAATGTTACTGTCTACAAAGCTCGACTTGTCGCAAAAGGTTTTCGACAAGTTCAAGGAGTTGACTATGATGAGATTTTCTCACCCGTAGCGATGCTTAAGTCTGTCCGAATCATGTTAACAATTGCCGCATTTTATGATTATCAAATCTGGCAAATGGACATCAAAACTGCATTCCTTAATGGATTTCTTAAAGAAGAGTTGTATATGATGCAACCAGAAGGTTTTGTCGATCCTAAAGGTGCTAACAAAGTGTGCAAGCTCCAGCGATCCATCTATGGACTGGTGCAAGCATCTCGGAGTTAGAATATACGCTTTGATGAGGTGATCAAAGCATATGGTTTTATACAGACTTACGGTGAAGCCTGTATTTATAAGAAAGTGAGTGGGAGCTCTGTAGCATTTCTGATATTATATGTGGATGGCATATTGTTGATTGGAAATGATATAGAATTTCTGGATAGCATAATAGGATACTTGAATAAGAATTTTTCAATGAAAGACCTCGAAGAAGCTGCTTATATATTGGGCATCAATATCTATAGGGATAGATCGAGACGCTTAATAGGACTTTCACAAAGCACATACAATGACAAAGTTTTGAAGAAGTTCAAAATGGATCAGTCAAAGAAAGGGTTCTTTCCTATGTGACAAGGTGTGAAGTTGAGTAAGACTCAAAACCCGACCACGGTAGAAGATAGAGAGAGAATGGAAGTCATTCCCTATGCCTCAGCCATAGGTTCTATAAAGTATGCTATGCTGTGTACCAAACCTGTTGTATACCTTGCCATGAGTTTGGCAAGGGGGTACAATAGTGATCCAGGAGTAGATCACTGGACAGCGATCAAAATTATCCTTAGTTACCTAAAAGGACTAAGGAGATATTTCTTGGTTATGGAGGTAATAAAGAGTTCGTCGTAAAGGGTTACGTCGATGCAAGCTTTGACGCTGATTCAGGTGATTCTGAGTCTCAATCTTGATACATATTGAAAGTGGGAGCAATTGGCTAGAGTAGCTCCATACAGAGCTTTGTAGACATAGAAAGTTGCAAAATACATACGGATCTGAATGTGACAGACCCGCTGACTAGACTTCTCTCACAAGCAAAACATGATCACACCTTAGTACTCTTTGGGTGTTAATCACATGGCGATGTGAACTAGATTATTGACTCTAGTAAACTCTTTGGGTGTTGGTCATATGGCGATGTGAACTATGGGTGTTAAATCACATGATGATGTGAACTAGATTATTGACTCTAGTGCAAGTGGGAGACTGAAGGAAATATGCCCTAGACTCCTAGAGGCAATAATAAAGTTGTTATTTTATATTTCCTTATTCATGATAAAGGTTTATTTTTCATGCTAGAATTGTATTGATCGGAAACTTAAATACATGTGTGATACATAAACAAATACTGTGTCCCTAGTGAGCCTCTACTAGACTAGCTCGTTGATCAAAAGATGGTTAAGGTTTCCTAACCATAGACATGAGTTGTCATTTGATAACGGGATCACATCATTAGGAGAATGATGTGATGGACAAGACCCATCTGTTAGCTTAGCATATGATCGTTCAGTTTATTGCTACTGCTTTCTTAATGTCAAATACATGTTCCTTCGACCATGAGATCATGCAACTCCCGGATACCGGAGGAATGCCTTGTGTGATATCAAACGTCACAACGTAACTAGGTGATTATAAAGATGCTCTACAGGTATCTCCGAAGGTATCTGTTGAGTTGGCATGGATCGAGATTGGGATTTGTCACTCCAAGTATCAGAGAGGTATCTCTGGGCCCTCTCGGTAATACACATCATAAAAAGCCTTGCAAGCAAAGTGACTAAGGAGTTAGTTACAATATGATGTATTACGGAACGAGTAAAGAGACTTGCCGGTAATGAGATTGAACTAGGTATGAAGATACCGACGATCGAATCTCGGACAAGTAACATACCGACAGACAAAGGGAATTACGTATGTTGTCATAAGGTTTGACCGATAAAGATCTTCGTGGAATATGTAGGAACCAATATGGGCATCCAGGTCCCGCTATTGGTTATTGACCGGAGAAGCGTCTCGGTCATGTCTACATTATTCTCGAACCCGTAGGGTCCGCACGCTTAACGTTCGTTGACGATATAGTATTATATGAGTTATGTATGTTGGTGACCGAATGTTGTTCGGAGTCCCGGATGAGATCACGGACATGACGAGGAGCTCCGGAGGTAAAGATTGATATATGGGATAATAGTGTTTGGTCTTCGGAAAGGTTCCGGAATTCACCGGAAGGGGTTCCGGATGTTTCCCGAAATATTTGGGTACGAAAACACTTTATTTGGGCCAAAGGGGAAAGCCGACGAGGCTTTTGGAAAGTGCAAAAGGAAGTTTTGCTGAGGCCAGGGTCCAGACGCCAGGAACCCTGGCGTCTGGCCCTGGAGTCTGAGAAGGACTCTTGCCTTTCGGGCAAAACCGACTTTGAGGAGGCTTTTACTCCAAGTTTCGACCCCAAGGCTCAACATATAAATAGAGGGGCAGGGCTAGCACCAAAGACACATCAAGATTCACCAAGCCGTGTGCCGGCAACCCCGTCCCCTCTAGTTTATCCTCCGTCATAGTTTCCGTTGTGCTTGGCGAAGCCCTGCGGATATTGTTCTTCACCAACACCGTCACCACGCCGTCGTGCTGCCGGAACACATCTACTACTTAGCCTCTCTTGCTGGATCGAGAAGGCAAGGACGTCATCGAGCTGAACGTGTGCTGAACGCGGAGGTGCCGTACGTCCGGTACTTGATCGGGACGGATCGTGAAGGTGTACGACTACATCAACCGCGTTGATAAATGCTTCCACTTAGCGATCTTCAAGGGTATGAAGATGCTCTCCCCCTCTCGTAGCTATGCATCTCCATGGATAGATCTTGCGTGTGCGTAGAAATTTTTTATTTTCCATGCAACGTTCCCCAACAGGAGGTGCTTCCGTTGGCAACATGAGTGGGATGGGAGGTGGCTTCCATGGCAACATGAGTGGCATGGAAGGTGACTTCGATGGCAACACGAGTGGCATTGGAGGTGCTTCCCATGGAGGTGGCGGCATCGATGCATCAACGCATGAAAACGTCGACAAAGAAGCCATTGATGATGATGATGCCAATGTCCACAATGTGACAATTGACAATGCAGAGGATGAAAATTGATATGCTATGTTGGATGTTATCTTTATGTGCATTTTAATTTGTTGGACTAGAACTTTGATTGATACGATGCACTTTTGTTTGTTGTATTATGAACTATGTTTGCTATGGAAGTTGAGTTCATGTTAAATCTGAAAATATTGCTCATTTATATGTCTATATAATGATTTTGATTCGAAAGAGTGCGACTGTCATTTGATCAAAAGCTTAAGGGCTGTCATTTGATCAAAAGTTGAAAGCAAGAGGTTCAGGTTTCGAGGCTTATCCAGGTCGTGTTCCATAAAAATAATTGTGTTGTCAGAATATTGCAGAGTCAAGAGGCAACCACCCACAAAGTGTACCACTACTCCTGCAATCTGATCGTCCTACTTAACACAGTCAATCCAGATGGCTAACATGTCAGCAACAATGTTGAATAACATTCGGGACATGGGTCACCTTGACGTAATCCTTTTTTGCCTGGAAGTAATGGCCAACGTTATCATTAATTTTGATGGCCACACTACCTCCAGAAATAAAATTTTGAATCCATTGTCGCCATTTAATTGCAAGGACGGGAGCTAGGCGGGGAGAATATTATTCCATCTATACGGCATCGTCACCGCCTCGCCTTCTTGAGCAGGACACAAACCCTAAACAAACTCAAAAGGACCCTAAAAACGAAGCATGGGCCGGGATCCACCGCGCTTTCATGGCCGTAAGGCCACAGCATACGAGGCAGATGATCGGCGGTGGCGGGAATCGGGGAACCCTAGACGCGTGAGAGGAGTGATTGACAAAAAACTACCACTTTAGGGGTTTGCGTCCCACAAAACTACCACTTTAAAAAAATGACTGAAAACTACCAAAATTTTCTAATTTTATGACTAAAAACTACCACTTTCAGATAATGACCAGTTTAGACGATTTAAACGTGTTTATGACAGGCGAGGCCTATCTGTTAGCGCTGACGTGGCGTCAAAGTCAACTTCACAAGAGAGGCGGACGAGGAGCGCCGGCGCGTGGAAGCTCGTCGGCGGGAACCTGGCGGCGGCGGCTACGTCGGGAAGGGCTCGAGGTCGGGCGCGAGTTCCCCCACGCCGGCGTCCGGCAGGGGCGGCTGCGTCGGCCTCGCCGGAACCCGGGCGACTGTTACGCGCGGCGGGGCGCTGGAGGCCCGGGGCGACGGCAGCGAGCGCCGGCGTCGGGCGGTGGCTAGCAGCGGCAGCCCGGAGCGGCAGCAACAGGCAGCATCGCGGGCGGAGCGGCGCGGGACGGCTGCGACGCAGGCGCAGGCGGGCGGCGGCTGCGCGGCTTGGCAGGTGCGGCCAGTCGCCGGCGGGGCACGCGCGGGTGGCGCGGCGGCGGGCTGCGATGCAGCAGCAGCAGCAGCACGCATCGGCAAGGGGAGCAGGGGAGCGCGGCGGCCAACGGCGGGGCGCGGGTGAGCGAGGGAGCTGCGGGAGGTTGGCGGGGCGCGCGGCGCCAGCGCAGGCGTGCGAGGCGAGCGCAGCAGCAGCCGTAGTGGCCAGCAGCAGGAGGTGACGGGGGCGAGTTCAGCTGCTGCGCGGGGGCGCGACGCCGGGCCCTCCTTGCTGAGCCCGGTGGACGGCGGCGGAGGTGGCGCGCAGGTGCACACGAGGTGTTTGGGAAAATGCCACAGAGAGAGGAGGAAGAAGGAGGAGGTTGACGCTGACATATGGGCCCCATCTGTCATAAACACGTTTAAATCGTCTAAACTGATCATTATCTGAAAGTGGTAGTTTTTAGTGACAAAATTAGAAAATTTTGGTAGTTTTCGGTCACTTTTTTTAAAGTGGTAGTTCTGTGGGACGCAAACCCCTAAAGTGGTAGTTTTTTGTCAATCACTCGCGTGAGAGTCTCTTGTGGGGAAGGAGAAAATGTTTCTGTAGAGTCACTGGTTAAAAAGTTGCTGCTATTAGTTTGATTAAATACCTTGTGGAGCATAAGCTAATAGCAGCAACTTTCAGGCATGCACTTGGCGAAGTCTGGAATCATCCCGGGGCATGGTGAGCTCATTCGTGCACCAGTGAAAGATACTATGCGTCGATGCTCTCTGCTTCTCAGACGCTTACGGCTCCTGGACCATCGCCCTACTCACGAGACCTCGTTGAAATGGTTGCAACTTTGGGCATGTCCCGTGGCAACCATGACACCCCATACGTATGACGGCACCAGCAAAACGGCCTTGCGCTACGTTTTCATCGTCCTACTCTACCGGGATCTTCTCAGCAAATTACGCATGGACTAATGGTATCTACTCCTACTAAACTAGCTCAGCTTTATTATCACTGGGGCACAACTCTGTACAACGCACGCCATTTCTTCCCTCCCACGCACTGACTCCTCCTCCCGGTCGGGTCAGTCGTACGCGACGGGGAGGTAGGCGTCGTGGGTGCACCGCCTCCGGGAGGACACCAGCCGCGCCAGCTTCCGGTTGCAGAGCTCGAACGACGGCGGCGCGGCGGCCGGGGGCGGCAGCGCCCTCGGCCGGAGCCCCAGCTGCCGCTCCAGCTCCGCGAACTCCTCGGCGCGCCGCACCACGTGGTCGTAGCAGATGTACCTCCCACCGGCGGCGGTGGCGCCGCCCATCGCCTCGTACACGCGCACGTGCGCCTCCGCCACCCGCTCCACGTCCGCCGTCGCCAGCAGGCCCTCCGCCAGCATGGTGTGCGCTCCTGATATTTTCATCGAAGGAACCAAACAGTTTGTCAGTGCTCTGAGGACAATGCTGGTTCGGTGCAAACACACTGGGTAGACAGAGAGACAGAGACCTTTGAGGTAGGCAATGGAGGGGGTGGAGTTGCGCCGGCGGAAACCCGGCCCGGTCACCAGCGCCGAGCACACCGTCACGAGCTTCAGGTCCCGGCCTCGTGCCGCCCTCCACGCCGCCTTCTCCGCCATCGTCTTGCCAAGCGCAAACCACAGCTACAAGAAAAATTGTTTCACACCATTAGATATGTCGATCCACGTAATGGAGTCTATAGGTTAAGTAGAATCTCTCATCACCTTCTTCTCACGGCAGAAGGTCTCGTCGCTCCAGCAGCTCTCGTCGATGGTGGCAGGGAACCGGTGGCGGTGAGGGTAGCTCTGCCTCCACACACAGGCCAGCAGCGACGAGGTGAAGACACACTTCCTCACGGACTCTGTCCTCACGCACGCTTCCACCACCTGCTCTGCCGCCTTGGCTTCCAGAGTCGCCATGTGTTTCTGTTCAAATTAACATTACAAAAGTTATTAAGCGAGCCAGCTTAATTTGGAGTAAGACCCGGTCTAATCAACATTCCAAGAATCTGTCTGCAAAGCACAAGTGATGTAATGTAAAAATAAGAGATGTTCTTAAAAAAAATCATTTTTGAAAAAAAAAACGCAACTGGTTTTAAAGGACTATATACAATCACAAAAATT
Organism: Thinopyrum elongatum; assembly: GCA_011799875.1. NCBI lineage: Eukaryota > Viridiplantae > Streptophyta > Magnoliopsida > Poales > Poaceae > Thinopyrum > Thinopyrum elongatum. Next base: position 522,695,338 of record CM022297.1, on the reverse strand, counting down.
GACTCAGCGGTCCTTCTGATTCTTTCAAAGGAATCACGAAAACTGGGAATCTAGCAAGACTAAAAGAAACAGAAATGGAAGTATTCAACAAGACTAGTACAAGTCTACAACTACTGTCTGTTGGACCTTGAACAAGTTATCAACTCATCATAATAAACCGAAGGGCAGGTATAACCAGATCAACACCGACGGTCAATGAGGTACAGCCAAGCCAAGTCAACTTTCACCCGATACTTCCAAGCCAAATCAACTTTGGAAGAACTTGTTCAAACAAAAAAACTTTGGAAGAACTATGTTGGAACTTTCAGAGACGAAAGTGCTATGGATCTGGCATAGAATGTCAAAAAAGATAAGACAGGCCACTACCTAACCGGTTTATTCTATATTGACCCAAAAGGTGCTAAAGTAAAGCACCTGGAGTCTGGAGCTACTCCGCGCATCTGACAAAGCAGAGGCAGTGCTCAAATTTTCATACTGCTCTTCAACTGGATGAGCTTTCGACAACCGAAAGAGCGACATGATGCCTTTCATATCTACACGTTCAAACCAGCAGGAACTCAAGCATAGGTTGTACTCTTAAAAGTACAGGTAAAGGGCATGTGGACTAAGTATCCAGGCCAGATGCTTTGCATGATAAGTAATTTAAAGTGCCAGTGGAAATCACATGCTATGGTACTACAAACCTAAAATATGTTTCATCGCGCATTTCTTTTCTCAAGTGTATGCAAAGACAAGATAAACAATGCAGACAAATTGTGGCATATTACAAAGCAACATCAAGAGCTACATCCATATCTATGATGAGTCTGCTGAAGCAATGGGTGTCAACATCAGGCATGATCTAGAAAAGGCCCCTCAACACTAATCTGAGTGGATTCGGTAGTTCCACTGTCAAACGCCATGCGAGCATGCGAATATAAGATATACTTGCAACCATTTTGGGGCTTGATTTGGCCTACTATGTCCAACCTATTTCCATCATTATATCTGGATTTTGGAGTCAGTAGGCTGTAGGCCCCTACCACCACTGGTTTTGTAGTAGGTATGATTAGCAAATGGTTGGATGGTTCTTACTGCAGCAGATAACACCACGCCAACCAATCTTAGTTATATAGTAGATGCACAGGATACGGATGATGTGGCCAAGGTCCTTTCCCAGGATTCATTGAAGGATAAGCACCGTGCATAGTTCATACTGCAAATGACCATGAAAATTAACGAATTCTTACTCTTATGATTGCATATTGTGATAACACCGCTGGGAACAACCCAGCACAGTACAAGATAGGGGTTGTTGCTAACTTGCATAACTACTGGCTGCAAGGTGTGCAGGTATTTGGTATGAAAATTCATCTCTCTGTGATAAGTAATATCAACTGACTCCCGATGAAATGTAAACGACAGATGACTGATTTGATATGATTGTCGTGTTGTTTGTTAGCCATGATGTCCCTTGGTACTTTGCATTTTGGAGCACTAGTACAGTCCTCTATCATGTTGACACCCACCTATTCGGTATGTCCTTACCAACTTGACACCCACCTATCTCCTAATGTATGTACACCTCTTTGCCTTCCTCAAGAGACAAGACAAAAGTTTTTGTGTCACAAGTTGAGATGTAGGAGCAATGACACTGTCAATAACAGCATCTTCCTTCCGCAAACAAACAAAACAGGCAGACACGAGCTTATCCAACATATTTTGCACGATGATTCTCTCATGATGAACTTTTGGGACATATATCTACCTATTTTAGGAACGTTGATAGGGGTCGTGTAACTCACCGTGTAGCCAGAGATGCCTCCTGGATCCACGAGTGATGAGGTATGGAAGACACCAACACAGCCATCGAAAGCTCGGTGCAAGCTCTCCGGGTCCATGACATTTGCCATAATAGTCCAGACCCCATCCCTGCCATTCTCACCAAACAAATCCATCTCCCTCAGCTTGTCCAGATCCTCTGCCAAAGAGAGAAAGTACAACTTAGTTTTGGAGTTCAACTTGGCAGTAAGAGTGAGCTATGAATGGGCTAGCATGGTATCAACAATTCATAAGTGAGTAACGCATCAAGCTGTAGAAAATAATCACTTCCAACAGTAATTGTAAAGAGGCAGCATTGTCAGACACATTGTTGCTGACATAGAGTAAGGATCAGACACAATGTCACACGGATTATTTTCACAACTGCCCTTCTTCTGTTCCAGAAAGGTGCAAGTAACATGGGCAAAAGTTACACGCATTTGGGTGAATGTTCGAGAACATGTGCCCACAGTTTCTTATCCTCCTTGATTAGGAAACTATGGCTTTTAGAACTGACAAGCTGCTAACGGACAAGGAATGACGCATCAGTTAACTTTAGGTAGCATATTAATTCCCCAAATGGTCCATTCAAGGAGGTGGTAGGCTGAGGTGATCCTATCGGTGAGTGACTACTAAACAAAAGAGGAACCTTATCAGAAATGCAATTCACATATACCTTAGTTGCCCCAAATAAATAATCATATCCATCAGAGAACGACTACGGTTGAATTTCTTGTGCTGATGTGTGTGAAACAGCCTTGATTCTTCCTCAAAAGAAAAAAATAGCCTTAGTTGGTAGAGTTGGCTGGTGTAAAGAACACCACTAAAAACGAAGACATCAAGTGCTGCCTCAGCCCTCACTAACATCAGTACACAATAATGCTAGCGTGAAAATTGATGTTCTCTTGTGCTACATTCGTTGGCTGATTTACCTTGGCCTGGCCTAGGCCACGCAAACGGAATGGGCGGTTTAACGTCGTATTCCGGCGCTTTTCCCGCAACCGATCAGGGAAAAGTATGGAACTCATGAAACTTGAGGAGCGAAAAATGGGGCATTCCTTATGCATGACTCAACAGGCCCTTTTTGCCTTTCACCCAAAGAGGGTGAACCCTGAACTGAACTGACCGATTTGGTTCCAAGGGGCAGGCAAAAAAAATCTTGTGGTCGAGAAGAACTGCATTGGTGGAACGTCAGCTACTACCGAAGGCGACGTGGTCATGAGCTTCGGACGGATTGTGATGCAACATTTGAACCAACCAGTCCATGTCTCTAGCAGAAAAACACACACCCACGCACCAAACACATGGACACATCACTAGCAGCGACGTCGCCAATGCTCGGACGCATCCCTGTTCACTGGCGGTGACGACGTACCGATTAAACAGAAAAATGGGAGGGCCCTGGTCTGGTCTCTGGTAAAGAAAGTGGGTTGAGATTATCTTGTCTTGCCCCTATGCAGCTAGGCACTCCGAGTAACGACGTCGCTCTGCTTGCTGGCCAAATGCCGGGTCCTGAACCGGCGTCTCCGAATTATGTGACTGAATTTCGCACCTCCCACGCAAAGGGAAATGGAACTTGTAGTACGACGTACAGTAGATTGCAAAGCTGGAGCCGATTGTTCAGAGTTTTCGTGCCGGAGAATGGACTCGTAGCGCAGCTGTGCAAGCTACTCTATGTATCCATGTAATTTAAATCCGGCACGCACGTGTGAATCCACGCCGCATTGCGGAATCCGCCACGAAATTTCGATTCGAAACGGCAGGGGAAGGTGGCCAACTCTCTCGGTCCGTCCGTACGTGGAATGGAAAGGGGAAAAAAACACCTAAATTCCACATCCGTGGAAGGAAGACGGTCGCATTTTGAATTCGAGAAAATGGTCAAGGGTCAGCGAGGCAGGGGCCAATCAAGCAAGCGAGCGAGGGGAGGGAGGGGACGGACCTTGGGTCTCGAGGGCGAGGCGGACGGCGTAGCCGTGGCGGAGGAGGCGGTCGACGACGGCGAGGCCGAGGAAGGAGATCCCGCCCGTGACGCACACGGCGCGCGCCCCCGCGGCGCCCTCCTCGGCGCCGGCCCCGCGCTTGGCCGCCGCGGCCGCGCCCCTCCGCCTCCACGCGGGGCCGGGGCCGCCGGCGCCGAGCAGCAGCGCCGCCCGCATCTCCTCCACCTCCGCCGCCATGCTCTGCGTGCTCCGCAGCACCCCCATGGCGCCTCCTCTTGCTCTGCTCCGCTCCGTGTCACCTTGCCGTGGCGTGGAGTGCGGGCTGGTGGTCGATGGATCGTGTAATGATGGGTGGGTGGGCGGGCTGCGTGCGCGGCGACGTGGATATATAGGGGACGACGGACGCCACGTCGTCGGCTCCGCGCCAACGACGAGCTCCTGGTGGCTGGCTGCGCTCCGTGTCCTGGCCCCGCCCGGCTCGGCTCGGCTCGGCCCGACCGCCAAAACAATTGGGTGATGGCTCAGCGCGGAATTATTCGAATATTTTGTATGCCGCTGGTCCGATTTTTTACATGTTGAGCATGTGATCCATGGCTGATCATATACAAGTAGAACCGCACCTAGTCAAATGGACGTATTTCCACATGAATTACAGTATTATTTTTGCGCGACTTCTCCTTGTTGTTTATGTTATTTTTGCTGAAAACCGTGTAGCCATTTGACCACACGAGCTAGCTGGTGGGTGGCTTCGCCGCCACTAACTACAGTTTTTTTTTTTTGCATGTACGGCGCAGTCAGCCTAGATCGCACAATTGTTTAGCTTTTTTTCCATGGTAATATATGTCTCATTCATATCATCTCTACTCCTAATGTCTGAGTTGGTAGTCTCGTCTCACTCCGGTTAATTCTTCCCCATCGGTTTTTTATCCCACCAACACATTTAAACCGGATTTTACCTACGATCTATTTAAACCGATTTTATCTGCCAATAAGATCTATTTTCGGTAGTATTTGGTAACTTTTACATGGAAAGGAATAAATCATGATCAATCTTTGATTAATTTCTGAAGATCAAATCTCTATTATTAAAGCATGATTGGAATTGTTTTCGTTCGACCTCCCCATCCCACCATCGTAGCGATCCCTCGACCAATCCTCGCACTCGTCGGTGTTGGCGGCCCCGCACTCTCTCCGGAGCAAAATCCCTCCGTCGTCCAGCCCGAACCGCTGTGTCGACGCAGTAGCCCACGCCGCTCACGTGACCAGCGCCGCCCACATAAAGAGATGGCGTAAGCCGCGCTATCGAGAGGAGTCCCTCGATCCAATCCTTGCCCTCGCCATCGCCGACGTCGACGGCCCCGCCTGTCTCCATGGGTTCAGTTACTCGATCTCGGCCATCCAGCTAATCTCCGGCGAATATGTCACCGGTGCGGACGCGCATCGAACAACAACAGCACGGGCTCGTCTCTAGCTCGTCTGAGTCTTTCATCGACGCCGTCATGCTGCCGCTGTGTTGGTGCCGACGCTGCACGAACACCAGCGTCGCCTGTCTCCCTATCCCGTCCGGGCTCGACAGGGCCAGCGACACTAGCAAGCTTCGTTGACCAGAACCACCCTTTGAGCAGCAAGGTTGTCATCCCCTCTCTCTCTATCTTTCTTATTTTTATTTTTACATGCTTGTCACCACATTGCTTCGTGTTGCTATTGTTGTATGAATGAAGTGACCTGCTGTTGTTGTAAGAATATAAGTGAGCTGCTGATTTTTGAATAAAATTGACTTGTTTGCAAATTCGTATATGTGCAGAAGAAAGGTAGAATTGACCTTGTGTACTGACTGTTGTATGGATGTCACCGGTAAAAGGGTGACGCCAGATGTTATGGAGTCGACGCACTCGGCCAGTGAGGAGCTCCAAGTCTGCTCCTTGAGGAGGTCGTCCACCTGACCTTCATGTACATTGTTGGTTTCACAAAGAATCTAGACTGGTTTGATTTGGTTCAGTTCGATTTGATTCGGTAGTTGTGGTAGTGTTAAATTCTCGGATGCAACAATTGTTTGGCAGGTTTTTACTCCAATGTAGTCGCTGAGATTGAAGTAGGAGAGAAAGAAAAGAGACATCATTGCATTTCGGGTCAGTGGTAAATGCTGCCATACGTTGTTGATCCCGGGATATGACTTGCTTCTATATGTACTTTTCTTGCTGGTGGAACATATGTCCAACTAATATTCTGTCTGGTTTTAACTGTTGGGAAACGTAGCATGCAATTTCAAAAAAAATCCTACGCTCACGCAAGATCTATCTAGGAGATGCATAGCAACGAGAGGGGAAGAGTGTGTCTACGTACCCTCGTAGACCGAAAGCGGAAGCGTTTGACGACGCGGTTGATGTAGTCGAACTTCTTCTCGTTCCGACCGATCAAGCACCGAACGTACGGCACGTCCGAGTTCTTCACACGTTCAGCTCGATGACGTCCCTCGAACTCTTGATCCAGCAAAGTGTCGAGGAAGTAGATGAGTTTCGTCAGCACAACGGCGTGGTGACGGTGATGGTGAAGTGATCCGCGCAGGGCTTCGCCTAAGCACCGCGAGAATATGAACGAGGGTGTAATCTGTGGAGGGGGGCGCCGCACACGGCTAACAGTTGATGTTGTGTGTTCTAGGCGTCCCCCTCCCCACATATATATAGGTGGGAGGGGAGGAGAGGCAGCCATGGGGCGCCCCAAGTAGGATCCGAATCCTACTTGGGGTTTCCCAAGTGGTGCGCCCCTCCCTTCCTTATTTACCGGAGGGGGAAGGAAAGAGGAGGGAGGAGGGAAGGAAGGGGGAGGCCGAATCCCTCCCCTTCCTTCTCTCTTCCCCTCTTTCCTTCTCCTTTGGTGCGGCCCATATGAGGGGCGCAGCAGCCCCTGCTGGCTGTTGCGTTTCCCCTCTTGGCCCATTAGGCCCATATCTTTTGCCGTGGGTGCCCGGAACCCCTTCCGGTGACCCGATATGTACCTGGTACCCTCCGGAACACTTCCGGTGACCCGATATGTACCTGGTACCCTCCGGAACACTTCCGGTGTCCGAATACCATCGTCTTATATATCAATCTTTACCTCTCGACCATTTCGACCATCTCTACTCCTAATGTCTGAGCTGGTAGTCTCGCCTCACTCCGGTTAATTCTTCCCCATCGGTTTTTTATCCCACCAACACATTTAAACCGGATTTTACCCATGATCTATTTAAACCGATTTTATCTGCCAATAAGATCTATTTTCGGTAGTATTTGGTAACTTTTACATGGAAAGGAATAAATCATGATCAATCTTTGATTAATTAATGAGGATCAAATCTCTACTATTAAAGCATGATCGGAATTGTTTTCGTTCGACCTCCCCATCCCACCATCGTAGCGATCCCTCGACCAATCCTCGCACTCGTTGGTGTTTGCGGCCCCGCACTCTCTCCGGAGCAAAATCCCTTCGTCATCCAGCCCAAACCGCCGTGTCGACGCAGTAGCCCACGCCGCTCACGTGACCAGCGCCACCCACATAAAGAGATGGCGTAAGCCGCGCTATCGAGAGGAGTCCCTCGATCCAATCCTTGCCCTCGCCATCGCCGACGTCGACGGCCCCGCCTGTCTCCATGGGTTCAGTTACTCGATCTCGGCCATCCAGCTAATCTCCGGCGAATAAGTCACCGGTGCGGACGCGCATCGAACAACAACAGCACGGGCTCGTCTCTAGCTCATCTGAGTCTTTCATCGACGCCGTCATGCTGCCGCTGTGTTGGTGCCAACGCTGCATGAACACCAGCGTCGCCTGTCTCCCTATCCCGTCCGGGCTCGACAGGGCCAGCGACACTAGCAAGCTTCATTGACCAGAACCACCCTTTGAGCAGCAAGGTTGTCATCCCCTCTCTCTCTATCTTTCTTATTTTTATTTTTACATGCTTGTCACCACATTGCTTCGTGTTGCTATTGTTGTATGAATGAAGTGACCTGCTGTTGTTGTAAGAATATAAGTGAGCTACTGATTTTTGAATAAAACTGACTTGTTTGCAAACTCCTCTATGTGCAGAAGAAAGGTAGAATTGACCTTGTGTACCGACTGTTATATGGATGTTGATGGATGTCACCGGTAAAAGGGTGACGCCAGATGTTATGGAGTCGGCGCACTCGGCCAATGAGGAGCTCCAAGTCTGCTCCTTAAGGAGGTCGTCCACCTGACCTTCATGTACATTGTTGGTTTCACAAAGAATCTGGACTGGTTTGATTTGGTTCAGTTTGATTTGATTCGGTAGTTGTGGTAGTGTTAAATTCCCGGATGCAATATTTGTTTGGCAGGTTTTTACTCCAATGTAGTCGCTGAATTTGAAGTAGGAGAGAAAGAAAAGAAACATCATTGTATTTCAGGTCAGTGGTAAATGCTGCCATACGTTGTTGATCCCGGGATATGACTTGCTTCTATATGTACTTTTCTTGCTGGTGGAACATATGTCCAACTAATATTCTGTCTGGTTTTAACTGTTGGAAAACGTAGCATGCAATTTAAAAAAAATTCCTACGCTCACGCAAGATCTATTTAGGAGATGCATAGCAACGAGAGGGGGAGAGTGTGTCTACGTACCCTCATAGACCAAAAGCGGAAGCATTTGACAACGCGATTGATGTAGTCGAACTTCTTCTCGTTCCGACCGATCAAGCACCGAACGTACGGCACCTCCGAGTTCTGCACACGTTCAGCTCGATGACGTCCCTCGAACTCTTAATCAAGCAAAGTGTCGAGGAAGTAGATGAGTTCCGTCAGCACAACGGTGTGGTGAAGGTGATGGTGAAGTGATCCGCGCAGGGCTTCGCCTAAGCACCGCGAGAATATGACCGAGGGTGTAATCTGTGGAGGGGGGCACCGCACACGGCTAACAGTTGATGTTGTGTGTTCTAGGCGCCCCCCTCCCCACATATATATAGGTGGGAGGGGAGGAGAGGCAGCCATGGGGCGCCCCAAGTAGGATCCGAATCCTACTTGGGGTTTCCCAAGTGGTGCGCCCCTCCCTTCCTTATTTACTGGAGGGGGAAGGAAAGAGGAGGGAGGAGGGAAGGAAGGGGGAGGCCGAATCCCTCCCCTTCCTTCTCTCTTCCTCTCTTTCCTTATCCTCTGGTGCGGCCCATATGGGGGGCGCAGCAGCCCCTGCTGGCTGCTGCGTTTCCCCTCTTGGCCCATTAGGCTCATATCTTTTGCCGAGGGTGCCCGGAACCCCTTCCGGTGACCCGATATGTACCCGGTACCCTCTGGAACACTTCCGGTGTCCGAATACCATCGTCCTATATATCAATCTTTACCTCTCGACCATTTCGAGACTCCTCGTCATGTTCATGATCTCATCCGGGACTCCGAACAACATTCGGTCACCAAATCACATAACTCATATAATACTAAATTGTCATTGAACGTTAAGCCTGCGGACCCTACGGGTTAGAGAACTATGTAGACATGACCGAGACACTTCTCCGGTCAATAACCTATAGCGGAACCTGGATGCTCATATTGGCTCCCACATATTCTACGAAGATCTTTATCGGTCGAACCGTTATGACAACATATGTTATTCCCTTTGTCCATCGGTATGTTACTTGCCCGAGATTCGATCGTCGGTGTCTTCATACCTAGTTCAATCTCGTTACCGGCAAGTTTCTTTACTCATTTCGTAATACATCATCCTGTGACTAACACAAGCATCTTTATAATAACCCAGTTACGTTGTGACGTTTGATAGCACACAAGGCATTCCTCCGGTATCCGGGAGTTGCATAATCTCATAGTCGAAGGAATATGTATTTGACATGAAGAAAGCAGTAGCAATAAAACTGAACGATCATTATGCTAAGCTAACGGATGGGTCTTTTCCATCACATCATTCTTCTAATGATGTGATCCCGTTATCAAATGACAACTCATGTCCATGGTTAGGAAACCTTAACCATCTTTGATCAACGAGCTAGTCAAGTAGAGGCTCACTAGGGACACAGTGTTTGTCTATGTATTCACACATGTATTTAGGTTTCCGATCAATAAAATTCTAGCATGAATAATAAATATTTATCATGAATAAGGAAATATAAAATAACAACTTTATTATTGCCTCTAGGGCATATTTCCTTCAGTCTCCCACTTGCACTAGAGTCAATAATCTAGATTACATTGTAATGATTCTAACACCCATGGAGTCTTGGTGCTGATCATGTTTTGCTCGTGGAAGAGGCTTAGTCAACGGGTCTGCTACATTCAGATCCGTATGTATTTTGCAAATCTCTATGTCTCCCTCCTTGACTTGATCACGGATGGAGTTGAAGCGTCTCTTGATGTGTTTGGTTCTTTTGTGAAATCTGGATTCCTTCGCTAAGGCAATTGCTCCAGTATTATCACAAAAGATTTTCATTGGACCCGATGCACGAGGTATTACACCCAGATCGGATATGAACTCCTTCATCCAGACTCCTTCATTTGCTGCTTCCGAAGCAGCTATGTACTCCGCTTCACACGTAGATCCCGCCATGATCCTCTGCTTGGAACTGTACCAACTGACAGCTCCACCATTCAATATAAATACGTATCCGGTTTGTGACTTAGAGTCATCCGGATCAGTGTCAAAACTAGCATCGACGTAACCATTTACGACGAGCTCTTTCTCACCTCCATAAACGAGAAACATATCCTTAGTCCTTTTCAGGTACTTCAGGATGTTCTTGACCGCTGTCCAGTGATCCACTCCTGGATTACTTTGGTACCTCCCTGCCAGACTTATGGCAAGGCACACATCAGGTCTGGTACACAGCATATCATACATGATAGAACCTATGGCTGAAGCATAAGGAATGACTTTCATTTTCTCTCTATCTTCTGCAGTGGTCGGGCATTGAGTCTTACTCAACTTCACACCTTGCAACACAGGCAAGAACCCTTTCTTTGACTGATCCATTTTGAACTTTTTCAAAACTTTATCAAGGTATGTGCTTTGTGAAAGTCCTATTAAGTGTCTCGATCTATCCCTATAGATCTTGATGCCCAATATATAAGCAGCTTCACCGAGGTCTTTCATTGAAAAACTCTTATTCAAGTATCCTTTTATGCTATCCAGAAATTCTACATCATTTTCAATCAACAATATGTCATCTACATATAATATTAGAAATGCTACAGAGCTCCCACTCATTTTCTTGTAAATACAGGCTTCTCCGAAAGTCTGTATAAAACCATATGCTTTGATCACCTCATCAAAGCGTATATTCCAACTCCGAGATGCTTGCACCAGTCCATAGATGGATCGCTGGAGCTTGCACACTTTGTTAGCACCTTTAGGATCGACAAAACCTTCTGGTTGCATCATATACAACTCTTCTTTAAGAAATCCATTAAGGAATGCAGTTTTGACGTCCATTTGTCAGATTTCATAATCATAAAATGCGACAATTGCTAACATGATTCGGACAGATTTAAGCATCGCTACGGGTGAGAAAATCTCATTGTAGTCAACTCCTTGAACTTATTGAAAACCTTTTGCGACAAGTCGAGCTTTGTAGACATTACCATCAGCGTCAGTCTTCTTCTTGAAGATCCATTTATTCTCTATGGCTTGCCGATCATCGGGCAAGTCCACCAAAGTCCACACTTTGTTCTCATACATGGATCCTATCTCAGATTTCATGGTCTCAAGCCATTTATCGGAATCTGGGCTCATCATAGCTTCTTCATAGTTCGTAGGTTCGCCTTGGTCTAGTAACATGACTTGGGTCCAGCTTTGGGCTTCTTCCCGGGAGTGGCAACTTGCTTGCCATTCTTCTTGATGTTCCCCTTCTTTCCCTTGCCCTTTTTCTTGAAACTAGTGGTCTTGTTAACCATCAACACTTGATGCTCCTTCTTGATTTCTACCTCCGCAGCTTTGAGCATTGCGAAGAGCTCAGGAATTGTCTTCTCCTTCCCTTGCATATTATAGTTCATCACGAAGCCTTTGTAGCTTGGTGGCAGTGATTGAAGAACTCTGTCAATAACACTATCACACTACTAGGAAAAGGCTTATTAGTGGCGCACCTGTTTTGGCCATTAATGGCGCACTACAGGTGCGCCACTATCATCACGCCACTAGTAACATATACTAATGGCGCACCCCTGGTGCGCCATTAGTATACCAGACTATAGTGGCGCACCAGGCAGTGCGCCATTAGTAAGTCACACGGTGCGCCATTAGTATGCCTCCCAGGGGGCCATATTTACCTTGTGCTCTGGGTTACTAATGGCGCACTAACAGATAATGCGCCACTAGTATTTTTTATAGCAGTGCGCCACTAATGTGCTGTATGGTGCGCCACTAGTATGAATATTAGGAATATTTTTTTTTCTTTTCTGATATTTGCACAGATTACAAAATATATTACTGCACAGAATATAGACAGCAAAACATATAAACAGCAGATTCATCGAATACAATAGAAGATTAGTCTCCGAATACAATTCATCATATTAGCTAGTCTCCGAATTCAAAAGACCGAACAAAGTTAGAACATTACAAGTCTCGAGACCGCGAGTAGCGAGTTTGTCTTCACATTACAAGTCGATATCGATCATCTAAACTACCATCACATAGAAGAGAGCTGCGGTCATCACGATGAGCATCATCGCGATGAAACTGGTCTTCATTCGGTTCCTCCTCCGCTCCCTCCTCTCTCCCGCTAGATAGCGCGCGTATCTAGCTTCCGCCTCCGCCCTAGTGGTGTACCCTTTGTAACTGTTACCGCTAAAATGGTGAACCTGTCTCCGACACTCCTCCCAGTCGTCGTAGACTCCGGGAACCTTACCCTTGTACACGACATACGACGGCATCTCTATGCACTAGCCAAACAAAACGTTAGTAGCAATTCGCAGACAATACATAAGCAATATATAAGTATGCAACAAAAGGATCGGAAGAGAAAAGCAAGACATTAATAGCACGATTCATGGTCCTACTAATAAATAGCATCGATTACATATAAGTTGAACGACTGTCCAAACCAAAGAGACATACAAGTTCAATAAAGTTTAATTACAACATGAGCTAATCGATATTTCAGAACTACATAGCATCACTACTTTCGACTCGACTCAGGGACCGGAGCGTGGATGAAGCCGCCGTCTGTCGTGATGGTCATGAAATCGCAGGCGTTGTCAGCCTGCATTTGTAGCGTTGTTTCTATCTCACTGTTGGACGGTTGATATCTGAGGTAGAACTGCCCCGAGGTACGAAGGACATCTTGATGGATGATTTCCGCAAACTCCGACTAGATGCGAAAGAATTCTTGTCTGATGTCCGCGTCCTGGATTGCCGACAAGCGTGCGGCCCAATCTTTGAGATTATTTGGTAGCAGAAGGTGATTATGGTCCCGTACGATCGCCCGCATGTGATGGAGGGCGTAGTAGGCATCCTTCTGACCGCCAGGCGGCTGCTTGACGCAGGGGAACGTCGTATTGTGGGTGAACACGTGCTTGCCGTACCTACGAATTGGCCTGCTGAAGGTGCCTCCAGATCTGGCGTAGCCGGGGAGAACATCATCAAGAACTTTCTTGATATTTGTGTAGTCTTTCTTCGACTGACGATCCGAGTCGAAATATGTGGCCATGGAATATTTCGGGCTTAAGAGGATGAGTGTGCAATGTGTGTCACTCCACAAAACACGGAATGTTAGAAAAAAAGAACGATCGAAATCTAAGAAATCATATGTTACGGGGCGGTGAGGGGATGACTTACTCGGGAAAGTAAGGCACGAGGAAGTTATCCTTATCTGGGTTTGCCAGAATGACGCCTTCGAGGTATGAACTCGCGACTTGCCGGTCCCCAGCGCTGCCCAAGATCTTGGCACGCATGTAGAAGGGGTCGACTATCACGATGTCTAGGGTCTTGTCTCTAATGATCCGCATCTCCATACTCAGCGAAAATAGCCGAACGAAGGTGTAGTGCAGCGGATGAAGGTTAAACATAGCGAAGATGTCATCAAACTGCAGGACGATCATACCCTCGATGGCGCTATCAACAAAGCCCTTGCCCTCTGGCACCTTGGCCATGAAAACCGGGTATGCCACATCATTCTCTCGGAGACTCCGCTTCTCCAAAGAAAGAACACTGTCATGCAGACTCCGCATAGCACCGGTTGCAGCATTGAGCAGATTAGTCGGTAGCATCGGCCTACCCGCCACATGCACCCTCCTCGAGATATCCTTAGGTGAAGGTGGCCCGTCCTGAGCACGGATCATACTCGGTGCCGGCTGGCTCGCACCCTTGTTACTCTTTCTTTTCCGTCCCTTCTTCTTCTGCTGTAATGGGATTGAGTTCTGCTCAGAGACCGCCTTCTTGAGTGTGTTGGGGCTGATAATATTTCGCACCTCGGCTATCTGAGGCTCGGTGAAGGCGGCAGCTGGAGGCGTCTCCTGAGAACTGAACGCCAGACGATGCCTGTTGCAATTGGGTTTCTCCGCGGTACCAGCTAGATCGTCTTTTGCAGGGTTGGGTTCTTGAGAAGGAGGCCCCAAGAATTCATCACCGTACCCATGTTCGTTGAAGTACTTATCGACGTTGGTAAATGTACCGTCGTCGTCGTCGTCGTCCGGATCCTGTGCCATATGCATGTCCGGATCCTATGCCATATGCATGTCCGGCAGCGTTGCGGCGGTCTTGCCATGGCTTGGCGCCGGCACGACTGGCGGTGTTGTCTGTGGAGTGGTGTCCCCCGCCCCCAAACGAATCTGGCTCTTCGGCCAAAGCAGGGGCCAGCTTAAGCAGGCGCTGAGGGTCATCACATCATCTTCGTCGGCCCCAAGGGGTCGAAATGGAGGTAACAAGTCATCGCAGCCCCGCAGCACCCGAACCAGTTGAACCCTATACACGTTGGGTGGCATCGGATTACCGTGGAACAGGCGGTTGCCCGGTTGAACGATTCTGGCCTTGGCGACATCGATCAACTCGTCGTCCACGAAGTGCAGGAGAGTGCATGGAATGTCGGCGGCGCCCTGCGAAAACATGTAGGGCGTCAGGGATGCCCAGTCAAAGGCAAGGAGATGAAGTCATCGGCCGAGAGGCTTAATTAGTTACCATGATGGCGTCGAGCTCGGCTAATGTCGAGGCACCGCTAACGGTGGGCGTGCAATTGACGGAGGGGCCGCTTGCTGCCGAGGTGCCGGCCGGCGTATTCTTCCCACACCTGGGTGCATTAAGCTGCAATGCCAGCGCCGCCGCGGGAGACACCAATGCCGCCTCCGCCGGAGACACCAATGGCGCCGCCGGCGCGTTGCGTGAGTTGCTGCCCGTGAAGCTGGGAATCGGGGGCGGCCCCTGTTGGCCGCCCGCAATCCACGCCTGCAGCCCAGAAACCAAGTTAGGCATAATGGCGGTGATCGTCGCTCCCAGTTGGTCTCGCACTTGCTCTTCGACCATCTCCGGAATCCGCGCCACTTGTGCCTTGAGTTGTTGAACCTCGCGCTCCTGGCTTTCCGAGCTGGCCGTCTTTCTCTCCTTTCGCCCAGCGGTATAGTATTCCGACCATTTCGTGGACAAGCCTTTGCCGGCCACACGACCAGCTGACGACGGCTTACTGAGCTTATCCTTGTTTTTCATTACGTTCAACGCCCTATTTAAAGGGGTGTCGAAAGGGGAGCTCTCAGACGACCCCGCACTACTGCTTTCAGTTTCCTGCGGAAGGAACGTGAACCATTTAGAAATTTGGCTTCATTAATTAGAATGCAACCATATGGAGCTAATTACGCGGGGGTGTATTCCTTACCAGAACACGCTCAAGCGCCTTGGTCTTCGGATCCGTGGTAAGCTCCTTGGTTACCGGGTCAATCTTGTACCGGGCCCTGACATAGTTCCTGGTCTGCTTGTCACGGTATTTATCGAAGCGGGGCGGTAGGCCTTGCTCGGCACGCTCCGCGTCCTCCTTGTCCCATATAGGTTCCGCCACTCTGTAACCACCGGGACCGAGTGTGTGCTGTCCTAAGTTCAAGTCCCGCATATCTTTCCCCCACCGACTTGATTCCTCGGATGCGGTGCTCTCGCACTTGATCTTGAACTCCAGGTAGTCAGCTTCGCTGATCGAAGGATTTTTCTCCTTGATCTTCTCATAACTATCACCTTTGTCAATCATTCTCTTCACCGCGCCTCTCCAAGTAGCCAGGGCCGTGCTCATCTTCGTGAGGGCGGCACTGTTCACTTTATTCCCTGAGAGGCGTGTGTTTGCGAAGTCACCGGGGAACTTGTATTGTTCGTGCAGCTTCGTGAAGAGGAGGTTGCGAAAATTCCCTCGGTCACGATGCCTTAGGTTCTCGGTGTTGATCGAGATGGTGCTCCGGAGAATGCACCCGAGCTGTCCCGCGTACCCCTTGACTAATTCTTTGGGCGCCGTTGGATGCCCCTCGGAGGACACTTCAGTAAATTCCTCCTTGACGGTGCCGAGCATGTTCGGGCGCCGGTCCTTCCGTTGCCTCTTCGGTTGGCTGCCATCTGTGCGTGCGCTGCCATCATCAGTGGTGGCATCTTCGGCGGTACCATCAGTGGTGTCATCCCCGACGCCACTAGGGGTTGTGTAGTCAGGATCGGTGTCTTCCACGGCGTCCTCATAGCGCTGAGGTTCTTCCTCCATCTCCTGGGACAGCTCCCAGAATGCCTTGCCGCCCGAACCGCCGGCCTCATCGTTGTGGGCCATGTTTCGCTCTAAATAGGAAAAAAGTTTGGTCAAAAAGTTGGTTATTGTCAAGGAACAAGATCTCTAAGTTGACCAAATAACCTAATTCTCGAGGAATGTCGCCAAAAAGTTGGTTATTGTCAAGGAACAATTGAGAGATGTTTGTGATATTGCCTAGGTGTTTTGGGATGGAACCTGTTAGTGTGTTGTTCCTAAGGTCCAAGTCCCTTCCTAACCCCCTTCTTCTTGTCTCCTCATTTAGGGTTTGTCGACACCGAGGCATCCTAAAAGCTAAGCTTTTATCATTTAGGGTTTGTCGACGCCGAGGCACCCTAAAAGCCTAAGCTTTCATCATTTAGGTTTTTATCGACACCGAGGCACCCTAAAAGCTTAAGTTTTCATCATTTAGGGTTTATCGATGACGAGGCACCCTAAAAGAATATGTGGTATGGGCTTTTTTAGTAGGTCATCCTACCAGATTAGGGTTTATCGATGACGAGCAACTGACATTAGTAATAACTATGAGTTGATATCACACTTCTATATGTATAACACAAGAGGCAGTTGATCCTACTTAATTAAGTACTAAGATACCCCGGCCCATGCATTAGTCGCAAGTACCCCATATGTCCTATTTTTAGCAAAGTCATGCTAAAATTCACGGAAAATTTCAGCACGACCTTTGCTGAAAATAGGACATATGGAGTACCCGAATTTGCCGGAACGGAAGTTAATCGACATTCCGGCAAACTCAAGGGCCTCTCGGGTGGACAAGGCAAAATCATTATCCCAGGTGGACAAGGCAAAATCATTTTCTGGGCAGTAGTTTAACTGAATTTGAGGAGTATCATGTTTACGGAAACATTTGCAAACAAAGATAATGGCAGTAAAACATCCATGCTGAGTATGACATCCATCTTGTGCATTCATATGGTACTACAGCTTCCCTGTAAAGATTATTATTCAGATTAAAGATGACCTCCTCAAAGTTTCATTTAGTATTCACAGTTCCGGAGTACATTATCAACAGATCATAATTGTTCTACTACTGAAAATTGTTCTGCTGAAAATTGTTCAGATCATAATTGTTCTACTACTGAAAATTGTTCAGATCATAATTGCTCTACTGATTTTTTTCAGTTAAGACTGTTTTGTCAGTTAACGTAGTTAGTGTAATTTTAGCTGAATGACTAGACTAACCCGACAATCTAGTGACTCAAGAAGATAAAGCTGTGTTTGGCAAAGTCTAGGGTTATTGGCTTAGACAAGTGACTAGTGCAATCTCTTGCAAAAACAGTAGTCTCTGAACAATTGTGCTAGCTAGTAGGCATACTAAAAGAATGATGTGTGTCCTACTCACACACTGCTCTGCTTAACAGAGCACAAACTTTCTACAAACAGAGTCTACATTGACAAAATCTAATTGTGTTTCATCCACTAGGGTGATCCCAACCACCGGCAGCGCCACGTAACATACGCACACGATCATCATGCACTTATGCACCGTCTTCAGTGGCCTTGCAGATCGAACGATCACAGTAAGTTCAGGCAAATGTTTTCCATGAGGACATGGTCTGTCTGAATAGTGATTGTGTATGTCCATGGGTCAGCACCCTACCTTGTGTCAGGTTTTCTAGACCAACAAAAGGTTCAATCAGGCCTTCAGCACATGGTACAACAAACAGAATTTTGAAAGCTCCTAGTGACAGGTAACTGAATTTTGACAGTTCCTACTGCTCCTAGTGACACTTCACTGAATTTTTAGTTGTCTGAAAGTACAACACTTCAAGCGAGGGGAGCTCACCGCGGAGGCACACGAAGGCCCGGCGGTGGATTAGGAGCAGCAGGCCGACCGGACTTGAAGGAGAGGCGGCGGAATCCGAGGTGGAAGAAGGGCTCGGTGGCGGGTTCGCGGTGCTCCTCGGCTCGGCTCCGGTCCGGTTCATCGACGTATCCGACGGAGACGACGTAGACGCTCGTGCTGGACTTCTCCGGCCTGCTTCGGTGCTCGACGGCGTGGAGACGGAGACGCGTCGGGGTGGGGTCGGAGGGGGAGGAAGGGGAGGATGGGGAGAGGGAGGCGGCGGGGGCGCGGGGGCGGCGGCGCACGTAGGGGCGGCGGCGCAGTGGGTCGGAGGGGGAGGAAGGGGAGGATGGGGAGAGGGAGCGGGCGGGGGGCGCGGGGGCGGGACGTGGCGAACGTAGGGGCGGCGGCGCAGTGGGTCGGGGCAGCGGCGCGCAGTGGGGGGGCTGAGAGAGATGTGAGATTGGGGATCAGAGATTGGGGATTTTAGTGGGGGGAGGGATAGCAATGGCGCACCACCTAGCGGTGCGCCATAAGTAACTTTTTTTTTGGATAGCAATGGCGCACCACCTAGCGGTGCGCCATTAGTAATTTTTTTTGGGGGTTTTTAGTTGCATTCATTTGTGAATTGGTAAAACATTTATGAATATGAAAAAATATCATCAAATTTGAAAAAATATTCATGAATTAAAAAAGTGCCCATGAAATTTAAGCAGGAAAAGGAACACTGAAAAATAAAATACAAGAATAAATAAAAATAAAAATTTGTATATCAATGACGCACCTCATTCGGGTGCGCCATAAATACCTTCATAGCAATGGCGCACCCTCCCCTGGTGCGCCATTACTAACTGTTTTTTTTTTTGGATTTTTAGTTGCATCTAATAATTTTTTAGAAAATGACGATCAAATTTGAAAACATTTATGAATGTGGAAAAATATCATCAGATTTCAAAACATTTATGAAAAAATATGAATATGAAAAAATATCATCAAATTTGTTATTTGATTTTTTTTTGGATTTTTAGTTGCATCTAATAATTTTTTAGAAAACATTTATGAATATGAAAAAATATCATCAGATTTCAAAATATTCATGAATTCAAAAAGTGCCGCCCATTTCCATATGTCGAAATACAATCGAGAAATGAAGACTACGATTTAAATACAATCGATCATAGCTAGCTATCTTTTCACAATCTTCTTGCCCTTCTTTTTCGCAAATGGAGTTCTTCTGTTGAACAGACGTCCTTTAGGTAGGGTGGTCCTGCTTCTTCTTGTGGTGTATGGCACTTCATCGTCGTCGTCATGTTCCATCTTCGGGTCGCCGTACTTGTCGAAGTCTTGCTCATTGGCGACTCCATCCATTCCGATGATCTTCCTTTTGCCTCTCCTCACGACAACACGACTGGGCTTTGACGGGTCGGTAATGAAGAAGCATTGGTCCACTTGGGAAGCCAGTACCCATGGCTCATTTTTCGCGGTGACGTTTGCGCCCGCGGTCTTGGATTTGGCTTCGGGTATAACCATGGTGGTGAAATACCGGTCTTCTTTTAGGACGCTCTTGGCCCATCTGACACGAAACATCAGGACCTTCTCTCCAGCGTAGCTCAGCTCCCAGATCTCCTCGATTCTTCCATAGTATCTGTCCTTGTCGTTACCGGTGTAGGATTCCATCGTTACCCCGGAGTTCTGATAACCATCGCTATTCATGTCCTTGTCCTTGGTGTAGAATGTGTAGCCGTTGATATCGTACGCCTCACAGGTCATCAGGTTGTGCTCGGCGCCCTGTGACAAGGCGAATATGAGTTTTTCTTCCGCGGAAGAATCCTCATGTAAAGGGTACGACAGAAGCTTCTCCTTGAACCAACGCGTGAAACATGAGTTGTGCTCTGTGATTATATCTCCGTCCGTCCTCTGTTGGCCTCGGTCATTGTACGTCTTCTCAATAAAGGTTTTGTGCTCTACCACCCAAGGATCGACCACGTCTATGTGTTGTAGCGCGACTAGGTTTGCTCTTTCAAAGTCGGCGAGTCGACCCTCGAAGTCGACATGCATTTCGCGGCGACCATCGCGGTGACCCCATCTAGCGAGCCTGCCGAGGTGCCTGTTGACGGGCAGACCAACGGGGTTCTCGATGCCTAGATAATTCGTGCAGTAGGAGATGCACTCTTCGGTCAGAAAGCCCCTGGCTATGCTTCCCTCTGGACGTGACATGTTGCGAATGTATCCTTTGATGACACCATTCATCCTTTCGAACGGCATCATGCTGTGCAGGAACGTCGGCCCGAGTTGGATGATATCCTCCACGATATGGACCAGCAGATGCACCATAACATCGAAGAATGCGGGCGGGAAGTACATCTCAAGCTCGCATAGTATCACCACGATCTCTTCCTGTAGCCTTCTGAGTTGCCTCATGCCAACCGACTTCCGAGAGATGACGTCGAAAAAGTTGCATAGGCCAAATAGCGTTTCACGGACGTGCGCGTCCATGATCCCACAGATTGCAACTGGAAGTATCTGCGTCATCAGCACGTGACAGTCGTGAGCAGTGCGGCTCTCATAGGGAAATATTCTTTCTCTGCGGCGTCCCACGTATTGGCTGGCGTTTTCCACAGCGTGTCTAGCTCCTCTTTCAGCAGCCCCAGATATAGATTGATGTCGTTCCCTGGTTGTTTCGGCCCTTCAATTAGCATACTCATATGAATGTACTTCCTCTTCATGCACTTCCAGGGGGGAAGGTTGTACATCCACACAAACACAGGCCAGGTGCTATGTGTGCTTCTCTGGCTGCCAAACGGATTGACTCCATCGGTGCTCGCACCCAGCACGATGTTCCTTGGATCGTCCCCAAAATCTGGGTATTCGAAGTTCAACGCTTGCCACTGGCTCGCATCCTTAGGGTGACTCAGCATCTTGTCTTTTTTATTTATCTCCGGATCATTTCCGTCATCTTCTCGCTTCTTCTCCTCCCTATCCGCGTGCCAACGCAGGAGCTTTGCTGCCTTAGGGTCCGTGAAATACCACTGCAGACGAGGAGTGATCGGAAAGTACCACACCACTTTTCGAGGAGCTTTCTTCCTCTTCTTGTATCGAGTGACGCCGCACACCGGGCATATGGTAGACTCCGCGTGCTCGTCCCGATAAATGATGCAATCGTTCATGCACACATGGTATTTCACGTGCGGTAAATCCAGAGGACACACGATTTTCTTCGCCTCCTCGAAACTGGTCGGGCACTTGTTCCCCTTGGGAAGACGTTCGTGCCAGAATGACATGTTCTCGTCGAAGCATGCGTCGGTCATTTTGTGTTTTACCTTCATCTCCAGAGCCATGAGCGTTACTTTCAGGCGGGTGTCCTCGGGTCTGCATCCTTCATACAATGGAGTAACCGCGTCTATCTCAAGTTGATCCAGCTTGGCTTTCTCTCGGGCGGCAGCTCTTGCGTTATCCGTCTGCTTGAGAAGCAGCTCTTGAATATGAGGGTCCTGCACCCAGCCCATCGATGGTCCATCGTCGTCTGCTCCGGCATCTTCATCTTCATGATCATGCCCTTCGTCTTGATCTTCCTCATCATCATGTCTGGCATCTTCTACATGATGACTGTGTACTGCATCACCATCGTGATCATGTCCTGGAGATTCTTCGTCTTCTCGCCCGCCCTCGCCGCCGCGGTTGTCTTGCTGCCCTTCCTCATTTCTTGCCCGGCCCCCATGGACGACTTCATAGTCATCTTCATCACCTTGCCACCGATAGCCATCCATGAAACCACGCAAGAGCAGGTGGTCCCGCACCTGTCCGGAATCCGGGTCCGTAATAAGGCTCTTCAGCTTGCATCTTCGACACGGACATCTTATCTCCGTCTCGTTCTTTTGAAGCATCTCGGCCTTCGCGGAGCTCAAAAACCTATTCACGATGCCTTCGGTCATCGTGCGGACCATGGTCGCCTGCGGGGTAGAGCAAAACGATATTTTAGAACCAAGAAAAAATTTGGCATGACTTTGCCTAAAAATAGGACAAAAAAGAATGCATAGTGCCAAATTCTCGCCGAAACGGAAATGAATCAACATTCCGGCAAAATATTGGCAACTATCGCATTTCAAATACCGGTACCTGCAAACACAAACATATGCAACACCACAAACATACGTAGATCTAGGCCATAAAAAGTGCATGTGCACGTTGTTGGAGGGAGAAAAAAGTAGATCTACAACATAATTAAAGAAAGCTTTCCCCTTACTTACCTATCAAAAAAAGGTAATTTAACCACTTAATTTGGGTGAATCTATGGTGCAAATGAGGTGAGGAGGAGGAGGCAGCCGAGACAAGCTTGGAGGAGGAGGTGGAGAGAATGAAGTGGGGAAAGTGAGTGTGGTAGGTGGCTGTCCAGAATATCTAGCTGGTCTCAGGTTACTAATGGCGCACCACCTAAAAATGCGCCATTAGTAACCCTGGTTACTAATGGCGCACCAGTTAGGGGTGCGCCATTACTAGTTTTGCAAAAAAAAACATAATTGTTAGTAGTGGCGCACCGTGGTTGTGGTGCGCCATTACTAGTTTGAACTAGTAATGGCGCACTTCACACAGGTGCGCCATTACTAGTTTTGAAAAAAAAATTGTTAGTAGTGGCGCACGGAGCGTGTGGTGCGCCATTAATAGTTAAAGCTAGTAATGGCGCACTGTGCCCTGGTGCGCCATTAATAGTTTTGGGAAAAAAAAATTGCTAGTAATGGCGCACCGTGTGTCTGGTGCGCCATTAGTAATGAGGACACTAATGGCGCACCACATACATGGTGCGCCATTAATGTCCATATCAGCTATAGCCCTTTTCCTAGTAGTGTCATCTGGAAGATTAACTCCCAGCTGAGTCAAGTGATTATGATACCCAGACATTTTGAGTATGTGTTTACTGACAGAACTGTTCTCCTCCATCTTGCAGCTATAGAACTTGTAGGAGACTTCATATCTCTCAACTCGGGCATTTGCTTGAAATATTAACTTCAACTCCTGGAACATCTCATATGCTCCATGACGTTCAAAACATCTTTGAAGTCCCGATTCTAAGCCGTAAAGCATGGCACACTAAACTATCGAGTAGTCATCAGATCGAGCTTGCCAGACGTTCATAACATCAGCATCTGCTCCTGCAGCAGGCCTTTTGATACGTCTCCAACGTATCTATAATTTTTGATTGTTCCATGCTATTATATTATCTATTTTGGATGTTTTATATGCATTAATATGCTATTTTATATTATTTTTGGGACTAACCTATTAACCTAGAGCCCAGTGCCAGTTCCTGTTTTTTTTCCTGTTTTTGAGTTTCGCAGAAAAGGAATACCAAACGGAGTCCAAACGGAATAAAACTTTCACGATGATCTTTCTTGGACCAAAAGGAAACCAGAGGACTTGGAGTGCAAGTCAGAGAAGCCACGAGGCGGCCACAAGGACGGAGGGCGCGCCTAGGGGGGTAGGGCGCGCCCCCACCCTTGTGGGCCCCTTGTGTGTTTCCTGACCTAATTCTTTCGCCTATATATACTCTTATATGCCCAAACCACCAGAGGCATCTACGAAAAGACTTTTCCACCGCCGCAACCTTCTGTACCCGTGAGATCCCATCTAGGGGCCTTTTCCGGCGTCCTGCCGGAGGGGGATTCGATCACGGAGGGCTTCTACATCAACACCATTGCCTTTCCGATGAAGCGTGAGTAGTTTACCTCAGACCTACGGGTCCATAGCTAGTAGCTAGATGGCTTCTTCTCTCTCTTTGATTCTCAATACCACGTTCTCCTCGATGTTCTTGGAGATCTATTCGATGTAATACTTTTTTGCGGTGTGTTTGCCGAGATCCGATGAATTGTGGATTTATGATCAGCTTATCTATGAATATTATTTGAATCTTCTCTGAATTCTTTTATGCATGATTTGATATCTTTGCAAGTCTCTTCGAACTATCGATTTGGTTTGGCCAACTAGATTGGTTTTTCTTGCAATGGGAGAAGTGCTTAGCTTTGGGTTCAATCTTGCGGTGTCCTTTCCCAGTGACAATAGGGGCAGCAAGGCACGTATTGTATTGTTGCCATCGAGGATAAAAAGATGGGGTTTTCATCATATTGCTTGAGTTATTTCCTCTACATCATGTCATCTTTCTTAATGCGTTACTCTGTTCTTCATGAACTTAATACTCTAGATGCAGGCAAGAGTCAGTCGATGTGTGGAGTAATAGTAGTAGATGCAGAATCGTTTCGGTCTACTTGACACGGACGTGATGCCTATATTCATGATCATTGCCTTAGATATCGTCATAATTTTGTGTTTTTCTATCAAATGCTCGGCAGTAATTTGGTCACCCACCGTATTATTTTCTATCTTGAGAGAAGCCTCTAGTGAAACCTATGGCCCCCGGGTCTATTTTCCATCATATTACTTTCCAATCTACTATTTTGCAAT
Source organism: Thinopyrum elongatum (assembly GCA_011799875.1). Classification (NCBI taxonomy): domain Eukaryota; kingdom Viridiplantae; phylum Streptophyta; class Magnoliopsida; order Poales; family Poaceae; genus Thinopyrum; species Thinopyrum elongatum. Next base: position 522,670,652 of record CM022297.1, on the reverse strand, counting down.
CTTTTATTTTCAGATCTATAAACCAAAAAACCCAAAAATATTTACTTTATCTTTTGTTTAGTTTTATCTATCTCTATCAGATCTCACGTTTGCAAATAACCGTGAAGGGATTGACAACCCCTTTATCGCGTTGGGTGCAAGTTGTTTGATTGTTTATGCAGGTATTCGGTGACTTGCGTGTTGTCTCCTACTGGATTGATACCTTGGTTCTCAAAACTGAGGGAAATACTTACTCTACTTTGCTGCATCACCCTTTCCTCTTCAAGGGAAAAACCAACGCAAGCTCAAGAAGTAGCAGGAAGAATTTCTGGCGCCGTTGCCGGGGAGATCTACACCAAGTCAAGACATACCAAGTACCCATCATAAACTCTCATCTTTCGCATTACATTATTTGCCATTCGCCTCTTGTTTTCCTCTCCCCCACTTCTAAAACGATTTTCGAAAAGTTTGCCTTTTCTTCGCCTCTCTCTTTGCCCTTTCTCCGCCCCTTTTTCGTTCGTCTTCTTTGCTTGCCTTCGGTTTATTCGATTTGCTAGATTTGTTGCTGCCACCATGTCTAAAATTGGGGAGGTTATCGCTGAAAAGGATAATAGTAACGATGGGGGAAACTTCAATGCTTTTGCTAATACTAATCTTCATGAAGAATCTACTACCTTGCACACTAAAAAACTTCGCATAGGCAGCGGCAATATTATTGGAAAAGGGGTTATTCAAGATTTCTTTACTTGTGCCGGTGCGCTTCCCACTTTGGGAGGATCTATTCTCCATAAAACTAGTAGTCTCGCGGATGCTATATCTTTGCTCATAGTTGAACTTGAAAGACAATTTGTTCATATGCATCCATCCATTCAAAGGACTTTCCTAGAGTTTTCTAATATTGAGCATTCTTCTGTTAAGCGCGCCGCTACTATATTCCTAGCACATGAGTTTAGATTTATTATGAAAGAAGCTAGTGAAATTTTTGCGCATTATAAGGTAGATGGTGGTCGTCCTCCCATAGAAGGAATTCTTTTTAATCAAGAGGACATAATGCGTTTATGATCTCTAGATCCTGTTGCTTATAATGAAAATTTAAGAAAGAGAGTCCCTACCGATGTTTTAGTTGATAAGATTTCTGAGCTTAATGATAATTTTGCTATACAAAACAATGGATTAGGTTTCTCTCTTGGACACAAGCTGATGACTTTTTTCCAAAAGAATGCTTATAATGATGAGTTGGTTATACAATATGAGGGGCCGAAGGAGGAACCTATTCCTCCCGAAATTGATCTTGGGGATTCTTACCCTATTAAATTTAGCCCTTTCGATTACTTTTGCTTACCACAAAGAAAACTTGCTGCTGAGCGAAGGGAGTATGAGATGAGTTTTCGAGATTTGCCTTATCACTATTACGATTATACTTAGATCTATTCTTGTTTTTATGCCTAGCTAAGGGCGTTAAACAATAGCGCTTGTTGGGAGGCAATCCAATTTTATTTTTGGTTTTGCTTTTTAGGTTCTGTTTTGCAATAAATAATTCATCTAGCCTTTGATTAGATGTGGTTTTATGTTTTAATTAGTGTTTGTTCCAAGTAAGACCTTTGGGATAGCTTACGGTGATAGTTGATTTGATCTTGCTGAAAAACAGAAACTTTTGCGCCCAGGAAAATAATTTTTATAATTCATAGAAGCGCGATTTTGAGTTGATTCTTTTTGCAGAAGATTAATAAACAAATTTCTTAGGTCGTCCTAATTTTTCATAATTTTTGGAGTTACAGAAGTATTCGAGATTTCCATATTGCTACAGACTGTTCTGTTTTTGACAGATTCTGTTTTCTATGTGTTGTTTGCTTATTTTGATGAATCTATGGGTAATATCGGGGGGTATGAACCATGGAAAAGTTGGAATACAGTAGATATTACACCAATATAAATAAAGAATGAGTTCACAACAGTACCAAAAGTGGTGATTTATTTTCTTATACTAACGGAGCTTATGAGATTTCTTGTTGAGTTTTGTGTTGTGAAGTTTTCAAGTTTTGGGTAAGGATTTGATGGACTATGGAATAAGGAGTGGCAAGAGCCTAAGCTTGGGGATGCCCAAGGCACCCCAAGGTAATATTCAAGGACAACCAGGAGCCTAAGCCTGGGGATTCCCCGGAAGGCATCCCCTCTTTCGTCTTCGTCTATCGGTAACTTTACTTGAGGCTATATTTTTATTCACCACATGATATGTGTTTTGCTTGGAGTGTCTTGTATGATTTGAGTCTTTGCTTTTTAGTTTGCCACAATCATCCTTGCTAAACACACCTTTTGAGAGAGACACGCATGAATCGTGATTTATTAGAATACTCTTTATGCTTCACTTATATCTTTTGAGCTAGGCAATTTTGCTCTAGTGCTTCACTTACATCTTTTTAGAGCACGGCGGTGGTTTTATTTTATAGAAATTGATGAACTCTCATGCTTCACTTATATTATTTTGAGAGTCTTTAAAACAGCATGGTAATTTGCTTTGGTTATAAATTTAGTCCTAATATGATAGGCATCCAAGAGGGATATAATAAAAACTTTCATATAAAGTGAATTGAATACTATGAGAAGTTTGATTCCTTATGATTGTTTTGAGATATGAAGATGGTGATATTAGAGTCATGCTAGTGAGTAGTTGTGAATTTGAGAAATACTTGTGTTAAGGTTTGTGAGTCCCGTAGCATGCACGTATGGTGAACCGTTATGTAACGAAGTCGGAGCATGAGATATTTTTTGATTGTCATCCTTTGTGTGGAGGTCGGGATCGCGTGATGGTTAACTCCTACCAACCCTTCCCCTAGGAGCATGCGTCTAGTACTTTGTTTCGATGACTAATAGATTTTTGCAATAAGTATGTGAGTTCTTTATGACTAATGTTGAGTCCATGGATTATACGCACTCTCACCCTTCCACCTTTGCTAGCCTCTCTAGTGCCGCGCAATTTTCACCGGTACCATAAACCCACCATATACCTTCCTCAAAACAGCCACCATACCTACCTATTATGGCATTTCCATAGACATTCCGAGATATATTGCCATGCAACTTTCCACCGTTCCGTTTATTATGACACGCATCATCATTGTCATATTGCTTTGCATGATCATGTAGTTGACATCGTATTTGTGGCAAAGCCACCGTTCATAATTCTTTCATACATGTCACTCTTGATTCATTGCACATCTCGGTGCACCACCGGAGGCATTCATATAGAGTCATATTTTGTTCTAGTATCAAGTTGTAAATTTTGAGTTGTAAGTAAATAGAAGTATGATGATTTTCATTATTAGAGCATTGTCCCATGTGACGAAAAAAAAGAAAAAAAAAGAAAAGAAAGGAAGAAAAAAAAAGTGAAAGAAAAAAAAGAAGAAAGGAAAAAAAGAAGAAAGAAAAAAGAAGAAGAAAAAAAATGAGAGAAAAAGAGAGAAGGGGCAATGTTACTATCCTTTTTCCATACTTGTGCTTCAAAGTAGCACCATGATCTTCATGATAAAGAGTCTCCTATGTTGTCACTTTCATATACTAGTGGGAATTTTTCATTATAGAACTTGGCTTGTATATTCCAACGATGGGCTTCCTCAAATTGCCCTAGGTCTTCATGAGCAAGCAAGTTGGATGCACACCCACTTAGTTTTCTTTTGAGCTTTCATAAACTTATAGCTCTAGTGCATCCGTTGCATGGCAATCCCTACTCACTCACATTGATATCTATTGATGGGCATCTCCATAGCACGTTGATACGCCTAGTTGATGTGAGACTATCTCCCTCTTTTTGTCTTCTCCACAACCACCTTCTATTCCACCTATAGTGCTATGTCCATGGCTCACGCTCATGTATTGCGTGAAAGTTGAAAAAGTTTGAGAATACTAAAGTATGAAACAATTGCTTGGCTAAAACCGGGGTAGTGCATGATTTGAGTATTTTGTGTGATGAAGATGGGGCATAGCCAGACTATATGATTTTGTACGGATAAGCTTTCTTTGGCCATGTTATTTTGAGAAGACATAATTATCTTGTTAGTATGCTTGAAGTATTATTATTTTTATGTCAATATTATAATTTTGTTTTGAATCATACGGATCTGAACATTCATGCCACAATAAAGAAATTACATGGATAATATGTTAGGTAGCATTCCACATCAAAAATTCTGTTTTTATCATTTACCTACTCGAGGACGAGCAGGAATTAAGCTTGGGGATGCTTGATACGTCTCCAACGTATCTATAATTTTTGATTGTTCCATGCTATTTTATTATCTATTTTGGATGTTTTATATGCATTAATATGATATTTTATATTATTTTTGGGACTAACCTATTAACCTAGAGCCCAGTGCCAGTTCCTGTTTTTTCCCTGTTTTTGAGTTTCGCAGAAAAGGAATACCAAACGGAGTCCAAACGGAATACAACTTTCGCGATGATCTTTCTTGGACCAAAAGGAAACCAGAGGACTTGGAGTGCAAGTCAGAGAAGCCACGAGGCGGCCACAAGGACGGAGGGTGCGCCCAAGGGGGTAGGGCGCGCCCCCCACCCTTGTGGGCCCCTCGTGCGTCTCCTGACCTAATTCTTTCGCCTATATATACTCTTATATGCCCAAACCACCAGAGGCATCCACGAAAAGACTTTTCCACCGCCGCAACCTTCTGTACCCGTGAGATCCCATCTAGGGGTCTTTTCCGGCATCCTGCCGGAGGGGGATTCGATCACGGAGGGCTTCTACATCAACACCATTGCCCTTTCGATGAAGCGTGAGTAGTTTACCTCAGACCTACGGGTCCATAGTTAGTAGCTAGATGGCTTCTTCTCTCTCTTTGATTCTCAATACAACGTTCTCCTCGATGTTCTTGGAGATCTATTCGATGTAATACTTTTTTGCGGTGTGTTTGCCGAGATCCGATGAATTGTGGATTTATGATCAGCTTATCTATGAATATTATTTGAATCTTCTCTGAATTCTTTTATGCATGATTTGATATCTTTGCAAGTCTCTTCGAACTATCGATTTGGTTTGGCCAACTAGATTGGTTTTTCTTGCAATGGGAGAAGTGCTTAGCTTTGGGTTCAATCTTGCGGTGTCCTTTCCCAGTGACAGTAGGGGCAGCAAGGCACATATTGTATTGTTGCCATCGAGGATAAAAAGATGGGGTTTTCATCATATTGCTTGAGTTAATTCCTCTACATCATGTCATCTTTCTTAATGCGTTACTCTGTTCTTCATAACTTAATACTCTAGATGAAGGCAGGAGTTGGTCGATGTGTGGAGTAATAGTAGTAGATGCAGGTAGGAGTCGGTCTACTTGACACGGACGTGATGCCTATATTCATGATCATTGCCTTAGATATCGTCATAATTTTGCACTTTTCTATCAATTGCTCGGCAGTAATTTGTTCACCCACCGTATTATTTTCTATCTTGAGAGAAGCCTCTAGTGAAACCTATGGCCCCCGGGTCTATTTTCCATCATATTACTTTCCAATCTACTATTTTGCAATCTTTTATTTTCAGATCTATAAACCAAAAAACCCAAAAAATATTTACTTTATCTTTTGTTTAGTTTTATCTATCTCTATCAGATCTCACTTTTGCAAATAACCGTGAAGGGATTGGCAACCCCTTTATCGTGTTGGGTGCAAGTTGTTTGATTGTTTGTGCAGGTATTCGGTGACTTGCGTGTTGTCTCCTACTGGATTGATACCTTGGTTCTCAAAACTGAGGGAAATACTTACTCTACTTTGCTGCATCAACCTTTCCTCTTCAAGGGAAAAACCAACACAAGCTCAAGAAGTAGCACATTTCACCTAGCGGTGCATCAAGGACATAATTCTTCTGTGCAGCAATGAGGATAATCCTCAAGTTACGGACCCAGTCTGTGTAGTTGCTACCATCATCTTTCAACTTAGCTTTCTCTAGGAACGCATTAAAATTCAAGGGAACGGTAGCACGGGCCATTGATCTACAACATAGATATGCAAAAACTATCAGGACTAAGTTCATGATAAATTAAGTTCAATTAATCAAATTACTTAAGAACTCCCACTTAGATAGACATCCCTCAAGTCATCTAAATGATACGTGATCCAAATCAACTAAACCATGTCCGATCATCACGTGAGATGGAGTAGTCATCAATGGTGAACATCTCTATGTTGATCATATCTACTATATGATTCACGTTCGACCTTTCGGTCTCCAGTGTTCTGAGGCCATGTCTGTACATGCCAGGCTCGTCAAGTTTAACCCGAGTATTCCGCATGTGCAAAACTGTCTTGCACCCGTTGTATTTGAACGTAGAGTCTATCACACCTGATCATCACGTGGTGTCTCAACACGACGAACTATCGCAACGGTGCATACCCAGGGAGAACACTTATACCTTGAAATTTAGATAAGGGATCATCTTATAATGCTACCGCCGTACTAAGCAAAATAAGATGCACACAAGATAAACATCACATGCAATCAAAATATGTGACATGATATGGCCATCATCATCTCGTGTTTTTGATCTCCATCTCCAAAGCATCGTCATGATCTCCATCGTCACCGGCTCGACACCTTGATCTCCATCGTTGCGTCGTGGTCGTCTCGCCAACTATTGCTTCTACAACTATCGCTAACGCATAGTGATAAAGTAAAGCAATTACATGGCGTTTGCATTTCATACAATAAAGCGACAACCATAAGGCTCCTGCCAGTTGCCAATAACTTTTACAAAACATGATCATCTCATACAACAACATATATCACATCATGTCTTGACCATATCACATCACAGCATGCCCTGCAAAAACAAGTTAGACGTCCTCTACTTTGTTGTTGCAAGTTTTACGTGGCTGCTACGGGCTTCTAGCAAGAACTGTTCTTACCTACGCATAAAAACCACAACGGTGATTTATCAAGTTTGCTGTTTTAACCTTCAACAAGGACCGGCTGCAGTCAAATTTGATTCAACTAAAGTAGGAGAAACAGACACCCGCCAGCCACCTTTATGCAAAACTAGTTGCATGTCTGTCGGTGGAACCGGTCTCATGAACGTGGTCATGTAAGGTTGGTCCGGGCCGCTTCATCCAACAATACCGCCGAATCAAAATAAGATGTTGGTGGTAAGCAGTATAACTATCATCGCCCACAACACTTTGTGTTCTACTCGTGCATATCATCTACGCATAGACCTGGCTCGGATGCCACTGTTGGGAAACATAGCATGCAATTTCAAAAAAATCCCTACGCTCACGCAAGATCCATCTAGGAAATGCATAGCAACGAGAGGGGGAGAGTGTGTCTACGTACCCTCATAGACCGAAAGCGGAAGCGTTTGACAACGTGGTTGATGTAGTCGAACTTCTTCTCGTTCCGACCGATCAAGCACCGAACGTACGGCACCTCTGAGTTCTGCACACGTTTAGCTCGATGACGTCCCTCGAACTCTTGATCCAGCAAAGTGTCGAGGAAGTAGATGAGTTCCATCAGCACAACGGCGTGGTGACGGTGATGGTGAAGTGATCCGCGCAGGGCTTCGCCTAAGCACCGCGATAATATGACCGAGGGTGTAATCTGTGGAGGGGGGCGCCACACACGGCTAACAGTTGATGTTGTGTGTTCTAGGCGCCCCCCTCCCCACATATATATAGGTGGGAGGGGAGGAGAGGCTGCCATGGGGCGCCCCAAGTAGGATCCGAATCCTACTTGGGGTTTCCCAAGTGGTGCGCCCCTCCCTTATTTACCGGAGGGGGAAGGAAAGAGGAGGGAGGAGGGAAGGAAGGGGGAGGCTGAACCCCTCCCCTTCCTTCTCTCTTCCCCTCTTTCCTTCTCCTCTAGTGTGGCCCATATGGGGGGCGCAGCAGCCCCTGCTGGCTGCTGCGTTTCCCCTCTTGGCCCATTAGGCCCATATCTTTTGCCGGGGGTGCGCGGAACCCCTTCCGGTGACCCGATATGTACCCGGTGCCCTCTGGAACACTTCCGTTGTTCGAATACCATCGTCCTATATATAAATCTTTACCTCTCAACCATTTCGAGACTCCTCGTCATGTCCGTGATCTCATCCGGGACTCCGATCTACATTCGGTCACCAAATCACATAACTCATATAATACTAAATTTTCATTGAACGTTAAGCGTGCGGACCCTACGGGTTCGAGAACTATGTAGACATGACCGAGACACTTCTCCGGTCAATAACCTATAGCGGAACCTGGATGCTCATATTGGCTCCCACATATTCTACGAAGATCTTTATCGGTCGAACCGTTATGACAACATACGTTATTCCCTTTGTCCATCGGTATGTTACTTGCCCGAGATTCGATCGTCGGTATCTTCATACCTAGTTCAATCTCGTTACCGGCAAGTCTCTTTACTCGTTCCGTAATACATCATCCTGTGACTAACTCATTAGTCACTTTGCTTGCAAGGCTTCTTATGATGTGCATTACCGAGAGGGCCCAGAGATACCTCTCTGATACTCGGAGTGACAAATCCTAATCTCGATCTATGCCAACCGAACAGACACCTTCGGAGATACCTGTAGAGCATCTTTATAATCACCCAGTTACGTTGTGATGTTTGATAGCACACAAGGCATTCCTCCGGTATCCGGGAGTTGCATAATCTCATAGTCAAAGGAATATGTATTTGACATGAAGAAAGCAGTAGCAATAAAACTGAACGGTCATTATGCTAAGCTAACGAATGGGTCTTGTCCATCACATCATTCTTCTAATGATGTGATCCCGTTATCAAATCACAACTCATGTACATGGTTAGGAAACCTTAACCATCTTTGATCAACGAGCTAGTTAAGTAGAGGCTCACTAGGGACACAGTGTTTGTCTATGTATTCACACATGTATTTAGGTTTCCGATCAATACAATTCTAGCATGAATAATAAATATTTATCATGAATAAGGAATATAAAATAACAACTTTATTATTGCCTCTAGGGCATGTTTCCTTCATTAACATGTTCCGGTTGTTGAAAAAACAGAAATTGATACCCCTCTTTTTTCTTAACCGTTTACTATTTGTCCTTTCATGTGATGTTGAATGGTTCAACAACTCTTCAGGGTTACATGAAGAAGTTGGAGTAAATCCTTGTGGTGTAGAATTCAAGGCATTAGTGAAAACAGTAACGAGGGCAACAACAACTGAGAGAAACCTTTGATTGTTGTTCAATTTTTGTAAGGGCATGCGATGTCGTCACCATATGAGGTGTATAGTGGCCCGACTATGAACACCCACTAGATAGGATCAGGACTTCACTGCTCCGGCACTTCACCGGCCACCATGTCAGGTCTAGCGAGGTATGTTCTGCTCTCCCTCCTTCCTCTCCTTTCAGTTCCTGTCCACTCCCCTCCACTGCTCTTTCTTTGTTGCATGCATGATGTTGTTAGCTGTCAACTGAGGGGAAAATACGATGGATAGTAAGGAGAAAGTGGGAGATTGGGAGGAAATTGCTAAAGCTGGCCAAACAATAGTAAGAATGCCCCCCTCGGTGTTTAAGACATAGAACATGTGTTCTACATTGTTAGTATCATTAGTCTAACAACCAATGTTCAATTTTACTATCATCGACCAGCTTGGGAATGTAAGTGCATCTTTTTTGGTGTGCCTGGCTTCAATATTTTGGTTTTGATATCTACCCAACTTCTAAACTGACTACTGTTCAAGGGAAATTCCATCTTTGTGAGATAATTTTCTATAATGCAGAACAGTAAGAATGACCCTAGGACCATCTTTACAATCAATAAATAATGAGTTGCATGTACCATAGGATTTAATGGTTAGCTTTTCATGCCTTAGTTAGGAATTGATGTGTGATTTCAAGGCTCGTGCTAGCTTTTCCTAACCCTGCTTTTTCTCTCAAAGGCTAGAGAGAAAGCTTCAAGAAAACTTGGTAGTTATGTCAATGTTCATGCACCCAAAAAAATCGTGGTAGAAAACCCACGGCCGCAAAAATACGTCCACACGCACGCACATCTCTGCTTTTCCCACCCCCTATTCCTAGGTTAAAGGAAAACCTATTCCTCACGATCTCCCACAACACTCACTCATGCGCCCCTATCAGCCACCATGGTGGCATGGTGTGCAGCGAGGAAGGTGAGCACGACAAGCAGTGCAAGTAGCACAAGCGCGCCGATGGCCACCGCCATGGGGTGTGGTTGCAGAGGCTGGTGAAGAGCCTTTGCGTGACGAGGATGATGTCGCATGGCGGGGTGGGAGCGGCAGCATGGGGAGGGTTCTGAATAGCAGGGATGAATCAGAAGTTATTTTTCCTTGTTGTGAGTAGGGTCAAATTTGATTGACCAAGCTTCTGTATGATGTTGCTTTTCTATACGCATGAGTCTCACACTTTCTCATGAACAATATTAAATTTTCACAGTAAGCAATTTTTTGTACGTTTATTTATGTCTTTTTATTACTTAATAGGTGGATTTGCTCCAGTGATTCTGCAACCCTCGAGGAGATGAGGTTTCCATCAAATGATTTTACAGTTAGTTTGGTGTCAACAATGGATGGCAGTAATCTCACTGCTACTAAGTGTAGAGTAAGTACTAAGCATTTGTCTTATGACCATGAAGGATATAGGTGCTGCTCAGAAAATGCCTAGAAATATGAGTTTGTCATAGCAGCTATTTAGTTGGAAGAAAACATAGATCGAAGATAGACATATCATATGTGCCTGCTTGATAGGTTGCTTATTTGGTTATGCAGATGCAGTGATGCTTCCTTTGATGGGGATAATGTGTTCTTTTTTTTAATGTTTTCTCACTTGCTTCTTGCTTGTCTGTCAGGCTATGTTGATAGATTGTAGAGAGAAATTTGTTTCCGAACAAGACTACCAAGGAAGCATCAGGGCAAAGATATCTATAGCATTATTACAGTTGAGATAATTTGATTTAATTTTAATATGTCAAGCTTTCGAAAGTTCACTATGTACAGTGGTTTGATGATTTAATATTTGTCGCAATGTAGTAATAAGCACCATACAACACGTAAATTCTTGTTTTTTCTTCTTCTGCGGGACTCATCCTTGTGGAGTACAAGACATTTTTATAACTATGCCTATAACTCAAGATCTCCATGCCTAAATTTATTGTTTTGTGGCACTGTGAGCACATTTTTCTCTTGGTGAACAATATCCCTCAAGCTATACGAAATTTGATTAAGAACATGGGGATACTTTTTTTAAGTCATGATGCTAAATAGGTATATCTGGAATTCAAGTTTGAGTCGCATTTATTTGGTTTAACTATACATTGTATAGGGAAGAAGGTATCATACTATTTTATGGGATGAGCGCTTTAAGCAGGAGGGGCTGTTAGGGCCACAAGAGGGCTTATTGTAGGTTCGTCGATAACAGTGAGACAACTAGCAAAGTTGGATCAGCGTTGGCGGCCCGTGGCAACGCACAGGCACTCAACTAGTAAAGATTAAAGTATAAGTTACATAAAGACCGACATGACAAAACTGAAAAGACAACGGAATATCTCTGAGCTTGACACCAACGCCCATCACCTGCCTCCGGCACCATCATGGTAGCCGCCGAAAGAAAAAATGACGGATCACCTTCTCACCCGAGCTCGACGCGGCTCCATCGCTGATATGCAGCTTTGCGGACCTCCAAGGTGGCTCGCCAAAGACGAAACCATTACCGTTGAACGAATTAGACCGGGGCAACACCCCGGACACGCCATGGAACTCCAGATCTGGCACCCCCACATAACTAAGACGTCGGAGGAGGAAACCATACATGCCATCCATGAACCACGAGCCCAGCACACGTTCCGTCTTCCAGATGTCATCGATGCAGACCACAATCTTCATCCGCTCCTCAACTACCTCCCAAACTCCGCGCTGACGTTCGAGCAGACGCCGTCACAACGGCGGAGCCCGAGGACACATGTCCACCACAAGGATGATGCCGCCGCCACAACATACCCGCTTGAACAGGCTGGTTCCTAGATCCTTCATCGATAATAGAGACGATCGCCTCACCGGAGAAGAACCCGGAACTTCTTTATTCAGCATCGCCGTCGCCGCCGCCGAAGCCAAGACGTCGAACGATCCAAAACCCTAAGCTTCTTGGGTCCTAAAACCTAAAGCTAAAACATGCAACCCCCCTCACCACCGACGACCAAAAGATCGCCGGTGGAGGAGAGCCACCGGAAGACGGCGCGAGAAGGAGCGGCTCTCCTGGTGGCAGCGGCTAGGTTTCAGTACGGGAGGAAAAACGATAGCGGTCTCCGGGCTTGCTCGGCACGCGCGGCGCGACCGGCCTACTCACAATTGTTTAGCCTTGACCCCTGAAGCCAAAACAGTATTCTTCAAACAAGAGTATTTGTCCCGTGTACATGTATAAGGTATTCACACGTGACATGTATGTAGTACATATATATAGTACTATAAGGTACAGCATCAGCCCGGTCGGCCCGTTTATTTATTTCAGAGGGAAAAAACCTACTAGGTTCCTTCGCCGTGGCATTTGTCCGATTCCAGCTACCGCGCGCGCCGGCCGGCGACCGCGGCGGTCTGCACTTACTACATTGGCCGCGGCGGAGCTGGCCGGCCCGGCCGGCCAGTGTGTGGAGAGTTTTTTTTTTCTTTTTGTATTGGCAGGGCCTGCTTTATCTTTTTTTTTTACACAGTACAACGCAATCGCTCATATACACACGCATACACTCATCACTATGAAGGCACACACGCACACCCTATCGCTATGAGCATCTCCGAAAGACTGAGCCGGCATATCATCTTGAAATTTACGAAATCACCGTAGGCACCTCGTCGTCGACGGGAACGTCTCCTCCCACTGAATGCGCATCGCCGAAAATCCTGAAATAAATCCAGGAATAAATGCGAGCACCAGGGTTTGAACCCTGATGGGCTAGGGATACCACAGTTCCTTTAACCATCCAACCACATGTTGATTCGCAGGGCCCGCTTTATCTGGAAGGATTAGGATTAGATCGGCTTGGCCATGATTCATATCCTATTAGCAGGCAGGCAGCAGCTAGGGACCGAAACCAAACCGTGGGTCTGGCTAGATTAGCCCTTTTTTTCTTACAACAGTCTGGCTAGCTAGATAGTACTAATCTACTAGTGTCGATCGCTCGACGTGCTCTACTAGGCTTTGGCTTTTTGGTGGGAAAGAGACACGATGCTCACTTCCAAAAGGAACAGCTGGCCTTAGTTAATTAATCAACTAGTACTCCTTTCTCACCGTACGAGTGGTCACTAATCACGCGATGGTCACCGTTAGGGCCACAAATGCGTACGTGCCGTGGTTCTCCTCTGATCTAAAAAACTATACATTTTTAAAACCTCTTTTTATTTTTTTATTACAATATCTAGTACGTACATGGATTCAGGTGTGGAAAGAAGAGTCAATCTTCGCCCACACCCTGACCGAAAAGTCTCTTTTTCGTCCACGAACGAAGATGAACTCTTGGTTGCTGCTGTAGCCGAAGATCAACTCTCTCTAATTTTTTTTTTTTGACATGGAAACACTTCTTTCCATTAAATAGAAAACCCAGCAACATCGCTGGCTACCAAGTCCCGAACGAAGGCCCGGCCAAACGGCTTGGGGATCGACGTCCATCTTCGTACCAAACGCAGCAAATTAAAGGCGTCCGCAGTCTTATTACAACATCTAGGACAGTACTGAATTTTAAACAAGCAAAAGTGCAACACCAGATACGCTTTAATCTCACGGAAAAGAACACCATTAGGCCCCAGGTCTTGGTCTGTCGATGTGATGGCCCTCATCAGCTCTTGTGCATCAGTTTCAACAATGATCCTCGTCATGCCCCAATTTTGAGCAGCCTGCAGGATTGCTTGTAGACACGCCTCCGCCTCCGCCTCCGCCTGCAAAGCATCCTGAAGAAACCACAACTTTCCTGCTCCTGAGCCCACCACATCACCCATGTTATCCCTGATGACAAAGCCCCAGCCCCCCGCTCTCGAGTCCGGCAAGAAACTGCCATCAACATTGATTGATCTTAAGCATATCATCAACAGGAGGCTCCCATCGTGATCTCACCGCCACGGAAGGCTTATGTTTTTTCAGGCAAAACAATTCATAGTCCCCTGCAGTCCTCCGTATTTGGTACAGAGTCTCGTCCAAATTAAATTTCTTTTCTCCGGCATTAACCTTATTTCGGGTCAGCCACCATGTCCACAAAAGCGAGATGCATAATACTATTTGCTTTGCATCGTCCCAGCTGAGCAGGCAATGGAGGAAATCCTTTGGTCCAGTACATTCAGCAAGCCTTTCCCTCTCCTCATTCATGCTCAGGCTGGCCCAAATCTTCCGCACTTCTTTACATTTTACCAGCAGGTGAGCTCCATCTTCGTCGAGTCTCTCGCACATTGGACAGAGGCCATCAATATCAATTCCACGTACCTGAGTAAGGATCAAACAACTCATCAACAGTTTGTAATATCGAACGACCCTTAGGCGTGATGAGGCTTCTCGACCATTTCCGTGGCACCCACGGATCTGTCCAGATCTGAATGGATGTGCCATCACCCACTCTTCTAATTACTCCTTCTCTTAACAGCTCCACTCCCTTTAAGATACTCCTCCAAGTGTAAGAGATGCCCTCTTTTGGTTTTGCTTGTAACAGATCGCCATAGGGGTAATACTTCGCTCGCAACACCCTTGCACATAACGACGAAGAGTTCGTAAGAAGCCCCCATCCCTGTTTAGCGAGCATGGCCATATTAAAGGAATAGAGATCTTTATAGCCAAGGCCTCCATCCTCCTTTGCTAGAGCCAACTTCTCCCAACTAATCGAGTGCACTTTATTTTCATTCTCTTGTTGCGCCCAGAAATATCTCCCAATCATGTGATTAATCTGCTCACAACGGCCTTTTGTTAGATCAAAACACGACATTGCAAAGATTGGGATAGCTTGGGCACAGGCCTTAATCAGAATTTCTTTCCCAACCTTTGACAGAAGCTTCTCCATCCATCCTTGGATACGTTCCCAGATGCGATCCTTCAGGTAAGCAAAAACCTTGGTCCTGGACTGTCCCACATACACAGGGAGACCAAGGTATTTCTCATTCCTAGCTTCACTCCTAAGCCCAAGTTGCTGCATCATACGAGTTTTATCACGTTGCTTGGTGTTCTTACTAAACATAATGGACAATTTATCAACATTTATAGTCTGTCCCGAGCAAACCTCATAGAGAGAAAGGATATTTTGCAAATGATGCGGACTTTCTTCATTCACCTTTAGAAGAATTAGCGAGTCATCTGCAAACAGTAGATGGTTAAAACTTGGGCCATCCCGACACACTTTAATTCCTTCCAACCGTCCATTAATTTCAGCCGTGTTCAACAAACTAGAGAAAGCTTCTGCACAGATTAAAAAGAGGTAAGGGGAGATCGGATCCCCTTGTCGCAGTCCTCTACCTGGTATCACTTCCTCCGTGAGGATGCCATTGAACTTGAAACGGCACTTCACCGATGTGACACACTTCATAATTGTAGCCACCCAGCCCTCATCAAAGCCCATCTTCTGCATCATTTTTTCCAAGAAGTGCCACTCCACTCTATCATATGCTTTACTCATATCTAGCTTTAGGGCAGCACACCCAACTGAGCCTGACCTTTTATTCTGCATATAATGAGTCACTTCATAAGCAAGCAAGATGTTGTCCGTAATGAGCCGTCCGGGTACAAAAGCACTCTGATTTGGAGAAATAATTTCAGGCAAAATGGATTTCAGTCGGTTTGAGAGTACTTTGGAGACCAATTTGTAGACAATATTACAAAGACTAATAGGTCGGAGGTCCTTCATTTTGTCCGGCTTCCGTACCTTGGGTATTAGTGTGACACAAGTGTCGTTCCATGAACTCGGCATCTCTCCACCCTGCAGTACATTCAGCAGTTCGGTTGTGACCTTCTCCCCCACAGTATCCCAATGTTTCTTGAAAAACACCGCCGGCATGCCATCACTTCCCGGAGCTTTAAGGTCTTCAATGCTATCAAGAGCATCCTTCACCTCCACTGAAGTGAACTCCCTGGTGAGGAATTCATTCATGGCCCCGGTCACCCGGGAAGGAACCCGATCAAGAAGCTCGTCCATTCGATCACACTCCTGTGGTGAAAAGAGAGAAGTAAAATAATTAGTAATCACCGCCGCCATCTCTTCTTCTGTCTCCACCACATCACCATTTTCCTTCTTTAATTTCTCTAACCGGTTCATCTTTTTTCTAGCTGAAGCATAAGCTTGGAAGTAAGACGTGTTCTTGTCTCCCCTCTCCATCCAGGTAACATGGGCTCTTTGGTTATAGTACATGTCACGTTGATGCTCTAAACGAAACTTATACCTCAAGAGGTGCTCCCTACTGACCATGTCCTGTGATATAGTTTTCCTCCGCCAGGCCTCCAATTCTTTTTTTGCCTTGCTATCCTCTTCTCCAAATCTCCTAGACAGAAAGAACTCCAATCCTCAGGTCTCGGGCCACTCCTTTCATAGCTTCTGCAACTGATGCACCTCTCCCATTCACCTCCCTCCCCCAAGCATTCTCCACAACCGTGCTGCACCGGTCCTCCTCAAGCCATTTTGCTTCGAACCGAAACTGTTTAACCCCTCCACCCCTTTTCTTGTGCCTTGGTTCAGCTTCAATATGTATCGTTAAGGGCTGATGGTCTGAGTGCCGAGGATCCCCATGCACCACTTTGTAGCTTGGAAATTTTTTACACCTGTTAGGCGTAGCTACAACCTATCCAGTCTCTCTTTGATATAGCATGCTGACTCATGATTATGGTTCCTCCACGTGAACGGGTCGCCTGCAAAACCCAGATCATGCAAATCACACTCCTCCAAAGCATCTCTGAAATTGTCCATCGCAGTTTGGGATCGGTCCACCCCACCCTCCTTTTCACATTGCAGCAAAATTTCATTGAAGTCCCCCGCCATTAGCCAAGGCTTGTTACTATGGTTTTTTAGGGTCCTTAAGAGGCGCCACGTCATCCCCTTTTCATCCATTTTAGATTCTCCATACACCCCTGTAAACCTCCACTCAAAGCCATCCTCCTCCTTAATTTCCATGTCAATGTGGTACCTCGAGCACCACCCACCCTTGATTTGCAAACCATTCCGCCAAAACACAGCTAGGCCGCCACTCTGACCATTACTTTTCTGAATCAACATGTTGAAAGAAATATGCCCTAGAGGCAATAATAAAGTTGTTATTTTATATTTCCTTATTCATGATAAAGGTTTATTATTCATGCTATAATTGTATTGATCGAAAACTTAAATACATGTGTAAATACATAAACAAATACCGTGTCCCTAGTAAGCCTCTACTAGACTAGCTCGCTGATCAAAGATGGTTAAGGTTTCCTAACCATAGACATGTGTTGTCATTTGATAACGGGATCACATCATTAGAAGAATGATGTGATGGACAAGACCCATCCGTTAGCTTAGCATAATGATCGTTCAGTTTATTGCTATTGCTTTCTTCATGTCAAATACATATTCCTTCGACTATAAGATTATGCAACTCCCGAATACCGGAGGAATACCTTATGTGCTATCAAACATCACAACATAACTGGGTGATCATAAAGATGCTCTACAGGTATTTTCGAAGGTGTTTGTTGAGTTGGCATAGATCAAGATTATGATTTGTCACTCCGAGTATCGGAGAGGTATCTCTGGGCCCTCTCGGTAATACACATCATAAGCTTGCAAGCAAATGACTAAGGAGTTAGTTACGAGGTAATGTATTACGGAACGAGTAAAGAGACTTTCCGATAACAAGATTGAACTAGGTATAGAGATACCGACGATCGAATCTCGGGCAAGTAACATACCGACAGACAAAGGGAATTACGTATGTTGTCATAACGGTTCGACCGATAAAGATCTTCGTAGAATATGTAGGAACCAATATGGGCATCCAGGTTCCGATATTGGTTATTGACCGGAGAGGTGTCTCAGTCATGTCTACATAGTTCTCGAACCCGTAGGGTCCGCACGCTTAACGTTCGTTGACGATATAGTGTTATATGAGTTATATGATTTGGTGACCGAATGTTGTTCAGAGTCCCGGATGAGATCACGGACGATAGTATTCAGACACCGGAAGAGTTTTGGAGTGCACCGGGTAGTCATCATGGCACCGGAAGGGGTTCCGGACACCCCCGGGAAGTGTATGGACCTAATGGGCCAAAGGAGGGGACAGACCAGCCCACTAGGGGGCTGGTGCGCCCCTCTCCTTGGCTGGCCGGCCCTAGGGGAACGAAAGACGAGGGATGGCCCCTCCTGCCTTTCCCTCCTCGTGAGAGAAAGGAAAGGGGGGGGGGGGGGGGGCGCCACCTCTCCCTGCCTTCCTCCCGCACTCAAATAAGGCAGGGGGCGCGGCTTGGGGAAGTCCCCAAGTAGGATTCGACCCTACTTGGGGCGCCCCTTGGCCTCTCCCCTCTCCCCCCACCTATATATATGTGGGAGGAGAGCGCCACACATAACCACGACAATCTCTTAGCCGTGTGCGGCGCCCCCCTCCACCGTTTACACCCTCGGTCATATTTTCGTAGTGCTTAGGTGAAGCTCTGCGAAGATAGCATCACCATCACCGTCACCACGCCGTCGTGCTGCCGGAACACATCCACTACCTCGCCGTCTTGTTGGACCAAGAAGGTGTGGACGTCACCGAGCTAAACGTGTGCTGAAAGCGGAGGTGTCGTACGTTTGGTACTCGATCGATTGGATCGCGAAGAAGTTCGACTACATCAACCACGTTGTCAAACGCTTCCGCTTACGGTCTACGAGGGTACGTAGATACACTCTCCCCCTCGTTGCTATGCATCTCCATGGATAGATCTTGCGTGTGCGTAGAATTTTTTTTGTTTTTCATGCAACGTTTCCCTACAGTGGCATCATGAGCCAGGTCTATGCGTAGATGATATGCACGAGTAGAACACAAAGAGTTGTGGGCGGTGATAGTCATACTGCTTACCACCAACGTCTTATTATGATTCGGTGGTATTGTGGGATGAAACGGCCCGGACCAACCTTACATGTCCACGTACATGAGACCGGTTCCACCGACTGAAATGCAACTTGTTTTACAGAAAGGTGGCTGGCGGGTGTCTGTTTCTCCTACTTTAGTTGAATCGAATTTGACTATGGCCGGTCCTTAAAGAAGGTTAAAACAACAAACTTGATATATCTCCGTTGTGGTTTTTGCCGTAGGTAAGAACGGTTCTTGCTAGAAACCCGTAGCAGCCACGTAAAACTTGCAACAACAAAGTAGAGGATGTCTAAGTTGTTTTTGCAGGGCATGATGTGATGTGATATGGTCAAGATGTGATGTGATATACGTTGTTGCATGAGATGATCATGTTTTATAATATCGACAACCGGCAGGAGCCTTTGGGTTATCTCTTGATTATTGTATGAAATGCAAACGCCATGTAATTGCTTTAATTTATCGCTATGCGTTAGCAATAGTTGTAGAAGCAATAGTTGGCGAGACGACCCCGGCGCAACGATGGAGATCAAGGTGTCGAGCCGGTGACGATGGAGATCATGACGATGCTTTGGAGATGAAGATCAAAAGCACAAGATGATGATGGCCATATCATGTCACATAGTTTGATTGCATGTGATGTTTATCTTTTATGCATCTTATTTTGCTTAGAACGGCGGTAGCATTATAAGATGATCCCTTCGCTAAATTTGAAGATAAAAGTGTTCTCCCCGAGTATGCACCTTTGCTAAAGTTCGCCGTTTCGAAGCACCTCATGATGATCGGGTGTGATAGACTCTACGTTCACATACAACGGGAGTAAGCCAGATTTACACACGCGGAATACTTGGGTTAAACTTGACGAGCCTAGCATGTACAGACATGGTCTCGGAACACTGGAGACCGAAAGGTCGAACATGAGTCATATAGTAGATATGATCAACATGAAGATGTTCACCATTGAAGACTACTCCATCTCACGTGATGATCGGACATGGTTTAGTTGATTTGGATCATGTATCACTTAGATAACTTGAGGGATGCTAATTTAAGTGGAAGTTCATTAGTAATTTGATTAATTGAACTTAATTTATCATGAACTTAGTCCTGATAGTATTTGCATATCTATGTTGTAGATCAATGGCCAGTGCTACCGTTCCCCTGAATTTTAATGCGTTCCTAGAGAAAGCTAAGTTGAAAGATGATGGTAGCAACTACACGGACTGGGTCCATAACTTGAGGATTATCCTCATTGCTACACAGAAGAATTATGTCTTTGATGCACCGCTAGGTGACAGACCTGCTGCAGGAGCTGATGCAGACGTTATGAACATCTGGCAGGCTCGATCTGATGACTACTCTATAGTTCAGTGTGCCATGCTTTACGGCTTAGAACCGGGACTTCAAAGACATTTTGAACATCATGGAGCATATGAGATGTTCCAAGAGTTGAAGTTAATATTTCAAGCAAATGCCCGGGTTGAGAGATATGAAGCCTCCAACAAGTTCTATAGCTGCAAGATAGAGGAGAACAGTTCTGTCAGTGAACACATACTCAAAATGTCTGGGTATCATAACCACTTGACTCAGCTGGGAGTTGATCTTCCAGTTGATTGTGTTATTGACAGAGTTCTTCAATCACTGCCACCAAGCTACAAAGGCTTCATGATGAACTATAATATGCAAGGGATGACGAAAACGATTCCTGAGCTCTTCGCAATGCTTAAGACCGCGGAGGTAGAAATCAAGAAGGAGCATCAAGTGTTGATGGTTAACAATACCACTGGTTTCAAGAAAAAAGGCAAGGGAAAGAAAGGGAACTTCAAAAAGAATGGCAAGCAAGTTGCTGCTCCCGGGAAGAAACCCAAAGCTGGACCTAAGCCCTAAACTGAGTGCTTCTACTGCAAAGGGAGTGGTCACTGGAAGCAGAACTGCCCCAAGTATTTGGCGGATAAGAAGGATGGCAAAGTGAACAAAGGTATATTTTATATACATGTTATTGATGTTTTCCTTACTAATGCTCGTAGTAGCGCCTGGGTATTTGATACCGGTTCGGTTGCTCATATTTGTAACTCAAAACAGGAGCTGCGGAATAAGCGAAGATTGGCTAAGGATGAGGTGACGATGCGCGTCGGGAATGGTTCCAAGGTCGATGTGATCGCCGTCGGCACGCTACCTCTGCATCTACCTTCGGAATTAGTTTTAGACCTCAATAATTGTTATTTGGTGCCAGCGTTGAGCGTGAACATTATATTTGGATCTTGTTTATTATGAGACGGTTATTCATTTAAGTCAGAGAATAATGGTTGTTCTATTTATATGAATAATATCTTTTATGGTCGTGCACCCTTGATGAATGGTCTGTTCTTGTTGAATCTCGATCGTAGTGATACACATATTCATAATATTGATGCCAAAAGATGCAAAGTTGATAATGATAGTGAAACATACTTGTGGCACTGCCGTTTAGGTCATATTGGTGTAAAGCGCATGAAGAAACTCCATGCAGATGGACTTTTGGAATCACTTGATTATGAATCATTTGATACTTGCGAACCATGCCTCATGGGCAAGATGACTAAAACTCCGTTCTCGGGAACAATTGAGCGAGCTAATGACTTATTGGAAATAATACATACTGATGTATGCGGTCCGATGAGTGTCGAAGCACGCAGTGTGTATCGTTATTTTCTGACCTTTACAAATGATTTGAGTAGATATGGATATGTCTACTTAATGAAACACAAGTTTGAAACATTTAAAAAGTTCAAAGAATTTCAGAGTGAAGTAGAGAATCATCGTAACAAGAAAATTAAGTTTCTTCGATCTGATCGTGGAGGTGAATATTTGAGTTACGAGTTTGGCCTTCATTTAAAACAATGTGGAATTGTTTCACAACTCACGCCACCTGGAACACCACAGCGTAATGGTGTGTCCGAACGTCGTAACCGTACTTTATTGGATATTGTGCGTTCTATGATGTATCTTACCGATTTACCACTATTGTTTTGGGGTTATGCATTAGAGACAGCAACATTCATGTTAAATAGGGCACCGTCTAAATCCGTTGAGATGACACTGTATGAACTATGGTTTGGCAAGAAACCTAAGCTGTCGTTTCTTAAAGTTTGGAGATGCGACGCTTATGTCAAAAGGCTTCAGCCTGATAAGCTCGAACCTAAATCAGAGAAGTGCATCTTCATAGGATACCCTAAGGAAACTATTGGGTACACCTTCTACCACAGATCCGAAGGCAAGATCTTTGTTGCTAAGAATGGGTCCTTTCTAGAGAAAGAGTTTCTCTCGAAAGAAGTGAGTGGGAGGAAAGTAGAACTTGATGAGGTAATTGTACCTTCTCTCGAATTGGAAAGTAGCACATCACAGAAAATTGTTCCCATGATGCCTACACCAACAAGAGAGGAAGCTAATGATGATGATCATGAAACTTCAGATCAAGTTACTACTGAACTTCGTAGGTCAACCAGAGCACGATCCGCACCAGAGTGGTACGGTAATCCTGTTCTGGAAGTCATGTTACTAGACCAAGACGAACCTACGAACTATTAAGAAGCTATGATGAGCCCACATTCCGACAAATGGCTTAAGGCCATGAAATCTGAGATAGGATCCATGTATGAGAACAAAGTATGGACTTTGGTGGATTTGCCCAATGATCGACAAGCCATAGAGAATAAATGGATCTTCAAGAAGAAGACTGACGCTGATGGTAATGTTACTGTCTACAAAGCTTGACTTGTCGCAAAAGGTTTTCGACAAGTTCAAGGGGTTGACTACAATGAGACCTTCTCACTTGTAGCGATGCTTAAGTCTGTCCGAATCATGTTAGCAATTGCCACATTTTATGATTATGAAATCTGGCAACTGGATGTCAAAACTGCATTCCTTAATGGAATTCTTAAAGAAGAGTTGTATATGATGCAACCAGAAGGTTTTGTCGATCCTAAAGGTGCTAACAAAGTGTGCAAGCTCCAGCGATCCATTTATGGACTGGTGCAAGCATCTCGGAGTTGGAATATACGCTTTGATGAGGTGATCAAAGAATATGGTTTTATACAGACTTACGGTGAAGCCTGTATTTACAAGAAAGTGAGTGGGAGCTCTGTAGCATTTCTAATATTATATGTGGATGACATATTATTGATTGGAAATGATATAGAATTTTTGGATAGCATAAAAGGATACTTGAATAAGAATTTTTCAATAAAGACCTCGGTGAAGCTGCTTATATATTGGGCATCAAGATCTATAGGGATAGATCGAGACACTTAATAGGACTTTCACAAAGCACATTCCTTGACAAAGTTTTGAAGAAGTTCAAAATGGATCAGTCAAAGAAAGGGTTCTTGCCTGTGTTACAAGGTGTGAAATTGAGTCAGACCCAAAGCCCGACCACTGTAGAAGATCGAGAGAGAATGAAAGTCATTCCCTATGCCTCAGCCATAGGTTCTATCATGTATGCTATGCTGTGTACCAGACCTGATGTGTGCCTTGCCATAAGTTTGGCAGGGAGGTACCAAAGTAATCCAGGAGTGGATCACTGAACAGCGGTCAAGAACATCCTGAAGTACCTAAAAAGGACCAAGGATATGTTTCTCGTTTATGGAGGTGACAAAGAGCTCATCGTAAATGGTTATGTCGATGCTAGCTTTGACACTGATCCGGATGACTCTATGTCACAAACTGGATACGTATTTATATTGAATGGTGGAGCTGTCAGTTGGTGCAGTTCCAAGCAAACTGTCGTGGCGGGATCTACGTGTGAAGCGGAGTACATAGATGCTTCAGAAGTAGCAAATGAAGGAGTCTGGATGAAGGAGTTCATATCCGATCTGGGTGTAATACCCAGTGCATCGGGTCCAATGAAAATCTTTTGTGACAACACTGGAGCAATTGCCTTGGCGAAGGAATCCAGGTTTCACAAGAGAACCAAACACATCAAGAGACGCTTCAACTCCATTCGTGAACAGGTCAAGGACGGAGACATAGAAGTTTGCAAAATACATACGGATCTGAATGTAGCAGACCCATTGAAGCCTCTTCCATGAGCAAAACATGATCAACACCAAGACTCCATGGGTGTTAGATTCATTACAATGTAATCTAGATTATTGACTCTAGTGCAAGTGGGAGACTGAAGGAAATATGCCCTAGAGGCAATAATAAAGTTGTTATTTTATATTTCCTTATTCATGATAAAGGTTTATTATTCATGCTATAATTGTATTGATCGGAAACTTAAATGCATGTGTGAATACATAAACAAATACCGTGTCCCTAGTAAGCCTCTACTAGACTAGCTCGTTGATCAAAGATGGTTAAGGTTTCCTAACCATAGACATGTGTTGTCATTTGATAACGGGATAACATCATTAGGAGAATGATGTGATGGACAAGACCCATCCGTTAGCTTAGCATAATGATCGTTCAGTTTATTGCTATTGCTTTCTTCATGTCAAATACATAATCCTTCGACTATGAGATTATGCAACTCTCGAATACCGGAGTAATACCTTGTGTGCTATCAAACATCACAACGTAACTGGGAGATCATAAAGATGCTCTACAGGTATTTCCGAAGGTGTTTGTTGAGTTGGCATAGATCGAGATTAGGATTTGTCACTGCGAGTATCGAAGAGGTATCTTTGGGCCCTCTCGGTAATACACATCATAAGAAGCCTTGCAAGCAAATGACTAATGAGTTAGTTACGAGATGATGTATTACGGAACGAGTAAAGAGACTTGTCGGTAACGAGATTGAACTAGGTATGAAGATACCGACGATCGAATCTCAGGCAAGTAACATACCGATGGACAAAGGGAATTACGTATGTTGTCATAATGGTTCGACCGATAAAGATCTTCGTGGAATATGTAGGAAGCAATATGGGCATCCAGGTCCCGCTATTGGTTATTGACCAGAGAAGCGTCTCGGTCATGTCTACATTATTCTCGAACCCGTAGGGTCTGCACGCTTAACGTTCTTTGACGATATAGTATTATATGAGTTATGTATGTTGGTGGCTGAATGTTGTTCGGAGTCCCGGATGAGATCATGGACATGACGAGGAGCTCCGAAATAGTCCGGAGGTAAAGATTGATATATGGGATACTAGTGTTTAGTCTCTGGAAAGGTTCCGGAATTCACCGGAAGGGGTTTCGGATGTTTCCCGAAATGTTCGGATACGAGAACACTTTATTTGGGCCAAGGGGTAAACCCACGAGGCTTTTGGTAAGTGCAAAAGTTAGTTTTGCGGAGGCCAGGGGCCAGACGCCAAGGACCCTGGCGTCTGGGTCCAGACGCCGGGAACCCTGGCGTCTGGTCCTGGAGTCCGAGAAGGACTGTTGCCTTTCGGGTAAAACCCACTTTGAGGAGGCTTTGACTCCAAGTTTTGACCCCAGGCCTCAACATATAAATAGAGGGGCAAGGCTAGCACCAACACACATCAAGAATCACCAAGCCCTGTGCCGGCAACCTCGTCCCCTGTAGTTTATCCTCCGTCATAGTTTCCGTTGTGCTTGGCGAAGCCCTGCGGAGATTGTTCTTCACCAACACCGTCACCACGCCGTCGTGCTGCCGGAACTCATCTACTACTTCGCCCGTCTTGCTGGATCAAGAAGGCGAGGACGTCATCGAGCTGAACGTGTGCTGAACGCGGAGGTGCCGTACATTCGGTACTTGATCGGGATGGATCGTGAAGGTGTACGACTACATCAACTGCGTTGATAAACACTTCTGCTTTGCGATCTTCAAGGGTATGAAGATGCTCTCCCCTCTCGTAGCTATGCATCTCCATGGATAGATCTTGCGTGTGCGTAAATTTTTTTTGTTTTCCATGCAATGTTTCCCAACATTGCGGATGCCACGGGGCCAGACACTAAGGTGCCTGGCGCCTGGGGCCAGACGCCAAGGACCCTGGCGTCTGGTCCTGGAGTCCGAGAAGGACTCTTGCCTTGCGGGCAAAGCCGACGTTGAGGAGGCTTTTTCTCCAAGTTTCGACCCCAGGGCTCAACATATAAATAGAGGGGCAGGGCTAGCACCCGGAGGATATCAAGAATCACCAAGCCGTGTGCCGGCAACCCCGTCCCCTCTAGTTTATCCTCCATCATAGTTTCTGCAGTGCTTGGCGAAGCCCTGCGGAGATTGTTCTTGACCACCACCGTCACCACGCTGTCGTGCTGCCAGAACTCATCTACTACTTTGCCCGTCTTGCTGGATCAAGAAGGCGAGGACGTCATCGAGCTGAATGTGTGCTGAACGTGGAGGAGCCATACGTTCGGTACTTGATCGGGACGGATCTTGAAGGTGTACGACTACATCAACCGCGTTGATAAACGCTTCCGCTTTGCGATCTTCAAGGGTATGAAGATGCTCTCCCCTCTCATAGCAATGCATCTCCCTGGATAGATCTTGCGTGTGCGTAGAATTTTTTTTGTTTTCCATGCAATGTTCCCCAACAGTGGCATCATGAGCCAGGTTTATGCATAGATGATATGCACGAGTAGAACACAAAGGAGTTGTTGGCGATGATGTTCATACTGCTTACCACCAACGTCTTATTTTGATTCGGCGGCATTGTGGGATGAAGCTGCCCGGACCAACCTTACATGTCCACGTACATGAGACCGGTTCCACCGACTGACATGCATCTAGTTTTGCATAAAGGTGGCTGGCGGGTGTCTGTTTCTCCTACTTTAGTTGAATCGAATTTGACTACGACCGGTCCTTGAAGAAGGTTAAAACAGCAAACTTGATAATCACCATTGTGGTTTTGCGTAGGTAAGAACGGTTCTTGGTAGAAGCCCGTAGCAGCCACGTAAAACTTGCAACAACAAAGTAGAGGATGTCTAAGTTGTTTTTGCAGGGCATGCTGTGATATCATATGGTCAAGACGTGATGTGATATAAATTGTTGTATGAGATGATCATGTTTTGTAATATCGACAACTGGCAGGAGCCTTAGGGTTGTCTCTTAGTTATTGTATGAAATGCAAACGCGATGTAATTGCTTTACTTTATCGCTATGCGTTAGCAATAGTTGTAGAAGCAATAGTTGGCGAGACGACCCCGACGCAACGATGGAGATCAAGGCATCGCGCCGGTGACGATGGTGATCATGACGTTGCTTTGGAGATGGACATCAAAAGCACAAGATGATGATGGCCATATCATGTCACATATTTTGATCGCATGTGATGTTTATCCTTTATGCATCTTATTTTGCTTAGAATGACATAAGATGATCCCTTTACTTAAATTCAAGATAAAGGTGTTCTCCCCGAGTATGCATCGTTGCTAAAGTTCATCGTTTCAAAGCACCTCATGATGATCGGGTGTGATAGACTCTACGTTCACATACAATGGGTGTAAGCCATATTTACAAACGTAAAATACTTGGGTTAAACTTGACGAGCCTAGCATGTACAGATATGGTCTCGGAACACTGCAGACCGAAAGGTCGAACATGAATCATATAGTAAGATATGATCAACATGAAGATGTTCACCATTGAAAACTACTCCATCTCACATGATGATCGGACATGGTTTAGTTGATTTGGATCATGTATCACTTAGACAACTTGAGGGATGTTGATTTAAGTGGGAGTTCATTAGTAATTTGATTAATTAAACTTAATTTATCATGAACTTAGTCCTGATAATCTTTGCAAATCTATGTTGTAGATAAATGGCCCGTGCTACTGTTCCGTTGAATTTTAATGCGTTCCTAGAGAAAGCTAAGTTGAAAGATGATGGTAGCAATTACACGGACTGGGTCCGTAACTTGAGGTTTATCCTCATTGCTGCACAGAAGAATTATGTCCTTGATGCACCGCTAGGTGACAGACCTGCTGCAGGAGCTATGCAGGCAAGCTCGATCTGATGACTACTCGATAGTTCAGTGTGCCATGCTTTACGGCTTGGAACCGGGACTACAAAAGTGTTTTGAATGCCACAGAGCATATGAGATGTTCCAAGAGCTAAAATTGATATTTCAAGCTAATGCCCGGGTTGAGAGATATGAAGTCTCCAACAAGTTCTTTAGCTGCAAGATGGAGGAGAATAGTTCTGTCAGTGAACACATACTCAAAATGTCTGGGTATCATAACCACTTGACTCAGCTGGGAATTGAGCTCCTAGATGAGTGTGTTATTGATAGAGTTCTTCAATCACTGCCACCAAGCTACAAAGGCTTCGTGAAGAACTATAATATGCAAGGGATGACGAAAACGATTCCCGAGCTCTTTGCGATGCTGAAATTGGCGGAGGTAGAAATCAAGAAAGAGCATCAAGTGTTGATGGTTAACAAGACCACCGGTTTCAAGAAAAAGGGCAAGGGAAAGAAAGGGAACTTCAAGAAGAACGGCAGGCAAGTTGCCGCTTCCGTGAAGAAGCCCAAAGCTGGACCCAAGTCTGAGACTGAGTGCTTCTACTGCAATGGTAGTGGTCATTGGAAGCGGAATTGCCCCAAATATTTGGCGGATAAGAAGGATGGCAAAGTGAACAAAGGTATATTTGATATACATGTTATTGATGTGTTCCTTGCTAATGCTCGTAGTGGCACCTGGGTATTTGATACTCGTTCGGTTGCTCATATTTGTAACTCGAAACAGGAGCTACGGATTAAAAGAAGATTGGCTAAGGACGAGGTGACGATGCATGTTGGAAATGGTTCCAAGGTTGATGTGATCGCCGTCGGCACGCTACCTCTACATCTACCTTCGGGATTAGTTTTAGACCTCAATAATTGTTATTTGGTGCCAGCATTGAGCATGAACATTATATCTGGATCTTGTTTATTGCGAGACGGTTATTCAATTAAATCAGAGAATAATGGTTGTTCTATTTATATGAGTAACATCTTTTATGGTCATGCACCCTTAGTGAATGGTCTATTCTTGTTGAATCTCGATTGTAGTGATACACATATTCATAATATTGATGCCAAAAGATGCAAACTTAATAATGGTAGTGCAACATACTTGTGGCACTGCCGTTTAGGTCATATTGGTATAAAGCGCATGAAAAACTCCATGCAGATGGACTTTTGGAATCACTTGATTATGAATTATTTAATACTTGCGAACCATGCCTCATGGGCAAGATGACTAAAACTCCGTTCTCCGGAACAATGGAGCGAGCTAATGACTTATTGGAAATAATACATACTGATGTATGCGATCCGATGAGTATTGAAGCACGCGGCGGGTATCGTTATTTTCTAACCTTCATAGATGATTTGAGTAGGTATGGGTATATTTGCTTGATGAAACATAAGTCTGAAACATTTGAAAAGTTCAAAGAATTTCATAATGAAGTGGAGAATCATCGTAACAAGAAAATAAAGTTTCTACGATCAGAACGCGGAGGCGAATATTTGAGTTATGAGTTTGGCCTTCATTTAAAACAATGTGGAATAGTTTCACAACTCACGCCACCTGGAACACCACAGCGTAATTGTGTGTCCGAATGTCGTAACCGTACTTTATTAGATATGGTGCGTTCTATGATGTCTCTTATCGATTTGCCACTATCATTTTGGGGTTATGCATTAGAGATAGCCGCATTCACATTAAATAGGGCACCGTCTAAATCCATCAAGACGACACCGTATGAACTATGGTTTGGCAAGAAACCTAAGCTGTCGTCGATACGTCCATTTTGCATCATGCTTTTATATCAATATTTATTGCATTATGGGCTGTTATTACACATTATATCACAATACTTATGCCTTTTCTCTCTTATTTTACAAGGTTTACATGAAGAGGGAGAATGTCGGCAGTTGGAATTCTGAGCTGGAAAAGGAGCAAATATTAGAGACCTATCCTGCACAACTCCAAAAGTCCTGAAACTTCACGGAGAGTAATTTTGAAATTAATAAAAAATATTGGGCGAAGAAAGCACCAGAGGGGGGCCACCTGCCATCCACAAGGGTGGAGGGCGCGCCCTACCCCCCTAGGCGCGCCCTCCAGTCTTTTGGGCCCCCTGGCAGGCCCCCGACGCCCATCTTCTGCTATATGGTGTCTTTTGCCCTGGAAAAAATAAGAAGGAAGTTTTCGGGATGAAGCGCCGCCGTCTCGAGGCGGAACTTGGGCAGAACCAATCTAGGGCTCCGACGGAGCTGTTCTGCCGGGAAAACTTCCCTCCGGGAGGGGGAAATCGAAGCCATCGTCATCACCAACGATCCTCTCATCGAGAGGGGGTCAATCTCCATCAACATCTTCACCAGCACCATCTCCTCTCAAACCCTAGTTCATCTCTTGTATCCTATCTTTGTCTCAGAACCTCAGATTGGTACCTGTGGGTTGCTAGTAGTGTTGATTACTCCTTGTAGTTGATGCTAGTTGGTTTATTCGGTGGAAGATCATATGTTCAGATCCTTAATGATAATTAATACTCCTCTGATTATGAACATGAATATGCTTTGTGAGTAGTTACATTTGTTCCTGAGGACATGGGAGAAGTCTTGTTATAAGTAATCATGTGAATTTGGTATTCGTTTGATATTTTGATGAGATGTATGTTGTCTTTCCTCTAGTGGTGTTATGTGAACATCGACTACATGACACTTCACCAAGATTTGGGCCTAGGGGAAGGCATTGGGAAGTAATAATTAGATGATGGGTTGCTAGAGTGACAGAAGCTTAAACCCTAGTGTCGGGGCCGGATTTCGGGGACACAAAATATCCCGGAAATTAACCCCTCGTGTCATCACCAGCCCAGGATTACTGTTACTGGTGGACACATCCTTGTTACAGATTACCAAGCTATTACAAGAATTGGATACAGGACCATAAAGGTCTAATGATACAACAGTGACTCCGGTGGTGGATGACGGAAATGACTCGTGGTTCTCCAACGTTGATGGGGCTCCATTCCCACAGGAACAGCTGACCCGGATAATTCCTATCCGCGTGGCTGCTATCCTAGGCTCCGCACGGACGTTGCTGAGGTAGTCCTTGTAGAACTCCTGACCTGGCCAAGTAAATAGCCAGGGACAAGCCTGTGAGTACGTTTGAATGTACTCGCAAACATCATGAACAAAAGATATACCGAAAGCAGCAGATAAATTATATGATCATGATGAACCAAATTATATGCGTATGCTCATGCTGGACTATTATGCAAGCTGACATGATTTTAAGTCATGGCATGATAACATATTGGCATGTGCAAATAATTGAGTATATGAAAATGTTAGTGATAAACAAGGAAAGTTAAAGGAAAAATAAAATAAAATAAATGCCGGTCGGATGTCAAGTGACACCACGGTAGGTCTTGAAGAGAAATGCCAATCGGGTGTCCACATGAGTAGTGGCGGGACCGCCTGTAAACTCGAGGGATGCCATGAAGAGGTCTTGAAAAGAAATGCCAGTCGGGTGTCAAGTGACGCCACGGTCGGACTAGAAGAGAAATGCCAATAGGGTATCCACAAGAGTAGTGGCGTGAGAAACTGCCTGTGAACTCGAGGGACGCCACAAAAGGTCTTGAAAATAAAATTGAGTGCCCGGGGTAGTCTAGCCAGCCCTTGAGACACTCAGGAAAATAAAAAATAAGAGAAACGGGTTAGTCCACAATAAAATGCATAACCACAGTAATATTCACAACAATAATATTCAAAAATAACCATGACAGTGTTAGAGATGATGACAACATCCTGCAAAATAGTTCATGCTCAAGTTAATTATTTTCCTTCGGAGACCGACTCTAAGACCGACACTTGACCAACCCACACTGTAGCCCATAACCGCGGACACAGCTATTCGAATAGGTTTAAACTCTGCAGAGGGTGTACTCTTTACCCACAAGTAAAGGATTTCTTTAGTCAGTACCGTGACACTGACTAATTCCCATTACGGTCTTTGGGTTGAAAACACACCTGACCAGCACACACCAGATTAACTTTCCGGATGCCAGGAATCACCCAAAGCATCGTTCAAGAAAAACTCTAAGACGGAGAGACCAACGTCCTGCATGGGATCACTATTAATATGCGCGGATTCCAAGGGGACACTCCCTCTCGGCTACAGCCGGTAACACCCATGCCCCCTGACCCGATGACAGGATTTAGTCCATGGCCATTGGAAACCCTCATCGTGGCCCTCTGTACGGTGTGTGCATGGAAAGGGGTTAACAACTTACTGAACCATACCCTACCTGTGGCAGGAACCTGTGGCAGCACGAAACAAGTATGGGGGTTACCGGAACAAGACTCGATCTACGATCGACTCAGGAGGTTTAAGTTTTCCTGCAGAGGTTAACACAATATATCTCCTCGGTAGCACCCAACAGGGTCACCACCTAGCATGTCCCAACATGCCATCACTGATCATTCTCGTCACCACGAGATTTTCAGTCACACGGTCACTTTTCTCGTAACTGATTCTTTCCTGCAGATTAGTCCGGATCGCATAGACATAGGTGACATGTGAAAGTAACCATCCTTATTCATGCTTCATGAAGATGCAATATCATCAAGGAATCATGCATGCATAACTAGCTATATTCAAAATTTATTCGAATTCAACATACTCATGATTTAATCATTCTTGCAAATAATTCAACCATGCAATCACCATATCAAGTGTTCAAGATGCTTGCCTTGAGCATGCAGAAATATTGGGTGCACTCCAAAAGTTTGAAATATTAACTCCCCTCCATTTCCTATTTTCAAAAAATATATTTAAATTACCACATAAAACAAAAATAGTGCCAAAAATTGTTTCAAATATTTTTGAAATAAACATTTAAATAAACTAGATAAAAATTAAGGAATTTCAGAAAAAGAATCAAATTATTTGGAGTTCATATGATTTACTTATGGAGTTTCTAAGTTGAAATAATTAAAGGAATTGACTATTTAAAATATCCAGTAGGAATAGTGTGTAGGAAAAATGTTCACCTAGGCTGGAATAATAGAGTATGATTTTAGGAGTAATTAGAAATTTGAAACTCTCGATTTGGAGTTGAAAAGGTGGTTGTGTAACTAATGGAATATTACTGAAAAAAAGAAAAGGAACAGAGCTGCGTCATGAGCGCTGTTTAACCGAGCGGTGCCGCTGGGCCAGGCCCAGTCGTCTGGCCGCGCGGGAGGCCGCTGGCGTCGAAGGCGTCTTTCAGGGAGTACGCCTTCCGAAGAGGGAAATGTACTTCTGTGACTGCGCCTCCACTTAAACTGATCGGTCCCAGCCGTTAGTGGGTCATACCCCTTTGATGTGTGGCTGACGTGTGGGGTCCACGCGGCTTCTCTCTCCTCCCCTGTCTCCTTCTTCTTCCTTTCGACAGGCAACAGAGGCGCGCCGGTGCTGCTCGCAGCCGTTGGTGGAGGGCTCGGCGGCCTCGAGTGACGGCGGGGATGGATCTGTCACTTCATCCCGCGCCCGTAGGTGGTCTGGGAGGCGCTGGGGGCGGCCGGAATAAAGCGCGGAGATGGGAGACAGTATGCGGCTGCCTCGGCCGGAAATGAGGAGGACGGCCCCGTCCGATCCAATGGGGTGCTCCTGGTGATTCCCAGGGAGGGGTGGATGAGGGTGAGTGGTTCAGAGTAGCAGGGAGAGCGCGTGGTGAAGCTTTATAGCATGCGGAGGTTGGTTCTCGCGGTGGCTGGTCCAATCGAGACGCGCCACGGCGATGGACGGCCATTAAAGGCACAGTTGAGGACGGTGGCGTGGTCGGTGCAGTGCAACGGCTTTCGGGGGAGGCCACCGTCCAGAGGACGTGCTAGCAACTCGTGGGTACGGCGCGTGTCTTGGCAGAGACTTGGCGGAGACGGCGGCGATGGCGGGTGGCCATTGATGGCGGCAGAGTGGGTAGCTGCGGTCGGCGGAGGGGCAGTGGTCAGCAGTTACTCCCCAGGTGAGCTGGCTGGCTTCGGGTGGTGCCAGGTGCACCGGGGCGGTGCCGTGCCCGAGAAGGTTTCGGTGGCGGCGGCGCTGGTTGGTGCTAGGCGGCGATAGTAGCCAGGGAGGGTGTCGGCGAGGGAGGGTATCGGCGAGGCTCAGGACGATCGAGGGGAGGAGCTGGGGAGCTACATGAGCGTGGGTGCCAGCGGCTGCAGTCCGGACGCTCTGCTTGCGCGCTAGACACGCACAAAAGTTGCTCGACGAAATGCTAATGGCCTCTAGAGTGACCCAAATGAGCTGCAAATTAGCAGGGTTATACTTGGGAGATTGACAAGGATGTTGGACATACTTTCCTGGCCAGTAGAGCAAGTTCCAAATGCAATTTAGAAAGGGGCCAAATTTTTGTCATGACTGCAAGGTGTTTGATGAAATGCCATGGCTAACTAGGAGGCTTTTATAAACCTGAAAATTGGCATATAGATGTCTCTTTGGATGGTAGATATGATGGTGGAGTTGTTTTGGCAGAAAGAGATACTTGCTAATGGAAGTTTATCTGAAATTCATTTCTGGACAGGAACTTCAGGGGAATATTTGGTGAACTAAAAAGATTCAAATGGGGCTAAAATTTTGGACTTAAGTGTTTGGTTGGAAGAACAGTAGGTGGGAAAAATTTCAGAATTTTTGGAGCAAGTAATATTGGGGTTGCAGTTATAACTCAGAAATGGGACAGAAATGAAAAGAGATTGTTTCACCCAACATTTTCAAAACACCAGGTTGGGTTTTTGTATAAAAGTGATCTGTAGGCATCACATGACCCCTCAAAAATTTTGTGGTATTTTAAAAATTATTTAAAATAGTTGTAGTGTAACAGAGGCATTTAAAATATAGAAATAGGTATTAAAAGAATTGTTTTGGGGAAATTTTTATTTTGAAAATAATTCTTACTGTTATTAAACTATAATTGAAATTTTTTAAGAGAACTACCCAAGCCACAACATTATTTCCAAAAATTTCTATATGGAGGGAAGAATTTTGAAATCAGAAAACAGAAAAGGTTCTGAAATTAATAAAAGACCTAGCAAAAATCAAAATTTTATTTCTGGCCAAATTTTTATTTAGTAAAAACATGATTAAATTTTTGGGGTGTTACACCTAGTTTATGCGTTGCTTCGTAAGGGGCTGATTTGGACCCATATGTTTCACGCTATGGTTAGATTTATCTTAATTCTTCTTTCGTAGTTGCGGATGCTTGCGAGAGGGGTTAATCATAAGTGGGAGGCTTGTCCAAGGAAGGGCAGCACCGGTCCACCCACATATCAAATTATCAAAGTAACAAACGCGAATCATATGAGCATGATGAAAACTAGCTTGACAGTAATTCCCATGTGTCCTCGGGAGCGCTTTGCTTTATATAAGAGTTCATCCAGGCTTGTCCTTTGCTACAAAAAGGATTGGGCCACCTTGCTGCACCTTGTTTACTCTTGTTACTTGTTACCCGTTACGAATTATCTTATCACACAACTATCTGTTACCGATAATTTCAGTGCTTGCAGAAAATACCTTGCTGAAAACCGCTTGTAATTTCCTTCTGCTCCTCGTTGGGTTCGACACTCTTACTTATCGAAAGGACTACGATAGATTCCCTATACTTGTGGGTCATCAGTCGTTTCTTAAAGTTTGGGGATGCGATGCTTATGTCAAAAGGCTTCAGCTTGATAAGCTCGATCCCAAAGCGGAGAAGTGCGTCTTCATAGGATACCCGAAAGAAACTATTGGGTATACCTTCTACCACAGATCCGAAGGCAAGATCTTTGTTGCTAAGAATGGGTCCTTTCTAGAGAAGGAGTTTCTCTCAAAATAAGTGAGTGGGAGGAAAGTAGAACTTGATGAGGTAGTTGTACCTGCTCTCTAATTGGAAAGTAGTACATCAGAGAAAACCGTTCCCGTGATGCCTACACCAACCAGAGAGGAAGCAAATGATGATGATCATGAAACTTCAGATCAAGTTACTACTGGACCTCGTAGGTCGACCAGAGCACATTCCTCACCAGAGTGGTATGGCAATCCTGTCCTGGAAGTCATGTTGTTAGACAACGGCGGACCTACGAACTATGAAGAAGCTATGATGAACCCAGATTCTGACAAATGGCTTGAAACCATGAAATCTGAGATAGGATCCATGTATGAGAACAAAGTGTTGACTTTGGTGGATTTGCCCGATGATCGACAAGCCATTGAGAATAAATGGATCTTTAAGAAGAAGACAAACGCTGATGGTAATATCACTGTCTACAAAGCTTGACTTATTGCAAAAGGCTTTCGACAAGTTCAAGGGGTTGACTACGACGAGTCTTTCTCACCCATAGCGATGCTTAAGTCTGTCTGAATCATGTTTGTAATTGCCGCATTTTATGATTATGAAATCTGGCAAATGCATGTCAAAACTGCATTCCTTAACGGGTTTCTTAAGGAAGAGTTGTATATGATGCAACCGGAAGGTTTTGTCGATCCTAAAGGTGCTAACAAAGTGTGCAAGCTCCAGCGATCCATCTATGGACTGGTGCAAGCATCTCTGAGTTAAAATAAACGCTTTGATGAGGTGATCAAGGCATTTGGTTTTATATAGACTTATGGTGAAGTATGTACTTACAAGAAAGTGAGTGGGAGCTCTGTAGCATTTCTAATATTATATGTGGATGACATATTGCTGATTGGAAATGATATAGAATTTCTAGATAGCATAAAAGGATACTTGAATAAGAATTTTTCAATGAAAGACCTTGGTGAAGCTGCGTATATATTAGGCATCAAGGTCTATAGGGATAGATCGAGACGCTTAGTAGGACTTTCACAAAGCACATACCTTGATAAGATTTTGAAGAAGTTCAAAATGGATCAGTCTAAGAAGGGGTTCTTGCCTGTTTTGCAAGGTGTGAAATTGAGTAAGACTCAAAGCCCGACCACGGCAGAAGATAGAGAGAGAATGAAAGTCATTCCCTATGCCTCAGCATAGGTTCTATAATGTATGCCATGCTGTGTACCAGACCTGATGTGTGCCTTGCCATAAGTATGGCAGGGAGGTACCAAAGTAATCCAGGAGTGGATCACTGGACAGCGGTCAAGAATATTTGGAAGTACCTGAAAAGGACCAAGTTTATGTTTCTCGTTTATGGAGGTGATGAAGAGCTCGTCGTAAAGGGTCACGTCGATGCTAGCTTCAACACAGATCCAGATGACTCTAAGTCGCAAACCGGATACGTGTTTATATTAAATGGTGGAGCTGTCAGTTGGTGCAGTTCTAAGCAGAGTGTCATGGCGGGATCTACGTGTGAAGCAGAATACATAGTTGCTTCGGAAGCAACACAGTAAGGAGTCTGGATGAAGGAGTTCATGTCCAATCTAGGGGTAATACCTAGTGCATCGGGTCCAATGACAATCTTTTGTGACAACACTGGAGCAATTGCCTTAGCAAAGGAAGCCAGGTTTCACAAGAGAACAAAACACATCAAGCGATGCTTCAACTCCATTCGCGAATATGTCAAGGATCGAGACATAGAAATTTGTAAAGTGCATACGGATTTGAATGTAGCAGACCCGTTGACTAAGCCTCTTCCACGAGCAAAACATGATCAGCACCAAGACTCCATGGGTGTTAGATTCATTACAATGTAATCTAGATTACTGAATCTAGTGCAAGTGGGAGACTGATGGAAATATGCCCTAGAGGCAATAATAAAGTTCTTATTATCATATTTACTTATTCATGATAAAGATTTATTATTCATGCTAGAATTGTATTGGCCGGACTTAAATACATGTGTGAATACATAAACAAATACCGTGTCCCTAGTGAGCCTCTACTAGACTAGCTCGTTGATCAAAAGATAGTTAAGGTTTCCTAACCATAGACATGAGTTGTCATTTGATAACGGGGTCACACCATTAGGAGAATGATGTGATGGACAAGACCCATTCGTTAGCATTGCATATGATCGTTCAGTTTATTGCTACTGCTTTCTTAATGTCAAATACATGTTTCTTCGACCATGAGATCATGCAACTCCCGGACTCCGGAGGAATGCCTTGTGTGTCATCAAATGTCACAACGTAAATGGGTGATCATAAAGGTGCTCTACAGGTATCTTCGAAGGTGTCTGTTGAGTTGGCATGGATCGAGACTGGGATTTGTCACTCCGTATGACGGAGAGGTATCTCTGGGCCCTCTCGGTAACGCAGCATCACAAGAAGCTTGCAAGCAAAGTGACTAAGGAGTTAGTTATGGGATGATGCATTACGGAACGAGTAAAGAGACTTGCCGGTAACGAGACTGAACTAGGTATGGAGATATCGACGATAGAATCTCGGGCAAGTAACATACCGACAGACAAAGGGAACTACGTATGTTGTCATAAAGGTTCGACCAATAAAGATCTTCGTGGAATATGTAGCAACCAATATGGGCATCCAGGTCCCGATATTGGTTATTGACCGGAGAAGCGTCTCGGTCATGTCTACATCATTCTCGAACCCATAGGGTCCGCACGCTTAACGTTCGTTGACGATATAGTAATATATGAGTTATGTATGTTGGTGGCCGAATGTTGTTCGGAGTCCCGGATGAGATCACGAACATGACGAGGAGCTCCGGAATAGTCCGGAGGTAAAGAATAATATATGGGATAATAGTGTTTAGTCTCTGGAAGGGTTTCGGAATTCACCGGAAGGGGTTTCGGATGTTTCCCGAAATGTTCGGGTACGAGAACACTTTATATGGGCCAAGGGATAAAGCCCACGAGGCTTTAGGAAAGCGCAAAAGGAAGTTTTGCAGATGCCAGGGGGCCAGACGCCAGGGTGCCTGGCGTCTGGGGCCAGACGCCAAGGACCCTGGCATCTGGTCCTAGAGTCCGAGAAGGACTCTTGCCTTATGGGCAAAACCTACTTTGAGGAGGCTGTTTCTCCAAGTTTCGACCCCAGGGCTCAACATATAAATAGAGGGGCAGGGCTAGCACCCGGAGGAGATCAAGAATCACCAAGCCGTGTGCCGGCAACCTCATCCCCTCTAGTTTATCCTCCGTCATAGTTTCTGAAGTGCTTGGCGAAGCCCTGCGAAGATTGTTCTTCACCACCACCGTCACCGCGCCGTCGTGCTGCCGGAACTCATCTACTACTTCGCCCGTCTTGCTGGATCAAGAAGGCGAGGACGTCACCGAGCTGAACGTATGCTGAATACGGAGGTGCCGTACGTTCGGTACTTGATCGGGACGGATCGTGAAGGTGTATGACTACATCAACCGCGTTGATAAACGCTTCCGCTTTGCGATCTTCAAGGGTATGAAGATGTTCTCCCCTCTCATAGCTATGCATCTCCATGGATAGATCTTGCGTGTGCGTAGAATGTTTTTTGTTTTTCATGCAACGTTCCCCAACAATCGTATGAATGTGTTCTAGTCTAAAAACCATGCCTCTACAGATTAAACCCCTCAGCTTATATAGGCACCGGGGGTATCTAGGGTTACAAGTATGTCGGCTACAACTAGGGAAAACATGCCGATCATTTGAATACACCTTGAAGTGTACGCCAAATCTTCGGAGGATTCCATCTTTAGTACACCGAGGGCCACGACCTGCGTGGCCCATTCTTCAGTTGTCTGTGGGTCCTCGGCTCGGCCCATGAATGTCGGACCGATGTGGTGCACACCCCTAATCCAGGACACCGT
Organism: Thinopyrum elongatum; assembly: GCA_011799875.1. Classification (NCBI taxonomy): domain Eukaryota; kingdom Viridiplantae; phylum Streptophyta; class Magnoliopsida; order Poales; family Poaceae; genus Thinopyrum; species Thinopyrum elongatum. The sequence goes on along the minus strand of CM022297.1, from coordinate 522,631,062 downwards.
CAGTAGCCCATGGACTAGTCTTCAAGCCGAGGACATCGGCTCCTTCCTCGGAATTGCTTCGTCTTTCTAGTCTTTGGCTTCGTAGATGAGTTCCATCTTCCACGCCGGCTTCTAGATCCGAGGATATATTCGGATCCGAGGTTGTTTTATGCTCCACCATTGGTTTTTTCTCCAATTATGACCATGCATAAATTTGCGCTATGATTTATTCCAGACAATGAGGGACGTCTTTTAACAATGCTATTTTCAGCACAACTAATTTTTACTGGGTCCGAAGACTCCCTTAGCTTAGCCGTGAAGGCTGCCACGTGGGTTGAGCCCTGACAACTTTCGGCCAAAAACTGAACCGCCACCAGTTACCGCAGAGCTGAATAGTCCCATCAATAGTCATTACTAGGCATATCGTGGCCCAAGTCCGCTTCTATTGGCATGTCCCATCAATAAAGGGATCGTGCTCCAGATTTCCAGGGATATCATTAACAAAATCACTTAATCCTTGTGCGCATATATTTTATGGCGCATTGGGAACTGGCGATTTTTACCGCGCGGTGTGGTGACCTTTAGTCTTTTATATCATGAGATTTACTCTCTCTTATTTTCCTTTTGCAGGGCGCAGCACAACCTACACGATGAAGATTCATCCGAGGAGGGCCTTCCGAGGTCTTCACTGGACCGGAGCTCCTCGAGGACCGCCACTGAGCTTCCACTATTAGGAGAAAGCCTACTAGTAGCGCTTGAAATACCTATAGCAGTAGCGCTGGGTCCAGCGTTACTGCTAACGCGCTACAGCTAAGTTGTAGCAGTAGCGCTGTAGAAAGGCAAGCGCTGTTGCTAATCCAGTGCTGCTGCTAGATGCCTTCCAGCGCTGCTGCTAGTATTCCTGCTTTCACAGATTTATACCCCCTCTACGTATTTGTGATGTATTTGTACAGGCTCTATACAGTAGTTTCATCAGATCATAATAAACATACACTATCCTCATCATATCATACACATACAGTAGTCTCGTCATACCATCATCATCATCATCATCATCATTCAACACAAATATCATCACATCTCGAAAATAGCGATACACAAGTCATGTCATGTCTCGAATAAATGCAACTGCATGGTCATGGCACACACACAAGTTTCATCATCTCTATCTAAATCATGATGTAGAAAAGAAGAGCGATCAGCATGAGCAAGAGCGCGACTATGTAGTACTTCTTGAGGCACCGGCGGTTTCGCTCCTGCTCTTGCCAGAGCGTCCACCTCAAGTAACTACTTTTTGATTCGCCTCTGCTGTCGAACCCTCTATGGCTAGCACCCGGGTACTTGTCCACCTGGTCCTGAGCGTCTAGCCAGTGGTCGTACAGTCCCGGAACCCTCCCAACGAACACGGCGTAGCAGTCCTTCGCCATCTCTGATCTATGTACCTGCATCATCAGTTGATGAATTGAACGATAATATGCAACATAATGTACTTAAGAAAACAAAGAGGCATAATTAGCAAAATACAAGCAACCTATAGTAAACATAAATAACGAAGTTTCTCATACCCAAACTAATTAACTAGAGTGATCTATGCTAGTTCAGGACCACGGTTTAATTACATCACATAGTTTCGCCGTGCATAAATTCAAAGTTTTGCCATAGAAAGACAGTAGTGACACATTGTCATCGACAATCAGTCCTCCATGTCGACGGTCCAATCTTCATAGTCAGGGAGGAAGCACCGAGCTTCTTGAAAGGCTTCAGGTCCAGACGCTGAGCGAGTAGCAGTGCTTGGACATCATCCCGCGTAATTGGCCCATGGTAGAACATCCCTGTTGGTTCGAGGACCTACTTTATGATCACTTGGGCAAGTTCACACTGTACGTGATAAAACTCAGCTCGGATTCGATGATCCGGTGTCTTTCCTATGCTTGTGGCCCAGTTGACAATCTCGGCATCGTTGGTAGTAGCTGACATGCGAAGGCGTTGATTATCCCTTCTGTACTCGCTCAGGTGATGCATAAGGTAGAATCCATCAACCTTACTAGTGTACGGTTGCTAGATGCAGCAGAAGTCGGTCTTATGGCTGAAAGCCAGCCCGTTCTTCCTGTGCTTTTTCACCTTGATATATCCACCAGACAGGCTGAAGGTGAACAGGGCACTATTGAGAACACTCTTTATGTGCGTGTAATCCTTTTTCTTGATGTTCTTCGATGAGTCCAAGTACATAGCATGGGAGTATTCTGGGTACAGAACGATGAGTACGACCCCCCCCCCCCCCCCCCCCCCCCCGCTGCGCAAATTAAGTACACCTCAAATTAGCCTCCATGCTTGCAAAGAAACGATTAAAACTTATGAAAGGATATGCGCGGATGACTTACGTGGGATGATAAGGCAGGAGAATCGCTTCCTTGTCCTTATTAGCGATCATGAAGTCGCCGATATACTTTCTCGCATAGTCACGGTGCTCTTTGCAGACTGCCAAGAAGCTCTCGTGCATATAGTATGGGTCCGCGTCGCAGATATATTTTATGTTCTCGATCCTGATGAAGTAGTTGAGATACAGCGCATACATGCGGATGAACTGGAAATCCGGCTTGGTCATGTGGAACATGTCGTAGATGTAGTCAAATCGCAGGATGAACTTATCCGCGGGCCATCTCTCGAAGTACAACTTCCCACCCGGCACCTGAGCTGCGTAAAGCGGGTATCCTGGTTTTTCCGAGATGAGAAAGCTTTTCTCTCTGGCCAGCACATCGTCATGGAGTCTCCTTAAATCATTGTTTAGTATGTGCTCTAGCGCTTTCGCAGGTAGGATCGGGTCGCCGGCGACATGGAAACGCTTCGCACCTTCGACAGGTATTCTGTCTACCACCCGGGGCTTCAGAGGCGGTTGGCTGCTTGAAGCAGCTCTGGCGCCTTTAGGGCCTTTCCTGTTCGGTCTCCTCCTTTGCTTCTTGGCGGGTGGCGGTAGTGAGCCCACCATACCTTCCCTAACCACCACCCCCAGTGTCGTCGGGCTAATCAGTGGACGGCCCTCAGGTTGTTGCTGGGTAGAGGTGGCATCTGGAAGCGTCTCCTGCGAGGATCGCTTGAAGAGAGACTTTTTCCATTCTGCCTTAGGATGTTCTGGCTCCGGCAAATCAGGCAGCATCAAGTCATCATCTCCACGCTCATAGCCTGAGTCTTCGTCGTCCTGAGCCATCAATCCTCCATCATCATAGGCGGTATTGAAATACTTGTTTGGGTCATCATCATCCTCCTCCATGTCATCATCAGCATTTGCTTCTTCGACAACGGGGGCGACGTCATCTGGCACTAATGGAGGCTCTCCCTCGCGTTGTCTGCTATCACCCGCCACGACAGGTGCAGGTAATTCGGTAGGTGGGGTGGTGTTCATACCTTCTTGAGAAGCTGTCATTGGTGTGATACTGGGCGCCTCGACACGAAGAAGAGTCTTCGGCCAAGGCAAGAACCAACTCTTGCATGCGCCAATCCACTTAGGGGTCTCCTCGTCATCGACTGGTACCGGAGGAGGCAAATCCTCGAAGCCTGCTAAGACACTGGCCACGTTAACCTTGAAGACGCCATCGGGCATCTCTCGGTTGTGGAACATGCGGTCCTTCGGCTTCACGATCGTTGCCTTTCCCACGGCCACCTTCTGGCCCTTGATGTCGTAGAGTAGGGTGCACGGGGTATCGTCGGCCTACGAAGAAGACATGTCTGCGACGTCAAACATCCGAAAGGCAACTGAAATGGAGGACTATAGACATGCTGGTGAAAAGGGTATGACGCATAATTACCGTGAGGGCGTCGAGCTCAGCCATAGATGAAGGCCCGCCGAGCATACCAGAGACGGAGGTCGGGCTGCTATGAACAGGAGCGGGACCTTTTGCGGTTGCTTGAGCAGGTGCTGGTGCTGTGATGTTCGCCGACTTGCTCCCAACGTAGCTGGGAAGGGGAAAGTCCTCTGGCCCTTTATTTGGATTGCTCTTCGACCAATCGATAATTGCCGGAATCAAGCTGGCCACCGCGTCACTGACCGCTACATTGACTACCCCGAGCAACTCTTCTTTGGTCTCAGCTTTGGTCTTATTGACCGCAATCGCGACCTTCTCGTCGATGGTCTGCTGAGTGACCAACCGTCTCTTCCTTCTTCCCTCTGGCTCCTCGCGGTAGCACATCTTCCACGAGGCACCATCTCCGACGCCGTGCACATGTCCATAGGACGGCGGTTTGTCCTCCGAGACCTTTTTCAGTATGTTCAGGGTCCGGTTGAATGGGGTGTCCCACTTGGGCCTCGCCGATGACTGTGATGACTCGTCACTTTCGGCTGCCTTTTGGTTCTGCTCTTTCTGCAAAAGGAACGTGGATGGTTTACTAATGTGACAAAACTTGTAGTCGAATCGATTGGAAGCTAATATGATAATGTGGTAATATAACAATTACCAGAAGTCTCATGAACTCCCTCGTGTTTGGGTCCGTGTAAAAGATCTTTTTGACGCCGTCCCACTTGTACCGGGCCCTGATCCAGTCACGCTCCAGCGGGTCGGTGAACTCCGCCAAGGGGTCTGGGATTCCGTGACTTTCACGTTCGGCGTCCTCCTTGGCCCATACGTGCCTCTTCCCCTCGTAACCACGGCTTCCGAGGCGGTGGGGAGGCATGTTCCTGGCCTGGAACGCCTTCATTTTCTCCGACCTTGCCTTGACTTGTTCTTTAGCGCAAGTCTCCTTGAATTTTTCTAAGTCCTCTTCCATTATTGACGGATTATCAGCATGAATCTTGGACCACGGTTCATTCTTCACAATCGCTTTTTTCACCCGAACTTTCCAAGCAGACAAGTCATTGGTGAACGTCACCATCGCCTTGTCATTTATCTTTGTCATGGCATCGTCGTCCCACGGATCTTTGCTTTCATCCCGGCCGGGGAACAGGAACCTATTGTGCAACTTCTTTAGGAGCATGTTCTTCATATATGGTATCTTCTTCAACTTCTCGTCGTTGATGTTGGCGGTTTCCCTGAGGATACATCCTAGTTGATTACCCCAGCACGAGCACGCTTCCTCCGGTGCCGTTGGCTCTAATTTCTTGGGGTGCATCTCCGTGACCACAATTTGTCCGATGCCGAGCTCGTTTGGTCTTCGTGACCTCTTCTACTTCGGTGCTTTACCGGCTACGATAGCATCATTGCCGGTCTCGGGGGTGGTGTCGGTGCCGGTGCCAGTGCCAGTGTCGGGGTTGGTGCCACTGCCGCCACCATGCAACCCCATCTAGTGTTCGTCCAAGTAATCGAAATAATGATTTGCTGCCTCGATGGGGTCTTCTTCGAGGCGAGCAGAACCCCCGGCTTCGGCGTGGCTAGACATGTTTCCTATTCAACAATTGTAAATAAAAGATATAATGAAGAGAAAAAAGGGGCCTATATTTGGTCGGAATGTTGATTCATTCCCCTTCCGGCAAATTCCGGGCACTCCATATGTCCTAGTTTCTAGCACAAGTCATGCCGAAAATCACGGAAATTTTCGGCATGACCTTTGCTAAAAAGTGGACATATGGAGCTCCTGAAATCTGCCGGAACGGAAATGAATCAAGATTCCGGCAAAACATAGGCCACTCGGATATTCTTCGACATTCAACCAACATTGCAAAATCATATAACATCAATGACATATATCATTTGCAAAATATATCATTCAAGCAAGTACATAGAGTGAAATGACATCACTAAACATTGCAAAATAGTGGTCTTTTCAAAAACCAAAAACCTTTGCAAAATGACCTCACTAAACATTTGCTATTATATATACCAACAAAAATTCCTAAATGCTCTCTCTCTCTCTCTGCTACTGCCCTAACCAACTAAATTGCCCTATAAACTAATTTGCTACTATTTTTTTCCTAAATGATCTCTCTCTCTCTCTCTCTGCAACTGCCCTAAACTAATTTGCTACTGCCCTACTACAGGGCATATCATGCTCCTAAAACATCATCTAGGGTTTTATATCATGCTCCTAAAAACTTGCTAATATTTTTTAGTGCAATTTGCTACTGTTTTTTAGTTTAGTGCATTTTTGCAGCTAGGCAATTTACTACTGTTTTTTATTTATAGTTAAAAAAGTCCACTGTTTTATTTATAGCTAAAAAAGTCCACTGATTTTGCAATTTTAGGGAGCTACTGTTTTTGATAAATTGCCTAGCTACAAATAATTTGCTCCTGTTTTTTATAGCTATTTTTTTTTGCTAATTTAGCTAAATTTGCTAAATTTGGTACTGCCCTAAAATACACATGATGATTTTGACTATCTAGAATCCTATGAACTTGAATCAATGGTTCGTTATGTCTATTTCCATAACAATCTTTAGTTAACAGTAGCTAGGGTTCATCTGTCCTAATTTTGCTAACAGTAGCTAGGGTTCATCATAGAGAGAGAGAGAGGAGGGCAAGGGAGAGGGCGGCGGCGTCGAGGTCGAGGGCGGACCCGCGCGGCGACGGTGACGTCGATGGAGGGCTCGGGCGACGGCCGGCTTCGAGGTCGACGGCAGGCAGGGGCGACGGCCGGCGCAGCGACAGAGTGGGGGGAGAGGTTGGAGGAGAGGGGAGGAATGACTTGGTGAAATTTTGAGCCCGCGCGAGGGGAGGGGGGGATAACTCAAAATAGCAGTAGCGCTGGACTGGGAACCAGCGCTACTGCTAACTTAGCTATAGCGCTGGATCCTAAACCAGCGCTACTGCAGTAGCGCTGGTTCAGGATCCAATGCTATAGCTAAGTTAGCTATAGCGCTTGTTCCCAAACCAGCGCTACCGCTATTTTCCTTTTCTAGTTTTTAGTTTTCTTTTCTTTTTATTAATTTTCTTTTCTAGTTTTTAGTTTTCTTTTCTTTTTATTATTTTCCTTTTCTTTTCTGTTTACTTTTTTTCTTTTGTATTGCTTTCTCCCTTTTGTTTTTGTTTTTTCTTTCTCCCGACGACGGTGTCTCCCTCCCACACTGCGCGAATATCACCGGAATCATGCATACACTGACCGATAACGGTTACTTAAGTGTGTACACAAAATAGATACATATATATATAAATGATGGTTTCTCAGCTGCGTCGACGACGTTTCACATTAAGCTTCTTCCCTTTCTTGTTCGTTGCCGAATAATTGAGCCCCTCCTTGTGACTTTTCCGGAACCATGGAGTACGATCTTTCTTAGGTAATGTAGTATTGATTCTTCTTTTCACGTATGCTTCATCGTCATCGTCATCTTCCCTCATCAGGTTGCCGTATTGGCCGTAGTCTTCCTCGTTGGCGACTCCATCCATTCCGACGATGCTCCTTTTGCCTCTTCTCACCACAACAAGGCTGGGATTGGTCGGGCCGGTTATGAAGAAGCATTGTGTCACGTGCTTAGCGTGTACCCGTGGCTCATTTTTGGCGATGACGTTAACGTTCACGGTAGTGCTCTTCGCATCAGGTATAGACATGGTAGTGAAATACTTGTTTTCTCTGACGACGTCCTTAGCCCATCTGACACGGAACATCGTCGCATCGTGCATTCCAGCATAGTCAAGCTCCCAGATCTCTTCGACCCTTCCGTAGAATCTTTCAGTTATGCTGTTGGCTTTGGTCACGCATTCAATTGTCACCCCGGAGTTCTGGTAATCACTGTCCATGTCTTTGGCCTTCGTGTAGAACGTGTACCCATTGATATCGTATGACTGATAGGTTGCGAGTTTGGGCGCGGGGCCATGTGCTAAGGAGTGTATGAGCAATCCGTCCGAACTGCCCTCTTCCGGGGGATTTTCAAGAACTTGCTCTTTGAACCAACGCAAGAAAGTGGCGTTGTGCTCTACAGTAACTTCGTCGTCCGTCTTGAGCATCCCCTTATCACGGTACTTCTTTGCGATGGTTTCTTTGTGCCGTGCCACATAATCATCTACCACATCTAGGTGTTGTAGCACTACTAAGTTAGCCATGTCAAAGTCGTTCCGTCGATCCGAGTAGTCCACGTGCAATTCCCTCCGACCGTTGTTGTGACCTTCTCCTCCGAGCCTCCCATCGTGCTTCTTGACGGGCAAACCAACAACAGGGTCTCCGACGCCTATATAATTCTCGCAAAAGGATATGCACTCATGCGTCAGATACCCCTGGACGATGCTCCCATCGGGACGGGACATGTTACGAACGAATCCTTTGATGACCCCATTCATCCTCTCGAACGGTATCATGCTGTGAAGGAATGTCGGCCCGAGGTCGATGATGTCGTCCACGATGACACACAGATGCACCATGACGTCAAAGAACGCGGGCGGGAAGTACATCTCAAGCTCACATAGTATGACAACGATCTCTTCCAGTAGCCTTCGGAGCTGCTTCACACTTATGTACTTTTGAGAGATAACGTCGAAGAAGTTGCAGAGACCAGTAAGCGTGTCACGGACGTGCTTGTCCATTATCCCTCTAATGGCAACCGGGAGTATCTGCGTCATCATCACGTGACAGTCATGAGACTTCATCCCGTTGAACCTTTTCTTCTTGATGTCTAGAAATCTTCTTATCTTCCCACAGTAACCGGAACTGACTTTGATTCCCATAAGGCACTTGATGAATTGATCGATCTCCTTCGCACTTAAGGTGAAGCAAGAAGGGGGACAATAACTCTCCTCCTTCTTGTTGACTTTTCTGCCCCTTTCCCCCTCCTCCGTCTCCGTCTCCGTCTCCTCCGTCGACTTTTTATGGTGGAGATCTTTCCTGATCTTCAAATCTTCCAAGTCTTTCCTTGCCTTCGGCCCATCCTTGGTCTTCTCCGGCATGTTCATCAGTGTGCCAAGCAAGCTCTCGAGGACATTCTTCGTGATATGCATTTGATCAAGGCAATGAGGCGTGTCGTGATTGGGCCAGTACTCCAAGTCCCAGAAAACAGAACTCGTTTTCCATACCTTCAGCAGCGGCTCCGACGCCTTTTTCATCTTTCTCGGCGCGGGGCACTGTTCCCAGTTTTTCAACAGCTCGTTGATTTCGGCGCCGCTCCTCTTACATGGAGGTCCTCGAAGCTCAGCCAACCCATTGAATAGATCTCCACGCTTTCTCCACTGGTCATCCTTCTCGAGCCATCTACGATGCCCCATGTACACAATTTTCCCGAACCCACCATCTTTCGTTGACGTAAGCTACTGAGATGTTGTATCATCCATGCACCTCGTGCATCCGCAGTATCCATGGCACACCTGGCCTGAGGTGTACCCGTAACCGAGATAGTCGTTCACCGTCGTCATCAGCGCGGCTCTCATATGGAAATACTCTCCTTTGCTGGCGTCCCATGTCCATGCCGGTGTTTTCCATAACGTGTCTAGCTCCTCTTTCAGAAGCCCCATATACAGGTTAGTATTATTTCCCGGTTGTTTCGGCCCTTGAATCAGCATGCTCATGTGTATGTACTTTGTCTTCATGCACTTCCATGGGGGGAGGTTGTACATCCATACAAAGACGGGCCATGTGCTGTGGTTGGTGTTCTGGTTTCCAAACGGATTCATGCCATCGGTACTCGCACCAAGCATGATGTTCCTTGGATCTTCTGCAGCAAATCCATATACGGCGTTGAATGCTCTCCACTAGCTACCATCTACGAGGTGTCTTAGCTTTGGATCATCTCCATCGTCGGGCTTCTTCCTCTCCGCGTGCCAGCGCATGCGCTTTGCTTCATTAGGATCTATGATATACCACTGCAGACGGGGAGTGATCGGAAAGTACCATACAACTTTCTGAGGAGCTTTCTTTCCTGCCTTCTTGTATCGAGAAGCATTGCACACTGGACAGCTGGTTTTTTCCGCGTGCTTCCCCCGATAAATGATGCAATCATTGATGCATGCGTGGTACCTTATGTGCGGCAAATCAAAAGGGCAAACGATTTTCTTGGCCTCCTCGACACTAGTAGGACACAGGTTCCCCGCGGGAAGAACTTTATTATGTAGATACTTCAAATGCTCATCGAGGCTTTTGTCTGTCCATTTGTTTTTGGCCTTCGTCTTTAGAAGTTCGAGCGTGAAACTCAAGCGGGTCACCTCGGGATCGCAACCGTCATACAATGGAGTCTTCGAGTCTACTTCAAGTTGCGCCAGCTTGGCCTTCTCTCTAGAAGCAGCTCCCTCGCTAGTAGTACTCTTGCGAAGGAGGTCTCGAACATGAGGGTCCTGCACGACTGCACTTAGTAGCGTCCAAGACTGCGGCATGACCGCTGCCTCTTCTCCGCCATGTCTGGACTCTTCTTCGCCATGTCCGGAATCTTCTCCGCCGCCGTCATTTCAGGACTCTTCCCCGCCGACATGTCCGGCGCCATCTTCTTCGTGTCGATCGGTCATCTCTTCGTCTAGCCCCATGTCGTTATTCCCTGCCATGTGGACGTCCTCATCATCATCATCTTCACTTATCCACCGAGTATAGCCATCCATGAAACCATTCATCAGCAGGTGCGCCTTCAAACGGCCACGATCAAAAGGGTCCAAAAGGACTCCTTCTTTGCATCTTGTACACGGACATCTAATCCTAGTCCGATTATTTGCATACATGTCCATCACCACGGATTGCATGTATCGCTCCACCTTCCATCCACTCACCTTCATGACCGACTGCACGGTATAACAAGCAAAAGGGTTATAAACAAAATGCATGCATGCATCAAAGTCATATAAAAAATTGGCATGACCTTGCCTACAAATAGGACATATTGAGTTTGCTCGAAATTCACCGAAATGGAAATAAATCGACATTTCGGCAAAACATAAGAAACTCGGGGGCATGTCACTCTCACAAATCTCTCCATATCCCAAACACACATATTCCCCATTCTTGAAATGCACAACTTTTTACTTACCTATCTCCCGAGAGATCGAGATCGAGCACGGTTAGATGAGGCCTTTCGCTACCTATAGGGATCGAAAGTGTGGATGGCTAAATAGCTAGCTAGATCTAGTTGTTGGGGAGGAGAGATGACTCTAGCTAACTAATTAATGGAGAGGGAGTTATGGTGGAGGGGGCATTAATGGGGAGAGAAGAGAGGTTGAAGGAAGAGAGATATGAGAAGGCCATTTATGGAGGAGAGTTATGGTGGAGGGGGCATTAATGGGGAGAGAAGGAGGTAGAGAAGAGGAGAAGAAGGGCAACAAGGTGGGAGGGGGGAGAGGGGAAAGGAGGGGAGAGGAGGGCAAAGGGGGGGGGGAGGAGGGGGTGAGGGGGTGAAAAGGTGGCACCAGCCGCAACTAGCAGTAGCGCTGTTTCACAGAAAGCGTTGCTGCTATGGTACTTAGTAGTAGCGCTTTCCAGGAAAAGCGCTACTATTAAATGGGGCCCATTATCAGTAGCGCTGATGTCAAATAACGCGCTACTGCTAAAATCTTAGTAGTAGCGTTGTATTCTGGACAGCGCTGCTACTACAGCTAGCGTCGGTGGCCTCGTCTGGTCCCACTTAGTAGTAGCGTTTTTTATTTTCCAGCGCTACTGCTAAAGAGTTACTAGTAGCGCTGCCCTAGAACAGCGCCACTGCTAATTAGCAATAGCGCTTGCTATTTTCCAGCGCTACTACTGATGTCCTACCTATAAGCATTTCCCTAGTAGTGTTCCCCCTACCCAAACCGGGGTAGGGGGGTCACATCTCAACCTACTCCCCCCCCCCCCCCCCCCGCACCTAATGCCTGGGGAGGAACAGACTTTCCCATGGCTGAGGTTCACTCCTCGACCGCAGATGAAAACACTGAGGACCAGGGGAGAAAGACTCGCACTCGTCAGGAAGAGTCGGTTCTCGACCTCCCGGTCTCCCCGGCTCCTGTGATTTTGGTGCCGCAGGGCCGTCAAGGGGCGTCCTCCGCTCCGTCAGTTGAGGACGAAGCAAGGAAGACACCGTTGCCCATGCTTGGCCACGGAGAGGCCGAGCTACGAGGGCACCGACGGGAGGTGGAGGCGACTTTGAGCATCCGGCCTCCATTTTGCCCAATCATCATGCCCTGCTCGGCACGGCCTTTACTCAGTTTCGGTCTGCCGAGGCCTGAATTCCGGAAGCGCTGAACCACATAGGGCAGCGACACAGAACGGGCCGCCCATTTTGGTTTTAGCAGCGTACACAAGTATTCGATTTTGGGAACCTTTTGGAAGGTTCCTGGCCTATTTTGGGAACGTTCTAGAAGGTTGTTGAACTGGTTTTCTTTTTCGTAGTTTCTTTACTGGGTTTTTAGGTTTTATTTCCTTTTCCCCTTTCCTTTTGTTTTTTATTCCTTTTCCTTCTTTTTTCCAAAAAATCGCAAATTTCAGAAAATGTTTGAGATTTAATAAATATTATTCTTAATTTCAGAAAAAGCTCATATTTTTGTAAAAATGGTGGAATTTTAAAAATTGTTAACAAATTCAAAACATGTTCAAGTTTTCAAAAATAATCCGAATGTTCAAATCATGTTCTTGTTTTTCAAAAAATTGTTTCACAAAACCTTTTTGTGTTTCCATACAAACTGATAGTATCAAAAAATGTTCAAAAATTTCAAAATGTATATTAGTGTTTTCTGAAAATTGTTTGTGTTTTTACAGAATTTTTGGCATTTTAACATACAATTTGAGATTTAAAAAATTGTTCACTTCATAAAAAATTCAGTTTTCTAAAGAAAATTGCATTTTTTCATTTTAGAAACAAATTTGCGTTTTAAAAAAAATGTCATTTCAAATTGTTTATTAATTTCAAGAAAAGTGCAAACAAATTCAAAAGGCATTTCAAAACTGACACGGTGGTAAGTTCTTAAATATTTGCGTTGCCCATCGGTCACCAATAGCCATCAGATTCCAGTGGCTAGCGGCACATCTTCAGGAGTGGGAGGTTGTGAATTCGATACCTCTTAAGTGCATCGCAAACACAACTCACATCGGTGCGTGCCAGGGGGACGGCCCAGCCACGGACCCCTCTACGTCGCGTGGCCTATTCGATGCACTTAGCGTAATATAGGGACTCCCTGCGCAGACGGCAAATAGGTGCTCTCCGTAGAATCGAATTGGAGCATGTGCAACATTTGATAGTCACATCATTGCAGCCCATTTGTAGATTTGCAGTTCATCCTTAGTCTTCAGCCCAGGCCAGCCTAGCCCATTGCGACCCACATTTCTCTAATACTAGCAAAAAAGCCCGTGCGTTCCAACGGGATAATAAAATTGTGGTCTTTAAATCAAGTTCCAAATATTAACACTACATATATATAAACGTATTTGAATATTTGTGCACCAACCGACGCGCACACAATGGATCGATGTTGGACTTGATCCTTAATGCTTGTATTTTTTTTAGTACATCCTCGATGCGTGTACAAGAAAACAAAGAAAAGGTCAGCCTCACTATGGATGAAAAACCGGAGGGTCCTATGGCGTACAAATAATTCGGGGGAACGCTTGTTTTTTCACTTTTACTGGTGACAAGGTGAGCAATTTACTTCAATTTTAGGGGCAATTTCGATGAGAAACGAAAAATTCAGAGAAACAATTAACGAAGAGTTTTTTTCACTTATGGGTGGTGGGGTGGGTAATTTACTTCAACTTTAGAGGCAATTTCAATGATAGGAGAAAAAAATCAGCGAAACAATTAATACAGTTTTTTTCACTTACGGACCAAAAAATCAGACAAACAGATCGTCCATTAATATTAGGTATAGCGAACCAACCTGTGGTCGGATGGTTAGAGGGGCAGTGGTACCCCCGGCCCACCAGGGTTCAAGTCCTGGTGCTCGCATTATTCCAGGATTTCCGACGATGCGCTTTCAGTGGGAGGAGACATTCCCGTCGACGACGAGGCGCATACGGTGACTTCGTAAATCTCAAGATGATATCCCGGCTTAGTCTCTCGAAGGTGCTCATAGGGGTAGGGTGTGCATGTGTGCGTTCATAGGGGTGAATGTATGAGCGTTTGCGTCTGTACTGTGTTAAAAAAATAGGTATAGAAAAAAGAAGGGACCTGGTATAGTGATCTCATATTTCGCGCATGGGGCGCAGGCGAACATGCCAGCGTGCACACACTCCCCTCCCGTGCGCCCCTCATGGGCCGGCCAATAAGCGGGGTTAGGCGCCCCAGTTTTTTATTCCGTATTTTTTTTTATATTTTTTCTTCTTTAAAACAATTTGTAATATCAATTTTTTTTAAATTTAAGGAAAAACTATTTGGGAAAATGTTCCAGGAATCATAACATGTTCGTGGTTTAAAAAAATGTTTGCATATTGAAAAAATGTTCATTAATTTCAAAACAATGTTTGCTAATTCATAATTTGATGAACATTTTTTGAACTTCATGAACAAAAATTGTATTCAAGAACATTGCTTTTTGAAAAATGGATGAACAAATTTTGAATTCAATGAGAATTTTTTGAAATATCATTGAACAAATTTTGAATTAGATGAACATTTAAAAAATCATGAAAAATTTCGAGTTTTATGAACATCTTTTTATTTCGATGAACATTTTTTAAATTTTATGAACAATTTTTTAATTTGATGAACAATTTTGAAATTCGATGAACATTTTTTACATTGTTGATTTTTTTATTTGATGAAAAAAATAATGTTCATGAATTTTAAAATAAAATTCACAAAAGAAGTGAAATTTTAAAGTAGAAAAGAGAGAAAAAAACATAAAAAAATAAAAGAAAAAACAGAAAAGAAACAAAAGAAGAAAAGAAAAACCTGGAAAAAAACAAGAAAAAAATTCCGGTTCAGGGAAGGTTGTAGAACCTTCTTAAAACCGGGTGAAAATGCACGTGAAAATCCCGAAAAAACTGGGACAGCCCAATGTGCAAATGAGACAACGGCCTATGCGCCAAATAGGAGACCACCCCCTCGCGACGGACAACGCACAAACGCAGACCACCCCCTCTCTTCCGCGCATACATTTCGGGCGCCCATATGTGGGGCTGGCTCCTCTGTTTTTTCTCCTTCCATTTTTTCTATTTTGTTTTCTTCATTAAAATGTCCAGGATGTTTATAAAATATCGAAGTTCAAACTCTGCATGAAGTCAAAATATTTTTGAGAGTACAAAAAATGTTAATGAATTCAAAAAATGATCATGATTTGTAAATTGCTCATGAATTAAAAAATGTTTGGCAATTTGAAAAATATGTGATTTCAAATAATGTTCATGAATGGAAATAATGTTCAAGAATTTGTAAAAATGTTAACGAATTTTAAAAATATTTGCATTTCCAAATATGTTCATTATTTCAAAAACAAATTGTGACATGCGAAAATGTTCGAGAATTCAAATGATCTTCATGCTTTAACAAATGATCGTGATTTAATAAATGTTCAAGAATTGGTAATGAAATGTCTTGATTTTAAAGATGTTCGTGTATTTGTAAAAAAAAATGTCCGCAATTTCAAAGAATGTCACAAATTGGTAAAATATGTTCGCTATTTCAAAAAATGTTCATGATTTTATAAAAAGATCATGATTTGAACAATGTTCACGAATTTGAAAGGTGTTCAGAAAATGAAAAGGAAAAGAAAAGAGAGAAGAAAAAATGAACATGAAAAAAAAAGAATGAAAATGAAAGAAACAAAGATACCGAAAAAAGAAAAAACTGGAAGAGGGAGCTTTTGCTACCAGGGCCGGCACACAATCACGTAGTGACCATCGGGGGTTGTGCGTTTGGTCGACAACCGTCGACCTACACGATAAATAGGAATCACCTAAAATAATAGACAGAAAACCACACATCGGAGCATGGCCCATTTCGACGGCCCAACACAAACATCTCGCACTGTTTCCCGTGGCTCCTACTTGCCGCCGCAGCCAATATCCCAGTCGACAGAGGGTGGAGTGAGCCGCCCTGTCCAACCGGCGTACGACTCAATTCTCATCGCGCGGCGGCGTTGTCTGCCTAAATGGTGGCAGGTATGGCCGAAATACCAGCGGAATCAGTTGGAGAGGACGAAGGGATGACGTGTGAGGTCTCTATTGTGCATGATCGCTCTCTTAGCCGTTGGCGTGCATGTTTTTCCTAAAGCTTCATGCATGGGATCTAGGTGCAGGTTGGTTGTGCCGCTGCAGTCGTACGGCCCGGTGTACCGTGGCACCGCGCAAGGGCGTGAGACTGTAGCCTAATTCTAACACATGTCAACACCAACATGCAACATATCGGTCGACCGATGACCTCCATTATGTACGAAATGATCTCAAGCTAGCTACTATTTGTTTTGACTATATTTACTATAGGGCAAGAGCCCCGGTCCTTTATTCCAGAAGTTTTTCCTTATGCCTATTTAAATCTGTTCCCACCGGAAGTCGAACCCAGGACCTTGGGTGTTACTGTTAGTAGGCTATAGGCCCATTCGCCTAGCTAGACTGTGTGCCACTAACACTAGGTACTATTTTATAGTTGATGTAGGCTAGCGATCTGACCTTTGTTTCGAAAAAGCAAACAGAAGGTAGACGATTTGTAGGATCCATGAGGAGATATGATTACCCTCGACAGTGATATTCTGTTGAGATTGTGGCGGCAGTATCAAGTTTTTGCAAACGCATTTTCCATGAAGAAAAGTAGAGGAATCATGAGCATCCATATGATTTTGGCAAAAAAAATCATCCATATGAGCCTAGCTGCCTAGCTAGGCTATGTGCATCACAATAAATTAGAGAATTTGGATCATATGAATGCCTAGTTAGACTGTGTGCCATCTTGTTTGTCCTCAAGGACAATGAACAAAGGAAACTAAACCAATCCTTCGAGCAATTTGGAAACACTAGGCCAAGATAATAGAATAAGGGCACAAAATCCCCATCTCTGTAGCCTGATTCTGACACATGTCAACACCAACAGCCAACACATGGACAAACGGATATTTTTGAGCCCTTATTCAAAGCTTAGTGTTGAGCAACCTAAACGATCCGCTAGTTTCATCACATTTCTCAACGCCAAACCTTTCCTTGTAGGTGCATCTAGTACATTATCAAATAAGGAAGTCGAACGAGCCAGGACCTCTCCTCGGTGATTATGGAGAACAAATGTCGTGGCTCCTATTCCAGGGAGGTCCTAATTGGTGCTTCACGCGCCAGCTCTCTAAGCTGGCGCTCACAGCCGCTTGCTCATGGGGCGGCCCATGTAAGGCACCGCTCGATCGCTTCACCGTCCCCCCTGGTCACTCACTCGAGCCCATTTTGACAGGGTGTGGTTGACCAGTTGACTTAAAAAACAAAAAACAAAAAAAATCATGAATTCATAAATGGTCACATATTTTGAAAAAGTTCATCGATTTTTAAAAAAGTTCATCAAATTAAAAAAAGTCCACTGAAATTTCAAAATAAGTTCATCAAAATTTGGAAAAAAAGTTCATTGAATTTTGAAAAAAAGTTCATCAAATTTTAAAAAACGTTCATTGAATTTGAAAAAAATTCACGAATTTGAAAAAAAGTTCATCGAATTTGCAAAACATTCGCACAATTTTAAAAAGAAAAGAAAGAAAGAAAGAAAAGGCCAAAACAAAAAAAAAACCCAAAGGTTATTTGAAGAAGTATAAAACAAAACCGAATAGAACAGTCCATAAACTGAATCGCGAACCGGGAAAAACCATTTGGGAAGCTTCTTCCCGAAACTGGGGCTTCGAGAACGTTTCGAAAATAAATAAAAGAAAAAGATAAGTACCTTTGCAGCAACGCGCGAGGTGGCCTAATGGTTTGTGCTATTCCCTCACAACCAAGTCGCCGCGAGTTCAAATCCTAGTGCGCGGACCTCTTTATCCTCCACAGAAAAAACTATAAATGGGCTGGCCCATAGCTGAGGCAGGTTTGTGCGCCGGTTTGCACAAACAACTGTAACCGGCGCCTTAAGCGCCATATAGGAAACACCCCTATTGTTTCTACAAAAAAAGGAAACGCCCCTATTCCATCGTCCGTAAAGCAAGCATCTACATTCATCTCGTACACATTCAGACCAGGTTTAGCCCACATTTCATCTTGTAGAAAGTCCATCTGCTTTAGAATCGAGTGATTGACACAATTAAATCTTCCGGCCAGGCCCGTGTGGTTGCCTCCGTTTAAGAAAACATCCATGCGGGTCATTGATTAATAAATCGGTCCTTCCCACGCCAGTTTCAAACACGAGAATGCTCAACATTAGGAGTTTGCGGACTTTGATCATAAGGTTACCATGCTTCGATCTTCTCCATGTGCCACGAGACGAAATGAAACAGAGTGAGGAGGAATAAATGCCTTCTTTCTCCTGTTGTAAAAATATTCATTTTTCAGGTACATAGAGTACAGAACCACATGTCCACACAGTCCCTACAAATGCTCTTCGGACAACGCTACACCTACGTAAATATTTTACGTACCTTTTTTGAAGCTTACCTTACGAAGAAGCTTACAGGGAAAGGTTTTATTTGAAAAGAAAAGTGAGGGGGCCGCACCAAGTGAAATTCAGCGGGGAGTGTATTAATTAGGGACAGAAGGTTTTGTAGCTTTTTAGTGAAAATTACGTAGGTGTAGCATTTTTATGCTCCTCCGTATATGTAAAATGTTCCATGTGTTAGGAACGAATGAACGGTTTGTGCCTCTGTTTGTCACGTGCCAAACTGCAAGCGACTCCGTGAACTTTGAGCATCTCTAGCAAATCCCTCAAAAATAGTATTTGAAAATAAAACCAATAGTTTAGGAGATTAAGACCCTTCTATCATATATCCCTTAAAAGAATGGAAAGCGCTTGTTATCCACCGATGAATACTACGAATGAGTCGACCGCCTCACTCGTTCGACACGTGTGCCTATGCCCTCCACACCATGGGCTCCTTCTTCCAGCAACGCCTTGGGGCATCTCATCCGCTCCCCCTCATCTCATCTCTCTCACATGCACGATTTGCATCGGCATCGTCGCCACAAGGAAATGCACACACTGTTAGTGGTCAGTACATGCTACTGGCCGGGTGCCCGCTCGGTAGGGATGTTGCTTTTCTCAGTCGCCGTGATGCTGTTGTGTGGCCGCTCGCCGGTGCACGTCGCTACCGCAGGAACAAAGAGGGGGATGCTTGCTGCGAGCTAGAGCCGATGCAAGCGGTCCTTGGAGGCGCTGCCCAGAGATGCTGCAAGGGAGACGTGCTGGAGGTGCTGCAACAGGGTCGCCAAACCATTGTAGATCTGTACGTCCTTACTCGTCAGCATAACCCACTATCAAACTGTTGTCTCTAACAGAGAAAAACACGGGAGCTATATCTCGCTCATTGCGAGATGGAGCTATGCATCGCCTCCGGCGAGCACGTTACTAGACCGGTCCATCACTGTAGCAGCGAGGCCATTTTTTTGTATGATTTTTTATCAGTTTTTCACTATTTGCGGCGGTTTCTTCTGTTTTCTATGGTTTTTCAAACAAAAAATGGTTTTCTTTGTATTCTTTGGCTTTTCTTTTTCTTTTTTTCCTTTTTATCAACACATGTCTATATTTTCGTACAGCTTGTACATTTTTCCTATACATCAAGAATATTCTTATACACATTTAACATTTTTCAAATACATGATTAATGTTATTTTTAGATATATTTTTTGATGTCTATTTTCTTCATACATATTGTACATCTTTGGTATACATGTAAAAAGGTACATGTTTAACATTTTTTAAATATGCAATTAACATTTTTTCAAATACATGTTTTATGAATATATTTTTGAATACGTGTTAAACATTTTTCAAATACATGTTGAAACTATTATTGAATGATACAAAACATTCTAAACGATGCGACTATTTTTCTTACATTTTACAGAACATACTTTTGAAACACGTGAGCATGTTTTGTAATGTATGACATATACTTTTTGAGTGGTATGAAATATTCTTTTTGAATTATACGAACATTTGTTTTACTCCCTCCATTTCTTTTTACTCCGTGTATAAATTTGTTTGAAGCCAAACTACGTAAAGCTTGACCAAATTTATCTTAAAAAAGATTAACTTTTACAGTAGAAATGTTATATAGTATGAAAATTAATTTCATGACGCATCTAATGATATTGACTTCATATTGTGAATGTTGATATTTTTTCTTATATAGTTGGTCAAATTTTATGAAGTTTGACTTGTGGCAAATTTTATATGCATACTAGAGAGAAACGGTGAAAGTGCACTATAACATTTAAAAAAAATGTCATGTATGTTTCACTGAAATGCGTGAAATTTTCTTAAATGACACGATAATTGATTTTTAAAAGCTATCAACATTTTTTGAAGTTTTAGTAACAAACAATTTACATGACATGAACATTTTAAAAATTGTTAAGTTTGTCAAGTTTAATAAGATATATGTATTTATAATTGTCTTCAAAAATATAAACTAAAAAAGAAAAAATAACGCACAAAAACTGTACATTTACGTTCGTGCTTATGGGCCGCCCATTTAGGGCTCCCGAGAGAATAAGCCACGCAACGGGAACGCCGAACGCACGGTCCGCTCGCGGCCAGCCAGGTATCCATCCGCTGCTGCCGGCCGCCGGCCCGCCGCCGCCAGCCGACGGAGCAGAGCAGGAGCGAGGGCCCCCCCTCCGACCGGCGTACGGCTCCGTGACCCATCGCGCGGCGGCCCTGTCGATGGAAACGGTGGCCGGCATGGGCGAAACGAGTCGGAGAGGGCGACGGGGCGATCGTGTCGTGTGAGGTCTCTGTTGATATGCAGGTCGCCTGGGTGTGCCGCCGCTGTCGTCCGGCCCGGTGCAGCGTGGGAACGCGCCCCGGCGCGATGCCGATGGTTCGCTGTAGCCTGATGTTAGACATGTCAACTCCAACAGATCGATCGATGGACGACGGATGACCAACGTTACCTACGGATCCATGTCCAGCTAGCTGCCTAGCTACCTATTTTCGGTTGATGAAGGCCGGCGATGTGTTCGATCTGGGAGGAGATGACGATCGGCGACGAGATTCCTTGAAGATCGTGGCGCCATTTTTTGAAGTTTTCGCGAGGCATGATTTTTCCACGAAGAAACAGTAAAGGAATCATCGATGTCCATATGAGCCTAGAGTCGTTTCCTACACCGAGGAAATCAGGGACAGACTTGGGGTCCAAGGGAGGGAGGAATTGATCTCCCGGCCGGCCGATGGGCCATGTACAAGAGTCACTACAATATCTAAGCTCCCTCGAAATTGAGCGCTGTGAGCGCTCCGACGCTAGGATGGTCAAGTGACCACGGTCTCTTATTTTCTTTAGAAGAATCACTTTGATTTTCTTAGAAAAATCATGGTCTTTTATTAGATAAATAGGTATTGTTTTTTTAAACACAGTACAGTCGAACTCGCTTACATACACGAGCATACACTCATCCCTATGAATGCATGCACGCACACCATATCCTTACGAGTATCTCTGAGAGACTAAGCTGGCACATCATCTTGAGATTGATGAAGTCTCCACAAACGCCTTCATAGTTGATGGAAGTTTCTCCTCCCACTGAACGCACATCGCCGAAAGGTCTGAAATAAATTCAGAAAAATGCGAGCACCAATGTCAAGCCCGAAACTTCAACTCTGGTGGCAGGGGATACCAATGTCCTCCTAACCATCCAACATTAGGTATTCTTTACTATTTGGGTCAACCGTCCAACTACGTGTGTCCAGCACTTGATGTGTTACGCGTCACTTACTCCCTGAACTAAAACCACAACATTTATTTTAGATCAGAGGGACTACTTTTTTGCGAGAGAAAAAAGGGTTACATGTCGATCATGTACATCTGGTACGAGAAAAATTAATGATGCGGCCAACTATATCCACGCCTATAAAACTGCTGTACCATCGCATAGCGGCACGGTCATCGCCAGCTTGACCCATAGTCGTCTCATCTGTGTCACATGGCTGCATGGGTGCTGTGAGTCCACCACCACACCGCATGCCCCGCCCATCTCTCCATCTTTCTCCCCTTCTCTCATGGCAGTATGGCCGAGCCATCACCGCCTCCTCTGCACCACACGGTTGCGCAGGCACCCGACCCATCACTTGCTCCTCCGCATCATATGGTTGCACGGGCGCCGCCAGTCCATCACCGCCTCCTCCGCACCACACGGTTGCACGGGCGCCTGTCCCACACCGCCTCCTCCGCACCACAAGGCTGCACGGGCTTTGCCTGTCCACCACCGCACCGCACACCCCGCCCATCGCTCCATCTTTCTTCCCTTCTTTTGTGCGGTAATTAACATCCAACGACGATGATGCTCGGGGCCTGGAGACGACTATCGTCTTCGGAACTTGGTCGCCTTCATCAACACGCCATGGCCCACAAGGTCTGCAGTACAACTCCCGATACCTTCCTCTCCCTCTATCATCCTTTTGGCAGCCTGATTCAAATTCAATCTCGATCGCTTCGGTGCTAAACAAGTAGCAGATTTTACCAGGATTTTACCTCACTGTGTAAGGTTTCAATTTGAAAGCCTCATGATTCACTGCTTAAGTACCATCTCCGTGCTTGTGGATTAACAACCTCACGCAGTTTATACATGGCATGCTTTATGCTGCCTCTATTCCACGGTGCAGTGCGTATTAGTTTTTTTTAAAGTCAAAGATGTCCATAGGCCAAGTTTCTAGAATAAACTATCAATATCTAAAGTATTAAATAAATAAACTATAACAGTACATGTGCATGTTGATTTTTTTAAACTTGGTCAAACATTGGTATGTTTGACTTTTCAAAATAAAGTATGTACTATATTTTAGAACGGAGGGAGTATTAATTAGGATATGGTTCCAAGCCTAAGGAGCACGGTCTCTAACTGAATTTAATTGGCACTAAAACAATAAGACAAGATGATAACTATGTTTTTCTATGAAGGTAATTTGGTTAATTGTCACCGGGTCGCTTATGTACACAGCTGATCAGGCCTTATTAATGCATCAGTAATGTTACATTCAAATGAAAACTGAGATCAATCACCTGTACTATTATCTCTTGATCCTCCCATTTCTGTCTCTTCCTCTTAGAGGCTGCTATAAACATGCTTCTTTCCCTTTTCCGTCATTAGTTAGTTAGTGCAAATCAGAGAATGGACGTTTGGCTCCCAGCCTCCATGGAGGCCTTTTTTTCCAAAAAACTCAAAATTCAAACTTTTTGGTCTCAAAAAAATCTGAAAAAAATTGTGCAAGTAAAAAAGGATGTTATGTTTATGTGTGTAAAATTTCAGAATGAAATACGTTGAAATGTGACCTGTACAAAAAAGACAAATTCATGGCCTGGGAGGATGAATACTATCATGTGTTAAAAAGCCCCAGATTTGTCTTTTTTGCACAGTCCTCATTTCAACGTATTTTGCCCTGAAAATTTACACACATGTGTGTTATGATTTCATGTATATCTGTAATATTTTTCAGAATTTTTTGAAATGTAAAAATATGAATTTTGATGAAATTTAAAATTTGAATTTAGAGGCCTCCATGGAGGCCGAGCTCCAAAGGCAATTTTCGGTGCAAATCATTGCTTTTATTTCAAATATGTTCTTTCTATTTTGATTCTAACTACGCATATGAATGATGAATATTGAAGAGGCTGCTATAAACATGCTTCATTCCTTTTTCCGTCGTTAGTTAGTCAGTGCAAATCATTGCTTTTATTTCAAATATGTTCTTTCTATTTTGATTCTAACTACGCATATGAATGATGAATATTGAAAACCAGAAGCCATATACTTTGGTGCAGTGCTGCAACTTCCAAGTATTTCTCACTTTCACTACCCTTGTACCATTATTGCAGACCATAATTGTTGGTGTTTTGTATTATTTGAATGTGACCATGGTAAATTACGAAATATTGATTGGTACAATCATAGAGTTGTATGATTGTTGTAGATGAATACTACAAACAGAAGCCTCAGTTGCGCATATCATAGTTTTCAATTAGTTTTGCAGATAAATATTATCATGTCCATCCAGTACTATGGTTTAACCCTGCAGGTTGGGGACATGCTTGACGCCAACCACTACTTTGGATAAGTTTTTGGCAGTGCTGCTAACATATCATTTTTGTGAAGAACAATAGTTGTAAAAAAGTGAGTAATATCCTACCAAGTAAATGATGACGTATCTTAGCATCTAGACAGATCCTGCCATGCAATAAAGGGTGTCCTTACCTCAAAATTATGGAAGCCAAAACACAGAAGGCCCATGGAAAAAACAACAACCCCCGACATACAAATTGAGA
Source organism: Thinopyrum elongatum (assembly GCA_011799875.1). Classification (NCBI taxonomy): domain Eukaryota; kingdom Viridiplantae; phylum Streptophyta; class Magnoliopsida; order Poales; family Poaceae; genus Thinopyrum; species Thinopyrum elongatum. Next base: position 522,606,922 of record CM022297.1, on the reverse strand, counting down.
AGCAAGCAATCTATTCGTGAATTAACAATTAAACAAATAAACGGTAGAAAAGTAGAACGGCCAGCAAGGCGCGTGTATGCTTCTAGTCATCATCTATTCGTTGATTCATGCGGTGCGGGTCGTTGATTAAATCCTTGACGCGTCCACTGCATGGCAGGCCGTCACATCGGTTGCTGACTCCAGTGTCAACACCAGACTGCTCCACTCCACTTCGGGAATCTGCGACCACTTTTGATCATGAGAATTCTACCGTCAAAAAATAAAAGGAAAAACATGAGAATTCAGAGCACCTCTACCTTTACTTTATGCACCTCTACCTTCTACGGAGTATTTCTTTACGCAGACGATTTGCCCGCTCCCAGCCGCGCCACTTGATACGTGATCTTACTCGAAAACGTTATCTCCTTCCCTAATCCTAACTAATCCCCAGGTGATTTGTCGTTCTTTTCTTCGGTGGCTGCTATGGCGGTGCCGGAGGCAGATGACGTGCGTTGGTGTTAAACTCAGAAATGTTCCGCTATTTTTTTAATTTTGTCATGTCGGTTTTTACGTGACTTGTACTTTGTTCTTTACGATATGAATAAGACACGTATTACTATGCAAAAAAAAAAAACGAATCCCCCAGATTTTCATGGTGAGGGCCGGTGTTATCCAATTAAACAAAGCCACGTCACCATGTACGTAACTTTTCGTAGAAAACTTTCGTAAGTGTAGCAAAGCTCGGTCCCCTGGCTCGGACGGGGCCCATCACGCGGCGGCGCGGCGTGCCCGAGCTAGGGCCTGTCTGCCGAGGCGGCGCCAGCCGGCCGGTATGAACGAGCGGGGTGAATCGGAGAGGGCGATCGACGAGGGGTGTCCGTCGCCCTCTGTTGTGCTCCCCTGTTACGCTACGCGCGTTTGTAACTGACGCAGCGCGCGCTTGTGCCGCCGCCGCTTTCGTACGGTGCAGTGTAAACGCCGTGCGTGGGAACGCATGTGCCCTGTCGGTCCTCCATTTAGTTCGATTGATCCTGAAACTCAACAGCAACCGATCGACCGATGCTGATCTATACCTGGCCAAATGGGCCGGCCTTAGCGTGCCGGCCCGATAGCCCGCCTGCCCGGCCCGTCATGGGCCGTGTAACACCCCCTTGTAATAAACTCTGTGACACTCTGTTAAAACTGCCAAGTCATGATCATTTGCAGTGCCAAGTCATAAGGGTTAATGATCCAATTCAAATTCACATATGAAAATCAACTCAAATTCAAAAGTGAAATATAAAGTTGTTCAAACTCTGTTGGGAAAATGTTCATTAAATGGCCAATAATCCAGGAACATTTCTAAAACCAATATCAAAATATTTGGAGTTGGACAAGTGACTCTAACAAGATGAAACAGCCCCAAAAATAGAATATTTGATATATTTAAAATCATATCAAATCCCAACAAACTTCAATTCTGTCCAAATCAATTTTTGGCAGTGCTAGATATTGCAACATATTTATGTGGCATAACTCACTGTTTTACAAAAGACATTAAGTGGCCTAATCATTTCGCAACAGAAAAGAAAAGAGAAAAGGAAAAGAAATAAAAGAAAAAGACTAAAGCTGGACTGGACCAAGTGCACAGTGCATTGGCCCAGCCCAGCTGGCCCATCCCCTTCTCTTCCCTCGCTGTGTCAACCTCCCTGTGGACGAGCGCGCGCGCGCCGGCGAGACGCCGACAGCGCGACGTCGCGGGCGCCGCGAGGGGATAAGGGAGAGGCCGTGCGTCTCCCCTGGCTCTCCTCGCCACTTTCCCCTCTCCTCTCTCTCGCTCCGCCCGTCTTCCCCTCCAGATCCAGAGAGGCCGAGCGCCAGCCTCGCCGCCGTTCGCCTCCGTCGCGGCCACCGTCATCCCCGGGGCACGCCGAGCTGTCCACCGTCTCCGCCGTGCTCGACTACGCCGCCCCGAGCCATTCGGTGGAGCCGAGGAGCCCCAGAGACGCCGAGCCGCACCGGCCCCTTCTTCTCGGACTCCGGCGAGAACCCGGCGAATCCAGCCGCTCCGCGCCTGCCCCGAGCAGGCTCTGAACGGCTACCACCGCTGTGAGCCTCTCCTTCCCTCCCTGCTTCTTCTCCTCGTCGTTCCCGAGCTGTAGACGCCGCCCCGTTCACGCCCGAGCTCACCGTCGCGCGACCTCGTCGCCGGCGTGGCCACGGTGACCAAATGGACCCGTGCGCGCCACCATCACACTCACCGCGACGAGTAGACCCCGCCTAGCCTTTTCCTTCACTTGTTTGCGCGCTGGGTCGCCGTTTCCGTCGCTCGCCCGAGCACCTCGCCGCCGATGTCGACGCCGCCGTCACGGTAGGCCTCCCCGGTCCGTTCCGACACCATAGATGGACGCGGCGTCGAGTCCTCGTTCGAACGCTGTCAACCGCGCGCGAAATGGTGCGCTAAAACGCAAATCCGACGAACTCCGGCGAGCGGCCGCCGCGAAATTGGTCGCCGGAGCGATCTCCGGCGCCGGCGCCGACGTGGCCGCCACGTGTGTTGCCCTGGGTCACTGACCCGTGGGCCCAGGGGCCCGCGTTGACCTGTTGACCAAGTCAACCATGATGACGTGGCAACTACGGCCGCTGACATATGGGCCCCGCAACTAATTAACCTAAATAAAGATTTAATTAATTAGAAACTAATTAGATTAACCTAATGTCTCACTGACATGTGGGGTCCACCCCCTAATTAATCCTGGTAATTAAACTAAATCACTGGTTAAAGAAACAGAGGCTGACATGTGGGTCCCACTGGACCCACATGTCAGGTTTGACCTGTACAGCCGCTGTTGACTTGCTGATGTCAGCACGACATCATGCTGACGTCATAATTCATTTTCTGTAAATAAAAATTAATTCCAGAAATTCAAATAATCTTTAAAAATTCATATCTTTTAAACCGTAGTTCGGATCGAAAAAGTTAAAACATGAAAGTTGCTCAGAACGACGAGCCGAGTCTGATCGTGCCGTCTGTTTCTCCATCGGAACCTCCTACGTAGAAGAACTCGTAACTCCGGATCCGAATCCGGCAGATGAATAGTGCACACACATCGGATATTAAATCCCAGAATAATTCTAAAAATAACTAAAATGACTTAGATGCATAATTAGGCAACCCTGCACTGCATCATAGCATCACACGCACCGTATTGCATTTGTTTGCATTATGTTTACCTGTTTCTTCCCCCTCTTCTCTCTCGGTAGACCCCGACGTTGACGTAGCTCCCGAGGCAGACGCCGCACAGGAGTACGACTACGTCCCCGACGATACTACTGAAGACCTTGCCCTTGCCCCCGAGCAAACAGGCAAGCACCCCCATTTTGAGCATGCCTATATCGCCTATTCTCTTCTCTCTTATGCTTGCATTAGAACTGCTACTGTTTTCCTATATCTGCTGCATAGCCTGATTATTGTACCCTGCTTTGTTACCTTACTGGTTATCCTAGACTGCTTAGTATAGGGTGGGTAGAGACACGACAGAGACCTCCACTTGATCCCGACTGCCCTGCTGGATATCAAAAGACCCGATCATCGGGATTGAAGACCAGACCCTGGCACCGCACATCACTACCCCTTAGTTGCCGACACTGCTGGGTTACCGTCGAGTGCCGAGGGTGATACCTCGTTAGCACTTCTGATGTTAACCTTGTAGGTTAGTTACTCGGTCGTGGTAAGCGAGGGTGATTCCTCCTACACCACCCCCGATAACGACATCGTCGCGCAACCTCTCAAGTGTGGACCTCGAGGGTGATTCCTCCTTCGTTCACCTTGATGATAACATCGAGCGGGAACTCCATCGAGGGTGATTCCTCATGGTTCCCTTCAGTGTCAGACACACAGTTACCTTGGATATTATGACTTGACTATGAACCACGATACTAAAGACGGGTCGGCCCTGAGGGGTACCCGCGCGAGCTTATTGCGAAGTGATGTGGAGTCGGGTTGACCTGGATGGTGCCCGCGAGATAACTACGAGGCGTGGCCGGGCATTCTTAGCCCTTGCCGCAAGTCCTCGAGACGGGGCGACGGGGTCACATCGATCGTGAGTCTCTGCTCGTTTCCGCGCGCTCCTAATCCACTACGGTTTTGGATATTTGATCCGAGGGGCCTCTGGCCCGATAGCACTAACCATCACGTGGGCATAGTATGGGCGTTCTGCGTCGTATACTTCAGCCGAAGCTTAATGGACGTCAGCGACTGAGCGGCGCGCGCTGGATTGGACTGGTTACGCAACCGCGCTTGTATTAAGGGGTTGCTAGGTCTGCTTCCGGCCGCCCACGCAACACGCAGGAGTTCCCGGGGCGATGGCCCAAGACCCCTGGGGGCATAGGTTAGTCCGGCGTGCTGACCTCTCTGTTAAGTATTTGGTCGGGTTGCAGCGTGTTGCTTAGCCGAGGCCGGGCATGACCCAGAAAAGTGTGTCCGGCCGGAGTTAAGCGAGCGTGGTGGGTAAGTTGGTGCACCCCTGCAGGGAAGAAACTTCTATCGATAGCCTGTCCTACGGTAACGGACACTCGGAGTTGTATCCCGATCGGTACAACTAGAACATGTGATGAGAATTGGATAGTACGGCTCTGGGATTGCTTTCTCGCAGGGAGTCGAGAAAGGATCTCAGGTCGAGGTTGATGATATTACTACTACTACTTTACATTATGTTCATCTGCTCTCTCCTGATGCTGCAAGACTGTCGAAGATTGTTGAAGATGCTAGTCTTCGATAGGACTAGGCTTTCCCCCTCTACTCTGGCATTTCTGCAGCCCAGTCCACATATACAGCCATTCCTTTGACAATGATGCATATGTAGTGTAGATCCTTGCTTGCTGAGTACTTCGGATGAGTACTCACGTTTGCTTTATTTTCTTTTTCCCCCATTTTCCATTTGATGCCACCAGACGACGGAGCCCCTGAGCCAGAAGCCTCAGCCGACGACCAGTACTACTACCCGCCTGGCGAGTACTACTACTACGAGGAGCCGTTCGACGACCAGGAGTAGGATCGGAGGGTCCAGGGCAGGAGACCTACGCCTTTCGATCGTAGTATTTTATTTTACCCCGCCTCTGTGAAGGCCTAATTCTCTCTATGTAATATATCTGTACCCAGATATCTAATGCTTCCGCTGACGCTTGTATGCCATCGAGCTATGTATTCGAGCCCTCGAGGCCCTGGCTTGTAATATTAAGCTTGTATGACTTTATTTTATGTTTTAGAGTTGTGTTGTGATATCTTCAAGTGAGTCCTTAGGCTTGATCGTGCGCATTTGCGTGTATGATTAGTGCACGATTAAGCCGGGGTCGTCACAGGTTGGTATCAGAGCCGACTGCCTCTAGGAGTCCCCCTTTCCAACTCTTTGGCCGAAGTTGAGTCTAGTGGTCAAAAACTGTTTTACTAACTTGGCTGTGTGGCTTACGGGCCCACGTCGCCAACTGGGTGGTATTAGGATCTTTTATTCCTCGTCTTTAATCTGGGATTCTAATCTCTCATCTATTCGGGTTTAATAAAATTTACTAACACCGACATTTAGGTTCTCGTTAATTATATCCACCTGGAGAGCTGGATTCAGTGCGATTTCCCTGACGTTGATCTGATTAGTCTGATAATCATTTTCCTTTCCATTGTTTTGTTTAACCTTTCCTTCCGAGATCGGTTATATTTCTCATTGTCTTATGACAACCCTGAACCTTTCTGTTTCAGATGGATCGACTATTTCCACCGCGGCCTACGACCCAGCTTGTGCTTCGCACTTGGGCTCGTGATGCCCCTGGATTTCCAGCTGTTCTGATCGCCCTCCTGAGTAGACTGGGTTACCGCTGGTATCCCGAGTACATGGTCTACGAGGTTTACCGCGAGTTCAACCAGGAACAGTACTATGCTGAAGTTCGGATTTATGATCAGCAGAACAACTCAGACACCGAGCTACACCTTTTTCATGGATTAGGCGTGACGATTGAGATGGCAGTACATGATGCCGCCTACTCTGCTGTCGCACGTCTCCGAGGAGAGCACAATGCTAACTTGGATGATACTGTGTTTCGGTACATTCCGTATGCACCTGTTGGAGATGCTACTGGATTTTACACAGCTATCTGTGCCCCGTACGAGTCTCGACGCTACGACCCGCAGGTTCTGATTCAGTGCACTCAGGCTCTGGATCGCACTGTTCGGGCTCTGGCCGTCGAGTTGTTCGCCACTCGAGCACGCTACTACGAGGCAATGACACAGTTGCTACCAGCTGTTCGTGCAGGGATACATCCGGAGGATATTCTTTACCCACGCAGGACCGAGATGCCGCCAGGTATTGATTGGCCTGCAGTGGGAGGTCACACGCCTGCACGTGGACCTCTTCTTACAGTTCGAGACCGGGTTCTGCATCAGAGTGCACATGGAGCACAGGATCCTGCCGCGACGAACATTCGTCGTCCGCACTTGCAGTTACCCCGTTTCCGTGGTTTTCTCCGACGCTGATGTAGCCTTTGCTATGTCACGTTGTGTACTTCCTTACCGCGTGCCGCCTAGTGTGTCTCTAGTTTTTCAATTTGCGCCGTTATGCTGCCCGATTTTAACCGACTGTGTATGGATCTGTATGTCTTAATGACTACTTTAAGCATCTATTGCACTCTTTCAATAATGTCGAGTTACCTCATGTTTATTGTTAAACACTTGCATAAGCTATCGCTGAAATACCCCTGTTGGAATAGCAGGATGGCTGACAACAACCCGCCACCGCCACCACCACCCGATTACATGGCAGCGATGATGCAACAGTTTGAACTCAACCGTCAGTTTATGACGGGGATTATGCAGCAATTCCCTCGTCCTGATGCTAATCAGCAGCAACCATCCATTACCTTACCAGAGTTCATGAGGCTCAGTCCATCGTTTTTCCGCAACACAGTCAACCCACTGGATGCAGATGACTGGCTGCGTGATATCTCTCATGAGATGGAGTCTGCTGGTGTCGCCGAAATTAACTATGTCACTTTTGCGACATATCTTCTTAAGGGTCCCGCAGCCCAATGGTGGGCCACTCACCGACAGACTCTGCCGCCTGGTACTGTCGTCACTTGGGCAGAGTTCAAGATTGCTTTCCGTGCCCGCTACATTCCTCTAGCTGTCATAGCTAGGAAGAAGGCTGAGTTCCGTAGCCTTGTCCAAGGAAACAAGACTGTGGAAGTCTATCAGCGCGAGTTTCTAGACTTATCTCGTTACGCTGAAGAGGACATTCCTACTGATGAACGCAGACAGGAGAAGTTTCGTGAAGGACTGCACCATGACATTCAGTTAGCCCTTCTTGTTCAAGAATACCCTGATTTCGCCACCTTGGTGAATAAGGCCATCATGGTTGAAACTGGACTTAAGAAGCACAAGGAAGCGTCCAGACGCACCCGTGAGTCGGGCTCATCTTCGGGCTCGTCTTCCCAGAAGCGACGCATCTGGTTTCCCCAAGGCATGTTCCGTTCAGCAGCTACTGCAAACAGGCCCTCTTATGCTGCACCACGCCTGCCACCTCCACCACCGAGACAGCCTCTGCCAACTCCAGCACCTCGAGCTCCAGCACCTCGTCCTGACAGCGGACTATGCTTCAAGTGTGGCAAGCCAGGTCACCGTGCTAGAGATTGTTCTCAGAATCAGAATCAACTGGCTCTCCCTTCTACTGGCCGTGGTATTGGCCGTGGTATTCCCCAACAGCGCAACTATAATGCCAGACCTTCTTATGGTCGTGGGCAGTACTACCACGTCAACATGTCTGAAGCTCCAAATCAACCAGATACTGTGATGGGTACACTTCTCGTTAATTCAGTACCTGCATCCGTTTTATTTGATTCAGGAGCATCGCATTCATTTATGTCGGATAAATTCGCACTCATGCATGAAGTTAAATGTGATATGCTACCCCAAAAGATACGAGTAAATACTCCCGCGGGACACTGTCAAACCTCCTTGGTTAGCCCTGATGTTGTGATTAATATCGAAGGGTTAGAGTTCCGAGCATCCCCCATTATTCTCAACTCCTCTGGTATTGATCTTATTTTGGGAATGGATTGGTTGAAGGCCCACTATGCCTCAATCAACTGTGCCACTAAAGTGGTACACCTTCTACATCCCTCAAACGAGATAGTGAACTATCAAGCTCACCTTACCCAGAACGCTGAGGCTCAAATTTATGCCTTGAACGCGTTGAATGCTTCTCCACTTGATGGGATCGAGATTATCCCAGTGGTCTGTGACTTCCCAGATGTTTTTCCAGAAGAACTTCCGGGAATACCCCCTGCTAGAGCTGTCGAGTTCGTCATCGACTTGAAGCCTGGCACCACTCCTATTGCGAAGCGTCCCTACAAGATGCCTCCGCACCACCTCATCGAGCTTAAGGAGGAAATTGATAAATCCTTAAGGAAGGGTTTCATTCGCCCCAGTTCCTCTGCATGGGGAGCACCGTCTCTTTTCGTCAAGAAGAAAGATGGAACGAATAGGTTGGTCCAAGATTATCGTCCTATCAACCAGGCAACCATTCAGAATAAATATCCACTTCCCCGGATCAACGATTTATATGATCAACTCGCTGGATCTTCGGTGTTTTCTAAACTCGACTTGAGGTTGGGTTATCACCAGATCCGTGTTCGCGAAGAGGATATTCCGAAGACTGCATTCGTTACTCGTTATGGCTCTTACGAGTACACAGTCATGTCGTTTGGTTTAACAAACGCTCCAGCTACATTCTCTCGCCTAATGAATTACATATTCATGGATTACCTCGACAAATTCGTCGTGGTATATCTGGATGATATTCTGGTTTATTCGAAGAACAAAGAAGAACATGCTGAGCACCTTCGACTAGTTCTGGAGAGACTTCGAGAGCACCAATTATATGCCAAGTTCTCTAAATGCGAATTCTGGCTTCCTGAAGTGACCTACCTTGGACATGTGATTTCCAAGGACGGTATTGCCGTTAACCCAGAGCGTGTTCAGGCTATCCTTGACTGGACCCCTCCGAAGAATGCCAAGCAAGTCCGAAGCTTTCTCGGTCTAGCCAGCTATTGTCGCCGATTCGTCGAGAACTTCTCCAAGATCGCCAAGCCCCTGACTAATCTGCTCCACAAAGGCGTTAAGTTTGAGTGGACAGACAAGTGTCAGGAAAGTTTCCAAACCCTCAAGGACAAGCTCACTTCTGCTCCAGTGCTTGCTCCTCCTGATTCTCGCAAGGACTTTGTCATATATTGCGACGCCTCTCGTCAGGGATTAGGCTGCGTCCTAATGCAAGAGCGGAGAGTAATTGCATATGCTTCACGTCAATTGCGTCCACATGAAGAGAATTATCCAGTGCATGATCTTGAACTTGCAGCAGTGATGTATGCATTGAAGTTATGGCGACACTACCTTCTGGGTAATCGGTGTGAAATTTATACCGATCACCAAAGTCTGAAATACTTATTCACTCAACCAGATCTTAATCTCCGACAACAACGATGGTTAGAAGCTATTGCGGATTATGACTGCGGTATTTCTTATACCCCGGGCAAAGCTAATGTAATGGCCGATGCCCTGAGTCGCAAGTCATATTGCAACAACCTCATGGTTAGGCAAGCTCAACCTCGTCTTCACGCAGAACTGACTCAGCTGAATCTGCGAATTGTTCCCCAGGGTTCTCTTAATAACCTTGTGGTACAGCCAGACCTTCTGAAGGCTGTTAAAGAAGCGCAAGCCAAAGATGCTGAAATTGACTTGATGAAGAAGGAGCTTCACCTTACTAAGTATCGGGATTTCTCAGTTGCTGAAGATGGTACATTATATTTCAGAGACCGCATCATAGTACCTCGCTTCGAGCTGATGACTGACAAAGTCATGAAGGAGGCCCATGATACACCGCTGTCTATCCATCCGGGTAGTACCAAAATGTATCGAGATCTTCGTCAAAGGTACTGGTGGTCTAGGATGAAGCAGGATATTGCTCGTTATGTTGCCGAGTGTGACGTTTGTCGTCGCGTGAAGGCAGAACATCAAAAACCTGCTGGAATTCTGCAACCGCTCCCTATTCCTCTATGGAAGTGGGATAAAGTGCAAATGGACTTCATTACTGGTCTTCCCAAGTCTCAGAAGGGTCACGATGCCATTCTTGTCGTCGTCGACCAACTCTCCAAGGTTGCACACTTTCTGCCAGTTAAGGAGACTATTACTGCTAGTCAGTTAGCAGAGCTATATATCTCCAGAATTGTTTCACTCCATGGTATCCCCAAGGAAATCAGTTCAGACCGTGGCAGCATTTTCACTGGCCATTTCTGGGAAAGTTTCCAGAAAGCAATGGGAACTCATATTACCTGGAGTTCAGCTTATCATCCCCAATCCCAAGGCCAAGTTGAGCGCGTTAATCAAGTGCTTGAAGACATGCTTCGAGCCTGTGTTATATCCTTCGGTAAGAAATGGGAGGAATCTCTCCCGTATGCCGAGTTCTCTTATAACAACAGTTATCAAGCCAGCTTAAAAATGGCCCCATTTGAGGTTCTTTATGGACGAAAATGTCGAACCCCTCTGAATTGGTCAGAAACTGGGGAACGACCTCTTGTTGGACCGGACATTATTCAGCATGCCGAAGAACAAGTCCGAATTGTCCGGGAGAATCTCAAAGCAGCTCAAGACCGTCAGAAGAGTAATTATGATCGCAAGCGATGGGGTGTGATCTATCAACCTGGTGATCAAGCTTATCTTCGTGTCACTCCAATGAAGGGCACCCGTCGTTTCGGAATTAAGGGCAAGCTAGCTCCTCGCTATATTGGTCCTTTCCGCATCGTGGCTAGACGGGGACATGTGGCATATAAATTGGAGTTGCCACCGCGATTCTCCCATATTCATGATGTCTTCCACGTGTCGCAACTCCGTAAGTGCTTCAAGAAATCCCCGCACCGTGCAGTGGATCATGAGATGCTCGAGCTACAAGATGATCTTTCCTATAAGGAGCATCCGATCCGCATCCTCGACGAAGCTGAGCGTCGTACTCGTCAGAAGACGACCAAGTTTCTAAAAGTGCAATGGTCGAATCACACTGAAGACGAAGCCACTTGGGAACGCGAGGATCATCTTCGGGAAGAATATCCCGGACTTTTTCCTTCTACCTCCTAAATTCTCGGGACGAGAATTTCTTTTAGAGGAGGAGAACTTGTAACACCCCCTTGTAATAAACTCTGTGACACTCTGTTAAAACTGCCAAGTCATGATCATTTGCAGTGCCAAGTCATAAGGGTTAATGATCCAATTCAAATTCACATCTGAAAATCAACTCAAATTCAAAAGTGAAATATAAAGTTGTTCAAACTCTGTTGGGAAAATGTTCATTAAATGGCCAATAATCCAGGAACATTTCTAAAACCAATATCAAAATATTTGGAGTTGGACAAGTGACTCTAACAAGATGAAACAGCCCCAAAAATAGAATATTTGATATATTTAAAATCATATCAAATCCCAACAAACTTCAATTCTGTCCAAATCAATTTTTGGCAGTGCTAGATATTGCAACATATTTATGTGGCATAACTCACTGTTTTACAAAAGACATTAAGTGGCCTAATCATTTCGCAACAGAAAAGAAAAGAGAAAAGGAAAAGAAATAAAAGAAAAAGACTAAAGCTGGACTGGACCAAGTGCACAATGCATTGGCCCAGCCCAGCTGGCCCATCCCCTTCTCTCTCCCTCGCCGTGTCAACCTCCCTGTGGACGAGCGCGCGCGCGCCGGCGAGACGCCGACAGCGCAACGTCGCGGGCGCCGCGAGGGGATAAGGGGGAGGCCGTGCGTCTCCCCTGGCTCTCCTCGCCACTTTCCCCTCTCCTCTCTCTCGCTCCGCCCGTCTTCCCCTCCAGATCCAGAGAGGCCGAGCGCCAGCCTCGCCGCCGTTCGCCTCCGTCGCGGCCACCGTCATCCCCGGGGCACGCCGAGCTGTCCACCGTCTCCGCCGTCCTCGACTACGCCGCCCCGAGCCATTCGGTGGAGCCGAGGAGCCCCAGAGACGCCGAGCCGCACCGGCCCCTTCTTCTCGGACTCCGGCGAGAACCCGGCGAATCCAGCCGCTCCGCGCCTGCCCCGAGCAGGCTCTGAACGGCTACCACCGCTGTGAGCCTCTCCTTCCCTCCCTGCTTCTTCTCCTCGTCGTTCCTGAGCTGTAGACGCCGCCCCGCTCACGCCCGAGCTCACCGTCGGGCGACCTCGTCGCCGGCGTGGCCACGGTGACCAAATGGACCCGTGCGCGCCACCATCACACTCACCGCGACGAGTAGACCCCGCCTAGCCTTTTCCTTCACTTGTTTGCGCGCTGGGTCGCCGTTTCCGTCGCTCGCCCGAGCACCTCGCCGCCGATGTCGACGCCGCCGTCACGTTAGGCCTCCCCGGTCCGTTCCGACACCATAGATGGACGCGGCGTCGAGTCCTCGTTCGAACGCTGTCAACCGCGCGCGAAATGGTGCGCTAAAACGCAAATCCGACGAACTCCGGCGAGCGGCCGCCGCGAAATTGGTCGCCGGAGCGATCTCCGGCGCCGGCGCCGACGTGGCCGCCACGTGTGTTGCCCTGGGTCACTGACCCGTGGGCCCAGGGGCCCGCGTTGACCTGTTGACCAAGTCAACCATGATGACGTGGCAACTACGACCGCTGACATATGGGCCCCGCGACTAATTAACCTAAATAAAGATTTAATTAATTAGAAACTAATTAGATTAACCTAATGTCTCACTGACATGTGGGGTCCACCCCCTAATTAATCCTGGTAATTAAACTAAATCACTGGTTAAAGAAACAGAGGCTGACATGTGGGTCCCACTACCTGTACAGCCGCTGTTGACTTGCTGATGTCAGCACGACATCATGCTGACGTCATAATTCATTTTCTGTAAATAAAAATTAATTCCAGAAATTCAAATAATCTTTAAAAATTCATATCTTTTAAACCGTAGTTCGGATCGAAAAAATTAAAACATGAAAGTTGCTCAGAACGACGAGCCGAGTCTGATCGTGCCGTCTGTTTCTCCATCGGAACCTCCTACGTAGAAGAACTCGTAACTCCGGATCCGAATCCGGCAGATGAATAGTGCACACACGTCGGATATTAAATCCCAGAATAATTCTAAAAATAACTAAAATGACTTAGATGCATAATTAGGCAACCCTGCACTACATCATAGCATCACACGCACCGTATTGCATTTGTTTGCATTATGTTTACCTGTTTCTTCCCCCTCTTCTCTCTCGGTAGACCCCGACGTTGACGTAGCTCCCGAGGCAGACGCCGCACAGGAGTACGACTACGTCCCCGACGATACTACTGAAGACCTTGCCCTTGCCCCCGAGCAAACAGGCAAGCACCCCCATTTTGAGCATGCCTATATCGCCTATTCTCTTCTCTCTTATGCTTGCATTAGAACTGCTACTGTTTTCCTATATCTGCTGCATAGCCTGATTATTGTACCCTGCTTTGTTACCTTACTGGTTATCCTAGACTGCTTAGTATAGGGTGGGTAGAGACACGACAGAGACCTCCACTTGATCCCGACTGCCCTGCTGGATATCAGAAGACCCGATCATCGGGATTGAAGACCAGACCCTGGCACCGCACATCACTACCCCTTAGTTGCCGACACTGCTGGGTTACCGTCGAGTGCCGAGGGTGATACCTCGTTAGCACTTCTGATGTTAACCTTGTAGGTTAGTTACTCGGTCGTGGTAAGCGAGGGTGATTCCTCCTACACCACCCCCGATAACGACATCGTCGCGCAACCTCTCAAGTGTGGACCTCGAGGGTGATTCCTCCTTCGTTCACCTTGATGATAACATCGAGCGGGAACTCCATCGAGGGTGATTCCTCATGGTTCCCTTCAGTGTCAGACACACAGTTACCTTGGATATTATGACTTGACTATGAACCACGATACTAAAGACGGGTCGGCCCTGAGGGGTACCCGCGCGAGCTTATTGCGAAGTGATGTGGAGTCGGGTTGACCTGGATGGTGCCCGCGAGATAACTACGAGGCGTGGCCGGGCATTCTTAGCCCTTGCCGCAAGTCCTCGAGACGGGGCGACGGGGTCACATCGATCGTGAGTCTCTGCTCGTTTCCGCGCGCTCCTAATCCACTACGATTTGGATATTTGATCCGAGGGGCCTCTGGCCCGATAGCACTAACCATCACGTGGGCATAGTATGGGCGTTCTGCGTCGTATACTTCAGCCGAAGCTTAATGGACGTCAGCGACTGATGCGGCACACGCTGGGTTGGACTGGGAACGCAACCGCGCTTGTATAAGGGGTTGCTAGGTCTGCTCACCGGCGGTGCACGTAACGTGCAGGAGTTCCCGGGGCGATGGCCCAAGACCCCTGGGGGCATAGGTTAGTCCGGCGTGCTGACCTCTCTGTTAGGTATTTGGTCGGGTTGCGGCGTGTTGCTTATCCGAGGCCGGGCATGACCCAGAAAAGTGTGTCCGGCCGGAGTTAAGCGAGCGTGGTGGGTAAGTTGGTGCACCCCTGCAGGGAAGAAACTTCTATCGATAGCCTGTCCTACGGTAACGGACACTCGGAGTTGTATCCCGATCGGTACAACTAGAACATGTGATGAGAATTGGATAGTACGGCTCTGGGATTGCTTTCTCGCAGGGAGTCGAGAAAGGATCTCAGGTCGAGGTTGATGATATTACTACTACTACTACTTTACATTATTGTTCATCTGCTCTTTCCTGATGCTGCAAGACTGTCGAAGATTGTTGAAGATGCTAGTCTTCGATAGGACTAGGCTTTCCCCCTCTATTCTGGCATTTCTGCAGCCCAGTCCACATATACAGCCATTCCTTTGACAATGTTGCATATGTAGTGTAGATCCTTGCTTGCTGAGTACTTCGGATGAGTACTCACGTTTGCTTTATTTTCTTTTTTTCCCCCATATTCCATTTGATGCCACCAGACGATGGAGCCCCTGAGCCAGACGCCCCAGCCGACGGCCAGTACTACTACCCGCCTGGCGAGTACTACTACTACGAGGAGCCGTTCGACGACCAGGAGTAGGATCGGAGGGTCCAGGGCAGGAGGCCTACGCCTTTCGATCGTAGTATTTTATTTTACCCCGCCTCTGTGAAGGCCTAATTCTCTCTATGTAATATATCTGTACCCAGATATCTAATGCTTCCGCTGACGCTTGTATGCCATCGAGCTATGTATTCGAGCCCTCGAGGCCCTGGCTTGTAATATTAAGCTTGTATGACTTTATTTTATGTTTTAGAGTTGTGTTGTGATATCTTCAAGTGAGTCCTTAGGCTTGATCGTGCGCATTTGCGTGTATGATTAGTGCACGATTAAGCCGGGGTCGTCACAGGCCGGCCTGGCACGTGGCTAAATGGGCCGTGCCCGGCACGTGGCCCGCCTAGGGCCGTGCCTGGGCCGCGAGGCTGGGCACACGTGCCAGCCCGGCACGGCACGCCTAGCCAGTGTAGCCCGACACGGCACGGCTGCTCGTGTAGCGGCATGCGAGCGCGGGACGGCGGGAGCGTCCAAATTTAAAATTTCGGGGCATCTCGTGCGCGCAGGCGCAGCCGCGCAGGCAGGCTGCCTCGCTGGCTCGTTGGGTGGGGCCGGCCGTTGCATGCGCGTGCGGCGTGCTCCTGCGCTCCTGCCTGCAGTACAGCTGTACAGCATGTACACGTATTAAAAAAATCGCTCGGTCGCTCCAGCCGGTTGCTCGTGCGGTCGTGCCACCCGATGGCCAGCGTGCCAGGTGGGCCGTCGTGCCGGCCCGTGAGGCTGCTGTGCCGTGCCTGGGCCGGGGAGGCCGGCACACGTGCTGGCCCGGCACGGTCCGTGTACTAGACGTGCCTGGCCCGTGTAATCCTGGCCGGGCCGTGCCGTGCCGGGCCGGCCCATTTGGCCAGGTATATGCTGATCTAGTACTAGCTAGCTAGGCGCCCGACGACGTCGATCTCCAGCAATTTTGCACGTACGTGTTGCCAATTAGCCCACATGCATTTCCAATTCGATCATCCGAAAACTAATAACCAATACTCAGTCGGGTACGGAATTGGAGTAGCGGCAATTACTGTACAAGGTGTGAATGAACTGCGAGCCACGACAGCAGCATGCAATGGTGTAAGGGCAAATACAATAGTGGGCTTATAGCGACACTTTTGCCTATATGGAGGAAAGAGATGTGAAAAAGTAAGAGGAGTGGGCTCTAGCCTAGCTATATACGCATTCGTAGATAAATATAATAAATGCGGAGAAAGAGATAGAGAGAAGATGAAAAAAGTACTAATGTAATAGCCAATCTTATAGCCCACATTATTGTATGAGTGCATATAGATGATGGTTGTAGATGACATGACGGTTCCTTATAACCATCAGCTGGCTATATTATTAACCTTGCTCTAAACCGCACCAGCAGCAATGACACAACAGTAACACCGGATCATCTTCAGCCATACGTTGGACAGTAATAACAAGGGCAAGATCTGGACGATCACGCTGTCAGATGGAAGTGTTCCTACATCCTGAAGGGAGCTGCGTGATGTATATTTATGTGAGACGACAAGCCCTCGTCGTGGCGTACAAGGAAAGGAAGGGACCGATCTCTTGGATACGGCCATTACAGGTGATACGTATAGGAAAGAGATACAGGAGGAAGTTAAGATTACATCAGATAAACTAGTCTACAAGCTGTATGTCTAACACCCTTCCTTGATCTCAACAATTTCAAGTTAAGATTGTTCCTAAATTCTTCAAGTCAAGCCTTGATCTCAACAATTTCAAGTTAAGATTGTTCCTAAATTCTTCAAGCCGCTTGACTGATAGAGCTTTGATAAAGTCATCTGCTACTTGATCCTTGGAAGGAATAAACCGTATCTCCAATTTCTTTTCTGCAACCCTTTCTCGTATAAAATGAAAAATCAATGTCAATATGTTTAGTTTCACCGTGAAAAACAGGATTAGCAGAAAGATAAATTGCTTCCAAATTGTAACACCATAGTCCATAGACATGAGATATGATGTTGCTTAATTCCCAATTCTTCCAGCATTCTAATCAAATAATTTTAGTAGTGGCATTTGCCAGAGATTTATACTCAGCTACTGTATTTGATCATCACAATGTGGCTTGTTTTGTAGCATTTCAGGAAATAAGATCATCAACAAAAAATACAGCAAAATCTCCAATTGATTTTCTATCATCGCTACAGCTTGCCCAATCAACATCGGAAAAGGCACTAACAAGAGTAGAGTTGGAGCATCTACAGTTGGGCGCCCCAAACCGGCCTCAAACGCCCGGGTGGCCCGTGCGGTTACTGTCCGGTCATGGAAATCTGACCCAGACAGGCGCCACAAATGGGCCTCGGACGCCTGGACTGACCGGCACCCCTCATATCCAGTCCAAATATGGGGTGGATATGAGTGTGCCCGGGCGCGCCCGCCATGTAGGACCGGCGATGGGGTCCCACGTGGAATCGCAGGAAACCGGCGGTCCGACGGAAGCCTCCTCCGTCGCCGCGGTGTGAAAACCGCGTGGCGCCGCTCCGGCTCGCCGCCCGAGGCCAAATCCGGTATTTAAGCCGGCCGGCGTCCCGCAACCCAAGCCATCCACCTCCTCCCTCTCTGCGCCGCCACCCAAGCCCGTCAGCCTCTTCTCCCCCGCTCTCCCACACTCTTTGGCATCGCCATGGTAAGGCGCAAGATCACAACGTACGCTATGCTGACGCCCGAGTGCTGGAGGCAGATCACGGAGGAGATCCAGGCTAGGCGCGCCGCCCGCATCGCTGCCGGGCTGCCTCCGGACTCGCCGGAGCCGGAGGAGGAGGAGGAGAACAGCTACCGAAGCCGATGAAGGTGGCGGATCCGGAGGAGGAGGAGGAGGGAGAGCAGCCTGCTCTGTGGTTCACCATGGCGGAGGCGGAGTTTGTCATCGCCCAAGCCGCGAAGATGGCTGAGCAGCAGGCCATCCTGGAGTCCATCCAGGATGAGGCCTATGTGGAAGCCAACCGGCAGTTCCTCTGGCAGGAGCAGGTGGCGTCCGATGCGCTCTTCGTCGAACTCGACGCGGAGATAGAGGAGGAAGAGGCCGGAACGGAGCACCCGGAGGAGCCGGAGCTGCAGCTGCCACCCATGCTGCCGGAGCCGGGCACGGAGATTGTCGACATCTGCGACAAGGAGTAGGTAGATCATCTACGTAGTACGTAGGTATTTTAGTTTGCATGCTTTTGTATGGATTTGAGAATCTAGTATGAGATGTCCGGTTGAAGTTGTGTTAATTTGAGGAGTGCCCGGTCACTGCCCGCGGACGCGCCCAGGCAAGTCCGCGGGTGTTTGAGGGGTCATATTTGTCATATGCGGCTGTAGATGCTCTTAGAACGCCCAAACTGAAGTCCCATATTTTGTGTTTTCTTCTTCTTTAAGTGGCTTCCCTTTTTATGCAGATTTTTTTTTCTAAAGAGGATAGAGGTGTGTGGGTGAGGGCTTGCAGTCCTTCATCCCCGTGCGAGCTAGAACTTTAGTATATTTTCCTAATTCAGTACTATGCCATCTTGAATCTTCTTTATTTCAACGCCTAGGAGAAACTGTAGATCACCAATAACTTTCAAGGCAAACTCTGGGCTCAAATCATGCAGAAGAGCATTAGTAGCACTTTGTGAGGAACTTCCAAATATGATATCATCAACATATATAAGTACGAGATAGATATGTTTGCCTTGTTGTAAATGAAAAGTGATGTGTCAGCTTTAGATGCAATAAGACCAAGATGCTTTAACTAGGAGCTCAACCTAGAGTATCCTGGTGGGGTCTGTTTCAGGCCATAAAGAGCTTTATCAAGCTTGTACACATATATAGTGGGGTCTTTTCTTGTCCTCGTATCCGGGTGGTTGCCTCATGAAGACCTCCTCTTTCAGAATTTGTACATCTAGTTGTATCATGCTCCATCCTCTAGATACAACAATAGCTAAACGAAGTCTTATAGTTACGGCTTTAACAACATGACTAAATGTATCTTCATCATCTATACCATAATGTTGTTTTAACACCTTTTTGCAACTAGACGTGCTTATATACATCTATCAGTAGAACCGTATGCTTTCTTCTTTATTCTATACACCCACTAACAATCAATGTCATTTTTACCTCTATGATCTGGTACAAGGTGCCAGGTTTTGTTCCTCATGAGTAAAGAGTGTTCTTCATCCATTGCTCGTTTTCATCTTGGGTCTCCAAGTGCATCATTCAATTTTTTTGCTTATTCTGCAATACACAACATTGCATATGGAATAATGCCATTTATTCATATTTTGGGTTAAAGTCTGATCAAATTTTACTAGCAAAATATTAATGCATGTCACCAAAGATTACACTGTTGGATTCGTATTTGATAATTCTTTAACTATATTATTTTGTCTACATATAACTTATATTTTGTTAGTTAAAATCATGGTCAAAATATTACCAAAAACGAGAGGAGCCATTAAATCAGGATCAAGGTAGTAAGTAGGAGCAATCGTGATTCATCTCATCATCTGCGCGGGAGCGAGCTATTAGTCAAAGCAGTTTTGCCGTGCATAAAAATGCATTGACCGACTTGATTGTCACCCATGCTGATCCACAATCCTTCCTTCTAGAAACCATCGCACACACTGCACATTACTGTTCCATCAGGCCCGAGACACAAGTCAACGCCAACAGATCCATTGATCAATCTCCAGCTAGTTACCAACTCCCAACGTCTTACATTATGGGACGGAGGGGTACTTATTTTCGGTCGATGCATCAAGGCAGGCGATCTCTTCGATCCGGTCCTGTCTGGGAGGAGATGACGATCGGCGGCGAGTCGACGACATTCCTTGAATATCCTGGCGCCAGTTTTTGAAGTTTTTGCGATAAATGAGTTTTCCACGAAGAACAGTAAAGGAAGGAATCATGAGCGTCCATACGAGCCTACGGTAGTTTCCAACACGGAGCTAGGGAGGTAGGGAAATCAAATCAGGGAGAGACTTGGAGTCCAAGGGAGGGAGGGCCACATACTGGAATCAATATCCGTTCATTCATCATGTGGGTCGTTGATTAACACTTGATAGATGTTCTGCCTCATTGAAAATCTTAATGATGTAGGCTTGGCTTAAGTTGGACCTTTTTTTTATCTGTGCACAGTTAGCCCCGGGCCCGCAAGAGAGTGTGGAGTGAATAGGGGTGGATTAACGAGCTGCTCGGCTCGTTAAGATCGTGCTCATTCAGGCTCGGCTCGTTAAGATTAACGAGCAGAAAACCCTGATCGGCTCGGTTCGTTTGAAGCTCATTAAGCTCTTGAGCGCTCGCAAGCGCTCGTTAACAGATTCTGATGTGTTATGGTCTACATAATGACTAAGTAGATGCGGTTTTTAAGAAGGGAGATGATGACTACCAAAGAAAATGCACTAGTTTGTTGTCTTCTAATATTAGATTGAATAGATAGACTGAGGTGCTACGATAACTTTGTCACATAAGATAAAAATATGTGTTGTGTTGTTACTAACAAGCTTAATGAGCTACTCCTGAAACTCGTTAGCTCATTCATTAAGCTTGTTAAGCTTAATGATTTTAAATCGATGATTGGCTTTGTTCATTAAAAAAGCAAGCCACAAGCTTAACGAGCCGAACTATCGAGCGCTTCTTAAGCTCGTGAGCTACGAGCTTTTGGTTCAGCCTTAGAAGTGAACATCCACTTCCTAGCTAGTTCCCAGCCCACGTTTCGCGGCCAGTTTTCTGAAACTGCAGACGATTTGCTCGCACCTGGCTGATCGACCAGCCGACGGGGCGCGCCGCTAGACGCTGCGCTGGTCCCCGTCCGGGCTCAGACCTGTTAGAATTAATGGGCTAGGCCCATAGCAATTTCTGAAATCTCAAAGCCCATGTGTAAAATGGCAACTGGTGGTGCTAAAGTTTAGTCCCACCCCGAAAGTTGAAGAAGAGTTGGACCTCTTTATATAGTGGGTTCTCTCCACCACTCTAAGTGGTGTGTGAGAAGAGAAAGGAAAGACCACACACGCGCGCTCGCTCGCCCCGCCTGGGCGGGGCGGGGCGTACGTGCGACATGCGCGTGAATGGTCCGCCGAAATCCGATCCGTCTCCTTGCAGGGGCGCAGTTTCCTTTTGCCGTTTTATTTTTTATGTCTTGGCAGACAAGTTTTTGATTTCTTGTCCGGTAAGTATACGAATTAGAAACCGAGTCGGTTTGGAATTGTGATCGCGACACAATACCGCCTCTGGTCCTAATATATATACAGCTACCGGCTGCGGCCAAAGACACACCGAAAAACACCTAGGGTTTTGCCTCATCTCGCAACTTGCGCCGCCGTCGTAGTCTACTTCATCCCAAACGCTGGCGTGCATCAGCGCGTGGGAGAGCAGGTCTCCGGAACCGTTCGTCCTTGCGATCCTGCACCGGGAGAGGACGGATTAGGTTTTTGGGAAGCGCTCTGCGCGACTGCTCAAATTCGTCATCACGGGTCGTCTTCCGTCCAAGTCGGGCGGTGCTACTCATCGTCGTCTTCATCGCCGTCAGCAGCAGAACGTCGCCAACATCGTCATCGACACCGTCGCTCCCACAATAGCTAACGAACAGTACGTCCAACATCATCTGTTCATGTCTGTCTCTACAGCTATTGTTTCGTGTTCGCTGCTGTTATGCATGTCTTGTTGTTCTTCTAGTTTGCTAGATTGTTGCATGCTAGTATCTGTTCTAGTCATGAATTATTTACTGGAATTAATCATGAACTTGCCTAATTTTTCAACAATCCAAAAACCTAATTGTAGGCAATTTCCTGAGTTAACTATGGCTGGATTCGCTGATGCACTGAGGCCGGATAAATTTACCGGTGTGCACTTTAAGAGGTGGCAGGTGAAGACCACGCTCTGGCTTACTGCTCTGAAAGTTTTCCACGTTAGTGTTGGTGCTCCAGAGAGAATGTCTGACGAAGATCAGAGAAAATTCCAGGAAGCCAATACTATGTTTGTGGGATGCATTCTGAGTGTTCTTGCTGACCGTCTGTGTGATGTGTATATGCACATAGATGGCGGAAAGACTCTGTGGGATGCACTGAATGCAAAATTCGGTGCAACAGATGCAGGCAGTGAACTGTACATCATGGAGAGTTTTCATGACTACAAGATGGTGAATAACCGTTCTGTGGTTGAACAAGCTCATAAGATACAGTGCATTGTGAAAGAACTTGAACTCCTTAAGTGTGTTCTACCCGACAAATTCGTGGCTGGGTGCATGATTGCAAAGTTGCCTCCTTCATGGAGGAATATTGCCACAACTCTGAAACATAAGAGACAGGAGATATCAGTTGAAAATCTGATTGCATCTCTTGATGTTGAAGAAAAAGCTCGGGCTAAATACACTACTGAGAAAGGAGGTGAGGTTCAGCCTACCGCCAATATGGCGCAGAGGTACCCACAGAACAAGAACAAAGGGAAAAACAAACCTGTTTTCAACAAGCCTACCAAGACTACTACCTTCAAGAAGAAGAAGTTCAACAAGGCTGAGCTAGAGTGCTACGCCTGTGGGAAGCCCGAACACTTTTCCAAGGAATGCCCTGAACGTGCAGACCGCAGAGGGAAAACGAGCTCCAAGACTGTCAACATGGTGACCGCTAGCAATACTGATGGGTATGGTAATTTACCTATTGTGCTTTCAGTATTTCAATCATCTTCATGGTGGATTGATTCGGGTGCTAACGTTCATGTGTGTGCTGACGTCTTCCTGTTTACTTCTTATCAGGTCGCAAGGGATTCTTCCGTCCTAATGGGGAATGGGTCACATGCTTCTGTTCGTGGCATTGGCACGGTGGATCTGAAGTTTACTTCGGGAAAGATCGTGCAATTAAGGAACATGCAGCATGTCCCTACTATGAACAAGAATCTAGTTAGCGGCTCCCTTCTATGTCGAGATGGGTTTAAGGTAGTTTTAGAGTCGAATAAAGTAATCGTGTCAAGATTTGGACAATTTATAGGCAAAGGCTATGAGTGCGGAGGCTTGTTCCGCTTTTCCCTTTCAGATTTTTGCAATAAGTCAGTAAACCAAATTTGTGCTAGTGTTAATGATGATGCAAGTATTTGGCACTCTCGTTTATGTCATATTAATTTTGGTTTAATGTCTCGGCTATCCAGTATGAGTTTAATTCCGAATTTCACTGTTGCCAAAGGTTCTAAGTGCCATAGTTGTGTGCAATCGAAGCAACCTCGAAAGCCTCATAAGGCTGCCGAGGAGAGAAACTTGGCACCTCTAGAACTCATACATTCTGATCTTTGTGAGATGAATGGTGTGTTGACAAAAGGTGGAAAGAGATATTTCATGACTTTGATTGATGATGCGACTAGATTTTGCTATGTTTATTTGTTGCAAACTAAAGATGAAGCATTAGACTACTTTAAAATCTAAAAAGCTGAAGTTGAAAATCAACTAGAGAGAAAGATCAAGCGTCTTAGGTCCGATCGTGGTGGAGAGTATTTTCCCAAAGTATTTGATGAATTTTGTGAGGAACATGGTATTATTCATGAGAGGACGCCTCCCTATTCACCTCAATCAAATGGAGTTGCCGAGAGGAAAAACCGCACATTGACTGACTTGGTGAATGCCATGTTAGACACTGCTGGTTTATCTAAGGCATGGTGGGGGGAGGCTCAATTGACTTCATGTCATGTCTTGAATAGAGTTCCTAACAATAATAAGGAGAAAACCCCTTATGAGGAGTGGGTTGGGAGAAAACCATCACTTTCTTATTTGCGCACTTCGGGATGTTTGGCAAAGGTCAATATTCCTATTCCTAAGAAACGCAAACTTGGACCAAAGACAGTAGATTGTGTCTTTCTAGGGTATGCTCAACGGAGCATTGCTTATAGATTTTTAGTGGTAAAATCTGAAGTACCTGATATGCATGTTGATACTATAATGGAATCTCGTGATGCAACATTTTTTGATAACATATTTCCTATGAAAGATATGCATAGCATTGCTAGATTTTCTTCTGAGATAATTCCTGAATCTAGTACAACTGATGAATATTTCGAACAATCACATGAGGAAGTCCTTGAGAAGGATAACAATGAAGTTCCTATAAGGAACAAGAGACAAAGGATTACAAAATCCTTTGGTGATGATTTCATTGTATACCTTGTGGATGACACACCCAAGACGATTGCAGAGGCATATGCATCTCCAGATGTAGATGATTGGAAAGAAGCTGTTCATAATGAGATGGACTCAATTCTTTCTAATGGAACTTGGGAACTAACTGATAGACCATATGGTTGTAAACCTGTGGGCTGTAAGTGGGTGTTCAAAAAGAAGCTAAAGCCTGATGGTACTATTGATAAGTACAAGGCGCGGCTAGTGGCCAAGGGCTACACTCAGAAAGAAGGCGAAGATTACTTTGACACCTATTCACCCGTTGCTAGAATGACCACCATTCGAATGTTACTTTCCTTGGCTGACTCTTATGGTCTTATCATTCATCAAATGGATGTAAAGACAGCTTTCCTCAATGGAGAGTTGGAAGAGGAAATCTATATGGATCAGCCTGACGGGTTTGTGGTAAAGGGTGAAGAGGGAAAAGTGTGCAAGTTGTTAAAATCTTTGTATGGCCTGAAACAGGCACCTAAGCAATGGCATGAGAAGTTTGAAAGAACTCTGACTTCTGCAGGATTTTTCATTAACGAGGCTGATAGGTGTGTTTACTATCGCCATGGTGGGGGCAATAGTGTCATATTATGTTTGTATGTGGATGACATACTGATCTTTGGTACAAACATTAATGCGATCAATGAGGTCAAGTCTTTTCTATCAAAAAGTTTTGACATGAAAGATCTGGGAGAAGCCGATGTAATTCTACACATCAAACTTATTAAGGATGAGAGTGGGATTACTCTAACGCAATCTCACTATGTTGAGAAGGTCTTGAGCCGGTTCGGAATTATGGATAGCAAGCCTTCTCCAACACCTTATGATCCCAGTGTGACACTCAAAAAGAATAAGAAAGAAACAAGAGATCAATTAAGATACTCTCAAATTGTCAGTTCACTCATGTACTTAGCTAGCGCTACAAGACCAGATATCTCTTTTGCTGTGAGCAAACTGAGTACGTTCATGTCCAACCCGGGTGATGATCATTGGCATGCACTAGAAAGAGTCTTGCGCTATCTGAGAGGTACTATGAGTTTCGGAATTACTTATTCAGGGCATCCTGCTGTGCTAGAAGGATATAGTGATTCAAACTGGATCTCCAATGTTGATGTACTCTACGCAACAAGTGGGTATGTATTTACTCATGGAGGTGGCGCAGTGTCATGGAGGTCTTGCAAGCAAACCATATTGACGAGGTCAACTACGGAAGCAGAATTAACTGCTTTAGACACAGCTACTGTGGAGGCAGAATGGCTGCGTGAGCTCTTGATGGACTTGCCTATGGTTGAAAAACCTGTACCGGCTATTCTTATGAATTGTGACAACCAAACGGTTATCGCTAAAATAAACAATTCTAAAGATAATGCGAAGTCATCAAGACACGTGAAGAGACGTTTGAAGTCTGTCGGGAAGATGAGAAACTCCGGAGTAATAACTGTTACGTATATTCAAA
This sequence comes from Thinopyrum elongatum, assembly GCA_011799875.1. Taxonomy (NCBI): domain Eukaryota; kingdom Viridiplantae; phylum Streptophyta; class Magnoliopsida; order Poales; family Poaceae; genus Thinopyrum; species Thinopyrum elongatum. Next base: position 522,581,301 of record CM022297.1, on the reverse strand, counting down.
CAGACAAAAACCTGGCAGATCCCTTTACAAAGGGACTATCACGAAATGTGATAGATATTGCATCGAGGGAGATGGGTATGAGACCCATAGATGTTACACCATAGTAGTAACCCAACCTTTGTGATCGGAGATCCCGTGAATTAGAATCTGGGAAGAACAATCTATTGGTTAACTGAGGAGAGTAATAACTAATGACCGTCTCTAAGTGAAGATGCAAAACTCTCAGAGCTATAAGGCAGGTTGGCAACATGCCTTAATGTGGTTCTATTGGCTATAATTAGCAAAGATGCTGTCCTACAGAGCAGTCTTGAAAGAACACACCTATATGAGTTCTGACTGTAAACGTCGCAGTCTATGAGATTTGGGTGATCTCTAGTAAGCTCACGAAGAGACCAGGGAGTATGACGTATAAGCTCCAAACCGCGGGGTAGCTTACTGGCGGTCAGGTACTGGTTAAGACTTTGAGTGAAACCTGTTCACACAAAACTAGCAATTCAAGGCATAGTCCATTGTCAAGTTGTGAATGGATGTAGCTTAAAGTTCTAGGCAGAAGTTCAACTTAACAGTCTCTGCTGAAACACTGGTATATTAAACAAGTGGTGAGAGAAGGCAAATCTCTAAATGGGTATTTGAGATCTGGTGCGGGATTGTTAGAATTAATGGGCTAGGCCCATAGCAATTTCTGAAATCTCAAAGCCCATGTGTAAAATGGCAAGTGGTGGTGCTAAAGTTTAGTCCCACCCCGGAAGTTGAAGAAGAGTTGGACCTCTTTATATAGTGGGTTCTCTCCACCACTCTAAGTGGTGTGTGAGAAGAGAAAGAAAAGACCACACGCGCGCGCTCGCTCGCCTCGCCTGGCCGGGGCGGGGCGGGGCGGCGCGTACGTGCGACATGCGCGTGAATGGTCCGCCGAAATCCGATCCGTCTCCTTGCAGGGGCGCAGCTTCCTTTTGCCGTTTTATTTTTTATGTCTTGGCAGACAAGTTTTTGATTTCTTGTCTGGTAAGTATACGAATTAGAAACCGAGTCGGTTTGGGATTGTGATCGCGACACAATACCGCCTCTGGTCCTAATATATATACAGCTACCGGCTGCGGCCAAAGACACACCGAAAAACACCTAGGGTTTTGCCTCATCTCACAACTTGCGCCGCCGTCATAGTCTACTTCATCCCAAATGCCGGCGTGCATCGTCGCGTGGGAGAGCAGGTCTCCGGAACCGTTCGTCCTTGCGATCCTGCACCGAGAGAGGACGGATTAGGTTTTTGGGAAACGCTCTGCGCGACTGCTCAAATTCGTCATCACGGGTCATCTTCCGTCCAAGTCGGGCGGTGCTACTCATCGTCGTCTTCATCGCCGTCAGCAGCAGATCGTCGCCAACATCGTCATCAACACCGTCGCACCCACAATAGCTAACGAACAGTACGTCCAACATCATCTGTTCATGTCTGTCTCTACAGCTATTGTTTCGTGTTCGCTGCTGGTATGCATGTCTTGTTGTTCTTCTAGTTTGCTAGATTGTTGCATGCTAGTATCTGTTCTAGTCATGAATTATTTACTGGAATTAATCATGAACTTGCCTAATTTTCCAACAATCCAAAAACCTAATTGTAGGCAATTTCCTGAGTTAACTATGGCTGGATTCGCTGATGCACTGAGGCCGGATAAATTTACCGGTGTGCACTTTAAGAGGTGGCAAGTGAAGACCACGCTCTGGCTTACTGCTCTGAAAGTTTTCCACGTTAGTGTTGGTGCTCCAGAGGGAATGTCTGACGAAGATCAGAGAAAATTCCAGGAAGCCAATACTATGTTTGTGGGATGCATTCTGAGTGTTCTTGCTGACCGTCTGTGTGATGTGTATATGCACATAGATGACGGAAAGACTCTGTGGGATGCACTGAATGCAAAATTCAGTGCAACAGATGCAGGCAGTGAACTTTACATCATGGAGAGTTTTCATGACTACAAGATGGTGAATAACCGTTCTGTGGTTGAACAAGCTCATGAGATACAGTGCATTGTGAAAGAACTTGAACTCCTTAAGTGTGTTCTACCCGACAAATTCGTGGCTGGGTGCATGATTGCAAAGTTGCCTCCTTCATGGAGGAATTTTGCCACAACTCTGAAACATAAGAGACAGGAGATATCAGTTGAAAATCTGATTGCATCTCTTGATGTTGAAGAAAAAGCTCGGGCTAAATACACTACTGAGAAAGGAGGTGAGGTTCAGCCTACCGCCAATATGGCGCAGAGGTACCCACAGAACAAGAACAAAGGGAAAAACAAACCTGTTTTCAACAAGCCTACCAAGACTACTACCTTCAAGAAGAAGAAGTTCAACAAGGCAGAGCTAGAGTGCTACGCCTGTGGGAAGCCCGAACACTTTTCCAAGGAATGCCCTGAACGTGCAGACCGCAGAGGGAAAACGAGCTCCAAGACTGTCAACATGGTGACCGCTAGCAATACTGATGGGTATGGTAATTTACCTATTGTGCTTTCAGTATTTCAATCATCTTCATGGTGGATTGATTCGGGTGCTAACCTTCATGTGTGTGCTGACGTCTTCCTGTTTACTTCTTATCTGGTCGCAAGGGATTCTTCCGTCCTAATGGGGAATGGGTCACATGCTTCTGTTCGTGGCATTAGCACGGTGGATCTGAAGTTTACTTCGGGAAAGATCGTGCAATTAAGGAACATGCAGCATGTCCCTACTATGAACAAGAATCTAGTTAGCGGCTCCCTTCTATGTCGAGATGGGTTTAAGGTAGTTTTAGAGTCGAATAAAGTAATCGTGTCAAGATTTGGACAATTTATAGGCAAAGGCTATGAGTGCGGAGGCTTGTTCCGCTTTTCCCTTTCAGATTTTTGCAATAAGTCAGTAAACCAAATTTGTGCTAGTGTTAATGATGATGCAAGTATTTGGCACTCTCGTTTATGTCATATTAATTTTGGTTTAATGTCTCGGCTATCCAGTATGAGTTTAATTCCGAATTTCACTGTTGCCAAAGGTTCTAAGTGCCATAGTTGTGTGCAATCGAAGCAACCTCGAAAGCCTCATAAGGCTGCCGAGGAGAGAAACTTGGCACCTCTAGAACTCATACATTCTGATCTTTGTGAGATGAATGGTGTGTTGACAAAAGGTGGAAAGAGATATTTCATGACTTTGATTGATGATGCGACTAGATTTTGCTATGTTTATTTGTTGCAAACTAAAGATGAAGCATTAGACTACTTTAAAATCTAAAAAGCTGAAGTTGAAAATCAACTAGAGAGAAAGATCAAGCGTCTTAGGTCCGATCGTGGTGGAGAGTATTTTCCCAAAGTATTTGATGAATTTTGTGAGGAACAGGGTATTATTCATGAGAGGACGCCTCCCTATTCACCTCAATCAAATGGAGTTGCCGAGAGGAAAAATCGCACATTGACTGACTTGGTGAATGCCATGTTAGACACTGCTGGTTTATCTAAGGCATGGTGGGGGGAGGCTCTATTGACTTCATGTCATGTCCTGAATAGAGTTCCTAACAATAATAAGGAGAAAACACCTTATGAGGAGTGGGTTGGGAGAAAACCATCACTTTCTTATTTGCGCACTTGGGGATGTTTGGCAAAGGTCAATATTCCTATTCCTAAGAAACGCAAACTTGGACCAAAGACAGTGGATTGTGTCTTTCTAGGGTATGCTCAACGGAGCATTGCTTATAGATTTTTAGTGGTAAAATCTGAAGTACCTGATATGCATGTTGATACTATAATGGAATCTCGTGATGCAACATTTTTTTGATAACATATTTCCTATGAAAGATATGCATAGCATTGCTAGATTTTCTTCTGAGATAATTCCTGAATCTAGTACAACTGATGACTATTTCGAACAATCACATGAGGAAGTCCTTGAGAAGGATAACAATGAAGTTCCTATAAGGAACAAGAGACAAAAGATTACAAAATCCTTTGGTGATGATTTCATTGTATACCTTGTGGATGACACACCCAAGACGATTGCAGAGGCATATGCATCTCCAGATGTAGATGATTGGAAACAAGCTATTCATAATGAGATGGACTCAATTCTTTCTAATGGAACTTGGGAACTAACTGATAGACCATATGGTTGTAAACATGTGGGCTGTAAGTGGGTGTTCAAAAAGAAGCTAAAGCCTGATGGTACTATTGATAAGTACAAGGCGCGGCTAGTGGCCAAGGGCTACACTCAGAAAGAAGGCGAAGATTACTTTGACACCTATTCACCCGTTGCTAGAATGACCACCATTCGAGTGTTACTTTCCTTGGCTGACTCTTATGGTCTTATCATTCATCAAATGGATGTAAAGACAGCTTTCCTCAATGGAGAGTTGGAAGAGGAAATCTATATGGATCAGCCTGACGGGTTTGTGGTAAAGGGTGAAGAGAGAAAAGTGTGCAAGTTATTAAAATCTTTGTATGGCCTGAAACAGGCACCTAAGCAATGGCATGAGAAGTTTGAAAGAACTCTGACTTCTGCAGGATTTTTCATTAACGAGGCTGATAGGTGTGTTTACTATCGCCATGGTGGGGGCAATAGTGTCATATTATGTTTGTATGTGGATGACATACTGATCTTTGGTACAAACATTAATGCGATCAATGAGGTCAAGTCTTTTCTATCAAAAAGTTTTGACATGAAAGATCTGGGAGAAGCCGATGTAATTCTAAACATCAAACTTATTAAGGATGAGAGTGGGATTACTCTAACGCAATCTCACTATGTTGAGAAGGTCTTGAGCCGGTTCGGAATTATGGATAGCAAGCCTTCTCCAACACCTTATGATCCCAGTGTGACACTCAAAAAGAATAAGAAAGAAACAAGAGATCAATTAAGATACTCTCAAATTGTCGGTTCACTCATGTACTTAGCTAGCGCTACAAGACCAGATATCTCTTTTGCTGTGAGCAAACTGAGTACGTTCATGTCCAACCCGGGTGATGATCATTGGCATGCACTAGAAAGAGTCTTGCGCTATCTGAGAGGTACTATGAGTTTCGGAATTACTTATTCAGGGCATCCTGCTGTGCTAGAAGGATATAGTGATTCAAACTGGATCTCCAATGTTGATGTACTCTACGCAACAAGTGGGTATGTATTTACTCATGGAGGTGGCGCAGTGTCATGGAGGTCTTGCAAGCAAACCATATTGACGAGGTCAACTACGGAAGCAGAATTAACTGCTTTAGACACAGCTACTGTTGAGGCAGAATGGCTGCGTGAGCTCTTGATGGACTTGCCTGTGGTTGAAAAACCTGTACCGGCTATTCTTATGAATTGTGACAACCAAACGGTTATCGCTAAAATAAACAATTCTAAAGATAATGCGAAGTCATCAAGACACGTGAAGAGATGTTTGAAGTCTGTCAGGAAGTTGAGAAACTCCGGAGTAATAACTGTTACGTATATTCAAACAGACAAAAACCTGGCAGATCCCTTTACAAAGGGACTATCACGAAATGTGATAGATATTGCATTGAGGGAGATGGGTATGAGACCCATAGATGTTACACCATAGTAGTAACCCAACCTTTGTGATCGGAGATCCCGTGAATTAGAATCTGGGAAGAACAATCTATTGGTTAACTGAGGAGAGTAATAACTAATGACCGTCTCTAAGTGAAGATGCAAAACTCTCAGAGCTGTAAGGCAGGTTGGCAACATGCCTTAATGTGGTTCTATTGGCTATAATTAGCAAAGATGCTGTCCTACAGAGCAGTCTTGAAAGAACACACCTATATGAGTTCTGACTGTAAACGTCGCAGTCTATGAGATTTGGGTGATCTCTAGTAAGCTCACGAAGAGACCAGAGAGTATGACGTATAAGCTCCAAACCGCGGGGTAGCTTACTGGCGGTCAGGTACTGGTTAAGACTTTGAGTGAAACCTGTTCACACAAAACTAGCAATTCAAGGCATAGTCCATTGTCAAGTTGTGAATGGATGTAGCTTAAAGTTCTAGGCAGAAGTTCAACTTAACAGTCTCTGCTGAAACACTGGTATATTAAACAAGTGGTGAGAGAAGGCAAATCTCTAAATGGGTATTTGAGATCTGGTGGGGGATTGTTAGAATTAATGGGCTAGGCCCATAGCAATTTCTGAAATCTCAAAGCCCATGTGTAAAATGGCAAGTGGTGGTGCTAAAGTTTAGTCCCACCCCGGAAGTTGAAGAAGAGTTGGACCTCTTTATATAGTGGGTTCTCTCCACCACTCTAAGTGGTGTGTGAGAAGAGAAAGGAAAGACCACACGCGCGCGCTCGCTTGGCCGGGGCGGGGCGGGGCGGGGCGGCGCGTACGTGCGACATGCGCGTGAATGGTTCGCCGAAATCCGATCCGTCTCCTTGCAGGGGCGCAGCTTCCTTTTGCCGTTTTATTTTTTATGTCTTGGCAGACAAGTTTTTGATTTCTTGTCCGGTAAGTATACGAATTAGAAACCGAATCGGTTTGGGATTGTGATCGCGACACAATACCGCCTCTGGTCCTAATATATATACAGCTACCGGCTGCGGCCAAAGACACACCGAAAAACACCTAGGGTTTTGCCTCATCTCGCAACTTGTGCCGCCGTCGTAGTCTACTTCATCCCAAACGCCGGCGTGCATCGGCGCGTGGGAGAGTAGGACTCCGGAACCGTTCGTCCTTGCGATCCTGCACCGGGAGAGGACGGATTAGGTTTTTGGGAAGCGCTCTGCGCGACTACTCAAATTCGTCATCACGGGTCGTCTTCCGTCCAAGTCGGGCGGTGCTACTCATCGTCGTCTTCATCGCCGTCAGCAGCAGATCGTCGCCAACATCGTCATCAACACCGTCGCACCCACAATAGCTAACGAACAGTACGTCCAACATCATCTGTTCATGTCTGTCTCTACAGCTATTGTTTCGTGTTCGCTGCTGTTATGCAAGTCTTGTTGTTTTTCTAGTTTGCTAGATTGTTGCATGCTAGTATCTGTTCTAGTCATGAATTATTTACTAGAATTAATCATGAACTTGCTTAATTTTCCAACAAGACCGACCGACCGGAGCACGGCTCCGTTCCGTTCCCATCACGCGGCGGCGCGGCGTCGCCTAGCTACCGCCGCCGGGCCGGGTCCATCGGAGAAGGGGATCGGCGAGGTGTCTGCTCTCCACTCATACTGTTGTGCGGGATGCGTTTGTAAAGCACATGCATGCAGGTCGTTTGTGCCGCCGCATGCATGCACGCCTGGGTGCAGTGTAAGCGCCGTGCGTGGGAACGCATGTGCCCTGTCAGTCTGTATATTGCACGAGTACAACAGGGATCAATTGTATCAGTCGCTGTTTGTGATCCTGAAACATTCATGTCAACAGCAACAGATCCGCCGACGCTGATCTGCTACTCGCCCGACGCGATCGATCGATCTCCAGCCAGCCGGCCAGCTAGCTTTTTCCCGGGAATTGCATTCGTACGTGTTGGCAACTAGCCCACCAACCAACTAACATTCCCCGCCCAAAAAAAAAAAAAACCACCAACACACTTGCACAAGTAGTACGTCGATCATCAGATAGATGACCAGATAGTAGAAATTAACTGTGAATTGCAGTGGCAATAACTAACAGTGTGTGAACTGTGAGCTGCGACAGCAACAAGCATGGTGTCAACTGCTGCCCCTGGCTGCTGTGCAGCAGCGACATGCATCAACACGCGGCACTAGATCTTCTCCAACTGTAATCAGATACTACCACACATTAATAAGATTTCAACGTCTCCGACAGTAACAAGGTACGGGAAAATCACCGGACGGCTTACATGAAAAGACGGGGAGGTGGTCTGATTTGAATCCTATCACATTAGCGGAGGCCACGCTCACATCACATGCTGAATTTTTCGTACTACTCCAGTGTACTTTGGGGGCCGATTGATGATAGGGGACTAATTAGCCTCCTGCTAAGATATGGAGATTACTACTCCAGTACCTTTTTGGACGCGGCTTCCGCGAATCATCACTGCGGGCTGGAAATATAATGGTCGCTTCCAGCATGTCCCAACGGAGGTGGAGGTGTGTGTGGGCGAGGGAAAGGAACCTTGGAGTGAGTCCAAGGGAGAAGGTACGTATACGTACACTCTCGCTTTTCCAAATTAGTCTCGCGGCGGGTCCCGCGTATGGGATAGGGAGAATCATGCGGGTCGTTGATTAATCCTTCCGCGTCCACTGGCATAGTGGTAGTCGCGTCCATGCCCATAGTCGCTGGAAGGTGGTGCTCACGCCAGTTCCAAGTTTCAACCCCAGACTGGACTGATCGCTGGCTGTTTGTTCAACGACACCTTTTTTTTTCCTACAAAGGATGGAATTTATTGGCTCAAAATGAAGCATAAAGAAGATACAAACACAACGAGCACACATCCGGCCTCTGCATAACTAAGATGCACACAGCCGATATCAACACACGCACACAAAACACGCCGACAAATAGCAAAGTCACATAGCACCAAAGTTATGCGCAGGCGAGAAAAAAAAAACACGAAAACGCTCATATCGCCCATCGGCAAACTACAACAATGACCATATCTACACCAACTAACTCATGATCCATACACATGGGATCTTCAACAACAACGCCTTCAGGAAGGGAACAACGCTCAAGCGTCTTCATCACCGGATCTGACCATTCAAGGCCAGAATCTAGGTTTTCACCCTGATAAACCAGTCTGAGCATATCCAAGTAATGCCTTCAACAAGGTAGCGACGTAAAACATCACCATTGCCAAGTATATCCAACTTGGGTTAGACTTAGGCTTTCACCCTGGAGCTTGAGACCGAGTGCTCAAGTAGCACCACCATCAAAATCGTCGATGTGTTGTCACCACCACTTCTCCTCAATACCAGCAGCTGCAAGCGGATATGCGATGTGATGCCGCTGCACAACCATTCCTCTGCGTCAAGTCATTGTCCATAGTTTACATCTCACCGTTGAAGTCAACCACCAGATCTCGAGAGATGCAGCTCTCATGAAGACCTTTCGGTGGCCACTGTAACGGGTCGATGCAACTGGCTGGAGTGATCACCACCTAATTGTGACGACCCCGGCTTAATCGTGCACTAATCATACACGCAAATGCGCACGATCAAGCCTAAGGACTCACTTGAAGATATCACAACACAACTCTAAAACATAAAATAAAGTCATACAAGCTTAATATTACAAGCCAGGGCCTCGAGGGCTCAAATACAAGCTCGATGGCATACAAGCGTCAGCGGAAGCATTAGATATCTGAGTACAGATATATTACAGAGAGAGAGATAAGCCTTCACAGAGGCGGGGTAAAAATAAAAACTACGATCGAAAGGCGTAGGCCTCCTGCCCTGGACCCTCCGATCCTACTCCTGGTCGTCGAACGGCTCCTCGTAGTAGTAGTACTCGCCAGGCGGATAGTAGTACTGGTCGTCGGCTGGGGCTTCTGGCTCAGGGGCTCCGTCGTCTGGTGGCATCAAATGGAAAATGGGGGAAAAAGAAAATAAAGCAAACGTGAGTACTCATCCGAAGTACTCAGCAAGCAAGGATCTACACTACATATGCATCATTGTCAAAGGAATGGCTGTATATGTGGACTGGGCTGCAGAAATGCCAGAGTAGAGGGGGAAAGCCTAGTCCTATCGAAGACTAGCATCTTCAACAACCCTCGACAGTCTTGCAGCATCAGAAGAGAGAGCAGATGAACATAATGTAAAGTAGTAGTAGTAATATCATCAACCTCGACCTGAGATCCTTTCTCGACTCCCTGCGAGAAAGCAATCCCAGAGCCGTACTATCCAATTCTCATCACATGTTCTAGTTGTACCGATCGAGATACAACTCCGAGTGTCCGTTACCGTAGGACAGGCTATCGATAGAAGTTTCTTCCCTGCAGGGGTGCACCAACTTACCCACCACGCTCGCTTAACTCCGGCCGGACACACTTTTCTAGGTCATGCCCGGCCTCGGCTAAGCAACACGCCGCAACCCGACCAAATACCTAACAGAGAGGTCAGCACGCCGGACTAACCTATGCCCCCAGGGGTCTTGGGCCATCGCCCCGGGAACTCCTGCACGTTATGTGCACCGCCGGTGAGCAGACCTAGCAACCCCTTATACAAGCGCGGTTGCGTTTCCAGTCCAACCCAGCGTGTGCCGCATCAGTCGCTGACGTCCATTAAGCTCCGGCTGAAGTATACGACGCAGAACGCCCATACTATGCCCACGTGATGGTTAGTGCTATCGGGCCAGAGGCCCCTCGGATCAAATATCCAAACCGTAGTGGATTAGGAGCGCGCGGAAACGAGCAGAGACTCACGATCGATGTGACCCCGTCGCCCCGTCTCGAGGACTTGTGGCAAGGGCTAAGAATGCCCGGCCACGCCTCGTAGTTATCTCGCGGGCACCATCCAGGTCAACCCGACTCCACATCACTTCGCAATAAGCTCGCGCGGGTACCCCTCAGGGCCGACCCGTCTTTAGTATCATAGTTTAGTGCAAGTCATAATATCCAAGGTAACTGTGTGTCTGACACCGAAGGGAACCCTGAGGAATCACCCTCGTGAATTCCCGCTCGATGTTATCATCAAGGTGAACGAAGGAGGAATCACCCTCGAGGTCCACCTTGAGGAGTGCGCGACGAGTCGTGATCGGGGGTGGTGTAGAAGGAATCACCCTCGCTTACCACGACCGAGTAACTAACCTACAAGGTTAACCATCAGAAGTGCTGACGAGGTATCACCCTCGGCACTCGATGAAACCCAGCAGTGTCGGCAACTAAGGGGAAGTGATGTGCGGTGCCATGGTCTAGTCTTCAATCCCGATGATGGGTCTTCTGATATCAGCAGGGCAGTCGGGATCAAGTGGGGGCTCTGTCGTGTCTCTACCCATCCTATGCTAAACAGTTTAGGATAACAGGAATGTATCAAAGTAGGTTAACAAGTAAACAGGCTATGCAACAGAGTAGGATAGTAACAGCAGCAGTATCATCTAATGCAAGCATAAGAGGGGAGAGAATAGGCGATATCGGAATGCTCAAAATGGGGGTGCTTGCCTGTTTGCTCGGGGGCAAGGGCAAGGTCTTCAGTAGTATCGTCGGGGACGTAGTCGTACTCCTGTGCGGCGTCTGCCTCGGGAGCTACGTCAACGTCGGGGTCTATCGAGAGAGAAGAGGGGGAAGAAACAGGTAAACATAATGCAAACAGATGCAATACGGTGCGTGTGATGCTATGATGCAGTGCAGGGTTGCCTAATTATGCATCTAAGTCATTTTAGTTATTTTTAGAATTATTCTGGGATTTAATATCCGACGTGTGTGCACTATTCATCTGTCGGATTCGGGTCCGGAGTTACGAGTTCTTCTACGTAGGAGGTTCCGATGGAGAAACAGACGGCACGATCAGACTCGGCTCGTCGTTCTGAGCAACTTTCATGTATAAACTTTTTCAATCTGAGCTACGGTTTAAAAGTTATGAATTTATAAGGATTTAAACAAATTTCTGAAATTTTTGGATCTATTTAAAATTCGAATTTGTACAGCAACAGGAAACGCTGGGTGCACCCGGTGCAGTGCACCCAGAGTGGACCAGAGGGGCTGACCAGCGGGACCCAGCAGCTGAGTCAGCAGGTCAAACGCTGACCAGCTGACCGGTCAACGGGGCCAACCGGGTCCCACCTGTCTGTGACTGGGCACTGCCCAGTCAGCAGGTTTGACCTGGTCTAATGACCAGTGGGGCCCCCTTGTCAGCGTCTCAGGGTGGCCCATCGGCAGGGCCACGTCGGCGGGGTGCCGGAGAAAGCTCCGGCGAACCTCTCCCGCGGCGGCGCTCTCGCCGGAGTTGTTCGGAATTCGCCCACGGTGGCTCAAATCGTGCGCAAGTGGGTGCATCTGAACGGGCGGTGCTTCGCGTATCCAGCCGTGGCGGTCTCCAGGCCAGAGGTGGCCGGAAACGACGGCGACGGCAGCCGTGGCGGACGGCCGGAGTCAGGAGCTAGGGAAGAACGACGACGCGAGCGCGCTCGAGTTGAATGAATGGGCCAGGGGCACCTTTGCGCGCGTGCGAGTGCAACGGACTCGGACGCGGGACCATATGGTCGCCGGATGGTCGCCGGCGACGAGCTCGAGCGGCAAGGGGTTCAGGCACCGTCGGCGAGCGACGCTAAGCACGGCAGAACGGAGAGAAAACCACGGGGTTCGCGTCGAGGCTCACCTAGCGGCACATGAAAGGCCTTTGGAGGTTTAGTAGCAGCAGAGGGCGTCGGGGAGTCGCCGGAGTTCGTCGTAGAAGAAACAACGGCCGGGGACGAAGTAGAGCTTGATTCCTTCTCTGTAGATCGTCCCGGCTTCAACCGACAGTCGAGGAAGAAGAGGCAATGGCTGGCGCACCTCCCAGACAAGATCCCGGGGCGCGGGGGCGCCGGTGGCCGCGGCTTAGAGCGGCGCACGGTGGTGGCTGCGTTCGGGAGGAGGGGATCTAGAGGGGGAAGAGGATGCGCGAGCGAGAGTGAGAGGGAGGGGTGGTGAGGCGTCCAGGGGAGAAGGCACGGCGTGGCCTTATCCCCTCGCGTTCCTGCTCCCCGTCGCGGTGGCGCGCTGCGACTGACGGAGCGCCGTCGTCCATGGAGACGACGACAGCGAGGCGAAGCAGGTGGGGGAGGCCTGCTGGGCTGCCTGGGCCGCACTGTGGCTTCAGCCCGGTGCCAGGTAAGTGGGCTTCTGCCCTTTTTCCTTTCTGTGTTTTCTGTTTTAGCTTTATTTAATACCAGAGAGATAAAAGGAATTATTAGAGCAACTAGTTCACTTAGGAAAAATATGGGAGGTGTCCCAATAAATCCCTGGTGATTTTTTAGACACTGCCACAAAAATTTGGAGGCCAAATGAATAGGTTAGATATTTTTAGAAATTGAAAAGGACAGATTAAGTGCTGCTGGACTACTGTTAAAATGTCCAGGGGCATTTTGGGAATTTATATGAAGTTGGTTTCAGTTTTATAAATGCCTTGGGAATATTTGCAACATTATGGACATTTTAATTTTGCCATTTGAAGAAATGAATATTTGACTTGCATTTGGAATTGGAATTTGAAGTTGAATATTTTCTAATGCAAATTTATTATAATGATCATGGTGACATGGCAGGTTAAGTAGCTTAGCCAAAGTGATGTAACATGGGGATGTTACACTAATGATAGTATAGCACCAACAAAACAATGCGGTGCTCCGCCACCACCGCAGCTCCACATCCACGGAAGCATACCCTGGCACCCAGCACGATCGGACGCCGCCGCAATCGCATATTGGGAAACGTAAGGAGACTCTTATGTTCTTTGCAACTCTTGAACTAGAACTCGATGGCAAGTTCTTTTCGAATGAACGAACATGGCAACTATGCCTTAGCATTTATTCCTGAATCATTTTTTTAATTGCATGCTATTTAGTGGCACCTTTTTCTATATTCAATTTGTCCACTCTTAGTGCATTTGTTTATGTGATATGTAGGGACAAGGACATCAGGAGAACTTTTTCACTGGCTCTTCCTTTTTCTTGTTCTTTTTTTGCCATCAGGTTCATAGTAAGATTATAGAGATGTTTTCCCTTTATTTTTCTTATCTGTTTACTTGCTTACAATACATAATTAAATGACTAGGGATGGTAATTTCATACAAAGGGGAATAAGAAGCTCTTTTGGGTCTGTGATGTTGCACCTGTACTTGCAGTTGCATTCTGTAAAAAGAGGTAGAGCTGACAGAGCATGATATGTGAATCATACAAAAAGTAGATGCAGGCATCAACACAAGTCCTGGCAAGGATATTCAACTCAGGGGACCCCATGTTGCAGAATGTGCAAATGTTATCCATATTTTGTGTATTTCTACTTCTCAAAGATATATAATGTCGTGGTGCTCTTGACACAACGATCCAGTGCTCCGCTCTCCCGCTCACGCACCGCCGTGCTGTACCCGGACGGAGGAGGGTGCGAGGAGGATCGCCGGATGCGGGAAGACCTTCACATCTAGGAAGAGAGGAGGTGTCTATGCAGTTCGCTACAAAGGAAAAGCAATCCTCGAACAGTTGAACCGATCAATTTGTACTGCTTGCCTTTGTAGTTTCTGCGTGCCAGTTTTGAATGACCTGTCTGAACTTATTTCTGAAGTAGTTCCTGAACTCTGAACATGTCTGACAAACACTTACGCGACCTGTTCTGTTCACTCCTTCTGAATCTCCCGGAATGACCTTCTTGGACAGGGTGAGGAAAAGTGCATGGTGGTGGACATAAGCAGGACTGTGAACATGGAGGATCGTCAGATAGTCGAGCCGCACCAAATTCAGTTTTGCACTGATGCATATGCTTAACTAAACAATTTTCATTATTGTTAATTTAACTATGATGCAGAACAAGATGAGGGCTTGGACATGCCGGAGGAGTCCATAGCCAACATCAAGCACATCACGCTGCCAATCAACGAGGAGCATCGGTGACTTGTTAACTATCAATCTTGTTACAGAAGTGTTTTGTAGTCATAGTACTTCATGTGTTACGAAAGTGTCAAACACCAGATGTCTTTATATGCAAAAATATAATGGAAGTTATAAAGATATTTGTAGTTATTTGCATTTGCTAATGTCAAATATAAATGCAGGGGTCTTCATGGTGACAACTATTATAACAGAATGTGTGAAGATATTTGCTTCCTGGATGGACAATATAACTCCATAGCCCATTATATATAAAGGTACAACTTAAGATGTGGCCAATAACCACTACTATTTTTATTCACTTGCATCATTTGTTATCTCACAGAATGATAGAAATGTAGGGTTCCTTGTCAAAAAGAAGGATAGGAACAGAGGGTAGCTGAAGTAGAGGCATAAAACTGCCAATTATCATTGTTTTATTTCAGTATGATTGCTTTTGAGATAATAAATGAAGCTAAGAAGTCATGTCTCAAATTAATTTACATAGGCATTCGGCGATCTGTTCGGTCGATCAATCGATCGATCTCTCTCCAGCTAACTGTACCTATTTATTTTGGGTTGATGCATCAAGGCAGGCGATCTGTCCGGTCCGGTCCGGTCCGGGAGGAGATGGCGATCGGCAGCGAGTGGACGAGATTCCCTGAGATCGTTGTGCCAGTTGTTGAAGTTTTCGCGACGCATGAGTTTTCCGCCAAGAAAAGTAACGGAATCATGAGCGTCCATATGAGCCTAGGGTCGTTTCCAACACCGAACTAGGGAGCTAGGGAAATCAAATCAAGCAGAGACTTGGAGTCCAAGGGAGGAATTTATTCTCCGGCCGGCCGTCGGCCGATGGGCCATGTACAAGGATCATTATTCGTTCATTCATGCGGGTCGTTGATTAAGCCTTCCCGCGTCCACTGGCATATGCCGTCCACATCGTTTGCTCACGCCAGCTTCAACACTGAGACTGCTGTCCACGTTTGATCATGAGAATGGGCACTTGTAACTTGGCTTTTCGCCTCCCTACGCCCGCTCTCAGCCATGGCTGATGTTTGAGCGCGCATGCCCCAGCTCCGCTCCGGCCATCATCAGCCCGGTTCCTCCCATCTCGTCCTCGGTCGTCGCTCCACCCGGCATGCTTCTTTATACTTTTCGCAACGAAGGTTTAATTGCAAAAGTCGTTGTGCAACATTATTTTTGTTACATGAATTTCTTAATTCACACCGATGACAACATTTTTTCAGGCAAAAATGTTCTGCTACATTATTCATGTTGCAAAAGTCCTCCCTGTTAGAAGCGAGAGAGGGATTTGGTGGAATAGTTTTTTCAGGCAAAAATGTTCTGCTACATTATTCATGTTGCAAAAGTCCTCCCTGTTAGAAACGAGAGAGGGATTTGGTGGAATAGTTTTTTCAGGCAAAAATGTTCTGCTACATTATTCATGTTGCAAAAGTCCTCCCTGTTAGAAGCGAGAGAGGGATTTGGTGGAATAGTTGTTGTATTATATTGCTTGAGCCTCGTGGGCATATATATATATATATATATATATATATATATATATATATATATATATGAGTACAATGATCAACTTGGAGTACAAGACAAGCCGGAACAAATCCTAGTCTATCTCGTCTTTCCTAATAATCAATATACTCAACATCCCCCCGCGGTCACAACGGTAGCGACGCAGACGGTGAGACTGGAGAAGAACCCGAAGGCAAGCCGACGGACACCCCCCCATAGTCGTAACGGTCGACGCATCGCGAAAGTCGTAGCTGGAGTGGAAACCGACGAGGTTGCTCAAGCAAGGCGGTAGCCCTTTGTGCCGTTTGTCGAGGTAGCCGAGAGCGTGTGTGGTGGAGCCGTGGTCGAGGTAGCCGTGCGAAGAATGTCATGGTCGATGTCGAGTCGGGGTGGCCGGTGTCGAGGAAGTCGCCGTGGAGCCGCGGGCGCAAAGAGGCGCCGTGTTAGTCATAGGCGCAGTGGTGTCGAAGTAGTGGTGCGCCGGGAAGAAGACGGTGTTGACGAAGCGTCACGCCGGGTTTGCCAAACTCGGGGACACGTCGTAGACGAAGGCACGCGTCAGTGTTGCCAGCACCGGGCATGCGTAGACGGACGAAGACGAAGTTGATGAAGCGCCGCACCAGGGCCCGGGGACACGTCGTGGAAGAAGGCACGCATCGGTGTTGCCAGCACCGGGCATGCATAGACTGGGACCTGCACAAGCTGTACACCATGTCGGAGAAGTCGGAGAGGCCAGCAGAGAAGGACTCGACGACAGTTGCGGCGCCAATCGGCGCGGGGCCGATGTCGCCTGTGGTTGTCGGAGCAGATGAAGTGGTCGGGGTAGATGACGGCGACGGTAGCGACGAGCTGGTGCTGGACGAAGACGAAGGAGGTGGACGGGCGGCGGCGGCGGCTACGTGGGTAGCGGCGGTGGCGACCGAAGAAGAGCAGCGGCGGTGGCCTGACGGCGGTGGCAGCCGAAGAAGAGCGGCGGCGGCGCGGCTAGGTTAGGTGCGCGGCGGCGATGCTCGAAGTAGGCGAGGAACCCGACAGCATGACGAAGACCGGCGCGGACGGTGGCGTTCCCGCACCGAGGGAGATGGCGCGTTGCATACCACGGGAGGTCGACGCGCGGTGACGGCGGAGTGGACCGCTGGCTGCGGCGCTACGGTCCGAAGGGGCGACGTAGCCGCGGCGGGGACCGCGGGTTGCGGCGCTACAGCCCGAAGGGGCGGCGTATCGGCGGAGCGCGGGTCGGTGCAACTGCGGGGACGGCCTTGGGGCGGCGGCGGGCACCGTGTGCCACGCTCGCTACGGCCCGACGGGGCGACACAGCGGCGGCGCGAGGGTCGATGCAACCACGGGGACGACATGGAGCGGACGGCCTCGGGGCGGCAGTGGACCGCGGGCCACGGCACTACGGCCTGAAGGGGCGACACAGCGGTGACGCGGGTCGGTGCAGCCAGGAGAAGAACCACGGGGCGGCGGCGCTGCGGCCCGAAGGGGTGACGCAGTGGCAGCCCGTTGCTCGATCGGTAGAGGGACGCGCTGAACTCGGAACGATCTTCACGGGGCCTGCGGTGGCGCGCGCAACCGACGGGCCAGGTCAGTCGCACGACGTAGATGAGGCGGATCGCGGCGGCGGGCGGGTGATCAATCCGATCGCGCGCGAGGTCGGTGACGCCGCTAGGTGGAGGCGGGGTGGCGGCGGAGTCCGAGATGAAGCCGGTGACGGCGGATAGCATGGGACGTCGTGCGGACGAGCACGTCAGCACTGACACCCAGGCTGCCAAAGCAGCGCCGGCGCCCGGGCAGCGAGACCCGAGTGACCAACGTAGCAGCGGCGCCCGAGCAGAGGTAGCCGACGAGCCCGACGCAGCCGGGGACGAGGCTGGCGTGGCAGTCCGCAGGGCCGCCGTGTAGACGCGGCAGAGGCAGGTGGCGTGGATTGATGGGCGGGCCGGCGCGCGAACGGCGGCTATGATAGGCCGCCGAAGGCGCGAGGCCGCCGGGTCAGGGCGATGCAGGTGTCCCAGTCGGAGAGGGTGGTGACGGCCGGCGTAGATTGACGAGCGGGCCGGCGCGCGGATGACGGCCGTGAGGGGCTGCCTGTCGCGCGAGGCCGCCGGGTCGGTGAAGAAGCATGCCGGTCACGCCGATGTCGGAGTAGAGGCGCACGGGGGTCGACGGCGGCGGCGGGCGACGCAAACCGCTCAAGCATAGATCGGTAAACCAAAAAGAAAACGCCGATCAAGATGACCGGCGGGAGAGAGAAAAATCCGAAGCAAGAGCTCGGGAAAAAGACTTTTAAGGGCAGCCGGTCAACACGACCGGCGGACGAACCCTAGGTACGGGCGGCGCGACCCCCGACGGCAATCATGGAGACCGACCGCCCCGGGGGCGGTGCGGAGCGGAAGCAACGGCGGCGGCTAGGGTTTGGATCGGTTAGGCTGATACCATGTTAGAAGGGAGAGAGGGATTTGGTGGAATAGTTGTTGTATTATATTGCTTGAGCCTCGTGGGCATATATATAGGAGTACAATGATCAACTTGGAGTACAAGACAAGCCAGAACAAATCCTAGTCTATCGCGTCTTTCCTAATAATCAATATACTCAACACTCCCGCATTATCATCTATGTTGCTTTGCGCAAAAAAAAAACCATCATCTATGTTGCAAAAAAGGTGAAGATGAAAAAAAAATCCGCAACACCACCACCTTTGCTAAAGTCCTCCCGCAACATCATTTATGTGCCAAAAAGGATTGAAGACAGAAATAAAAAAGTTCGGGCAAAAATGACGCTTGGGTGGTTTTGCAACAAAGTAATTGTTGTGTAGCGAGTTGCACAACATCCTTGTTGCAATTCCCGACGCACCTCATTTGGGAGATAAGATGGCTATTTGTGGCTCAATCCAACAACGAGGGAGGTGACGGATCTTTTAAAAAGATCCGCAGGCCGACGTGTAGCGCGGCCAAAATCTTAATGATGTAAGTTTGCCTTAAGCTGGACTTTTCTTACATGTACCCAGGAACCTCGGCCCTGCACGACTTGGGTGGGCTCGGAGTCATCCACCTGCCCGTCCTCGTAGCAACCTCCCCCGTCTCCATCGCGGATCATCTCGAACAGCTCCCTGTCCGTGTCGTCGTACCTTGTCTCGCCCACTTTAGGCATACCATCGAACAGTGTGCGGGCACCCAGCCGCTCCACACCCGGCGTCCGCTACCGGACTTGCTGCGGCGATGCACAGTCCAAGAAAAGCAGCGGCGTCGTGTTGATGTCAACGCAGCAAGTCACCTGAACGGCGGCGGATGCCGGGGACTGACTACTGAGTTGTGTAGCGGCGTAGAAGTATGGATCCTTGTAATGCTTCGACTAGGGCGGCGTCTAGATGGTCGATGTTGCATGGTCGAGGAAGACAGCGGGGCCCCGCAACCCTGACTCTGCTCTGCACCACGTCTTTCGCCTGGACGTCGAACGCCACGACAACCAGCTCCGCCTCTATCGGCTTTCTGCTTCTTGACCACTGCCGCCTTTGCCTTCGCTTTAAGGCGGCGATTTTGCCGAGTCTCCGAGTTGATGTTTCGGGCGAGCGTGATCGCCGGATCCTCCTCCACCGTCGTCTCCGACAGCTTCTTGTACGGGTCCATCCGTCGGCGGTGGCGAAGAAGGGTCGGAATTGGGTGGTCAGCGGCTGAAGAGAAGAGTGGGGGATTTTGCCGGGGAAACACTACGGCCAACTACAAAAACGCGGGGCCCGACTTAGTGTTGGATGGGCCTGGGGTGTCAGAGTCATACGTGGCTGGTGTCTGGACTCTCGCAAAGCCCCCTTGGTTTGGTTCCGTTTTCCGGGTAAACGGCGGTCCAGACTCCCGCAAAGCCCCCCTTGGTTTGGTTCCGTTTTGCGGGTAAATGGCGGCCCGGACTCCCGCAAAGCCCCTTGTTTCGTTCTGTTTTGCGGAAAAACAGCGTTCTGGATTGCTTCGTGAATCGATGGGTTGCCGTTGGATGGCTTGCGGGGCCCCGACAACTACATTCAGACGAATACGCGCAGTTTAGGGGTCGCGTTAGAGCATCTCCACTCGTTCGGCCCCCCAGCGCACCGGCCGGCGCTATTTTGGCCCTTCGGCCTGCGCTTTTTCAGCCCTGGGGGCGATCTCGTTCCCAGCCACGCCCCCAGGTGTCGGCCCCAAGACGTTAATAAATTCAAACTTGGCATTTCCCGCTACCCAAAATAACGCCACAAGTCCGGCGATCAGCGGCTGCCATATAGTTCGGCGATCACCATGCCACAGTTCGACGATCAATCACTCGAAAGTTCGGCGTTCAAAAAGAAGGACGCGTAGGCAAATGCATCAAACGGCGGTGTTGCTCTCCGGCGTCGGACTGGCTGGAGTCGGCATGCGCGGGCTGGGCAGCGTCGGCGCGGCTTCTGTGCTGGGCGTCGTGGAGGCATCATCGCTCGGGCTTGGCGGCGGCGTTGGGGTCGGCGTGGGAGTTGGCGCGGGCGTCGGCGGTATCTGGTTCAAGATGAGGCCGCCCTCCACCAGGTACCACGCCTTGATCTGCTCGTCCATCGTCGACACGTCCGCGCCCATCAAGAACGCCAGTTCGGTGTTCCTCTTCTTCGCGGCGACGTTTGTCCGGAGTAGGTCAAGCTTGACGGCGCTGTTCTTCATCAACGTCGACCACCGCGCCTCAGATTTCTCTTCCCGCTGGGCGGCGTGGTTCTTGGCGTCGGCGATGCACTGCTCGATGGACGCGTGCAGCCGCGCGGCAGTCGGCGCGGCGTCCTTCGCCGTCTTGGCTTGTTTGTTGCCGTCTGGGTGCCCATCAGCCGCGCCCAGCGTCGGCGCGTCCGGCTTGTACGTCTCCTTGGCCTTGGCGAGGGTGCACCGGACATCCGCCCACTTCTCGCACTTCTCGATCCGGGAGAACACGTGGAGATACTTGAACTCTTGGTCGGTGCTACTGTCCTAGCGGTACATGGCGAACATCCGAACCATCTGCGCCGAAGAAGAAGAGTCGGCGACGCACACGGCAAGAGCGACGCACACGGCGAAAAGGAGCGAGAATCGGCGTGCATACCTGACCCTCGACGTTGGCGCCGCTTTCCGGGCTAGCCGCGATCTCCTCGACGATCCCATGCCACTTATTGCAGGCCGTTTGGATGAGCGCCCAATGGTTCGCCATGGCCTTCGAGCCGCGCTGCATGTGGATGCCGGCGAAGTAGGCGTCGACCAACTTGCGCTCATCGAACTCCGACTAGATGTGCTCCCAGTATGTGTCGGCTTCCGTCGCGTCGGGGTTGCCGAAATGCGATGATGAGGCTTGCGAGAAGTGCAAGGCGCCACGGCGCAGAGGCTGCGTTGGAGAGGCGGCGTAAGCCGGCGGCGAGTAGGTGTACGGGGGGTACTGGACGCCGGCGAACGCGGGTGAGGGCGTGCGCTGGGCGGGGTGGCCATGCGGGAAGGTGACGTTGGGGTTGAACCCGCCGTGCGCGTCGCCGTTGGCGTAACCAGGCGAGGGCGCGCACCCCGAGGGTTGTGGCGACGGCGAGAAGCCGGCCGGCGACCCGACGCTCTGCTGGCTCCAGGCAGCGTGCGGTCCGTGGCCGCCGGGTGGATTCATGATCCCCACGCGAGACGCCTCTGCCTGCTCCGCCGCGCGAGCCACCTCTCCCTGCTCCGCCGCAGCCGCCGCCGACGCGGCCGCATCCCGGGCCCTCTTGGCGTTGAGCCTGTTCCGTCGGTCGGTGGTGACAGCCTCACGGCGCTAGACCTCCGCCTTCCAGTCGGCGCTCGACATGCCCGGTGGTTTTGCCGGCGGCGCCCTCGGCTTCCTCTGCTTCGGTTGGGTGGCGTCGGCACCGCAACGGCGCGAGGGGCCGTGTACTTCTTCGGCGGCATGGCGGCCCGATGGAGGGGAGAGGGAGGAGAATGGCGAGAAAAGGGGAGAATGGAGAATGAGGGGGGGGGGGGGGGGGGGTTCGGCGGGAAAAGGGCCGGCCGCCTCTTGCCGACAGAGCGGACCCATGCGCCTTTTCGCTTCGGCCGGTGCCCCCAGGCGACCCCCGGGGGCTTGGGTTCGGCTCGGGTTCTCTGGCTGTTATTTCGGCCCAAACCGGCAATAAACAAGGCCCTGGGGGCGTGACTGGGCCGATTTTTCGGCGCCGGCGCTAAAAAAAAAAGCCCTGTGGGGCATGTTGAGGGCGCGAGTGGAGATGCTCTTAGATATGCCAGTTCCTAGTTCCCTGCCTTCCTTCCGGGGCCAGTTTTCTGGAACTGCAGACTATTTGCTCGCAGACAATACTGGTCCTTTTTCGAAAGTTCAACATAAAATGGCCCCATTCTGAAAATATTTCATAAAATGGCCCTTTTGCATGACGCCCCGGGCTAGGGCGTCATGCTATTTGGCATGACACCCTAGCCCGGGGCGCCATACTACATGTCACGACCATGACGCCTTAGCCCGGGGCGTCATGCTCTTTAGCATGGCGCCCTAGCCCCGGGCGTCATGCAAAAGAGGGCCATTTTGTGAAATATTTTCAGATCAAGACCATTTTGTGTTGAATATTTTCAGATCAAGACCATTTTGTGTTGAACTTTCGAAAAAGTGTCAGTTTTGTCCATTTTCACCACCCAGCCGGCCAGCCGACTGGGCGCGCCGCTGGATGCTGGTCGCCTGGTCCCCGGCCGCTCTGTTACCGACCGACCGGAGCACGGCTCCGTTCCCATCACGGGGCGGCGCGGCGTCGCCTAGCTAGCGCGGCCCGGCCGGTACGAATGAACGAACGAACGGGGTCCATCGGAGAAGGCGATCGACGAGGCGTGTGCTCTCCTGTGTACAACTCGCACTGTTGAGGCACTCGTACAGCGCATGCAATGCAGGTCGCTTGTGCCGCCGCCGCTTTCGTGCGTGGGAACGCATGTGCCCTGTCGGTCCTCACTCACAGTATACTGCACGAGTGCAACAGCGAGTAATTGTATCTGTCGCTGTTTGTGATCCTGAAACATTCATGTCAAACAGCAACAGATCCGCCGACGTTGATCTGCTACTCCCTCCGTTTCAAATTACTCGTCGTGGTTTTAGTTCAAACGAGGGAGTACTAGCTAATAGCTTGACGCGATCGATCTCCAGCAAGCTAGCTAGCTTTTTCCCGGGAACTGCACGTACGTGTTGGCAACTAGCACACCAACACATTTCCACAAGTACTACTTGCGTCGATCGTCAGATAGATGATCAGATAGTAGAAATTAACTGTGAATTGTAGCGGCAATAACTAATAGTGCGTGAACTGTGAGCTGCGACAGCAACAAGCATGGTGTAAACTGCTGAATTTTTGGTAGTACCAGTGTACTTGGGCGGCCGATTGATGGCAGGCAGGGAACTAATTAGCCTCCTGCTAATAAATTATAATATGGAGACTAAGAGCAACTTCAATGGGGCGATTCATTTTGTCCGCCTGCGTCCGTTTGGGTCGGCGCGGACAAAAGTGGAGGCCAAACGCGCCGATCCAAAATCAAATCGCGTCCGCGCCGACGCATTTGTGGCAGAAATGCGTCGAATCGGACGCCACACGCGTCTTCTCGGTGTCCGCAGCGTCCCCACCTGGCGGTCGCCCAACCACCCAGCGGCCAGTTTGGTCAGCTTAATTTATGAGGACCGCCACCTCGGGCCCACGCGTCAGTGACGACGGTCGTCCTTTTTTAAGCCAACCGTTCGGGGGGGGGGGGGGGGGGGGGGCGTCCTCATCCGCTTCCAGAAAGCTCCCGTCCCCATCTCGCTCCCCCGTCTGCGGCAACCCTAGCCACCCTAGTCAACCTAGATGGGGCTCTTCTCCGGCGCCGGCAGCAGCAAAGCCAAGGGCAAGGCCCCCGCCATCCCTTTTCCCCCTGAGCTCCCCCCGCCTCCGTCGGCGCCAGCTCGCCGGCCGAGGCAGCGCATCAACGTGCCAGTGCACCAGGCGGAGTGATACTGGCAGAACCGCATGCCTCTCCCGTACCCCGACGTCACCCTGCCGCACGACTGGCATCTGGATCCGGAGAGGATCCCAGTGGCAGCGGCGCCGCGATCGGCTAGGGCGCACGCGGAGGAGGTGCGGCGCCGGCGGACGCAGCTGACGCCGGAGCAGCGCAGCGACGCCGCGTACGCCTTCGACTCGCCCAACTAGGCTCGTTGGTTCGCCTTCGAGCACGAGGAGGCCAGGCGGCGCGGCGTCCGCGAAGTCGGCCGCAGGGCGCGGCCGACCCCCCTCGTCGCTCACGACAAGGACCAGGAGGCGGAGGCCGCCTACCAGGCGGCCATGGCGGCCGTCCTCCGAGAGAGCGAGGAGGAGGAGCGTCGCAGGGAGGGAGAGGAGGCGGCGTACCAGGTGGCCCCCCTTCCCCCGTCAAGGCCGAGCCGGAGCCGGAGCCGGAGCCGACCCCCATCGAGCGCTACTCGTGGACCGGGCGACTGCGCGAGTGGGTCAGTGCTCCGCCGGTCTGGATGGGGACGACGCCGGAGCAGGAGGCGGCGTACCTCGAACAATGGCGCCAGTAACGGCTGGCCGAGGAGCGCCGCCACGGCGAATACCTCGAGATGCTCGAGCACGACGCCGAGGAGGAGCAGCGCGAGGCCGAGAAGGAGGCGCGCCAGGCAGCGGCGGCACTGCCCGCGCCCGACATCAACGCCGTTTGGAACACGGCGTTCCCCTAGGCCGGCCCTGCGCCGACGCTCATCGACCTCACCGGCCCCGACGACGACGAGGAGGACGCCTAGAGCAGCGTGCCGCCTCGTAGTTAGCTTTTTTATGTTTAGACGTGGACGCGTGGATTATCGCCAGCCTTCGTGTCCGGCTTTAATGTTTAATTAATGTTTGTTTTAATTTTTCAAATGTTTGTATTTTAATTTTTTCGCGCGCCGTCAAAATTGGTCGGGCCACCGTTGGGCACATGTGCCGACCCAGACCCAAACATGGAAGCGGACGTTGATGTCCGCCGGGCTGACCCAAACGAACAAAAGACGGTCAGATTCGCCGTCCGTTTGGGTCGGCGTGTTGGAGTTGCCCTAATCCACGAATGGAAATGGAATCATCAGTGCAGGGCGGGCTACAAATACAATGGTGGCTCGCTCGCTGGCTTCCAGTTCTAGCACGTAGCACCAATGGCAATGGCAACGGCAATGGCAACGGGGGCAAAGGAGACTTGAGTCCAAGGGAGGACCTACTTACTCCATAGTCCGTATACGTCCACTCCAGCTTTTCCAAATAAGTCGCGCCGTGGGTCCCGCGTGTAGGGTAGGGAGAATCTTCATGCGGGTCGTTGATTAATCCACCCTCGTCCACTGGTAGGGCTGAATTAACAAGCTGCTCGGCTCGTTCGGCTAGTTATCATTAAGCTCGTTATCGTTAAGCTTGTTATCAATAATCTCGTTAATATTAATGAACTAAAACCTCTGTTCGGCTCGGTTCGTCATGAGCTCGTTATGCTCACGAGCGTTCACGAGTGCTCGTTAAGGTAATAAGCAACATAGAAATCGTTCACGAGTGCTCGTTAAGGTAATATTAATAAGCAAAAAACACTGTTTAGCTTGGTTCATTAACTAACGAGCACGAGTCGAAACGAGCCGAACAATCGAGCGCTTATTATGCTCACGAGCTTCGAGCTTTTCGTCCAGCCCTGTCTATCCACTGGCAGGCAGATCAAGTGGCAGTCGCGTCCGTCGTGGGCCGCTGGAAGGTGGTGCTCACGCCATTTTCAATTCAACCCCAGACCAGACTCATCGACGGCTGGCTGTTTGTTCAACCACACCAAACTAAACAACTCCCGGACCGGCACGGTCAAACAACACCTGATTAAAGTGCGTGCGCGCGCACGATTTAAGATTTTTAACATTTCAGGACCAGAGCTCTGCTCTGCTCTGCTGTGGTGCTCCTTGCGTGCATGCTGCCGTACCCCGTACAAAACACATGTAGCCGTATCATTCACAGGTGTGTCGGACAGATTTTGTTCTATTAGTTCTTAGTTTCAAGAGCTATTTAGTAATGTACTCTCTCGGTTCCTAAATATAAATCTTTTTAAGAGATTCTAATAAGGGACTACATACGCAAACTGTACATACGAAGCAAAATAAGTGAATCTACACTCTAAAATATGTTTATATACATCCGTATGTAGTCCTATTGAAATCTCCGAAAAAGACTTATATTTAGAAACGGAGGGAGTAGTACCTAGTGTTTTAGATATTGTCATATATTGATCCAAATCATTGTACTGTAATGGTTGTCGCATTTGAATAAAGTTACAAGCCTCTCCTTTAAAAAAAAAAAAGAGAACATAAAACTGCTACCACTAGTACTATGGATTCTGATCCTAAAAGAAGAATTTATGTATTGTGCCGTGTTAGATTTTAGAAAAACTCTTTACTTTAACTATTGATCTTGTCTCTATGATCAGTCACCTTGTGTGGGTGATACACATTATGTGGGGCTTGCGGCCATTTTCATCTCCCTTTCACAAACCTTATCCTCCATGACAGTGTTACGGCCCAGGGGTGCCCCACCTTGTCAGTTACCGGCCTAAGAACCCCTAGGTCAGTTCCGCCTTGGGCATTCAAGCCTGCCCATGGGCCTTGGAGAAAGAGGACTCTAGAACCCTTGCCATTCAAGACAAGGAAGACAGATTTGTGGTGGACTCCTCTTCACCAATGTAGCCGACTAGGTCTCTTGTAACCCTAGGGCACCGACATCTTATATAAACAGGGGCCGACCTAGTCAATAGAACACAACATTGGATATAATACAATCTTTTGGTTCTATACCTTATATTTTGTACACCCTATCGCAATAAACAAAGAGCAGGAGTAGGGTTTACCTCCGCCAAGAGGGGCGAACCTGGGTAAAGACTCACCTTTTGTTACCATCCGGCCTACTCACCTCTTCGGGATACCCCTACCGAGGGATCCATTGTGCGTCATCTTCCCCGCGATCTCCATTGCTCCTCGATGTGTTTTTCTCTCCGTTCTCCTCTCTTCAATTCACCTTCTCTCACCCACGCGCAAGGTCCCGCGAGGCAGCCCTCCAAACCACATGCATGCACAAGGTCGACATTGTTGCAGAGGGGCGTGCACCAGCGTTGAAGGCCATGCAGTGTTGCGTGTGCACCAGCCCTGTGTCGAGGAAACACTGCTGCAAAGGAGGGGTTGCCAGGATGCTGCAAGTCGGACGGGGTTGGGGATGCTATGCCATCGCAGCTTGCTGCTTCGAGATCGCTTGTGACCTGGTGCAAGGGGAGGACGCATTCCGTGGTTGAAAGGGGCGAAGTGTGCTTCGCTGTGGCGCCACCGAAGCTGCAATGTCGCCTCGTGTGATGCAGACCGGGTCGTCGGCATGATGTGTGCTTGGGAGGTGCTGCATGGCCGGGGTGGGGATCACTAACGTCTGATACAATTGATGGTGTGAAGGAGCGGCGAGGTCTGCTGCAAGTTGTGTTGCGATACGGACCGTTGTTGCAGGGGCGGAGCTAGACTACACTATTTGAGGGATTGTTTCTCTCAAACAATAATATAGTCTTATTACTGTCATTATTGCGTGGACTTTTGTCTCTTATATATTGTTGTGTCGCAAAAAAAAAACCTGAACCTATCTGGAACGTAATCGACAAGTAAAGAATTCTTCTCCCCCAGACTGAACCTATCTGGAACCCGTGAACATTCACGGACAAGGAGAAGAATAATCCAATCCAAGCCGAAGCAGAGCAGAGCAGTCCACCCTGCACCAAACTCTGCACCATGCCAGAGCAAAAGCAGAGTGTTCGTGCCACGGCCCGAATTGGTCTCTGCTCCGTCGTGCCACACCCCTTCTCGAAGCCGTGAACGATCGCCGTCCCGGCCATTCATTCCAATCCGTCGGCCCCAGTTGAGTTCCCCACCACCTTTATAAACGCGGCTCTCTTCCTCCTTCCTCCATTATCCCCCACCACCACCCGCCTCCACTCTCCAAGAAACTTCCCTCCACGCGCAAGCGATGGAGGAGAGACTTATTATCCCCCGCCGCCGAGAACCGCGAGACCAGACCGCCGACGCAGCCCCGGCGGTTTCGTGTTCGTCGGGGGAGGAGTCCACGGACGGGGACTCGGAGCCCGGCTTCGAGTTCGAGTTCCCGTCGCTGCTCGGCAGGGACCACGGCTCCCCCGCGCCCGCCGACGACCTCTTCGCCGACGGCCGCATCCGCCCCGCCGCCTTCTACCCCGTCTTCGGCCGCCGCGCATCAGCCAAAGCAAGTTCAGCGGGGGACGTCGACGCCCCGGCGCCGGAGCGGAGGACGAGGGGGCAGCTCGGGCGGCTCTTCCTCGAGGAGTCCCGCGCGTGGAACAGCTCCTCGTCGAGCAGTAGTACCGGGTCGTCCGCGTCCACGTCGTCGTTGTCGTCCGCGGCCACGGACGACGGCCTCGAGGGCGCCGCGCCGGAGAGCTACTGCGTGTGGACGCCCGGCGGCGGCGGCAAGACATCGGAGTCGCCGCGGCCCCCGCGGGCCGGGAAGAGCGGGTCCACGGGGTCGTCCGTGGGGCGGTGGCGCCGCATCAGCGACCTCGTGGTCGGCCGCAGCCAGAGCGACGGCAAGGAGAAGTTCCTCTTCCTCCCCGTCAACCCGCCGACGCCGCCCAAGCAGCAGGAGCCCAAGCCCAAACCCAGGCCGAACCCGGCAGCCGGCAGCACCAAGAAGAAGGGCAGCGATATCGGCACGGTGGCCGCCGCCCACCGCATGGCGTACGGCGCCAAGGCCGGCGTGGGCGTTGCCGCCAACGGAGCCACGCCGCGGCGCACCTTCCTGCCGTACCGCGAAGAGCTGGTGGGGTTCTTCGCCAACGTGAACGGCATCAGCCGGAGCCACGCGCACCCCTACTGATCAACGACCGACGACGACGACTGCGGTCGGCCGCGCGCGCTCCAAGGAAAATTATCAAGTCGGGGATTCAAATTCGATTCGTGTTTGTTTGAAGCTTGGATTTTGAGCTGGTGATCATCAGTGGGTAGGTAGGTTAATATTAAATATTACTAGTAGTAGTATTGTGATTAATTAAAAGGTTAGTTAAACTTGATGAGAAATTAAAGATTGGCGTGGGGTGTGAAACGCGGTGCACATCGCCGACCGTCGTTCGTCACCGGCGATGGCGGTGAGGTGTGAACAGTGGTGTGAAACGCGGTGCACATCGCCGACCGTCGCTCGTCACCGGCGATGGCGGTGAGGTGTGAAGGGCAGCGTGTGGTGGCGAGTGAGACCACATCATTTCGACCATTTTCTTCTCCTTTTTTTTTCTTTTTTCCTATACTACAGCAGAGGTCTTCGTACATACATTCCTGACTTCGGGTGACCATGAATCCATGAGAGCTGCGTCAGTGATAAAGTGCACTTGTGACTGTGTACACTTAATTGCTGCTAGTACGTGTGGTTGGACGATACGTACTTGGCTTTCGTTGTGTGATCGATTCGATGGGCATGAGCGAGGGTGAGAGGCTCGACGGCGGCGACGCACCACACACATCCACTTGGTTGGTTCACGGGAAGAAGACGACTACGGGAAGGGAGCGCGATCGACGGCGACGTGCGCCGACGGTGGCGATTCCCGGCCGGCCAAGGCAGCCAGCCACGCCCGCACGGCGGCGCCAAGTGGCCGGACGACGTACGCACGCGCGGCCGTGGATATACAAAGAGTAAATACACTGTGAGCACGGGATGCACGCCAGAAACAAGCGAAGCCGTACGTAGAGGAAACCAGTCTGGAAAAAAAATCCTCGAAAGCAACGTACTATTTTCGTACGCAAAACACAAGGAGATGTGTAGCACCAGCGCACCTCCGAGCAGACGATCACCGTTCGTACTACGTGACGGGCTGATCAATGCAATGCAATGCAATCGAAAAACATGGGCACCGGCCGTACGTCAACGGTAGCTTAGAGATTGATTTGATGCAATCGATGGCCGGCCCACTTGCAAATTAGTGTGGCTTTCATGCCGATCTTCCCCACAATCATCGCAGCGCTGATGATGGGCACATGTAGTACCAGCTACATTATTTTGCGTGACAAACAAGTGCTTCAAGGACAAGGAGGGCCTTTGCTTGCATAACAAAAGAGCACGTGTAGTGACAAGTTTTTTTTTTTTTTGAAAAGGAGGTCATCCCCCGGCCTCTGCATCGGAAAGATGCATGCGGCCACACGTGTAGTGACAAGTGGAACCAACATTTGTGTTTTTGGTTTGGTTCCACAAATGTCACTCGAATCTATTTTTCCTTTTGGGTCCCTAAACTAGAGAGAGAGAGAGGAGGAGAGGACTGAGAGAGAGGAGAGGAGGAGACGGAGAGCAGAGTGAGACAGAGAAGAATTGGAGAGAGAGAAGACGAGATGAGAGAGAGAGAGAGAGAGAGAGAGTGAGTGAGCGTGTGCGTCTACATTCTAATCGGTGTTTCCCAAACAAAAAAAGTAAATTGACATGCCTTCTGTGTTATTAGATTGAGATTAGGTATGCTGCTTAGATGCATTCAATTTAATATGGTATCAGATCTACAAGATTTCACATGCACAACACACTAGATAACAAGCCTCTGATGAGGCCTGACCTGGTGGAGTCTCGGTGTGTTAAAGTGGAAAGGGGGTGCTAAAATATATCAACAACACATTCAAAATTTTAGGTGGATCAACTAGCTTGTTGACTCAGTAATAAAACCACCACCATTGTCTTCATCTTCTTCGTCTAACCCAATTGATTGGTGGGAGCTTGAGCCACCATTTCTCTTCTTGCCAGCCTTGAGATCGGCCACAAATTGTGTCCACTTTGACTTGCCATTCAATATCACCAACTATGGCTAAAACCAAATGGCTTCTTCTCTGTTTCTTGATACATAGTGACCGCCACCACCGTCTAGCTAACAAAAAATGTATGGCAATGAGAATGCAAAATAAAACATGCATATGCAAATGATGACAAGATAAAATAATTTAGCTTACGTGAGTTGCCACTCCCATCCCACTTTGAGGGCGGCCAACCACTTGTGAATAGTAGCCGATGTACTTGTTCACTTCCCCTTGAATGACCCCCCCATCGATATTGGAGAGATGCCATATTGCGGTTGGTGACAATAGGATGCGGCTCCACCTATAGCTTTTGTTCATGATACTCCTTCCAAATCTTCTCCCAATATGTATTCCTTTTTTGCTCCGTGCAAAATATGAGATCCATTGTTGTGGCCAACCATGAGTACCAATAAGATATCCTCGAATGTTGAGAATGCCGGACCTCTTGCCTTTGTCGTCTTTGGCTGCTTTTTGTTCTTGTTACTCGGATTGGGATTTGATGTTGCCCCAACTTCAAATGAAGGGCAAGTTGGATTCCCTAACTCGTTGTCCATTTGGGTCGGTTCATGAGTATCATTAATCATGTTCGACATGATAAACTCCTTAAATTATCATGCTTTTCCAATCATGGATCATGTCCCAACCGGCCTAACGGTGTTTGAAAAACATTGACCATGGCATATGCAAAGTTGATCGGAGAGGAGCAAAAAGAACATACCGAGTCTTGTTATGTCATTCTGTCGAACAGGTTGTGGGAAACCCAGGCGCCGCCAGTGCCCGTGCTTATCCGCGCCCGAACGAGCTGCGGCGACTGACAGATGTCCACCAGCGGCATTTGCGTTGGCGGAAAGCTATCCGGAATACCCCAACCGGTTGTCGGATTCCCCCACTATCCCAACCTGGCCCGATGGTGCGATCCTTGTCGGCGACTTGATGGACGGGGTGCGGGGTCATGGGCCCGGCGCGGGGGGGGGGGGGGGGGGGGGGGGGGAGCTGCTCCTCGAGGTCTGCATCCGCTTCCCTCTCCCGCTACCTCCATCGCCGGTCCCTCTGGGCGATGTTCTCCGGCTTGTACGATGTACCCGAGGACGGGACACTGCCGCGTTGGTGTGGGACGGGCAGGACGACATCTAGGGTGGCGGATGGGGGCCGGCGATGAGGATGGGGAGGAAGCATGGGCGACGACGAGGGCTCGGAGACGGGAACTGGTGGAGGGACGCGGAGGAGGGCGAAGGGATTGATGGATGTGGTGCAATTTGTTGTGGGGTCGGGGTGTCGGGTTCGACGTGGCGGACACGCTAGAGCCTTCCCATATCCGCCCTACATTTGAGGGTTTAAGGCGCGGGGTCGAGTTTTTCTTTTTACAGGCCAGTGACCGAGCCGTCCGCCAAACATTTGAGGGTTTAAGGCGCGCGATCGTAGATGCTCTAATAAGCATGGACCATGGCACCACGGACAGAACTTTCTATCTCATCTCAGCTATAATACAAACATGTGTACGTCCACGCCCGGACTGGAGCCCTCGAACATTTCCATTTAGATGGACGTACAAGCTTTGCGCCGTCCTTTACATCCATCCATTTAGATGGGCGCCAACCCCTCAAAGAAAAAAAAGTAGATGGGCGCCACCGCCAGGCGCCCAGCGGTGGTTGACGGGTACGTGCTCTTTTGATCGTCGGGCCGGCCGCGCCGACTTGCTCGCCGGATTTCTTGGCAATCATCAGTGCCGTCGGAGTAGACATTATATATTTTATTTTATTTTAATTCATTTCTCTGCATTGGAGCGCCATGCACGGAGAAGAGAGGAAAGCGATGGGTAGATCTAGATGGAATAATTCATGCATGGTTTCTTCTACTAGGGCTAGGATGATTACCCAAGGGTGGCTGGCTGGCAAGCTGCTGCCTGCTCTGCTAGTGACACCTAACGTTAGTTAGGCTGGGTGTAGTGTGTAGTACCTAACCTAACCTAGCTGGCTTCACCTGCGTGCGTGCGTGATGGAGTCGTACTCATCAATCAGTCGGCCAATTAGCTAGTTAGTGTCCCTAGGATAAACTAATGCGTTATGCGTATCGTCTTGGTGCGTGCATGCTTCCCGTTGACGTACGAGAGCATGACGCGAGTCAAATGCATAGATATACTACTTGTGTGTGTGTGTGTAGTATCTTCCTTGGTCAAATCGCCCAGATGGTCAATTGGTCGTTGGTCAAAGTCACTCCATGACATGCTGCCAATCCGGCCGGCATGTTGGCTAATGCTGGTGGAATTTTGGCTTGTTTAATTATAGTACTGCAGTAGGTTAGGCTGCCTATTGGTTCAGGTTTGCGGTCGTTAGAGCATCTCTGAGGCTGGTCGTAATGGGGAGTATCATATATTAGTATCATGCATATGAAACTAGTGTATGATACAAAAAGTCACTTTGGAACCCGGGTGCATTGAAGCCCTATTTTTTGAACTATGCCAAAATGCTATTTTGAAGTTTCAAAAAAAATCTGAAAACAAATCAACATGTTTATATGAATGTATATTACACATGTGTAAATTTTGATGCTGAAATAAGTAACCATGTGAGTTAGACAAAAATGACAAAATCGTGATTTTGGAAAGATGAACAGTGCATGCATTATTCGCTATTTGGAAATCACCATTTTGTCATTTTTGTATAGGTCGTATATTTACTTATTTCATCACCAAACTTTACACATGTGTAATATACATCCATATGATCACGTAGAATTTTTTTCAGAATTTTTTGATACTTTAAATGTGATTTTAAAAGTATTTAAAATAAGGTCCTCCAATACACTTGGGTTCCAAAAATCTACTCTCGTGTATGATACTACCTCCCTAATGCATAGTATCATATATTAGTATCATATATTACTTTATTTATTGTCATGCATGACACATAGTAGTATTATATTTATTATGATATGGTATCATGATATGATACTCAACCCTCTTTTTCTTCATTTAATTCTATGCCACCTTATCAAAATTGCCTAGTTGGCATGCATGATATTAGTTATGATACTCCCGTTACAACCAGCCTAACAGACCCCTTAAAGCGCACAAAACTATAAAATAACCGCCGGTTTACAGTTTTAGACGAAAAAAGTGACCCGAATAGAACCCATAAACGACCTTGACCTGTAAATTTTTTTAAGGGGTGCGGAAAACATCCTCATCAAACCCGTGAAAATAAGGATTTCGGAGGCAACCCGAGGGTAGCCTATATACGTGAAAGACCGTTGGCGGGAGTTCAACTATCATCGAAACCTTCATGGCTCACTCCCATCCGCCCGTCCCCGACCGGCCGCCCGCGGCTCTCCCGACGGAGGAGCTAGCTAGCTAGCTCAATCGATTCGCTAGAACTAGCTAGCTAGCTAGCTGCGGCGAACACAGGAGTCCGGCCTCCGTCCGCGCCGTGACCGCCTCGCGTCTTCCTTGTCCGTCCGTCCGCCGACGGCTGCTCTGTCCTATGGTATGTGTCGATTTCAAACTGGCATGGGGAAGAGGACGGCGAGGAAAGAAAATGGGCTAGCTGTGGGCATGTTCGATATATTCAGAGAATATTCTTTTTTACGGGTTGATTATACGGGATCTGTTCGACCGCGGCTAAAATCGGCCCTTAAAACACATTTTTCTCGGCCTTTATAACAACTTTAAGGATCCACGATATAAGGGGTCTGCTAGAGATGCTCTTATAAAAATGCACACAGGGACGACGACGTTCAGAGACGCGCATGAGCCGTCTGACACCGTTTTGCGACGGCAAGGAGAAGTTCCTCTTCCTCCCCGTCAACCCGCCCAAGCAGCAGGAGCCCAAGCCCAGGCCGAGGCCGAGGCAACCGAAACCGGCAGCTGGCGGCACCAAGAAGGGCAGCGAGATGGGCCTACGGCGCCAACGGAGCCACGCCGCGGCACATCTTCCTGCCGTACCGCGAGGAGCTGATGGGGTTCTTCGCCAACGTCAACGGCATCACCCGGAGCCATGCGCACCCCTACTGAATCTACTGATCAACGATTGACGACGACGCCGCCGGTCGGCCGCGCGAGCCACGGCGCGCGGCGAGATTATTTTAAGTCGGCGATTCGAATTCCATTCGTGTTTGAACTTTGAAGCTTGGATTTTTTTGAGCTGGTGATCATCAGTGGACAGTGTGTAGCTAGGTTAGTACTCATACTATGTGATTAATCAATCGATTAGTTAGTTAAGCGGTCCATGGAAAATTAAAGATTTGCGTGGGGTGTGAACAGTGGTGTGAAATGTTGTGCAGATCGCCGACAGTCGCGCATCACCGGCGATCGATCGATGGAGGTGAGGTGTGAACGGCAGCGTGTAGTGGCTGTTAGGATTGATCTCCATCTGGTCCAGTCCAACGACTGGGCCGGACCCTTTCTCGCGTTGATCGGGGACGCCCAGCCCAAGACTTGGCTGGTGGGCCCTCGTCGTGCAGCCCTATAAAGAGGAGGTGGAAACCACAGCTCAAGGGATGAGGTTCGACTACAGCCGCCACTCCCCACCGTCCTAACCCTAGACCGATCGAGAGGGTGGCGCTGCCAGCGACGGGAAGTACCACCAGCTCTTCACCGCGTCGGACATCACCACTGCTCCGACCGTCGCTGCCGTGAGCAGATCTTATTCGACGAACGTGATGGCCAGCGATTCCTCCAACTCCAATGAAGGTATGCGATACTATCTCTCTCCCTCACTGGATCACGATGCACTTGTTTATCCTAATAGAAAGAGAATCACCGACTGATCTGCACCTAGATGATCCTAAATATCTCACAATGGTGTCAGAGCCATGGTTGTTAGAGTGTGGATCCAGATCAGGGATAGCATTGAAAAAGAAAAGAAAGAACCGATTCGAATCGGATCGGGAGAGGCTACCCTAACCCGAGAAGGGGAAAGAGACAAAAAGTAAGAACGGAGAAAGGGTAGACCTACCAGGGCTCCCACCGTCACCACCTCTGACCGTCGAATTGGCGGTGAAGGGGAAGAAGCCTCCGGGCCGCCGGCTCGCTGGCGATGGGTGAGTCGAGCCGAACGCCATTGCGGTGGCTCGCGCTCAGAGCACCACCGCCCGGACCGCTCGACGGCGGCGCGTTCAGCCTTGGGCGAGCGCGCGCGCCAGCGAGGGGACCGGCGGGGGCGCCACCATTTTCTCCTCCTGGCCGCCATGGGTGGCAGGTGCTGCTGCTCCATCGTTGATGTGTGCAGGCAGTAGCAGAAAGAAAAGGAGGAGAATAAGAAAGAAAAAAAATAGGCCGAGAGAGCCGCCGGGACGATTTCCGGCGGGGCCACCACCGACTACCGCCGGCCACCATGGATGATGGTACTGCTGCTGCTTGCGGCAAGAAGAAAAGACAGAAGAAAAGAAAAGGGAGCTGCCGCGGGAAGACTCCGGGGCTCCTACTCCCCTCCGCCACGGGCGGCCGCCGGCGACCGGTGCGGCCACCGCAGCTGCAGCCGCTGCTCACTGCAGCTGCAGCCGCTGCTCTGCTGATGGGTGCGGCGCAGAAGGAACGGGGGAGAGAAAGAACTGAAACTAGGGTTTCGTGGGGAGGCGGCTGGCAGCTGGGTTTTGTCCTAGCGAAATCCGCGCTCCACCGTCCATTAGTAGAAAACAGGGCTTTGGTCCAGGCCAGCCCAGCCCATTAGTCCCGGTTCAATCAGGAACCGGGACACATGGGGGCATACGTCCCGGTTCGTGCGCCCAGGGGGCCGGCCGGGGCTCGTGGGGCATTGGTCCCGGTTCGTCTGGACCCTTTGGTCCCGGTTCCAGACACGAACCGGGACCAATGGGCCTCGCTCCTGGCCCACATCCATTGGTCCCGGTTCGTGGCTGGAACCAGGACCAAAGGGTGGCCTTTAGTCCCGGTTCCAACCACGAACCGGGACCAATGTTGTGCCTATATATACCCCTCGCCCGCGAGCAGCTACTCTGTTTTTTCTGGCCGGCGAGGGGAGGTGTTTGTGGTGCTCTAGCTCACCTCCTATGCACATGAGGTGTTCGATGAAATGCCCGAGCAACACTACTTAAGCTTTCTCCTCTCCAAACTCGACCTTCAAGCTCCATTTTCCTCAAGATTTGTCTAGGTTTAGCGGTCCGTCACGTCCCGTCCCCATCTTCACCGCCGTCGATCGCCCGCGCCGATCTCGTCGCCGGCATAACCATGGTGAGCCTCTTGTTCTTATCTTCTTTCTAAAAGAAAAAAATTCTTACTTGTATGATTTACATAGATACTTGTATAATTTTCTTACTTTTATTATTGTTTGTTATTATATAGTGCGATGGTTTTGGTATCCGCCCCCGTCGGCCCTCGTCCTGTCTATGATTCGGATGTGGTATATATTATATTTTATAACTATTTGGTTCATTTGTTGTTTATGACAATTATGCCGACCAACGTGACATAGATTTTTTTTATCTAGGAGGTATGTGAACCGGAAATTCCAACCGACCCTAGTGTCGAGAGGTTAAATTTAGTTGAAGAAGAAAACAATTACTTGAAGGAAAAATTGA
Organism: Thinopyrum elongatum; assembly: GCA_011799875.1. Taxonomy (NCBI): domain Eukaryota; kingdom Viridiplantae; phylum Streptophyta; class Magnoliopsida; order Poales; family Poaceae; genus Thinopyrum; species Thinopyrum elongatum. The sequence goes on along the minus strand of CM022297.1, from coordinate 522,543,982 downwards.
AAAAAATTGAGGAGGAGAAGATGATATTGGAGTTGCATGTTGCGGATGTCGTCGATGATCATAAGATCAAGATGGATGCAATGCGCTTCAAGATTAGAAAGTATAGAAAATATGCCATTCATACCGAGGCTTGGTATCATTATGCCGTTGGATCAATTGTTACCTTGGTTGCGATTATGATCGCATTTGTTGTTGCATTGAAATGTTTTACATAGTTTCAATAATGTATGGTTTAATTAGATGCTCTGAAGAGCTATATGTTGTTCAATGAGAACTATGTATGTACTTTGGTTTTAATGTGATGATGAACTTCTATTAATTTGGTCACTTATCTGTTCATGATGTTTTGTAATGGTTTTTGACACACTTAATTATATATAATGCACGCAGATGAACCGGCAATGGATGTACGGTGACAGACGCACCTCCGAGTATATTAAGGGCGTGCATAATTTTCTCGAAGTGGCTGAGGCAAACAAGCAGAATGGTTTTATGTGTTGTCCATGCCCTATATGTGGGAATACGAAGTCTTACTCTGACCGGAAAATCCTTCACACCCACCTGCTTTATAAGGGTTTCATGCCACACTATAATGTTTGGACCAGGCACGGAGAAATAGGGGTTATGATGGAAGACAGCGAAGAAGAAGAGGACGATGACAACTATGTGCCCCCTGAATACGATGATGCTGCAACGAGCGAAGCTGAAGATCAAGAGGAACCAGACGATGTGCCCGATGATGATCTCCACCGGGTCATTGTTGATGCAAGGAGACAGTGCGAAAGTGAAAAGGAGAAGCTGAAATTCGATCGCATGTTAGAGGATCACCAAAAAGGGTTGTACCCCAATTGCGAAGATGGCAACACAAAGCTCGGTATTGTACTGGAATTGCTGCAGTGGAAGGCAGAGAATGCTGTGCCTGACAAAGGAATTGAGAAGCTACTGAAAATATTGAAGAAAAAGCTTCCAAAGGATAACGAATTGCCCGACAGTACGTACGCAGCAAAGAAGGTCGTATGCCCTCTAGGATTGGAGGTGCAGAAGATACATGCATGCCCTAATGACTGCATCCTGTACCGCGGTGCGTACGAGGATTTGAACGCATGCCCGGTATGCGGTGCATTGCGGTATAAGATCAGACGAGATGACCCTGGTGATGTTGACGGCGAGCCCCCCAGGAAGAGGGTTCCTGCCAAGGTGATGTGGTATGCTCCTATAATACCACGGTTGAAACGTCTGTTCAGAAACAAAGAGCATGCCAAGTTGATGCGATGGCACAGAGAGGACCGTAAGAAAGACGGGAAGTTGAGAGCACCCGCTGACGGGTCGCAGTGGAGAAAAATCGAGAGAAAGTACCGGGCTGAGTTTGCAGGTGACCCAAGGAACGTATGGTTTGGTTTAAGCGCGGATGGCATTAATCCTGGCCCGTGACTCTATGTATCTATAACCTTCCTCCTTGGCTGTGCATGAAGCGGAAGTTCATTATGATGCCAGTACTCATCCAAGGCCCTAAGCAACCCGGCAACGACATTGATGTGTACCTAAGGCCATTAGTTGAAGAACTTTTACAGCTGTGGAATGGAAACGGTGTACGTGTGTGGGATGAGCACAGACAGGAGGAATTTGACCTGCATGCGTTGCTGTTTGTAACCATCAATGATTGGCCTGCTCTCAGTAACCTTTCAGGACAGACAAACAAGGGATACCACGTATGCACGCACTGTTTAGCTGACACCGAAAGTATATACCAGGACAAATACAGGAAGAATGTGTACCTGGGGCATCGTCGATTTCTTCCGACCAACCATCAATGTTGAAAGAAAGGCAAGCATTTCAAAGGCGAGGCAGGTCACCGGAAGAAGCCCGCCATGCGTACCGGTGATCACGTACTTGCTATGGTCAATGATTTACACGTAATCTTTGGAAAGGGTCCCGGCGGACTATCTGTTCCGAATGACGCTGAGGGACGCGCTCCCATGTGGAAGAAGAAATCTATATTTTGGGACCTACCCTACTGGAAAGACCTAGAGGTCCGCTCTTCAATCGACGTGATGCACGTGACAAAGAACCTTTGCGTGAACCTGCTAGGCTTCTTGGGCGTGTATGGAAAGACAAACGATACACCGGAAGCACGAGAGGACCTGCAACGTTGGCACGAAAAAGACGGCATGCCTCCAAAGCAGTATGAAGGTCCTGCCAGCTACGCTCTTACCAAAGAAGAGAAGGAAATCTTCTTTGAATGCCTGCTCAGTATGAAGGTCCCGTCTGGCTTCTCGTCGAATATAAAGGGAATAATAAATATGGCAGAGAAAAAGTTTCAGAACCTAAAGTCTCATGACTGCCACGTGATTATGACGCAACTGCTTCCGGTTGCATTGAGGGGGCTTCTACCGGAAAACGTTCGATTAGCCATTGTGAAGCTATGTGCATTCCTCAATGCAATCTCTCAGAAGGTGATCGATCCAGAAATCATACCAAGGCTAAGGAGTGATGTGGCGCAATGTCTTGTCAGTTTCGAGCTGGTGTTCCCACCATCCTTCTTCAATATCATGACGCACGTCCTAGTTCATCTAGTCGACGAGATTGTCGTTCTGGGCCCCGTATTTCTACACAATATGTTCCCCTTTGAGAGGTTCATGGGAGTCCTAAAGAAATATGTCCGTAACCGCGCTAGGCCAGAAGGAAGCATCTCCATGGGCCATCAAACAGAGGATGTCATTGGGTTTTGTGTTGACTTCATTCCTGACCTTAAGAAGATTGGTCTCCCTCAATCGCGGTATGAGGGAAGACTGACTGGAAAAGGCACGCTAGGAGGGGACTCAATAATATGCAGGGACGGACATTCTTGGTCTCAAGCACACTACACAGTTCTACAGAACTCTACCTTGGTGACCCCGTATGTCGATGAACACAAGAACATTCTGCGCTCCAAACACCCGGAGCAGTGTGACGACTGGATTACATGTGAACACATCAGGACTTTCGGCAGTTAGTTGGAAACACATCTCAGAGGTGACAACACTATTTCTGATGAGCTGTACTCGTTGTCCAGGGGACCATCTTCGACTGTATTGACTTACAAAGGATACGAGATAAATGGGAATACATTTTACTCGATCGCCCAAGATCAAAAGAGCACTAACCAAAACAGTGGTGTCCGCTTTGATGCAGCAACCAAGAGGGGAAAGGACACATATTATGGTTACATAGTGGACATATGGGAACTTGACTACCGACATGATTTTAAGGTCCCTTTGTTTAAGTGCAAATGGGTCAATCTGTCAGGAGGCGGGGTACAGGTAGAGCCATATTACGGAATGACAACAGTGGATCTGAACAATCTTGAGTACACAGACGAACCATTCGTCCTAGCCAATGATGTGGCGTAGGTTTTCTATGTGAAGGACATGTCTACCAAACCGAGAAAAAGAAAGATAAGGAAGCGAATACATCATACGATGAGCCAAAACGCCACATAGTTCTTTCAGGGAAAAGAGACATCGTGGGAGTGGAGGGTAAGACAGACATGTCTGAAGATTATGAAAAGTTTCATGAAATTCCTCCCTTCAAAGTCAAGGCTGACCCAAGCACCCTGTTAAGCGATGAAGAATATCCATGGTTACGGCGCAATAAGCAAAGGACACAAGCGAAGAAAAAGTGAAGACAGATGAAGTCAGAAAGGGTTGAAAATTGATGATGTGGCTTTGAATGGTTCATTTTGGGCACACAAAAAGTCTGGAGTTCAAATTAGTTCAAAAAAATGAAATCCCTTTGTAACAGGTGAGTTTTTGTCTGAAACCCTGATACTTCGAAAGAGATTGTCCATTTTCAACCTCTTCAGAGTTTTAGCACATGCTATGTGGGTGAAATGATGATATCATGCTCATTTTCAACCTCTTCAGAGTTCATTTGAAGTGCTTTTCAACTTTTTAAACCTCTTGTATTATTGAAACTAAAATTATATAAAATTTATGCAACTAAAATTATCAAAGTATTTTCTCTTCAAAACATTAAAAGAAAAAGAATTTTCATAAAATAAATAAAAAAAGCAAAAAAGAAAATAAAATAAATAAGTAGAAGAAGAACGAAACAAATAACTTTAATAAATGACAGTAGAAACAAAATAATTTAATAAAAAAAGCAACAAAGGAAAACAAAATAAAACTAAATCCAAAAAGTGCCGCATACTGGCGGCACCATCCGTGCAACCCCCATCGACTTCTCCCCACGACTCTCACCTCGGCATACCCATTCTAATGCGCCAGTGATTCGGCCCGGCCATTTGGCCCGACGCATGGCCCAACGTAGGCCCACGGCACACATTTTAGTGCGAGTTAGGGGCCCGAAACGCTGTAGTTGAGAGGAGGCTCGAGAGCAGTCGGGCGCAGCAGCGCATATAACCACTCTCGATCTCTCTCAACTAAGAGGGTGGGACTAAACTTTTGGCCGCGACGCGAGCAGCACAAGGCTTTTTGCCCAGTTGGTGGCACCAACCGGGACTAAAGGGGTGCATTGGGACCGGTTCGTCGGCACCAACCGGACCAATGCACGCCCTTTAGTCCCGGTTGGTGCCACAACCGGGACCAAAGGTCCCTAATTCCCGCCCTTTGGGCTGCTGAAAAGAGACCTTTGGTCCGGTTGGTTGGCACCAACAGTCCCGGTTGGTGTCACGAACCGGGACACAATGCTTCGTGTATATAAGCAAGACTTGTGAAAATTTTCAGTTTCATGCAGTTCCGACGCGCAGGCTGCCCGCGAGCTCCCCGTGCCCGTGTGCCGAGCCACGCCGACGCGTGCCGCCGCCCGCACGTCCAGCAGCCGACCCCCGAGCCGACGGCCGCGCACTAGCCACGGCCCGCCCCCACCGTCGCCGTCGCCGTCCGCCGCCCCCGAGCGCGCCCGGCCGCGCCACTGCGCCCCGGCCCGCCCCCACCGCCCCCACGGTCGCCGCCCCGCCGTCGCCCTCGCCGGCCGCCCCCGCTGTGAGCCGCTGGCCCCGGCTCTGTGTATATGATGATTTTTTTTTCATATTTATATGATGAATTTTTTGTTCATATATATAATGTATATATGTAGTTGTGGCTATATGTATGTATGGATGTTCATATATGTATAATTTTTTGTTCAGAGCATTCTTTTGTTCATATATGTATTTTTTGTTCATATGTGTATTAATTTTTGTTCATATATGTATTTTTTTCATAGCATTTTTTTCATGTATATATTGATGGGGTATGTATGTATAGATGGATATCATTTTTTTCCAGTATGTATGTCGTTGTCGATATACCCCTCCCCGATAACATTTTTCCTTGTATGTATGTCGTTGTCGATATACCCCCTCCCCGATAACTTCAACATGAGGGGGGAGGGTCGATATACCCCTTCCCCGATAACATTTTTTTATAGTATGTGGCTATATGTATGTCGTTGTCGATATAGCCCCTCCTGATAACTTTGACATGAGGGGGGGGGGGGTCGATATACCCCTCCCCGATAACATTTTTTTTTAAGTTACTAAGTTAAAATGTTCACCCCCCTCTCGATATACCCCCTCCCCGATACTTCAACATGAGGGGGGGGGTCGATATACCCCTTCCCGATAACATTTTTTTTATGTATGTGGCTATATGTATGTCGTTGTCGATATAGCCCCTCCCCGATAACTTTGACATGAGGGGGGGGGGGGGTCGATATACCCCCTCCCCGATAACATTTTTTCTAAGTTACTAAGGTAAAATGTTCACCCCCCTCTCGATATACCCCCTCCCCGATAACTTCAAACATGAGGGGGGGGTCGATATACCCCTCCCCGATAAAACTTTTTTTTATATGTATGTGGCGATATGTATGTCGTTGTCGATATAGCCCCTCCCCGATAACTTTGACATGAGGGGGGGGTCGATATACCCCCTCCCCGATAACATTTTTTTTCTAAGTTACTAAGGTAAAATGTTCACCCCCCTCTCGATATACCGGGCGACCAACTCTCGAGGCCACCCAAACCCTAGATAAAAAGCGTTGTCGATCTCCTACCCCCTCCCGCCCCTACCCAACAAACTCTCGAGGCCACCCAAACCACTAGAAGATAACTCCGGTAACTTCGACATGAGGGGGGACGTCGATCAACCCCCTCTCGCCCGAACAAGTCTATGTATTATTTTATATCGCGGTGGACATATATCAAAGTTTGATCATATGTCAAAGTTTGAATTTTCACATGTGCAACATTTGATCATATAACAAAGTTTGATCATATGTCAAAGTTTGAATTTTGACATATGCAACATTTGATCATATGTCAAAGTTTGATCATATGTCAAAGTTTGAATTTTGACATATATAGATTTATCAAGAATGCCCCCATTATGGATGTGCACAAGTTGATCCAATTTTTTTTCTGATCTCATCTATATATATATTCTTCTATATGTCACGTTGTCTGTCAAAGTATTGAAGAAATCCATGGCTTCATCATTAGTTGGAAGTAACAGGCGTATGATGCTATGAAGCTCTTCAAAGTTGTTTTGGAACGGAGTTCCGGATAGAATAATTCGCCTTTTGGTATGAATTTCAGCAAAGGCCTTCCAAATAACGATATTCGGAAGGCTCCTTGCTGAACTTTGTACCAAAAAGCGAATTATTCTATCGGGAACTCCGTTCCAAAACAACTTTGAAGAGCTTCATACCATTATACGCCTGTCATTTCCGGCTAATGATGAAGTCATGGTTTTCTTGAATTCTTTGACACTAGACAACGTGACATATAGAAGCGTAGATGAGATCAGGAAAAATATGGACCATTTTCTGCACATCCAGAATGGCGTCATTTTGTTAAATCCCTTGTCGGTCCGGACGTCAGACATTCATGAGAGAGGCGGTCCGTAGAAGAGTTGTCGAGGCCACCCCAAACCGTAGAAGCGTCGAGCTAGCTAGGTCTACGTTTGCACTAATATATCCATCTGTCATGTTTGTATATTAATTGCCATGTTGTAATATTTGCAGAAACTATGGAGCACCGAGACATCGAAGCAGAACAGTTGTTGGGGGACATAATCCTCGGCGGAGGTGATATCTTGTCGTATCTCAACGACACCGATGGTCTGGAAGGAGAGGGTGAAGCAGGCTCCGGTGATCGAACAATGGAGGTGGAAGGACATGATTATGATGGCTCCGATGAGCAAACGGAGGAAGGAGCTGTTGCAAAGTCCGGCGAGGTATATATATTAATTAAGCCTGTGCTGACTAGCTAATTGATGCATTAATTGTTTTGGTATGTACACATATTAACTCTCTTCTTTCTTCTTTTCTAGCACTCCGGATCGAGCCAAACTTCGGTAACGAGACGAGGCCCGAAGAAAAGGTTGCGCCAGGATGAAAGGTTCACGATCACAGCAATCAAGGGCGATGGCCAACCGATTGAACCCAGCCGGACCAAGGAAGCATTTTCTGCTCAGTGCGGGGCTCTTGTTAGGGACATGATCCCGATCAGCATCCACCAATGGAATAAGCATAAGAGCGAAGACCCTCAAGTGTCTTTTGTCAACGATAGACAGAAAGATGATCTTTGGACCGCGCTGAAGGCAAATTTCACCCTACCGCCAGAGGAGGATCCGGATAAGCCAGTTATAGAGCCATTGGTCAAGGCTCATGCTCTTAAGAAGATGGCAGATCTATTCAGGAGGTGGAAGAATGAGTTGAAATCAACGTTTGTCGACAAAGGGAAGACTCTAGAATTCACCGGCCGATTTGAGAAGATAAGAGATCACTGGCCTGCATTTGTGGCCCACAAGACATCGGAGAAGAGTAAGAAGATGTCAGCGACAAACAAGAAAAATGCTGCAAAGAAGGAGTATCACCATCGCACGGGGTCAGGTGGCTACCTCAAAGCCCGGCCGTTGTGGGACAAGGCTGAGAACGACCTGCTTGATAAAGGGGTCGAACCAGAGACATTGAACTGGCCAGACCGTTCAAGGACTTGGTTCTTCGGGGTTGGGGCAACCTTGGACCCTGAAACAGGGAAGTGCCATTGGACGAAGGAGCAACTTGAAATACCCGTCAAGAAGCTTCAGAAGTATATCGCCGCAGCGCAGGAAGGGACGTTCGTTCCCGACAGAGAGAACGACGAGCTCACACAGGCCCTCGGGAATCCTGAGCACCCAGGACGAACACGAGGCACGGCAGGCTCCGTTGCGTGGAGGGTTGGGTTTCCCAGCGCAGGCGGTTACAAAACCCGAGAGAGGAGGAGGAAAGTGGAGCAGACGGAACTGTAGTCGCTGAATGCAAGGGTACGAGCGCTAGAGGAACAAGCACTACTAGTTCAGAGCCAGCGACCTGCCGGAGCTACCCCAGAAGCTACCCCTCCATCTCAGCGGAGAAGCAGTGTGGCTTCCACCGAGGTCCTTCAGCAGCCTGACTTCACGGCTCCCAGCTACCCCATGGATGCTATCACGGAGGCTCAAGATTGCCACCTTATGACGCAATGGCAGCACCTCAAAGTCAAGGCGGCTGTCGGCTCTGTTACACCTCCTCAACCCGGCGCAACTTTTCACTGCCTTCCGATTCCACAAGGCTATGCTGTTGTGATGATCGATGAAATAACGGAGGGATTTGAGGAGCTCCAGCTTGACCACCCTACCGGTGAAGGGGAGACTCAGCTGGGTCTTGCTCTGAAGACTCCATGTCTATGGCGGAAGGAGCTCATCAACCTTCCGAACTGGACGCCTCCGCCTCCTCCTCCGGCGAGTCAGGGCACTCCGCCTCCTCCTCCGCCTCCTCCTCCGGCGAGTCAGGGCACTCCGCCTCCTCCTCTGGCGAGTGATCAGGGCACTCCGCCTCCTTCTCCGCCTGCGCCGGCGCGTCCAAGCAGCCCGCCTCCTTCTCCGCCTCGTCAGCAACAGCGGAAGACAGCCGCCGTCGCTCCGGCTGCTCCGGCGCGTCGTAGCACTCCGCCTCCTTCTCCGCCTCGTAAGCAACGAAGGAAGACAACCGCAGCCACTCCGACTGCTCCGGCGTCTAGCTGTACAGCCAGAGGCGGGAGGCAATACAGATTCGGTCCGACTCTCACGCCTCTAGAGAAGTTACCATACGAGATGACCGACGAGGAAAACGCGGAGATCTGTAAAGCCCAAGTGAGGGACTTTTTTGCAAAGAAAAATCCACCTCCGGAGGAGAAGATGGATCCGGTGAAATTGAAGCGCACTGTGAAGAACCTGAAGCGACCACCACCGCCTCCGCCGGATGACAACCATGTCCGCGCTCTTAAAAAGGCAGTGGAAGGAGCGCGCCGGTCGGGAACTACTTCAACTGACAAAAGGTTACAAGAACGAAGAAGTGGGAACAAAATTCCCCAGCTCGGCGAACAGGCAAACCAATCGTGCCCCCCGCTCAAGGTGTCTAGCGATATCGTCGCAAATCTGCCGGGGATGCTGCCCGGTACCAATCCTGGTGATTACCTGCCCGACGATGCACATTTTGATACAATGGAGGTGGACGAACACAAATACCAGTACGGGAAGCCTCTCGTCAGACCTGGTGATCCTCCTCTAACAACGATGATGCAAAGATTCCATAAGTGGTACATGGACACCTGCAAGTCTGGGAAGGATATTTTGACGCTGAGAGTTAAAGAGGAGCACGACCTCGTTGGAATTGATCTGTTGTCTGTTCCATTTGAGGAGTTCTTCCTGTTTTTCAATCAAAAGGACCTCGATAAAATAATCATCACTTGCTACTGTCTATGAGTACTATACTTCTGTAATTAAGTCTCTATATATAGCTCAGCTCTTTCATTGCATGTATATATAATTATCCTCACTATATTATGCAGATTGAAGATCGTCGAATGCAGAAATGCACAAATCTATGATATTGGGTTCATTAACACAAATCTCATAGATGAATGGACGGTTACATATAATCCGAAAGAAACCGAGGCCAACTTGCTACAATCGTTGCTTAAAAATCAAAACAAAGATAAAATACTCTTTCCTTACAACTTCAAGTGAGTGTTACTGTCTTCTGCATATTCGGTTTCCATTATTACTCGAGGTTATAGTAATGTAATTGATGAGTTATGCATGCGTGCGCAGCTTCCACTTTATTCTCGTAGAGATTAAGCTTGAGCAGGGACTAGTAACCGTCTTAGACTCAAGACGAAAAGATCCCAAGGAGTATGCGGCCATGACTGAAATGCTCCAGAAGTAAGTTCAATCGATCATTATTGCACCATATCGGCAACTTTGTTCATTTCCTAATATCAAGTAATTATTTTCTTTGTCTCGCAGGGTTTGGAAAGTGTTCACCGCAGAAGTTCCGGGACTGCCGGGGGATCTGCGATTTACACACCCGAAAGTAAGTACTACTAGCTAGTTCCGCGCATCTCCCATTGATTCTAGCTAGTTTCATCAATACCATTTATAATGCTTGATTATCAGTTTGATTGACCTCTATTTCTCGTAAAATGGTTGTGGCAGGAAGGCGGGAATAATTTTTGTGGATACTACGTTTGCGAGTACATCTACAAAGCAACGACCTCTAAGCGGGGCTACTCTGAAAAACAATATGAAGTGCGTAATCAATAATATTCACAATTTTATTTTATTACCATTATTTGTGTTGAGTTTCATTCATATATATGTATTGACCCCCTTCTTCAAATTAGATTTGACAGATGCGGGATGAACTCCTACCACAAGATCGCTTAAAGGCAATTCAAGAGGAATTGGCTGGATTCTTTCTTGACCACGTCATCAATCTAGCCGGAGAATACCATGTGGAACTTGACATCAGATGTTAGGGATCTTATATTGTATATATGTAGCTAGCAGCGTCGGATAGATATACGAAAACTTGTTGTTCGACCAATCTCTCGGAGAAGGAGGAGGTCGATCATGTAACATCCCCAAGTTACCCCACTCTCGTTAAGCTACTTAACCTGCCTTGTCATCATGATCACTCTAATAAAATGGCATTAGGAAATAATTCAACTCCAAATTCAAATTTCAAATGGGAGTCAAATAAATATTTCTTCAAATGGCACAACTAAAATGTTCATCACTTTGCAAATAATCCCAAGGCAATTATAAAATTGCTTCCAACCTCACAAAAATTCTCAAAATGCCCCTGGACATTTTAACAGTAGCCCAGCAGCACCTAATCTGTCCTTTTCAATTTCTAAAAATATCTAACCTATTCCACTGGCCTCCAAAATATTTGAGACAGTGTCAAATATTGTTAAAGAATTATGTGACTTGGTTTCACCTTTTTCAGAATGATTTTGGATGCCCAAATAATTCTCTCCCTCTCTCTGTTATTTAAATAAAAAGAAAAACAGAGAAGAACAGAAGAGAAAACAGAAAAGGCCAAAAGGCCACTTACCTGTCACTGTAGTCGAGGCCCAGCCCAACTCACCGGCCCGCCTGAGTCATCTCCCTCCACCGTCGCCGTGTCGACGCCACGTGCGCCCGACGCCGCAGATGGCCACGCGCCGGCCATCCAAGCCTTCCCCGGCGAGGATAAGGATGCCCTCGGCCCCCTTTTCGTCCTTTCCCGCAACCCTAGCCCTCTCATTCCTCCCCCTCGCCTCTGCATCGCCTCGCTCGAGCTCGCCAGAAACCCATCGCCGTCGCCGCCGTCGATTCGTGTCCTCCGTCGCTCCCGAGCCCCGCCAAGATGGCGTAGGGTTCCCTCGTCCTCGTCTACGTCGGCTGCGCCGACTCATCGGAGCCCGGAGACACTGCTGCGCCACCACGAGCTCATCTTCCGCCCGCGGCCGCCGACGCTTCTCCGGCGATTGCTGTCGTTCTGCTGCTACTAAGCCCTCGCCGGGCCTACGTGAGCCCTCACGGTGAGCTCGCGCTCTTTTCCCCTCTTCTTCCCGCACGTTTGCGCCATCGTAGCGCCGTAGCCGTCGTCACCCGAAAACGTCGCCGCCGTGGAGCTCGCCGCCGGCGATGCAGTCTGTGTCATGGCCGTGCGAGTGCAGGAACGTGCTCAGCACCTCTCCGCGGTCCCGATGCGACCAACCCCGTAGCTAGCCGAGCCCTGCCGCGACGGATCCGCGCTCACCTGAAATGCCTCGCCGCCGGCGAGCTCATAGCGCTCGTTCCCGGCCGCCTCTGCTCGCGTTAGGACCTTAGGTCGATGCGGCGCTCGCTCCCCGTTCGAACGCAACCGACCGCGCGCGAAATGGCGCTCTGTAGCACGCTTCCGGCGACTCCCGTGCGTCGCCGCCGTGTTTCGACGTCGCCGGCGTCGCTTCGGCGCCGCCGCCAGCGTGGCGCGTGTGGGGCCCGCCTATAGAGACTGACCAGTGGGCCCCCTGACCATTTTGACCAGGTTGACCATGGTCAACCCTGGTTACTGTTCATCTCTGCGAATGACATGTGGGCCCCTTCCGTTAATTAGCTAATTAAACATTTTATAAATAAAACTAATTAGTTTAGCCTAATCACTCACTAACATATGGGACCCACCCCTCTAATTAACCCTGTTAGTTAGTTTAATCCGTAGTTAAGCTAACAGAGGCTGACATGTGGGTCCCACTGGACCCACAGGTCAGTCTGACCCAGTCAGCGCCACTGTGACCGCTGATGCAGTGCTGACGTCAGCATGACATCATAATCCATTTCTGTGATTTAAAATAATTCCAGAAAATATTTAAAACTTCGAAAAATCATATTTCTTAAACCGTAGCTCGGATCGAAAAAGTTAAAACATGAAAGTTGCTCAGAACGACGAGCCGAGTCTGATCGTGCCGTCTGTTTCTCCATCGGAACCCCCTACGTAGATGAACTCGTAACTCCGGACCCGAATCCGGCAGATGAATAGTGCACACACGTCGGATATTAAATCCCAGATTAATTCTAAAAATAACTAAAATGACTTAGATGCATAATTAGACAACCCTGCACTGCATCATAGCATCACACGCACCGTATTGCATTTGTTTGCATTATGTTTACCTGTTTCTTCCCCCTCTTCTCTCTCGGTAGACCCCGACGTTGACGTAGCTCCCGAGGCAGACGCAACTCAGGAGTACGACTACGTCCCCGACGATACCGCTGAAGACCTTGCCCTTGCCCCAGAGCAAACAGGCAAGCACCCCCATTTTGAGCATGCCTATATCGCCTATTCTCTTCTCTCTTATGCTTGCATTAGAACTGCTACTGCTACTGTTTTTCTATATCTGCTGCATAGCCTGATTATTGTACCCTGCCTTGTTACCTTTCTGGTTATCCTAGACTGATTAGTATAGGCTGGGTAGAGACACGACAGAGACCCCCACTTGATCCCGACTGCCCTGCTGGATATCAGAAGACCCGATCATCGGGATTGAAGACCAGACCCTGGCACCGCACATCACTTCCCCTTAGTTGCCGACACTGCTGGGTTACCGTCGAGTGCCGAGGGTGATACCTCGTCAGCACTTCTGATGATAACCTTGTAGGTTAGTTAATCGGTCGTGGTAAGCGAGGGTGATTCCTCCTACACCACCCCCGATAACGACATCGTCGCGCAACTCCTCAAGTGTGGACCTCGAGGGTGATTCCTCCTTCGTTCACCTTGATGATAACATCGAGCGGGAATTCCATCGAGGGTGATTCCTCAGGGTTCCCCCTTGATGTTGGACACACGGATACCTTTGATACTGTGACTTGCACTAAACCATGATACTAAAGACGGGTCGGCCCTGAGGGGTACCCGCGCGAGCTTAGTGCGAAGTGATGTGGAGTCGGGTTGACCTGGATGGTGCCCGCGAGATAACTACGAGGCGTGGCCGGGCATTCTTAGCCCTTGCCGCAAGTCCTCGAGACGGGGCGATGGGGTCACATCGATCGTGAGTCTCTGCTCGTTTCCGCGCGCTCCTAATCCACTACGGTTTGGATATTTGATCCGAGGGGCCTCTGGCCCGATAGCACTAACCATCACGTGGGCATAGTATGGGCGTTCTGCGTCGTATACTTCAGCCGAAGCTTAATGGACGTCAGCGACTGAGCGGCGCGCGCTGGATTGGACTGGTTACGCAACCGCGCTTGTATTAAGGGGTTGCTAGGTCTGCTTCCGGCCGCCCACGCAACGCGCAGGAGTTCCCGGGGCGATGGCCCAAGACCCCTGGGGGCATAGGTTAGTCCGGCGTGCTGACCTCTCTGTTAAGTATTTGGTCGGGTTGCGGCGTGTTGCTTAGCCGAGGCCGGGCATGGCCCAGAAAAGTGTGTCCGGCCGGAGTTAAGCGAGCGTGGTGGGTATGTTGGTGCACCCCTGCAGGGAAGAAACTTCTATCGATAGCCTGTCCTACGGTAACGGACACTCGGAGTTGTATCCTGATCGGTACAACTAGAACATGTGATGAGAACTGGATAGTACGGCTCTGGGATTGCTTTCTCGCAGGGAGTCGAGAAAGGATCTCAGGTCGAGGTTGATGATACTACTACTACTACTATACATTATGTTGATCTGCTCTCTTCTAATGCTGCAAGACTGACGAAGATTGTTGAAGATGCTAGTCTTCGATAGGACTAGGCTTCTTCCCCTAATCTGGCATTTCTGCAGCCCAGTCCATATATACAGTCATTCCTTTGAAAATGATGCATATGTAGTGTAGATCCTTGCTTGCTGTGTACTTCGGATGAGTACTCACGTTTGCTTTATTTTCTTTTTCCCCCATATCCCATTGATGCCACCAGACGACGGAGCCCCTGAGCCAGACGCCCCAGCCGACGACCAGTACTACTACCCGCCTGGCGAGTACTACTACTACGAGGAGCCGACTGACGACCAGGAGTAGGATCGGAGGATCCAGGGCAGGAGGCCTACGCCTTTCGATCGTAGTATTTTATTTTACCCCGCCTCTGTGAAGGCCTATTTCTCTCTCTGTAATATATCTGTACCCAGATATCTAATGCTTCCGCTGACGCTTGTATGCCAACGAGCTATGTATTCGAGCCCTCGAGGCCCTGGCTTGTAATATAAAGCTTGTATGACTTTATTTATGTTTTAGAGTTGTGTTGTGATATCTTCAAGTGAGTCCTTAGGCTTGATCGTGCGCATTTGCGTGTATGATTAGTGCACGATTAAGCCGGGGTCATCACTGATCACTTCTCTCTGTATATGTTCATGACGATCTTGTGTACTTAATGGTTTCCTTCTTTTGCTTACTAGCTAGCGTGTCGAGTCCTCTCTATACGTATAGTACGTAGCGTCGACCAAGCACGGAGATAAGAGAGGACACTTCTCTCTATTAGCTAGCTAACACAATATATGAAACCCCTAAATTAACCCTACAAAACCCCTAAACCCCCCCCCCCTTTCAAAAAAAAAACAAAAACCCCAGTCTGAGCTGCTGACACGTGGATGATCTTTGGTCCCGGTTGTGTTACCAACGGGACTAAAGGCCCTCCTCTCTGGGCTCGCCGCAGCGGCCACGTGGAGCCCCATCTGTCCCGGTTCGTATAAGAACCGGGACTAAAGGTGTTGGGCTTTAGTCCCGACCCTTTAGTCCCGGTTCCCGAACCGGGACAAATGGGCCTTATGAACCGGGACAAATGGGCCTTTTTCTACTAGTGCCACCAGCTCTTCACCGCGTCGGACATCACCACTGCTCCGACCGTCGCTGCCGTGAGCAGATCTTATTCGACGAACGTGATGGCCAGCGATTCCTCCAACTCCAATGAAGGTATGCGATACTATCTCTCTCCCTCACTGGATCACGATGCACTTGTTTATCCTAATAGAAAGAGAATCACCGACTGATCTGCACCTAGATGATTCTAAATATCTCACAATGGTGTCAGAGCCATGGTTGTTAGAGTGTGGATCCAGATTAGGGATAGCATTGAAAAAGAAAAGAAAGAACCGATTCGAATCGGATCGGGAGAGACTACCCTAACCCGAGAAGGGGAAAGAGACAAAAAGTAAGAACGGAGAAAGGGTAGACCTACCAGGGCTCCCACCGTCACCACCTCTGACCGTCGAATTGGCGGTGAAGGGGAAGAAGCCTCCGGGCCGCCGGCTCGCTGGCGATGGGTGAGTCGAGCCGAACGCCATCGCGGTGGCTCGCGCTCAGAGCACCACCGCCCGGACCGCTCGACGGCGGCGCGTTCAGCCTTGGGCGAGCGCGCGCGCCAGTGAGGGGACCGGCGGGGGCGCCACCATTTTCTCCTCCTGGCCGCCATGGGCGGCAGGTGCTGCTGCTCCATCGTTGATGTGTGCAGGCAGTAGCAGAAAGAAAAGAAGGAGAATAAGAAAGAAAACAAATAGGCCGGGAGAGCCGCCGGGACGATCTCCGGCGGGGCCACCACCGACTACCGCCGGCCACCATGGATGATGGTACTGCTGCTGCTTGCGGCAAGAAGAAAAGACAGAAGAAAAGAAAAGGGAGCTGCCGCGGGAAGACTCCGGGGCTCCTACTCCCCTCCGCCACGGGCGGCCGCCGGCGACCGGTGCGGCCACCGCAGCTGCAGCCGCTGCTCTGCTGATGGGTGCGGCGCAAAAGGAACGGGGGAGAGAAAGAACTGAAACTAGGGTTTCGTGGGGAGGCGGCTGGCAGCTGGGTTTTGTCCTAGCGAAATCCGCGCTCCACCGTCGGATCGTCATCAACGGATGAAAGTGCACGGGCCAGATAAGGCTCAGGCGGGAAGCGACTTTCCCAGCCCAAGCCCAGGTTGCGGCCTGGGCGCGGGGAGCGCTGCGCGAGCGCGCCTCTGGGCTACACTGCAGCGGCGCCTCTGGGCCACGGCTAAGTGCATGAATCAGTAGGCCTTCGGGCTCAAAAGAACAGAAAGTATTGAGTTTGCTTAATATTTTTTCAGAAGCAGTTTTTTTTATGTTTTTTGTCAAAAGTTTGATATCTATTCTTTTTGATTCAATGGGATAATTGTAAGAGAGTAGAAAAGTACACAATGATGCTTCTGAATAAGTATTATTTTAAAGAATTTTACATGTTTTCTGCTGCAAAGTTAAGGTTTATTATCTTCTCAATAAATTCAGACCAACGGGAGAATTTAATTTGAAGAAAGTTAAAGATTATGTTGACCCTCTAATTTAAATTGGAGGAGTAGTCAACTCATGGTTAAGTGAAATTATGATATTGTTATTTTCTGACCAACGTTGATGATAGCAATATTATAATTATAATAAGTTTATGTCTAAAGTTTAATTCTCTGATAAATTTTGCATCAAAGTGACCAATTTTTCAGAGGAAAAATAAAGATCAATAAAAAAAAGGTGTCTTCATGTTTCCGCTGCAATGAAATTAATTGTCCTCTAATTAAATTTGAACCAACGGGAGCATTTAATTTTGAGGAGCAGTTATATGTCTCCAAGATTATTGAGTTTTCCATACGTTGATTCCATTTCTGCCCAACGGTGATATGGAATTAATGCAGAAGAATGATGTTTTATTCTATTTCTACCCCATGGTGATATAGAATAGAACTTAAAGATTTTAAAGTTTAATGAGCATGTTTTAAGCAGACCAACGTAGGGTTATTTTCATGCTCACTATTGTCGATTACTGTTGAATATTTTTTCAGACAAAGATATTCATGTTCTCATTCTTGAAGGCAGTAAGAAAATGAGCTGGGTACTTGTGACTCAGAAGATGATAAGTAAGTTCCCAAAGAAAGAAGGCCATTACATGAAGGATTGTGTTCTCCTTAAAGAATGGCTTGAAAAGAAAAGTATTCACGGATTTTGATCCAAGAAAAGAAAAGAAAGCTCCTTTATGAGCAATAAGAATTAGTTTAAGAAATGTTTTTCATGTACTCTTTAATATATTTCATTTTGAGTTATTATGATAAAAGTTGTAAAGAGTTACATGCGTGTTTAATTTGACCAACGTTGGATTAAGCATGTGTGTTACAGAATATTCGGATTCATTTCTGAATTTGATGATTGAATATGAGCCAATTGTGGCAATTGTGTCCCTTTTGAGGGAATAATACCCACATGGCGGGGTAACGTTGGCATAGTACCTATCCTGCGTGGTGGGAGAAAGTTATAATGACTCATGTGGTTTTGAAGTATCTCGCATAGCGAGAAGAAGTGTGGGTAGCTCTTATGCTATTCTAGAAGTGACCGCGCACTAATATTGTGTCATAGTCATTAAGCACTCCATGAGTTTAAGGGGAATAGGAAGTTACGTGCGAACCTCAAGATAAGAATAATGTGTGAGCATGATTTACAAAAGTATTGATGATAAAAGGACTATGTTGAGTCCTTGACGTGAAATAAGGAAAAATGTACTCCCATATGAATTGAGAAATAACTTCGTTTTGCATGACATAATCATGTGGATGAAGTAAGTAATCAAAGTTTCCTCATTCACAAGAGTTATGAATAGTTTTCGAAATTGTGGCAGAAAAGTTCATGCCACATTTCGAGGGGGAGAAATGTGAGATGAATTAAGAAAGACAATTTAGAAAGATACTCCCCTATACATAGTGTACATTCAGAGTAAAAGTGATCTATAAAAGATGAATGTGATAGTTGAGGGAGTACGACGGTTATAATAACGATACTCCTAAGCAGAGAAATAGCTAAATTCCTGGTAGGAAGATAGCGTAGTCAGCCGGTATTCATACTGGACAAATATCAGATTTATTAAAGAGGTGCTAAAGGCGCCATATGAGTTTTAGCAGTATAAACCCAAATAAGAAATTTGAAGATACACCATCTTTAGTAGATGGAGTAATCTGGGGGAGCATGATATGCAAAGACCTAAGATATGAAATACCATGTTGATGTTGTATGACTTATACAACACCCGTTGTTAGCTCTTCGAGCAGATGAATTAATAGACAAGGATCTTGTAAAACAAGAGACTGTAGAATCAATTGCCTCTTGGTAATGAAAGAGCAACAACAGCCCCATATGAAAGAAGTGCCAGTAAGTGAGGCACATATGGCCTCAAAGAATAAGAAAATCAGATATTTCTGATGACTATAAAGTCTATATTAGTGAAATTCAATGGTGGGTAATCTCACCTCATTTGAAGGAGCCATGAAAAGCGCTCACTTGTCAAAATGGCAAGAAGCATGTAAGATGAAATGAAATTGATGAATCCCGACGATGTTTGGGACTTAGTAGTAATTCTTAATGGAGCCAAAACAGTGGGCTAGGGTCTACAAGACGAAGTGTGATTCGAAAGGGAATATGTAAAGATATAAAGCGCCACTTGTGGTGAGATGATTTATGTGAAGAGAATGAATAAATTATAATGAATGTTAATGGCACATTATGTTTTGAGTTACATCAGATGGACGTAAAGGTGGCATTCCCTAATGGGATTTGTATGAAAAACGAATACATGGCATGACCTAAAGGTTTTGTCGTGGAAGGAAAGAACATAAGGGATGCCGCTTGAAGAAATCTTTTAAAGATTAGAGCAAGTCTCTAGAAAGTTGAATTCAAAGTTGAAGAATCAATTAGAAAGTTTGGGTTAAAGAGAACGAGAAGGACAATAGCGTTATGAAAAGTTCAAGAATGGGAAATTCATTTTCCTAATCCTACATGAGGATAACACCTTGCTTGCTAGTAGTGGTGTTGATCTGCTGTTGGAAAAGAAGTTTTTGTCCTCAAGTTTCAATAAGAATGATCTCAGTGAAGTGACTCTCGTACTAAGAATTGAGATTCACCGAGATAGAAGAAAAGGGGTATTGGGACTATTACGTAGGCATGCTAAGAAAAGTTTCTAAAGAAATAAAGTATGCATGCGAGAAAATCTACGCCTGTTCCTATATTCAAGGGTAATGGATTTGGGAACTTTAATGTTCCAAGAATCAATATGAAGTAGATCAAATGAATATGGTACCATATGCTTCAGCTGTTGGAAGTTTAATGAATGCAAAAGTATGATTTTACCCTAACGTAGTTCACGTATCCGGGTTGTTTTGGCAATGTCCAGTCCAGATATAGATCACTGGACTGGAGTTACGAATACAGGCCTCATGCTTAGTTAAGAAAGAACAAGTGCTCTCAAAAGGTTGTGAGTACAAAGAAAGAACCTTGTGAAATGTGTAGCGAAATCCACAGTTGTCGCTAACATTCACACTTGGAGTTTTTGTGTGGAAAAGCTCCAAACAAGCAGTTATCATCAATGTGATGCAAAGACATGGTATAACATGATATGAGGCTAAGGAACAGGCAAATGGTTAAGGAACCCTGTACCCGGAGTTGATAACGGCAATAACCATTTAAGCATTTTACTCCTATGACAACGGTTCAAGTGTGCTGCCAAACACATTGATATTAATTTATACGTTGTAAAGGAGAAAGTCCAGAATCATATTAAAAGTATTGAACATATAAGTAACAAGCAAGTGCTTGCGGATTCGCTTACCAAAGGCTTACCGCCCAGTGCGTTCAGAGAACACACAGTCGACATGGGTTTAAGGGAAAGCCAATGATTCCTGGATCATGAGAGGCCCGAAAAGGAACATAATTTGTTTCAAAATAGAGAGGTATATTGTAGCTGTCTGATTCTATCGGCAATTGAGCTGTGACGATGAAACATGCTCAATGTACTGATCTGTGATGAAACGAGTAAAGTAAAAAGTATATGGTTAAAAGTAAAAGTTGGGATAAGGGGGAGAATGTTAGGATTGATCTCCATCTGGTCCAGTCCAACGACTGGGCCGGACCCTTTCTCGCGTCCTGATCGGGGACGCCCAGCCCAAGACTTGGCTGGTGGGCCCCCGTCACGCAGCCCTATAAAGAGGAGGTGGGGACCACAGCTCAAGGGATGAGGTTCGACTACAGCCGCCACTCCCCACCGTCCTAACCCTAGACCGATCGAGAGGGTGGTGCTGCCAGCGACGGGAAGTACCACCGGCTCTTCACCGCGTCGGACATCACCATTGCTCCGACCGTCGCTGCCGTGAGCAGATCTTCTCCGACGAACGTGATGGCCGGCGATTCCTCCAACTCCAACGAAGGTATGCGATACTATCTCTCACTGGATCACGATGCACTTATTTATCCTAACAGAAAGAGAATCACCGACTGATCTGCACCTAGATGATCCTAAATATCTCACAGTGGCGAGTGAGACCACCTATTTTCAATTATTTCCGTGTTTTTCCCAATGTTGGGGATATCGCTTATCGGAAACTTATTGGTCGACCCATGATAAGGGGTAAATCGGCCAGTTTATCAGCATATCGGTCGATTTATCGCCATATCGGCTAATTTATCGGCCGATTTATCTTATCGGTCACACAATGATAAGCGATAAATCGGCCGATTTATCAAAATATCGGAAGATATATTGAACAGTGGTTTTTCCCCATCTCCTACAACAGAGTTTGTGCTAGTACGTACATTCCGAGAGCTAATTCTACTGGTGGCCATTAATTCGTGAGAGCGATTTGTTGCTGCTCAGTTTCCATAAAGTAGTACAATGTGACTGTGTACGCTTAGCGCCTGTTCGGCAGCCCACCGCGGAGCAAGGCGTGTGGAGCGTCCTTTTAGGGCATCTTCAACAGTTTGTATGTTAGCTTGTTGGTAAAATATGCCATGTCATCAACTAATATCTTAACATACAACAACTTCAACAGGTTGTATCTAGTTTGCTCAATAGGATGTGAGATAGTAATAAATAAGGTGCTCTCTCATTCTACATTGGAGCTTGTGCAAGAGGTGTTGGTTCATGCACATACAACCTTCCTCTCTTTCCTCATTTATTGTATGACGCATCATCAAAAATCCTATATGACAAAGTCTACCAATAACTATCTTACAACCATTGAAGATGCCCTTAGCAGCTCCGCAGATTATAGCTAGCAAGCCACTCTGCTCCGGCGCGGAGCCGCGGAGCGGAGGGAGTCCGAACGCGCCCTTAATCGCTGCTGCTAGTACGTGTGGTTGGACGATACTTGGCTTTCGTTGTGTAATCGATTCGATGTGCGACGGTGAGTCTCGACGGCGTCCTACTTTACTGTACGCGCAACGGGCGGCGGCGACGCACCACACACGTCCTCTTCGTTTGTTCACGGGGAAAAGACGACAGCGCACCACTTTACGGGAAGCCAGCCAGGGAGCGCGATCCACGGCGACGTGTGCCGACGGCGGCGGGGACCGGCCGTCCAAGGCAGCCAGCCACGCACGGGCACGGCGGCGCCAAGTGGCCGGACGACGTACGCACGCACGCCAAGGATGGGAGCGCGGTCGACGGCGATCCCGGCCAAGGCAGGCAGCCACGGCCGATCGGCGGCCGCGGGCGGCGCCAGATGACGGAGGAACGCTCTGCCGTGGATACAAAAGCGTAAATAAAATGTAAACACGGGAGAGGATATGATCCGTTTGCACGTGATACATAGGGCTGGACCAAAAGCTCGTAGCTCGCGAGCTTAATGAGCGCTCGATAGTTCGACTCGTTAAGCTTGGAGCTCGCTTCTTAATGAACAGAGCCAATCATTGATTTCAGCTCGTTAAGCTTAACGAGCTTAACGAACGAGCTAACGAGTTTCACGAGTAGCTCGTTAAGCTCGTTAGTAACAACATAACACATATTTTCATCTTACGTGACAAACTTTTTGTAGCACCTCAGCCCATCAATTCAATCTAATCAACATATGAGGCAACAAACTAGTGCTTTTCTTTTTGTAGTCACCATATTTCATCTTGAAAACCACACCTACACATTCATACTGTATATCATAACACATTATAATCTGTTAACGAGCGCTCGCGAGCGCTCTTGAGCTTAACGAGCTTCAAACGAGCCGAGCCGAGCAGGGTTTTCTGCTCGTTAATCTTAACGAGCTTAACAAGTCGAGCCTTAACGAGCACGAGCTTAACGAGTACGAGCTTAACGAGCCGAGCTGCTTGTTAGTCCACCCCTAGTGATACACGACAGAAACATGCGATGCCGTAGAGAAAATCAGTTTGGAAAAAATCTTCAAAAGCAACGTACATTCATTCGCACGCACAACACAAGAAGATGTGCACCTCCGAGCAGACGATCACCGTTCGTACGCGTGACGGCCTAATCAATGCAATAAAATATGGGAGTGCCTAGAACTCATCTAGAGATGAGATATAATTTGGTCTCATTCGCCTGGAAAACAAAAATAAATACAAAGGAGTACCAACCCACGTCAGCACACACGTATCTTATAGCATCACATCCAATGGTTATAAAGGTGAATGAGACATAACTAAAACTCAGCTAGATGAGTTCTAGCAAAACTGATAAAATATGGGCTCCGTACGTCAACGGTAGCTAGAGATTGATTTTGAAACGATCGATGGCCGGCACACTTGCAAATTAGTGTGGCTTTCATGTCAATCTTCCAAACAATCATAGCAGCGCTGATGATGCGCGCACATGCAGTACCAGCCAGGAGCACATTATTTTGCGTGACCAACAAGTGCTTCAAAAACAACAAAGGGGGGCCTTTGCTTGCACAACAGAAGAAGCACGTGTAGTAATAAGTGGGATGAGCTAAGTGTATTTCCGGTTCCTCAAAATGTCACCCCATCTACATTTCTTTCGGGTGCCTAAACTTCCTTCCGAGTTACTTATTAGATTGAGATTTTAGGTGAACTGCTTAGATGCATGGAATACAATTCAATATGGTATCACATACGCCAGGTTTCGGTTTGAACACCTAGCCAACATATTGCCTTGCACATCAAGCCCTTGAAGCCTGGCCTACTGGAGTCTTGGTGTGTTGATTTTAGGTGGATCAGCTAGTTTGTTGACTTGGTAATAAAGATAAACCGAACCTCGCAAAATAAAAATAAATAAAGCTAAACCGAATGAATCTCAACTTTGGAAACCGGACGAATTTGGATCGTCGGTAGACTCAGGATGGTTTTATGGATGCCCGTGTGAGCTGTTCCATCTGCACGAGTATGGAAGTCTAGCAAACAAAGAGAATGGAATGGGTTGTTAGAAAATAAATAATTCAAAAACAAGAAAACAAAATTGTTTACCAAATGGGAAATATATTGCATAAAGGTGTTTTTGTAAAAAAAAAAGGAGTCTTAGTTTTTTTCCTGGAAAATCTCATCTCAATGAAGTACTCCCTCCGTAAAGAAATATAAGACCGTTTAGATCACTATTTTTGTGATCTAAACGCTCTTATAGTTCTTTACGAAGGAAGTAAATGACAGAAGAATATGTTGGACTGGATGTGGCGACTATATACCATGGAGACTAAGCAACTAAATATGGACGTTGCAAAAGTCTCTTACCAACACTATTGCCGAGCAAAAATGCTAGACTCGCAGGTCTTTCCAGGGCTAATACGGGCCTCTTTCGACTAATTGGACCAATTTTCCCAAATGGCCAACCAAAAAGTGCCAGGTGGATCAACCCCACAATAGGCCCGTAAAGACCCGTGTGTGTAGCGTTACTCGTTGCCAAAAGGCAAATGAAGTTGCGGATGGCTTAGCAAAAAAAAAAAAACGTCTTTACCACTAGATCTTCCAGTTTTGGGGAATCTTCAATCTGTGACTCTATTTCTCACTTCATTGTAAACGATATGACAATAATTTGAGGAATAAAGTCTGCTAACTGTTAAAAAAATGGCAGAAGAATATTGTTTCTGAAGTTGTGTCCCTTAGGACTCTGGTTCATTAGAAAAAGCAGGAGCATTTACCAATAAATAAAGTGGCCATTAATCCGTGAGAGCGATCTGTTGCTGCTGCCCAGTTTTCAAACAAAACCAATCCATCAGTGAGGCTGGCCATAGTGGGGGTAACATAACCGGTATCATGCACTTGGGACTTGTAAACATGCTTATGTGGCAGACAATTAAAGAAGAGAGATGTCATTAGGCTGGTTGTAACGGGGAGTATCAGGCTGGTCGTAATGGGAGTATCATAGGTAGTATCATGCATGTCAACTAGGCAAATTTGATGAGGTGGCATATAATTAAATGAAGAAAGAGAGGGTTGAGTATCATATCATGATACCGTATCATATCATGATACCGTATCATATTAAATGTTGTGATACTATGTGTCATGCATGCTAATAAATGAAGTCATCTATGATACTAATATATGATACTATGCACTACGGATGTAGTATCATACACTAGTATCATATGCATGATACTAGAATATGATACTTGCCATTACGACCAGCCTCATATACTAGTATCATGCATATGATACTAGTGAATGATACTACCTCTCTAAATGCATAGTATCATATATTAGTATCATGTAGTACTCTATTTATTGCCATGCATGACACATAGTAGCATAGCATTTATTATGATACGGTATCATGATATGATACTCAACCATCTTTTTCTTCATTTAATTATATGACACCTCATCAAAATTGCCTAGTTGGCATGCATGATACTAGCTATGATACTACCATTACAACCAGCCTTATAGTAACATGGGTAGATACCGTATCATAATAAATGTTATGCTACTATGTGTCATGCATGGCAATAAATGAGACCATCTATGATATTATGTACTATGGATGTAGTATCATACACTAGTATCATATGCATGATACTAGTATATAATACTCCCCACTGTGACCAGCCTGATAAAGTACACCATGATTGTGTACGCTTAATTTGCTGCTGCTAGTATGTGTGGTTGGACGACACTTGGCTTTTTTTAGAACACGGTACAGACGCAGGTGCTCGTATATACACGCATACAATCATCTCTATTAACACATACGCAGACCCTACCCCTATAAGCACCTTCGAGAGACTAAGCCGGCATATCATCTTGAGATTGACGAAGTCACCACATGCGCCTCGTAGTTGATGAGAACGTCTTCTTCACTGAACGCTCATCGCCGTAAATTCTAAAATAAATTCAGAAATAATACGAGTATCAGAATTTAAACCCTGGTGGACTGAGGATACTAACTGTCGTCCTAACCATCCAATCTTCGCTACACTTGGCTTTTGTTGTGTAATTAATTCTACGGGCGGAAGAGAGAGACTCGACAGCGTCGTACTGCACGCGCAACGGGCGGCGTCGACGCACCACACATGCCCCCTTTGTTGGTTCACGAGAAAAAGACGATTAGCCCAGGGCCACGGAGGCGGGAGGAAAGCGATGGGTAGTTGTCGTGGATGGATGGATATCATGGTTTCTTCTGCTGGGACTAGCTAGGATGATTAGCCCAGGCTGGCTGGCAAGCTAATCAGTAACAATACTAAAGCGGGAACAATTTGATTTTTCCTTTTTTTGACATTTTTTAACTGTCTGTGGTATTTACCGCTTAAGGCCTCAAATATCTACAGCGGGGGCCCATTACCCATTGCCAACGACATTCTTTTTCCTTCTCCGTGCTTCCAGAGAGAGACGAGAGAGAAGGAAGCAGCCGCAGCAGCCTCCACCAATCCACCCTTCGCTGCCACCGCCGTCTATCCTTCCTCGCCACTATTCGCCGCCGGCCATCGCTATCCTCGCCCCCTTCCTCCTCCACCCTCCTCTTTCTCCATTTTTATTCCACCTACCCTCCGTCGAAGGATCCCCATGGGAACAAACCCTAGCTTGCTACACGGTGGTGAATGGCAGAGGCCAAAGGCGTGCGGCCCATGACGGCGGTGCGGGGTGAACCTCCCCCAGGACTCTTCTCCCTCCATGGACGACCAGGTGAGGTCCTTCCCAACACTTTTTTTTCTCCCCTCTTGACCTCTCTTCCTCTCTCGCGGTGCAGCTTTTCTCTTCTTCTTGTCCATGGCTTTCCTTTTTCTCCCAAGCTCTCAGTTTAATTTTGTTGATTTTCATTTTAATATTCTAGAGCTGCTAATGTAAGCAATAGGAGACACTACATCAGGAATTTGTAATTTTTCTATCCTGTTCTGCTTAGGAGAGGTCCATGATAGTTATACTTTTCGTCCTCGAACTCAGCCGATAGTATAGAAATCGTCCCTCAACTACGAAACCAGCAAAACTCAGTCCTCGAACTATCAAAACGGATACTTTTCGTCCTACGCAGTGAACAGTAACTCAATGAACAGTAAAATAAAAAAATAGCAAAAAATCTCAAATTTTACAACATCGAACATACTCTGGTGTGCAAGGCACGTGCAAAATTTCATGATGTTTCAACATTTGAGCAGCTCGTGGCAAAAAAAAACTGTAAATATGTACGTCGGTGAATAGTAAATTAAAAAATAGCAAAAAAAATTAAAACGATATTAATTTTTTTGGCATCAAAGAGGCTTGGGTGCGCAACGTGCGTGCAAATTTTCGTTTTGAATTTTTTTGCTACTTTTTTTTGAATTTACTGTTCACCTACGTACATATTTACAGCTTTTTATTTGCCACGAGCTGCTCGAATGTCGAAACACCACGAAATTTTGCACGTGCCTTGCGCACCAGAGTATGTTCGATGCTGTAAAATTTGAGGTTTTTTTGATTTTTTTGCTTTTTTTTTGATTTTACTGTTCACCGATTTACTGTTCGGCACGTACTAAAACCGCCAGAGGGACGAAAATTATCCGGTTTTGATAGCTCGAGGACTGAGTTTTGCTGGTTTTGTAGTTGAGGGACGATTTCTATACTATCGGCATAGTTCGAGGACGAAAAGTATACTTATCCGTATAATTTATATATATATTGGAGAAGAAGACATACACGCAGCGCTATGGATTCTCCTGATAGTATGGTGTTAGATTATCTTTTTCCGGTGTTGGTTATAGTAGGTTGAAAATGTAGTAGTATGTGACCTCTACCTTTTATCTCTGGCATTACTCTGATTTGTGATGGACCACTTTTATCTATATCATAACTCTGATTTGTGCTGGACTGCCTGACCATGCTTGCAGATGATTGACTACTTGGCGTCGATGCGGGCACATGGACGAGGGGCGTGCTCGCCCATGCGAGATAAGAGGCAAGAAGCGCGGGCTGAACCTACTGCCGCTCCCTCGCTACTTGGTAGGCTGTTACAGAGAATCGTACGCCTTTTACAATCACTAGAAAATCTGTGGGAAATGTT
The DNA here is from genome assembly GCA_011799875.1 of Thinopyrum elongatum. NCBI lineage: Eukaryota > Viridiplantae > Streptophyta > Magnoliopsida > Poales > Poaceae > Thinopyrum > Thinopyrum elongatum. Next base: position 522,516,039 of record CM022297.1, on the reverse strand, counting down.
TATATATATATTATTTTCCAGGTTGATGTGGATTCACAAAAAACAAAGAAGTATTGCTTCATGGTGCAAAGATTAGAATTTGGTTACAGTTCTGTTTAGATGAACACTTAAAAACATGAAACTTCCTTTGTTACTTCATGGTGCGAAGATTAGAATTTGGTTACAAATCTATTTTTGCTCTTTTTTTGTGTTCAGTGATGTACAGGAGTATTCAGATTTTGAAATAAGATTCTATAGTAATTATTTTCTCCTGGATGTGTGCTAGGAAACAAACTCTGAATGTAAGGAATCTTCTAGAAAGTACATTGGTTTCTGAGTTAAATCCGCATCAAATGTGTCAGTGTAAACTAATTAATGTGATAAGCTGACTGTTGAGAATAAAGTTCTGAAGTGGTGCACCTATACTAGAGAACATATAAACCATGCTCATTTCAATTGGTTTTAAAACTAAGAATAAAAAAATGTACATACTGGGCACATGGACAGATTGTATTCTTTGTTTGTTCATTTTACGTTAATAGGTTCTGTAAATATGATAGCACACTACATGCTTTTGGATTTTAATTTCCAAGTAGAAATATGGTCTTGGTGCTTTTTTTTATCTTAGTGGTACAGACATGAAAGGCTAGATTAGAGAGGAGCTGTCAAAATATAAATTCATGTTTCGATGTGTTCTCTGAATATTGCTATGACTGATATTTTCGATGATCAAAATTTTGGGGCCAGTGGCGATTTACGTGATGTTGAATCTGTAATTCGGGTGATGGCTTATCATCAATTGGATAGTAAGGTGTTCGGTTGTCGATATTTAGAAAGTTGGCTGTTAGCCTGAACATGGCAGTGCAAGCTACAAAGAAGTGAAGCAAAAGAACTTTGATTACCCCAATGTACAACCGATGCCTTTACTCTTAGATGGATGTACTAGTTGAAGCTCAACTCAGTTCTTTGATTCAAAGATTCAGGTATATGTTCTTTATATACATCTAAGGTAAATGCTCTTATTTCTAACCATATTCCCATTATTACCGACCTCTTGAACGCTTTGACATCTAAATTCTTATTTAGTCCACTAGAAGTTTTTCACGAGCAAGAATTTTATTACATCATCCGCAAAAAAAAAAAAGAATTTTATTACATGCCAAACTGAAGTTGTTAAGGAAACCTAGCACTCACCTAATAGGATTGACGTCCATGACTTTGTGGGCAGGTGGAGCTGAAGTGTATGATTCTGGAGCTGATCTGCAAAATAGAGAATGATAGAGCTGTTGGAACTTTTGCCCAAAGGTTCCATAGAGTAGTGGAAGGAAGGGATGCAGGCAAGTTTCCGCGTCGTGTAAAATTGTGATCCCAACTCTAATATTCATGTTTATCAATACTGAACTATTGTGTTATGTTCTGTTCTCACTAGAAAAAAAATGGTCTTTCCTATATACATGATTACTCTAGGCTTTCCCCTTACATACACGACATTCATAGAAACCTTCTACCTAACATGGCAGGGTGGAAATTGGCTGGCATCTTCTCTTTCTGATGGCAACAAGGATAGTCATGTATACTACTACATGGACCGTCGATGACGGCGTCATCGGTTCCATTGTCAACAGGCTCTCCTCCATTTGAGCTCGGGGTTGTCTTCTTCACCACAGCCCGGACCACTTGGTGTAGCTTCTAAGTACTTGTGGCCTCTGGAGTCATGGCCACGACAATGTCGTCTTTGCTGTAATGTTCATGTGGAGAAAGTGCATGTGAAGATCATAATGGTAACACTTTGTGTAGTTCAGATGATGATGATGATTTGCTTTGTACATCAGGAAGGGTATACTATCATGTACTGTATTTTCTGTTTGCGTACATATTGCAATCCAGAGATCCATTGTTAATCCTTGGAATAACCTTGAAATTTTGAATCCCCCTGTAATGACCTTCCATTGTTACTCTTTGCAAGCTATTCATTGTTACGTAGTTCTGGATGTATCTTTACTTTTGGTTTGTTGTTGCTATTGTAGGTCATACAAAATATACTCTTTCTCTGAATATCCAAGGAGTTTGAGTGCCAACAAAGTGTTAAAGATTGAAAGTACTTTTAGTTGTGAAATCGGTATTTTGTACTTCTTTTCACTTGTGATGTCGTAACTTTTTGTTCAGGAAAAACATGACCCAAGGGCGCCGCTTCTGATGGACGTGTCTGACAAATTCAGTTACAATGTTGATTCCCTCTAGCAGTACCTAATAATGTTTTTGCGAGATATACCTAAGTTAGCATGACCTGTTCACTGCGAAACTGATGTACCAGTCTAATACCCTCATCTCAATAAATGTTTCATTCCATTCTAAAAAACTCACTTGACACCGTTAACAAATTTTCAGATTGTAGCCAGCTACCACTGGCAAAATTTCAGACTATAGCCAACTTTGAGGATTTCGGGAAGTTGCCCAGCAGCCATGCAAGACTTTCGGTGGCTTACACACTCATTACCGGATTTTGTGACTTCTTAATTCCTAAACTTACTAATGTCATGCCTTGAGAGAACAAAAAGCAAAAAAAAACAAAAAATAACCAAGTAATCGTCTCTCTAAGAACGTAGATATCACCGAAATGCATAAGTATCTATAGAACATTCTTAGAAACATATACACATGACTTACCCCATAATTCATGCATCAATGAGTGCACTACGACGCCATACAAATCACAAATAACAACGGTTCTAATTATGGGTAGAATCACATGCCAATGCACGGGCGCGGCGTGCGCCGCGCGTCTTCTGCGCTAGTGCCTAATTAAATGCCTGCTCTGCTAGTGACACTTAACGTTAGTTAGGCTGGGTGTAGTACCTAACCTACCCTAGTTAGCTTCACCTGCGTGCGCGTTCGTGATGGAGTTGCTATCAATCAGTCGGCCAATTAGTGTCCTAACGGACTGGGACTACTAAGAGCATCTATGGCAAATCCGGCCCCTCAAATGCCTGTGGACGCGTCCGGACACGTCCGCGGGCACTGACCGGGCACACCTCAAATTTCATTTGTTACATCCGGATATCTCATACTCAATTCTTATATCCATATAAAGACATGCAAAAGGACATAGAATCTACGTACTACGTTGATCATAGCTACTCCTCGTCAGAGATCACCACGATCTCCGTGCCCAGCTCCGGCAGCATGGCCGGCAGCTGCAGCTCCGGCTACTCCGCCTCTATCTCCGCGTCGAGCTCGGCGAAGAGCGCGTCAGTCTCCGCCTGCTCCTGCCGGAGGAACGCCCGGTTGGCTCCACATAGGCCTCGTCCTGGATGAACTCCAGGATGGCCTGCTGCTCGGCCATCTCGTCGGACTGGGCGACGGCGAACTCCGCCTCCGCCTGCTCCATGATGAAGGCCGGCACCTGTTGGTCCGGCTCCTCCGCCTCCTCCACCTCCATCGGAGCCATCTCCTCCTCCCCCTCCTCTTCCACCGGCTGCTCCTCCTCCTCCTCCGGCTCCGGCGAGTCCGGAGGTAGCCCGGCAGTGATCCGGGCGGCACGCGCGGCTTCCCTCGCCCGGATCTGCTGCTGGATCTCGTAGCGGCGCTCCGGCGTCAGCATGGCATAGTATGTGATCTTGCGCCGGACCATGGTGGAGTGCCGGAGCGTGGACAGAGCACCGGAGCGGGAGAGGGAGGAGGTGGATGGGCTCGGACTGGCGGCGCAGAGAGGGGGGAAGGGGTTGGGTTTAGGGTTGAGGGACGCCGGTCGGCCTAAATAGCTGTAATTCGTCTTGGGCGGCGAGCCGGAGCGGCGTCACGCGGCGTTCACACCGCGGCGACGGACGCGGCGTCCGTCGAACCGCCGGGTTTCCGGGCGTTTTCGGCTTGGACCCCATCGTCAGTCCGACGTGGCGGGCGTGCCCGGACGTCCCATATCCGCCCCATATTTGGAATGGATATGGGGGTGCCGGTCAGCCCGGGCGTATGAGGGCCGTTTGAGAGGCCCGTCTGGATCAAAAAAATCGTGACCGGGCGGCCTGCCCAGGCGTATGAGGCGGGTTTGAGAGGTTCGGTTTTTTTTTTGAAACGAAGGCAAAAGCTTTGCCTCATCCATTAAATAAGAGAGAATATAGTTTGTTACAAGCAACCCGATTACCGGCATGGGAATTACTCTCGCAATATTATGGACCCTAGTTTTTTTTGCATCGGCGATGATCCAGAGGCTAGCCTCGGTCGTGATGGAGGCAAGCAATGTAGTCGGTGGCGCGCTCTTCTGCTTGAACTGTAGGAGATATGCCCTAGAGGCAGTAATAACAGTTATTTTGTATCTCCGAGTTTGTAATGAATGTTTATGTTCCATGCTATAACTGCAATGATTCTCGAGTCTACAATAACCACGAGGCTCGGAGGGAAACTCATTTGCACGTGTGGTATAATAAACGGTAAAATGTATTCGTAGTCTTGCCTCTAAGACTGGCTCAAGTATTGCATGATGATCCTGTTTTCCTGATCATGGGCATGGCTATGCCGGCAATTTTGAGGGCACAATGTTGGTAGAACACTTGTGTTGAATCGACCCGATTGATGTTATGCTATGAGATACTTTCGTCACAAGTTAATGGTTAATAACACAGAGATAGTTAATGTTTGCATAATTCCTTAGACCATGAGGGTGTCGAGTTTCTTCATGCTTGCTTCATGAACTTTGGGGTTTGTTAAACGTCATCCGTAAATTGGTGGCTATTACGGCGGCTTATGGGTTCATGGAAAAGTATGTCAAGTAACTTGATAACTCAAGATTGGGATTTGCTCCTCCGACGATGGAGAGATATACTCGGGCCCTCTCGGTGTAACGGTATCCATCATCGTCTGGCCAGACACCTTGTGATTTGATCACTGGGATACCGCAACACGGAAACGAGAAAAGAGAACAAAACCGGTAACGAGGTAACTTGCATGGTGGACAAAGTGTTGGCCCACGGGAATGCAATAAATCTCACCTCGGGTATTTGTGATATATCGTGAAGCAACAGGAATAGCACACGGCAACTGGAGGTTCACTCGGATATTTATTCGTGTGGGTATAGGGGTCAATATGGGTGTCCACGGCTCCGATGTTGATCATTGATCGGAAGGGGTTCCGGGTCATGTCTATACTTCACCGAACCTATAGGGTCACACGCTTAAGGGTCATCTATCTGCTGAATACTAGACAGGGAGTCTGAGAGATAGTCACCGAAAAAGTTTCGGAGACAACGAAAGAGTTTCGAAGAGAGAGAACACCAAAAGAGTTTCAGTAAAACCAAAAAGTTGTTTTGGAATATATTATTAGGTCAAAAAGGGTTTCGGCATCGCATGGAAATTTTCAGAGGATGCCAGAATTAGTCTGGGAACTTCTGGGAATTTTCAGAGATCAAAACTGGAAATGTTCCGAAACTGCCGTAACCGCTGTTGTTGCTTTTCGCTGATAAAAACTACCATACCGGAAATGTTTCGGAAAATTCCCAGAATAATTTTAGAGGGTGCCGGAAATGTTCTGGGACCTTCTGGAATTTTTCAGAAAAAAGTTTCGCGGAAAACATCTTGTCTCAGCGCGAGGGGACAAGATCCCACGAATCGGGGGTTGCTTGTTTGGTGGCTTTTTGTCTAGGGAGCACCCTTGTTTCAAGGGAGACATGTTGGTGGCTTGTTGGGCCCCCCCCCATGGGGGGGGGGGGGGCAAGGTTGTGGCCGGCCAAAGGGGGGACCCCATGGTGTCCCCTTGGTGCCCCACTTGAGTTACCATTCCACCCTTCATGTGGGACATGTAGCATGGGTGTTTTGGTATTTCCTCCACCACCCCACCCCTTGCCTTGGCCTATAAAAGGAGGAGAAGGGGCTGCCATTCTCCTCATCCCCTTGCTCTCATACACATGCCATGCATTATCTGGCTTCTTCTCTCCCTCCCACGAAAAGAGTTTCATAGAGCCAAAAGGCTGTCTGGGTTCCGGCAGGAACTAGTTCTGGACGGCGAAGCCCTGCCGGATAGCTGACACCGTATGTGTGCAACCCCATAGAGAGGTCGTAGTTTCGGTCTTTTGCCCGAGGGGCTGTTCGAGTGTCCTCCCGGAGGGCTGTCCGAGTCTCCGTTCGAGTTTCAAGGGTCCTCCCGAAGGGCTGTCCGCGACATCGTCCGGGAGACTGTCCGACCGCCTCCCGAAGGGCTGTCCGACGAGGGAGTACATCCTCGCGGTTGGGACGTTGTAAATCCTAGCTGCGGGGATCTGCACCAACGATCTCCACCGACTCTCCTTCCGCTGCGCTTCGAGTCGGTACGGAACAGATCAAACCTTGTATGCAGTCTCCATAGTGGTCCTGGGCGTGTTCGCTATACCGAAAATTTTGATTTTCTGTCGCGTTACCCTACAGTGGCATCAAGAGCCGTGCTATGCGTAGATGCAGGTTACGATCTAGAATACATGGAGATGTATGGGTATTGCATAATCTAATTAGGTAGTAGATAAGATCTATTGCTGAAAATTATTTATGCGGGTGACAGATGAAATCTGTTACCCGATTTTCTTGTTGCTTCCCTAGAATTTGCGTTTGCTCAATCTCGAGACAGCATGGTAGAATTTGACAAAGTTCTGGCAATCCGTGATCCTGATTGATCATGGAAGTGCTATCAGTTCTTTGGGTTCTGCCATAGTCAAAAGAAAGATGAAATTCGCAAATGAAAGGGCATTGCAGATATGATCTGCACAGGGGTCATGCGTATGACGAAGTTTATTATGGGGCTCGAGATTTAATTATCTCGTGTTTCATACACCCCGAGATGTTAATCTAGCGACTCGAATAATCATACTTGATGATAAAACGTTGGTAGCTGCGGTTTAAGTCAAAACCTTAGAAGCCACGTAAAATAAAATTTTGCATAAACCGATTAGAGGCGTCTAACTTGGTTTTGCAGGATGGTTTGCATATGATGTGGTATAGCAAAGCTCATATTCAATTTGATTATGTATGAGATGTCTATATGATGTAATTAACATGACCTGCGTGTCATGATTCGGCATGATGGCTGGAGCCATATGATTGCACTTTAATGACCTGCGTGTCAACCTTAAGTAATGCATTTATTTTATCTGCTATGGAGATAGCAATATTATCTAGTGCATCGACAAGGTGGTGGCAATCTTCGCAAAGGTGAACACCGACGCGAATGCCGAAGACGAAGAAATACAAGACTTCTCCGTCAGAAAGGGCTATACCATATCATGCTATTATGAATTGCCTGAGATGTTTATCCCTCTTGATGCACCCTTCTTGATTGCGCGGTAGTCGCTTTTATTAGGGTGATCTCTCACAAAATTATCAAGTAGTTAGTGTTCTCCCAAGTGTAGCACCGTCACAGCATCCTTCCTTTCGGGGTGCGCCATGATCTACATGGGTACGAACGATTGTACGGGTGTAAGGCGGGTGAGGTCAGACCTCGCAGCAAGATCACTTGGTTGTCTTGACATTCATGGCAGGATCGTCCTGAGCTCGGAACACACGCATCGAAAGATGAACAAGAGTCACATAGAGATGTGATCGGCAAGTTTGCCTACCAATTGGAGTTCACGACATCAGTGTTCATCTCGAACAATGGCGTTGAATTGCAATTTGGATCTTGAATCACTCACAATCAATTTTGAGAGATATTGGTTTGAGTGGGAGCACACTTTAGAATAAAATTGTTTATTCACTAGTGCAATTTTCATTATAAACAAAGTCTAAGTGAAACTTGTGTTTACCATTGTAGATCAAATGGCTCGCAACACTGCGTTCAACTTAGGCCCGATGTTAGAGAAAGAGAAGTTAGCTGCGACTGGAAACAACTATGCGGACTGGGTCCGCAACCTGAGGATTGTCCTCAGGAGCGCTAAGAAATTGTATGTGCTTGAAAATGCTCTTCCAGCTAAACCGGCGGCAGAGGCCCCGGAAGATGTACAAAATGTCTGGGCCACTAAGGATGATGATCACAACTTAGTGCAGTGCCTTATGCTAGCTTGCATGAGTACAGACCTTCAAAAACGTTTTGAATTCCATAAACCCCGTGATATGATCCGGGAATTGGATGCTCTGTACAAGGAAACCGCAAAGTCTGAATGATTTGATATCATGAAGGCTTTGATGGATTGCAAGATGGCTGAGGGTAGTTCAGTTGGCGAACACGTGGTCAAAATTATTGGCTATGCTGAAAGGCTTAAAACCCTGGAATTTCCACTTCCACCTGGCCATATGATGGACATGTTGCTTTCTTCACTCCCCCCGTCTTACGACGGTTTTGTATTAAACTACAACATGAGTGGGATGGAGAAGGAACCGGAAGAGGTGCTCGCCATGCTGAAAACTGCAGAAGGAGGGCTGCGGAAAAATCGCAAGCAAGTGTTGCTTGTGAATAAAACCGCCAGTTTCAAAAAGAAGAAAGGCAAGCCAAAGAAGGGCAAGGGCGCCGGTAAGACCGGCTCCCAAAGCAACTCTAAGGGTGGAGCCAAGAATGAAACTGAGTGCTTCTACTGTAAGGGCACAGGACACTGGAAGAGAAACTGCAAGAAGTATCTGGAAGATAAGAAGTCCGGGAAAACCGGAAAAGGTATAATTGTTATACAAGTTAATGTCATTGACGTTTTGCTTGCTAGCGAAAATTCTAAGTCTTGGGTATTTGATACCGGATCGGTTGCTCACATTTGCAACTCGATACAAGGGCTTCAGAAGGTGCGCAAGCTGGAAAAGAATGAAGTCGTGATGCGCGTCGGGAACGGCGCTGGGATCGCCGCTCAAGCCGTCGGCATTATGCCTCTACGTCTCCCTTCAGGATTTATCTTAGAACTAAGTAACTGTTATTTTGTTCCGGCATTGTGTAGAAACATTATCTCTGGATCATGTTTAGTACACGATGGATATTCCTACAAGTCTGAGAACAATGGTTGTTCACTTTATTGTAAGGATATGTTTTATGGTTTTGCACCCATTGTTGGGGGCCTTTTCGTATTAAATCTTGAATGTGAAAATAATGTCTTTAACGTGAATGCTAAACGCCTTAAGAAGGCTGATACCACCACCACTTTCATGTGGCACTGTCGGCTTGGCCACATCGGAAAGAAACGCATGCAAAGACTCCATAAAGATGGAGTTCTGCCGTCTTTTGATTTTGAATCATTTGACACATGTGAAGCTTGCTTGATGGGAAAAATGACCAAGACGCCATTCACGGGTCACCCTGAACGGGCGGGTGAATTGTTGGAAATAATACATAGTGATGTATGTGGTCCGATGAACACTGCCGCACGGGGTGGGTATTTCTACTTCGTGACTTTTACTGATGATCTAAGTCGGTATGGCTATATCTACTTAATGAAGCATAAGTCGGAAACCTTTGAAAAGTTCAAGGAATTTCAGAATGAGGTAGAAAATCATCGTGACAAAAAGATTAAGTTTTTGCGGTCTGATTGCGGAGGCGAATATCTTAGTCATGAGTTTGGCCAACATCTGAGTGACCGTGGAATTGTTTCACAGCTTACGCCTCCCGGAACTCCACAGCGAAACGGAGTGTCGGAACGACGTAACCGAACCTTGTTAGACATGGTAAGGTCGATGATGTCTCTTGCAGATCTACCGATATCTTTTTGGGGACATGCACTACTTACTGCCGCTTATACATTAAACAGAGCACCGTCTAAATCTGTTGAGACGACGCCATTTGGATTATGGTATGGGAAGAAACCCATTGTGTCGCATCTCAAAATTTGGGGTTGTGAGGCATACGTAAAACGTTTACAGCCTAGCAAACTCGATCCCAAAGCAGATAAATGCTACTTTGTAGGTTATCCCAATGAGACCATTGGGTATTCCTTCTATCTTCCCTCCGAGCACAAAGTGTTTGTTGCTAGAAACGGAGTCTTTCTTGAGAAAGAGTTTCTCGCTAAAGAAGCAAGTGGGAGGACAGTACAACTTAATGAGATTAGTGAATCTTCGGCAATCGTTGATATGGCTAAGGAACCGGAAGAAATTCCGCTAATTATCCCTACAACTGAGCCGGAAGTTGTCGCATATGATGCGGAGACTTCAGACAATGTTGTAACTGAACCGCGCAGATCAGGAAGGGCTATCCAGCCACCTGAGTGGTTTCATAACGAAATCTTCATTCTTGAAGACGATGAACCTGCGCACTACAAGGAAGCGATGGCGGGGCCCAGCTCAAAGGAATGGCACAAGGCCATGAAATCCGAAAAGGAATCCATGTACGAAAACCAAGTTTGGAACTTGGAAGAACTTCCAGAAGGCGTAAAGCCAATTGGTTGTAAATGGATTTTCAAAAGAAAAACGGACGCGGATGGTAACATTACTATCCACAAAGCTAGACTTGTCGCGAAAGGGTTCACGCAAGTTCCAGGAGTGGACTACGACGAGACTTTCTCGCCTGTAGCTATGCTTAGGTCTGTTCGGATATTACTAGCAATTGCTGCTTATTTCGATTATGAAATATGGCAGATGGATGTCAAAACGGCTTTCCTAAATGGAAACCTCAAAGAGGATGTATACATGATACAGCCAGAAGGTTTTGTCATTCATAAGGATGCTGGAAAGGTATGCAAACTTCAGAAAGCCATTTATGGTCTGAAGCAAGCGTCAAGGAGCTGGAACATTCGTTTTGATGAAGTGGTCAAAGAGTTTGGCTTCATTAGGAATGACGAAGAATCTTGTGTTTACAAGAAGTTTAGTGGGAGCGCAAAAGCATTTCTAATCTTGTATGTGGATGACATATTGTTGATTGGAAATGACGTGAATTTTCTTAGCGAAATAAAAGAATCATTGAAGAAGAGTTTTTCAATGAAAGACTTAGGCGAAGCGGCATATGTATTGGGCATCAGAATCTATAGAGATAGATCAAAACGCCTGATAGCGCTTAGCCAAAGCACGTACATTGACAAGGTGTTGAAAAGGTTCAACATGGAGAACTCCAAGAAAGGCCTACTCACTATGTCACCTGGCACAGTGCTTTGCAAGAATCAGAGTCCTCGAACTCTCGATGAGCGAGTACAAATGAATGATGTTCCATATGCCTCGGCAGTTGGTTCTATTATGTATGCCATGCTATGTACAAGACCGGATGTTTCCTATGCGCTAAGTGTTAGCAGCCGGTACCAAAGTGATCCAGGATTGGAACACTGGGCCGCAGTCAAGGGTATTCTTAAGTACCTCAGAAGGACCAAGGATTTACTCCTTGTGTACGGAGGTGATGAAGAGCTCATTGTAAGTGGTTACACTGATGCAGGCTTCATGACTGACCCAGATGACTTCAAATCTCAATCAGGCTATGTTTTCATGTTGAACGGTGGCGCAGTTGATTGGAAAGGTTCCAAACAAAAGACTGTGGCGGATTCTACAACGGAGGCGGAATATGTTGCAGCTTCCGAAGCCTCCAAGGAGGCGGTATGGATCAAGCAATTTCTTGAAGACCTTGGTGTGGTTCCAAGTGCACTGGACCCGGTGGAGATCTATTGTGATAATAGTGGCGCCGTGGCTCAGGCAAGGGAGCCAAGTTCGCACCATAAGACAAGACATATTCAACGCAAATATAAACTCATTCGACATCATGTCGAAGAAGGTTTAGTGAAAGTACGCAAAGTTCACATGGATCTGAATGTGTCAGACCCGATGACAAAGCCTCTACCACGAGCAAAGCATGAGCAGCACCGGACAGCCATTGGTGTTAGGGAAGCCATGTAACTGGATTATGACTCTAGTGCAAGTGGGAGTCTATAGGAGATATGCCCTAGAGGCAGTAATAACAGTTATTTTGTATCTCCGAGTTTGTAATGAATGTTTATGTTCCATGCTATAACTGCAATGATTCTCGAGTCTACAATAACCACGAGGCTCGGAGGGAAACTCATTTGCACGTGTGGTATAATAAACGGTAAAATGTATTCGTAGTCTTGCCTCTAAGACTGGCTCAAGTATTGCATGATGATCCTGTTTTCCTGATCATGGGCATGGCTATGCCGGCAATTTTGAGGGCACAATGTTGGTAGAACACTTGTGTTGAATCGACCCGATTGATGTTATGCTATGAGATACTTTCGTCACAAGTTAATGGTTAATAACACAGAGATAGTTAATGTTTGCATAATTCCTTAGACCATGAGGGTGTCGAGTTTCTTCATGCTTGCTTCATGAACTTTGGGGTTTGTTAAACGTCATCCATAAATGGGTGGCTATTACGGCGGCTTATGGGTTCATGGAAAAGTATGTCAAGTAACTTGATAACTCAAGATTGGGATTTGCTCCTCCGACGATGGAGAGATATACTCGGGCCCTCTCGGTGTAACGGTATCCATCATCGTCTGGCCAGACACCTTGTGATTTGATCACTGGGATACCGCAACACGGAAACGAGAAAAGAGAACAAAACCGGTAACGAGGTAACTTGCATGGTGGACAAAGTGTTGGCCCACGGGAATGCAATAAATCTCACCTCGGGTATTTGTGATATATCGTGAAGCAACAGGAATAGCACACGGCAACTGGAGGTTCACTCGGATATTTATTCGTGTGGGTATAGGGGTCAATATGGGTGTCCACGGCTCCGATGTTGATCATTGATCGGAAGGGGTTCCGGGTCATGTCTATACTTCACCGAACCTATAGGGTCACACGCTTAAGGGTCATCTATCTGCTGAATACTAGACAGGGAGTCTGAGAGATAGTCACCAAAAAAGTTTCGGAGACAACGAAAGAGTTTCGAAGAGAGATAACACCGAAAGAGTTTCGGTAAAACCAAAAAGTTGTTTTGGAATATATTATTAGGTCAAAAAGGGTTTCGGCATCGCATGGAAATTTTCAGAGGATGCCAGAATTAGTCTGGGAACTTCTGGGAATTTTCAGAGATCAAAACTGGAAATGTTCCGAAACTGCCGTAACCGCTGTTGTTGCTTTTCGCTGATAAAAACTACCATACCGGAAATGTTTCGGAAAATTCCCAGAATAATTTTAGAGGGTGCCGGAAATGTTCTGGGACCTTCTGGAATTTTTCAGAAAAAAGTTTCGCGGAAAACATCTTGTCTCAGCGCGAGGGGACAAGATCCCACGAATCGGGGGTTGCTTGTTTGGTGGCTTTTTGTCTAGGGAGCACCCTTGTTTCAAGGGAGACATGTTGGTGGCTTGTTGGGGCCCCCCCCCCATGGGGGGGGGGAAGGTTGTGGCCGGCCAAAGGGGGGACCCCATGGTGTCCCCTTGGTGCCCCACTTGAGTTACCATTCCACCCTTCATGTGGGACATGTAGCATGGGTGTTTTGGTATTTCCTCCACCACCCCACCCCTTGCCTTGGCCTATAAAAGGAGGAGAAGGGGCTGCCATTCTCCTCATCCCCTTGCTCTCATACACATGCCATGCATTATCTGGCTTCTTCTCTCCCTCCCACGAAAAGAGTTTCGTAGAGCCAAAAGGCTGTCTGGGTTCCGGCAGGAACTAGTTCTGGACGGCGAAGCCCTGCCGGATAGCTAACACCGTATGTGTGCAACCCCATAGAGAGGTCGTAGTTTCGGTCTTTTGCCCGAGGGGCTGTTCGAGTGTCCTCCCGGAGGGCTGTCCGAGTCTCCGTTCGAGTTTCAAGGGTCCTCCCGAAGGGCTGTCCGCGACATCGTCCGGGGGACTGTCCGACCGCCTCCCGAAGGGCTGTCCGACGAGGGAGTACATCCTCGCGGTTGGGAGGTTGTAAATCCTAGCTGCGGGGATCTGCACCAACGATCTCCACCGACTCTTCTTCTGCTGCGCTTCAAGTCGGTACGGAACAGATCAAACCTTGTATGCAGTCTCCATAGTGGTCCTGGGCGTGTTCGCTATACCGAAAATTTTGATTTTCCGTCGCGTTACCCTACATGAACACTCTCGCGTTTCGCTCGTTCCAAATAGTCCATGAGACAAGCATGGTGAGGGATGCCTTGGCTTGTCTGAATGGCATGGCGATGTCGCAAGTACTTGCCCACCAAGCCTCAACCGAGTCGAACAAGGGCCAAGTGTTTGTGTCGAGCCCGAGAATATAGTATTTGTCAATGACCAAAGACCATAGCCTTCTCGTGTAGTGGCACTTGTAGAGGAGGTGAGTCCCGCTTTCTTGCACCCTCTTGCAAAGAGGGAAGAGGTCACAATTTGGCCATCCACGCTTTGCCAATCTATCGGCGGTCCAAATTCTATCTTGAAGAGCTAACCAAGCAAAGAACTTGACTTTTGGAGGAGCCCAAGCCTTCCAAATCATTTTATCCATGGGAGAGAGAACCATCCCTAAAAATTGTGCCTTGTATGCGGACGCCGCCGAATATTGCCCACTAGCCGTGTTCTTCCATAGGATGTCGTCCTCGGTGAGCTCATCGAGTTCTACCTCGTGCAAGAGCATCCAAAGAGTGAAAAACTGCGAGATGTGCTCGGCGGAGATGTTGTTTGGTGGCTTGATCTTGAGAATCCGTGCGTTATGCTTGAGGGCCTCCCGCACCTTCCAATTATTTCTCGTGGAAGCCTCGTGAATGAGCGGGGCAATGTCCTTTGGCATGTGCCCAAGGAGCCAAGGCGAGTCCCAGAAAGGGGTCTTCGCACCATTACCGACCGTGATAGTGGTGGATGCATAGAAGAAGTTGAGGTCCTCCACGTCACACGGGTTTCCCAAGCCCACCCACATCTTGGTGGGCTCCTTCCATTCATACCACGGCCAGCGCAACTGGAGAGCACGCGTGAACTTGTCGGTGTTGAACACCCCAAGACCCCCATACTCGAGAGGCCGGCAGACAATCTCCCAGTTTACCTTGCATTTTGCCCCTGTCGTCTTGTCCGCACCGGACCAAAGAAAAACTCTCTCAAACTTGTTTACATTGCGAAGGATGGTTTGCGGGATGACCAATGGCGTAGCGGGATAGACGAGTTGGGAGGTGATTACAGACTTGACAAGAGCCGTTCGTCCAATGGTTGTGATATTTTGTCCCTCATAAGTTGCTAGCTTACTTGCAACCTTATCCACCAGGAATTGAAAATCCACCAACTTTAGCTTCCAAACGGATAGGGGGAGTCCCAGGTGGCGCAAAGGGAAGGACGTCCTTGTTGCCGGCAAACTTTGGGTTAAAATACCCAAATCGAGATGGTTGCAACAGATGGGCACAATCGAGAGGTCCGGTTGTAGATGCTCTAATGTATGCATGCTGTTGCTTCCTCTCGTGCAATGTGCAAGTCTCTGCATACACTAGTACTCATAGTGTAAAAAAAACGTCTTACATTTTGAGACAGAGATAGTAGTATCTTTGTCAAATCGTCCAGATGGTCAACCGGTCGTTCGTCAAAGTCAAGCGCGCCAAACCCAGACAAGGTTCACTCCAAGACCGGTGGAATTTTGCCTGTTAATTAGCTGATTCCTCTCTGCATCTGCATCTGCATCTACAGTATATCTTATGGCTGGGTCGGGTTGGTAACTGGTTCACAATGATGTTCAGAGGCACGCACGAGGGCAGCGGCTCAGCGGAGAACCGTCCATCGCCAAGTCCGAGTGCGTGCAGGTACATTACATAGTACGTATCTGAAGGGGCAAAAAACGAAAAAGTCGACGCGAGAACAGTATTGCAAACATGAAACATTTTACAAATCGCGCAAACTAAACGTAGATTTATGCGATTCATACAGTAGATGCTGATTGGAAACATGCCGGCAATAGATCGACTTGGCCGCTCTAACCCGCAAAAATACCATTACCGACGACACCTACAACATCTCTGAAGGCAACAAAAACACTACAGCAGCCGATATCACCATTGCAGCACCTCGCGCAGGAGGAAACGGAGGAAAGCGAGCAAGATAACATGGAACGCTAAATTGCACAGAACAGAACCAAGCACCCACATGAAACCAACATTCCGAAAGAAGAAACATACTATCAAACTTCGCTACAAACAGCGACTCTTCTCAAGGACCCAAGTGGGGTAGGCAAATACTAGCGCCAAGCGACCATCATGATGAGATATATATACCGAAAAAGCCTTTCGCCCCGCTTTATATACAAAGCAAACCACCGAGCATAAGGTTCAACAAGGGTACCCACAAAAAAACACACACACAAGGTCCCACAACACAGCACAAGCTACAGTACTAAGATTCTGCTGAGGGCACAGCTCAACAAGTCCAAAGAAAACAAAACAATGAACAGAACAAAGGCGGCGGCAAGGGCGGAGAAGATCTAGTCCGGCTCCGGCGGTGATGAGATATATATATATATAGTGGCATGTCATATCCACACTTGGTTTTCACTTTTGAGCATGGCTGGCAAGCTTAATGGCAAGTGACACTTCCCCTGCCTCAGCAACTCCAACGACTTGCGGGACCGAGCCTGGGATTTTCTGTTAAAAAAGTATGAACTGGGCAGGAAGGTCTTGAGATGGATCCTGAAATTTCATACTCCCTCCATCCCAGAATAAGTCTCAATTTTGTACTAACTTTACTACAAAGTTGTATTAAAGTTGAGACACTTATTATGGGACAGAGGGAGTAATTCTTTAACCAGGGTAGAGTTGCATTAATCTATAGTTGAATTTACATTTTTTAAAGCTAATGCAAAAAGGCTAATATAGTTTGTGCAATTGGTGAGTCTAGAATAACTTAACAGCCATGGTCAGTTCAGAACAAAAAACTGAAGAATCGTTTTGGTCAGAGACATGAGCGCGGAGAATTCATTATTGCGCAGCCAAAGATATGCAATTGTACGATTGCGTAGATGAGAAAAGTTTGTAGAAAAGGCATATGAGGCTCCATCAAGTTGAAGTTACAGCTAAACAAAACTTAAAACTTTGACCGAAGGAGTTGGCTTTCATATAAGTAACCAAAGCAGAACATCAGGTGTGTTTATGTATTCTTCAGATAAAGCAACTGAAATCTTTCCACTGGTCTAGTTTGTGTATGTCATCATGCTAAAGATGCAGTATATGTTGGAAACAGAGAAATGTAGGCATTGACGACCACAATCTGTGATAGGGACGGTAACGATGCAGTATATGTTGGAAACAGAGAAATGTAGGCATTGACGACCACAATCTGCGATAGGGACGGTAACGCAGCTTGCATGGCTGAATGGCCGGCCGCTCGTCTTCCTCTTATCCCTTGCTGTCTGAGAGGGCTCTCCAAGAATGGCTATTATTCACACCATCCCCTTCTCTACCCCTCTCACATAAACAGTAGCACAAAACAAATTGACATCGCAAAAGAAAACATCATGTGAACAAAGGACAGATGTGGATATGTGAAGATTGGTTAGAGGACTACTCATTTAAAAGTTTGCAGGTCAAAGCACATATTATCGTCAAAGCCAAGCCACACAAATGAGAAGAACACAGTGCAAGGTGCACGTTATGTTTCTGGGACCAGATTGTTAGACAGGTTATTTCACTCAGTCAGATAAGCATAGTGAAATAACTCCCATGCCTTGGGGAAAACTGGCAGGGGGTCTATAAGTTTCATTAGCATCCAGGAGACCTCAAGATGAGCACTACCAATTAGGCGTATGCATCGGGGTTTGTCTGAGTTCTGATAAGAGGGATACCGTCTTCTCGCCACACGATTCGATCCTCGCACAAGGCAGCAACTGCCTCGACATAAACATGAAGCTCCTGAAATGTTGAAGTCAACGGTAGGTTCGCAGCTAAGAATCGTGAATAACACAATAATGTAGCATGCAGAGGAACCTCAGCTGCAGATAAGATGTTACCTCATGTAGAACCCTTGCAGCCAATTGCTCTGGAGTATCGTCGGCTAGCACAGGCACAACCCTTTGGGCTAAAGTTCTTCCCGTGTCGAACTGTTCATCCACAAAGTGCACAGTTGGTCCTGAATATCTGCAAATGGTTGGAAAATATCATCAAATAAAACAGATAGTTTCATGTGGATGCTAAAAAAAAAACAAAAAGCAATGGGTACTGTAGCAGCCAGTGCCCTCATCAAACAAATCGACATTATCTGTTACCATACGGTTGCGAATAATAGGTCTTGCACTTGAAAAAAAGAAAAGGAAGTGCTGAACTGAAAAGTTCTAGACAAAACATACAATACCTGGCTCCAGACGCAATGACGGCTTTATGCACCTTCAAACCATAATAACCCTTGCCTCCAAACGCTGGGAGGAGCGAAGGATGTATATTCAGCATGGATCTGGGATATGCCTGGACTAGCTCACCGGGTATAATCTTCAGGTAACCAGCGAGCAGAACGAAGTCCACCCTGAGATCCCTGTTTCACAATAGACATGACCGTGAGCTAAGACGAGACACCCTGCGCGCATCACGAATCACAAAACCTTCACACTTGGAAGGCCAAGCTGAACCACACGGGTGGCACCTACATAACAAAGTTGAATACAGTGGATTTCGGTCTGTGGCAGAATTTTGTCAATACAAGTTCATGCGGCTAGAAGAGCAACATATAGCGTGTGTAAGCTTGTGTGTCATCTATCAAATTAAGTTCACTGACTTCAGAACATGATATGAAAGCATTTGACAATCAGACTAAATGTGGAAGTCAATACACTGATGTCCTTCTTCTCTGAAGAACTGGAAATATTACAACAAGCTGACAAATCAGTCGCCCTGAGATGAGTTCAACAACAGAGCCAACAAACCTGAGGACGTTCACAAGCTCAGCCGTCGACAGCCCCTCCGGCGCCGATTTGGACCTGGGGAACGGGACCACCGGTATGCCGCTGCGCCTCGCGTACTCCGCTCCGCCGCATCCTGCAACATCCATCCCATTCCGTCGCGTCAGAACCACCCAGTCCAATCCCCACTTCACCTCACAGTAACAAGGGAGGAGAGCAGAGCTACAAGGAAGGGATTATCATCATCACCTGGCTTGTCCGTGACGAGCGCGACCACATCCCCGCTGCTCGCCTTGCCGCCCGCGGCGGTGGCCTCGTGGATGGACCGGAAGTTGGAGCCGCCGCCGGACACGAACACTGCGAGCCGTTTCCTGCTCCCTCCGCCGGGACAGTAAGAAGAGTCCCCGGATCCGCCGCTATCCCTAGCCGCCGCCGCCGCCTCAACGCGATGGGGCCGCCTGCAAGCGACAGCAGCGCGAGGCTGCCGCCGCGTGGTCGCGAAGCCCACCACCCTCGCGCTCTGGCTCCGCTGCCGCCTCGGGGAGGGGTCTAGCGGCGGCAGGTAGCGCAGCCCGGAGCCGGAGGAAGCGACGGCGGCCGCCTCCATCACTGGGCAACGGCGGATGGAAGGAAGCGGCGGCGGGGCGGAGAAACGGCGGCGCGGGGTGAAAGAACTTATTGTCGCAGTTTAGTCCTTTGGGAGTTGTGATTTTATACCACGCCACAAAAAGTAAATTACTTCCCTCCGATACAAAGTAAGATGTTTCAAATTTTTGTGAAGGCATTTTTCCAACCCAATACATATGCATTAACTAGTGTGCGAAGCAAAATCGATCGCCACTAAAAGACTTACACATCATAGAACAAGTCATCATATCTGAAGCACCGACCACCATACGACCACCCTTAGGCCTTGTAGAATGCAAGGTGCTTAAGGGAAGTGTTTAGAGAAATAAACCAGACTTTTCTTAAGCAGCGTCTACCCTGTAGAAATAGGCACCGGTGCTTAAGAAAAATCCGGTTTATTTTTCTAAGTACCTAACATTGTACAAGGCCTTAGAGCATCTCCACCTCCCCCCCCCCCCCCCCCAACAGGCCTCCCAAGGCGCCTTTTTTAGCGTCGGCGCCGAAAAATCGGCTCAGTCACGCCCCCAACTCCTCATTTATCGCCGGTTTGAGCCAAAATAACAGTCGGCGAATCCGAGCCGAACCCAGCCCCCCGGAGAGCGCCTGGGGGCGCCGGCCGAAGCGAAAAGGCGCGTGGGCCCGCGCTGTCGGCGACACCAGGCATATTCCCGCCGTTTTACCCGCCCTTTCCCTTCATTTCCCCCCATTGCTTGCCTCTTCTCCCCCGTCGTTCCAGCCATTCTCCTCATCAGACCAGTCGCCATGTCGCCGAAGAAATATGTTGCCCCTCGCGCCGCCGCCGCCGCCGCCGCCGATGCCACCCAGCCGAAGCAGAGGAAGCCGAGGGCGCCGATGGCAAGACCGCCGGGCGTGACCAACGACGAGTGGAAGGTGGACGTTCGGCGCCAGGAGGCGGTCACCGCCGACCGGCGGAACAGGCTCATCGTCAAGAGAGCCAGGGACACGGTGGTGGCAGCGGCGGCGGCGAAGCAGGCAGAGGCGTCTCGCGCGGGGATGATGAACCTGCCGCCCGGTCACTGCCCGCAGGCCGCGTGGGGGAGCCAAGCGAGTGTCACATCGCCGGCCAACCTCTCGCCGCCTCCACCGCAATGGGGGGTACGCACCATTGCCCGGCTACTCCGACGGCGACGCGCATGGCGGGTTCAACCCCAACATCACCTTCCCGCATGGCGCGCCGCCGCGTGCCTCGCCCTCCGCGCTCAACCCCGACCAGCGCACTCCCTCCCCCGCATTCACCGCCGGCCTCAACACCCAGTACAGCTACTCCGCCGCCGGCGTACTCCGCCGCCGACGTACTCCGCCTCGTCTGCGCCTCCTCTGCGCCGGGGCGCCCTGCCGTTTGGACACGGTTCGGCGCCGCAGTTCAGTAACACCGACGCCGACATGGACGAGATCATCACGAGCGGTTCGGTCGCCGCCGCTTCCTGCCCCGGGTTCCACGCACAAGACGACACGATGGACGTCGGCATGGAGGACGAGCTCGACGAAGCCGAGGAGGAGGGGGAGGAAGAACAGGCGGAGGAGGAGGCGGAGCCGGCGCCGACGACGAAAGGGAGAAAGAAGAAGAAGACGGCCAATGCCAGGCCGGGCGAGCCGCGCGTCAAGTGGACGTCAAAGGAAGACGAGTGCCTCGCCGAAGCATGAAAGACCGTCAGCATCGACCCGATCACCGGCGCGAACCAGAACACCGACACGTACTGGAGAAGGATCAAGTTGGCGTTCGACGAGCGCAAGTTGGTCGACCCCTACTTCTCCACCATCCACATGGAGCGCGGCGACAAGGCCATGTCGAACCATTGGGCGACCATCCAGGCGGCCTGCAACAAATGGCATGGGATTGTAGAGGAGGTCACGGCTCGCCCGGAAAGCAGCGCCAACATCGAGGGTCAGGTATGCCCAGCCCGCCGGCTCAGCTCTTTTTCACCGTGAAATTCGCCAACCTTTGTTCTTCGGCTGTGCAGATGGTGCGGATGTTCACCATGTATCGGCAGGACAACAGCGACGCCGAGTTCAAGTTCCTTTACGCGTTCTCCAGGATCGAGTCGTGCGAGAAGTGGAGGAAGGTTCGGCTCACCCTCGCCAAGGCCAAGGAGACGTACAAGCCGGACGCACCTACCCTGGGGGCGGTGGATGGGTGCCCAGATGGCAACAAAAGAGCCAAGACGGCGAGGGACGCGGTACCCGCTGCCGAACGGCTGCAATCGTCGATCGAGCAGTGCATCGCCGACACCAAGAACAACGCCGCAAAAAGGGAGGAGAAATCCGACACGCGCTGGTCGGCGTTGATGACGAAGCAGGACGTGAAGCTCGACCTTCTCAAGACCAACGTCGCCGCGAAGAAGAGGAACACCGACCTGGCGTTCTTGATGTCGGCAGACATGTCGACGATGGATGAGCAGGTCAAGGCGTGGTACTTGGCGGAGCGCGGCCTCATCCTGAACCAGATGCGCGGGCCAGCTTCGACCACCACCCCTACGCCCACGCCGACACCAACGCCGACGCCCAGCCCGAGCGATGAAGCCACGCCGACGCCGAGCACGCCGACCCCGGCTAGTCCCACGCAAGAGAAGCCCGCCGTTTGATGCGTTCCTTTCTCTACGCGTCCTTTCTTTTGATCGCCGAACTTTCATGTACGTTTTGATCGCCGAACTGTGGCATGGTGATCGCCGAACTTGTGGCGCTTTTTGGCAGCGGGAAAGACAAGTTTGAATTTATGGACTTCTGGGGCCGAAACCTGGGGGCGCGGCTGGGAACTGGATCGCCCCCAGAGCGAAAAAACCGCTGGCGCATACGCCAAAACGCTATCGTCGGGTGCGCTGGGGGGCCGAACGAGTGGAGATGCTCTTAGCTGCAAGAGCATTATCGGCTTTGTTAAAGTCTCTAGGGTAGTACACTACTTTGACATCACAAGAATTTAACCTAATGAACTGTTTTAAATCTTCAGTGAGGATCCTCGAGCTTGACAAATCATGTCTTCGGTTCTCCAGAGCCTCCTTCAACAGCATCCACAGTTTTCAAAGACACACATTCCAACCCACACTCATTTGTAGTTTGGATTGCCCGCCGAGCTGCCATCACTTCAGCATGGAAAAGGGTCGTGAAGTGACACAAAGTGACCTGCAACATGGACCCAACACATTCCCCGAGCAGTCTCGCATCACTACATCACAGCAACCATGATGATTACTCGGTGAGAAAGCGCCATCGATATGGATCTTCACATAATCATGCCACAAAAAATTGAATTAGATGTTTCAAAAAATTGTGAATTTTTAAAACATATTTCTATTATCCATAGTGTTTACAGTGGTGAATAAAGGCGGAGCTATGTGTTATTCTGAGAAGGGCACCGCCCTAAACCACCCCCACCCCCCCCCCCCCCACACCCACCCCCCCCACCTCACCCCCCCACCCCCGCCACCCACCCCCCCCCCCCCCCCCCCCCGGGTTTTGAACCAAGTTTGTGAAGAAAAAAAATATGGGAGGGTTTAGATGGGGAATTTATAGGAGGAAACTGACTTTTTATAACCAAGTTGGGTGTAGTCTGATAATACCTAGAAAGTTGATCCAATCTTGATAAAATGTAAACAAGAGACTAGTTCATGAAAAATAATAATTTGTGCTGGGGAAAAGGAGAAGGATGCATAGGATCGTAGCCCACATTGTTTACAAGTTGGTTGTCAGGATCCGCCAAAATGCTCAACCACTCCTCCCAGGGGTTGTCTGTCGGTTTTAGTCTGTCCTCTTTGATTATCCTTCTACTGCCTGCTCTAACGAGCTTTTAGCACAGCCGACAGCAACTGATCCGGTTCATTTGCTTTACTTTTTTTTATGCGGTCTTTCATGTACACATGCATATTTCTTGTACATCTCTTTGATTAAGATATGTGTGTGTTTATTGTGTTATTTGTGTTGTGCGGCTATTTCGGAACCAATCTCTATGTATCATAACATTCGTTCATGGAAAAGCTGCACTATTGATGTCGTTTCTACCATTCAGCAGATCATGCCCATGTAGGCACCATTGCTGGATTCTGATGGACCGGTGTTCTTTAAGCAAACAGATGCTCTCCGAGAGGGCTAAACTTTATTCATTAGCAACCAAGGCAGCATACAAAGAGTAGCTTCCCCATGGGGAAAGAGATGGCTTCCAAATCCATTTTGGAATTACATTTAGAAGCTTTTGCTGCAGAAGAAGTTGCATTTAGAAGAGGATCTACTACAAAAAAGCTTTTTTTGCAAGTATATGAGCTATAAGATTCTTGAGTCTGGGAATGTGTTCCATCCTACATTGAGAGAGATCACAAGTAAGATTGAAGAATTCTGCTAGTACCGGTCTGATCTTCCAATGACCTGCATGTTGCCGTAAATCTTTGGCTTTAGTTGATTCCACCAAGGTCATGCAATCAGACAGAAAGGATACATTGTTCCAATTTAAAGCCTTGACGGTTGTTGCTGCGAGAAGCAATCCCAGAGCTTCGGTCTGCAAACGCTCACAAATGCTGCTTGAATGAAAATTGAATGTCCACTTTGCTCATTTCTTAGAACACTCCAAGAGATGCCTCATCAGTCGCCACCATAGGGTTGTATGCCGCATCAACATAGGCTAGGAGACCTGTAAGTTGAGTATGCAAAATTGTACTTGGAGAAGAATTGGAGTGGTTATCATTAGGAAGCTTAGTTCCTTCCCCTTTCTCCTACATTAAACCTACACCAAGCATAACTTTGTGGCATGGATAACCTACATAGCACTCCATTTTTTTATTATTGAAGAGAAGTTCATTTATGGATTTCCATATGTTCCATAGAACTGTGAAAATAGTGTCTAACTTCAGTTCTGGGTGTTGAGTGGTCAATATCATTTGAATGACATCAACATGATATAGACTGGAATTCAACATATCAGTTTTGAAACCAAAAGTGAACCAAATTGATCCAGAAAAACTAGATTGAAAGAAAAACCTATAAATCTAATTCTATTTGGCCACATCTACAACAATCTTTCTTGATACATTTAGAGTACCTGGAAGCTTTTACTCATGTAGCTACAACCCTCCTAATTAGCCTCCTCGCAAAAGTTTTGACCATAGTGGTGGTTTCCCTTTTCCAAACCTGGTTGAGAATAGCAACTTCTTGATCCAAAGTACGAGATTCTCTTCTCAAAGAGTTATCTTGAGTTTCCTGCACAAGAGTTTTGTATGCACTTTTCGTTGTACAATCTGCATTAGGAGTGTGAGGCCAACACATGGCATCTTCAAGATTAGCATTGATAATAGGAATGTTCAATAAATTATTCTTAAAGGACTCATCAAATTAGGCACTAATTTTCTCTTCATCCCAAACTTTGGTATAGTGCTTCCAAAGATCACTAATAATACTTGAACAAAGCCCTTCCAAATTAGGCTTGAGATGATCATGAATGTTCTTCCATTCCTTGCACCAAGGGCTAATCCAAATGCAAGAGTTCCCATTAGCAATTTGAAGCTGGCTAGCCTTAAGAATGAAAATAAGAATCTTAATAACAGAAACCCAAAAGGCTGATTTAGGAGTATAATAGTTGGGTTTCCAAATAGAGGAGTTATGAAAATATTTAGCTCTAAGAATTTTATTTATCAAGGAATTAGGATTCTTGGTAATTCTTCGGGCCAACATAGCCACCATATATTTGTTCATGAGAGCCAAATCAATGATGCCCAACCCGTTTTATGCATAGGTTTGCAAATGTCATCCCAAGCTCTAAAACAAATAGGCTTAGAATCATTATCTTTATCAATGGTGGTTTTACTCAAGAGAATGTTCGACATGTAGTAAACAAGAAGAGAAGCAAACACAAATTTAGTGAGAGTAAGCCTACATGCATGTGAAAGTCCGATGGCCTTGTAGCAGTTGAGTTTAGCCTTAAACTTGTCAATGATGAAGTTGTAGGCTGCAACTCTATTCCTGCCTGGTATTATGAGGGTGCCCAAGGTGAGTAGCATTAAGATCCATATCCAGGGTAGGAAAAATATTCTTGATAGAATTTTTGAGAGAATAATCAGTGTGTATGTTAAATAAGATAGCAGATTTATTCCAAGTAGGGGTTTGATCGACCAGAGGCTGCAAAAACTTATTAATAATGCAAGCAATAGTGTTTGCATCACCTTTATCAGCCCTACCGCAAATGATAAGATCATCTGCCAACATTAAAGAGTGGATAGGGGGCAAGAGGGACCCAACTGGATGATGTTCAAATGACTTGCATTTAAAACTTCTTGCATAGAAAGTGAAAATTCATTGATAGCAAGAATAAAAAGATATGACGTCAGAGGACAACGATGTCGGATACCTCGGGGTCCTTTAAAGCTGCCAAGCAGCTGCCCATTAATGTTAATTAAACACATGGCAGAAGAGATACATTCAAATATTAAATCTACGAACTAACCATGCATTCCTTCACATAGCAACACACTCCTGATGAAGCTCCATTCTATCTTGTCAAAAGCAAGATCTATTTTAAGCGTGAAAGCCTTGTGTTTCCAGGAGGCAAGCTGAAAAGAGTGAGTAATTTCTTGAGCAACAATAATATTATTAGTAATTCTTATACCTTGGATAAAAGTTTGTTGGCATTCATGTATGTAATCAGGCAGGAGATCCTTAAGGCTGTTAGCCAAAGTTCCAGTAATGATTTTATACACTACATTACATAGGCTAATAGGTCTAAAATCTTGAGGGCTCTTAGCATTTTCTTTCTTTGGGATTAAAGTAATATAAGCTTCGTTGAGTTGAGGGTGAGGTTTACCTTTGATGTAGAAATCTTGTACCAACTTGGTTATGTCATCTCCAATCCACTTTCAAGCTCAAAGGTAGAAAGCCACACTTAGACCATCTACATTCCTTAATGACCTGCAAAATTTCTTCTTTGTCTGGCATAGTTGGACCATCTGTCATGTTTTCCACATTATTATTTAAAGGAGGTAGAATATTTAAACTGGGATTGCTAAAACATGAAGCAATATTCTGTCTTTGGCTTCCCTAGCAAATTTCATCTAGCTCTGCCACCATTGGTGGCGAACTCCGCCCTCCAGTGTTTGACGCAAGGTATAATCCAAGTAAAACTCAGTCATTCTACCTAACAGCGAACACTTACGGCAGGGATCCTCACCCCAATAACCATGTTCCTAGAATTTCAAATCCGAATTTGAACAAATCCATCATAAAAGTCTCACAAGAAGACAAGCAAAAATGGCACTATTCGCATTTGGATTTGTCCTTTTTGTCCTCCATGTGTATTTCAAATTTGGATTTGATTTATCTTGTGAATATTCATGATTTTTTCAGTACTTTTTAAAACATCTACTAAATTTAATTTTAAAATATGGTACCATGGTATCACGTGATGATGGTTGGCATCATTTCTGAAACAACGTTGAAGGGAAGGCTACGGCGTTGAAACAAATTAAAAACAACATAAAAACATGATCACAAAGCATGGAAAGACATACTAGGTTACAAAATTTCCTCATTCAAGGGGACCGATCCTTTAGTCCAACAGTTCAATATGCACAAGTTCAGAGATTCTTGACTGGAGGTTGTTGCTAGGACATGGGCAGGCGGATCCACCCAAATGCACTACATTTTGATTTCGGCAACAAAAACCAACCACAATGCCAGCCGCTTTCGGCCGGATGATGATGTTATCTGACCTGAGATCGAATCGGTACAATAACCAAAACACAATCTACATTTCACTCGTAATAAACTAAGAATGGGCGATGACGCAGTCTGTAAAATGCCCGGTATATGTTCCCCTTAGCCTTGAACAGCCTCCCCTTACCCCCAAGATCAGTAATCAATCGCCCAGGTCTTCGCAGGTTCCGTGTATGATTTGACATATGTTCCAACCGACTCTGTAAAGACTCGCTGTGTAGACGAGCCACCGAAAAGAAGTGTCAGAATCCTGCAGGCTCTTCTCCATCCGCTCCGCTCCATCACCTGTGAAAAAAACAATATTAGCGCTACAATTTAAGGTTTTCCAACAGCAGAAACAATTTGCGGTATTACATCGCATTGCAGGGTAAAACGCAACTGTAAAAACTATAAGGTAAAGCAGCAAAACTAGCAGCGCTAATTAGCACTAGCGTCATGTTTTGTTTAGACTGACAGAGTTATAAGCTCACGTCTGAGGAGCTTGGCTTGCAATCTATTTGCCACAGCTCACACACAAGCGACCCCATCGCCCCGCTACATACCAGCCATTGGTATGCCCAAGCCTTAGAATTAAACGCTGGTAGATTTATACTGATACATACCAGTATACCATAGTATCAAAATCATCTGGACTTATATGTGACAAATTTACTCGTGTAGAAATAATGGACAAGCTAAACAATGGTTTAACAAGCCCAGTAAATCTACCGTTGACAAGATAACCATGTCAATCAGCATATTCTGACTTATCAACAATTTAAGTTAATACATGTTGGCTACTGCCAGGAACTTCTGTAGAATTGTACTCCCTCCGTTCAGAAATATAAGACGTTCTAACTTTTTTGTGAATCGGATGTATAGAGACACACTTTAGTGTGTTTGTTCACTCATGTCAGTCCGTATGTAGTCCATATAGAAATATCTAAAACATCTTATATTTGTGAACGGAGGGAGTAGTAAACTAGTCGTCAGTATGTAAGCCTCAATAGCATGTACCTTAGCACTGTTAACGGTACAAGGAGTTAGGACCTTAATAACAAAAGCAGGCATGAACTTATCTTTATATTATACTATAAAGATCTTTGTTGGTGACGTTCCTTTCATCTCTCAAGTTATTACTAATAAATTACCCTAGTTGTCACCCACTCTATGAAGGGCATATGGTTGACTGGACTTATCTATATTTTGAGATAATTTATCTTATTTTATACTAACTCAACTACTCAAGAACTATGGCGGCACAAGTGTAATAACATCCGTAGCAATGCACAAGCATTTAATTAGTCTGCTACAAAAATCGACACCCAAAGTGGTAACATATCAACCATCAGCTCATTTACACAATATTCCCGTAATACTCCTTGTTTTTTATTGCACATCATAAACATTCTATGTGAAGCTATTTTGTGATAAATGCCGTACCTACTGAGCTTCACTGTTTTGTTTTGGAACAATGTACACTAACGTTCCATGATAGCTGATAGACAACTGCTTACAAGCATTAGGGAAAACATATTTTCCTAATAAATAAATAAATGAAGGCAGCTGGAACTGGCTCCTGGCGGAGCCAAAAAAATATTGGTTGGTTTCAATTTGCATATTTATATTGTATACACACGATCTGAATTAGACTCCATGTGACACATAATAACTGTTCATCAAACTGTACTCCAAATTATAAATTCTGCTTCTAGAAATATTACTGTTATGTTACCGGGTCTTAAAAACTAGAAATCTGAGGGAACCAGTTGGTTCCCACCAGTTTTTCAGACCCTGCACATCACCTGAGTGACCAGTGCCTATGCTAAATCACGAGTTTATGTCATACTTAATCCTGCCAGCTATTCTGCCAACAAGTGGTATAAGCTGGTATCCATGATTTCCTTCAAACTATTCAACAGGAGTAGTATATAAGAAGGAAAATAAAAAACAAATATTTCAAACCTTGCCATGAACTACAACTCTTTTCCAACAAAAAGTGCAGCATACCTCACTGTGGTACACCAGGGTCTGTAAAGACGGCATTCATTGTGGAATCATTTCCAGGACACTCAACATTTGATGATAGAGAGGAACTAGAAGATAATTCTTTGGAAATCCCAATAGGAAATGTCTTTGAACTTTCTGCAGTTGGAACGGATTCACTATGAGGAATGGCTGCTGTACCAGATGTGGCAGCGGATGAGATTTTCCCAACAGGGCTTTGGGACTCAGATGTCATGTTGCCAGTTTGGCCTGAGATGCCAGTGGGCCTGATGGGAATTAAACTTTTCTGAGGTCTCGATTGGTTATTAGAGCCAGGAGAGGCCGTCAACCACATAAACCGTAGCATGTGCCCTTTACAAGATTTGCCACTAATAAATGCTTTCTCAGCAGATTGCCGTGTTGTGTACGTCACACAAGCCGAGCAACTCAGGGAAGGCTTCAAGGTTGTATCATGGTTGTGGGCTTCGGTATCTTCCAGTACAACAGATGAAAGCTCACCGAATGCTGCAAAATGATCTTTCAAGACAGTTTCCTGTAAACAAAGTAGTCAAAGACATCAGAAGTAGAAGAAACAGCTCATAATCAAGCACATCAGCACAAAAGGGAACATGAATGATCAGTCAAAGTTAGAACAAGTATACATCGGGCTTTAGTTTCTTCAACATCTTACTCTTCTGAATGGAGAAAATTAATTTTTTTTTGTTTGAACGTGAAAAGACAAGTTACATTTGTTTGAACATGAAAAGACAAGTTACATCGTGTACAGATTATGTTTGGCATCGGTTATGTTAGCAAGGAAAATGAACTAGAATGGGCAAAGAGCCATTGGCGTGCCAAAAAACCTGGCAACCATCCAAACAAAGTCCAAAATTAGAGTCATGGCCAAAAACAAAATTTGATGGACAGAATTTTTCTTTTTGACCGAAAACTTGGTGGGCAGGTTTCGGCCACGATTAAACAATACCCGCAGTCACACGAAAGCTTTTCTTAATCAGAAGTATCTATCATCATGAAACTGGAACCAAAAGACTATACCAAGGATTCGCCAATGAATATTATTCTAATGCAAGTTAAGCAGAAATGACAAACACACTAGCACAGCAAAACAGAAGCTATTTATACCAAAATATCTGTTCTGTAGAGTGGATGCATGACATCTAATCATCCATTTTAGTGACACTCTTCCTCAAGCAAGGCAACCGGTAAGTCATCAAAGGGTTTGTTTGAATAATGGACTGGTAACCATTACTCATTTGAAAGTTTCCCACGGTGATCTAATATCTTTTAAAGAAAATGACGCAAGAACCCGCGGTTTTGAAATAAGGAGATCTTTCTATATCAACATATCAGTTGGAAAAATCATAGGAAAATTCCTATCAGCCATATCAGTTGGAAAAAGAAGAGAATAATAGGAATCTTAAGCACATATATGATTACCAAAAAAACATAACTGAACCCTGGCAACAGCCATAGCAAAATAAGATCCACTGTTGTGTAACTGAATAAAGATCGTAACAAAGAAACTGCAGTAGCGTATTAATATAGCACAATACACAAAAACTTTTTTAACCCGTATTTTCAAGATGGAATGTGCTTGTGAGGCCCAGATGATCTAACCTCAACACCTAGGCAGGGTCGAGATGCAAAGGATAGCATCAAAAAAGTGCAAGGGTAGCTTTCATTAAATGGTAAGGATGCCAAAAATTAAGCAATAGCAGGTGCCCCACCTAACATTTCAGTGTTTGATCTCTATTGTGAAAAGAAAACGGGGAGCTGTGCTTCTAAGCATGTTTAGTTCACCCTTTTTGGTTGGTTAAGAATATAAATGACGGAAGGACAAGAGGTTAGGTAGTCGACTTACATTTGCGATTTCAGGTGGCAAAGGAGGAAGGATCCTAAACGATGTGGTCCGGTTGTCAAGCTTAAACCTATTCTGCGGTGGTGCTAACAGAGGAGATAGCTGCCTCGCAGCTACAGCTGGTTTCTGTGTGGATGTTGGAGCATATTTTGGGGAAGATGAAGCCAACTCCCCAGAAATTTTCTTTTCCAGTGTACCAGCGACCTCTTGCGGCCCTTCTGTCCCAGTGTTCATGGAACTGACATCGCCCACTTTCCCCACAGCATTTGACCCAACTGTTTTTCCACCAACCTCTGCCTGTTTTACTGAATTTGCTGAACTTGTCTGCATTAGTAGAAACCAGTACTAATGAAAATTTGTTCAGCTAAACACATAGGTTATATATATAGTTAACAAAAAAAAACTGAAACCAAAGTATTATCAAAGGAAATAGTAAGTACTTGTTTCGCATATTTCTCTAACCGCTGAAGTAACTCATCACGCTGCTGAGCTAACATATCTTGTTTTTTACGAATTGCTTCCAGCATTTCCAGATTTTCTTGCCTTTTGGGAGCAGGAGGTATTGATGTTACACTGTTTGCAGGCAACTTTTTAGGACCTATACCAGGGCCTGATGCAGAAGATCCAGAACTGGCCCTTGGAGTTGTAGATTGAAGATCCTTGCCTCTGTTGGATGAAGATGGTTGGGGAAGGGCAGAATTTGTCAGCGGAGGTTTCGCAGAGATTCTACCATCTCCCTCGTCAGTAATCCTGTCTCTGTTAGCCCACCATAGTCTTATAAAACGGTTTCCCATCACAGCGTCTGGAGCTTTTAGGGCAGCTTCAGCTTCTTCCCTTTTAGAGAACTGGATAAAAGCTTTCTCACTGTTAGCTGGAACATATATATCTATTACTTGACCGAATTTTTCGAAGTGCGACAGAAGGGCCTCCCATCTGTTGCTTTCTGGTGGAATGCCATTTACATAAAGTGTGCGAGATGCTTTGTGAGAGGTCCTACTATTACTTTGCCGGCCCACATCTGCAGACATTCTTGAACTGGGTCGACCATTAGTATCCTTAGTAGAAGCAGGCTTTACTTGGACAGTGCTAGGACCCATATCATCATTGTAGTCACTTCTTTGGTTTCCAGTTGCACTTGTCGAAGTAGTATTAGCTGTTTTACCAGGCCCGGATTTTCTCTTTGATGCTATTCTCCCCCAAACAGAAGACTTTGGATTTTGTGAATCATCAGCTGCAAAACCCTGATTTGCATGCTCCCACCCTGCTTCATAGCTTGAGGTTTCAGCATTCCATATTCCATCATTAGTATGTGCAAAACCAGCACTAGATGCTTCAGGCCGTTCATTGTTCCACAGGGGCTGATCAGGATCATATACATCAGCATCAGCAACAGCTGAAGCAGTGCTTCCATTTAGCTTCGATGGATTATCTGCCACACCAGATTTGATATCTTTTGCAGGAACACCTTTACTGCCCCCTAGGTTTGTTAAGTTAACATGAGCAGTTCCTGCCTCACTTTGGATTCCTAGTCCTGGAGCATTTGGAACTGAGACTGGAAGATTGAACTGTGATAGGCTCTGCAAAGTGTTTAAAAACTACTCTATTAAAAATCAATGTTTTGACCTAAGCAAAAAAAGTAACTACTTGGCCACAAAAACATCGCCTCAGATTGCAAAAGCACGGTATAACAAAGTTTTTTGTAGAAAGAACAGCAGAATTTAACAAAGTTAAATAATAACCAGAAGAATAAATTACTCAAAGACATGCTAGTTACATCATATTGAGATCTAGAATCTTCCAAGAGTTGACAGTACGGGTAAAGTAATACTTGTCCACAGGAACTTTAGCTTGTATTGCATAAGAACAGTATAACAAAGTCATTATAATTTAGAAATTTAGTTTAAGCTGAGTAAGGTCAAATAACTATCAGAACATAAAATGCTGTAGTACAGAAAATAGTCCAGGCAAGCAAGTGTTACACCATAGTGGGATCTGAATCCGATGCTCGTTGACACTACTCAGTTAGGATTTTGGGCAGGGTATTGTGAAGAATGTTAATTGCAACTCAAATCATCAATGGTAACAGCACTTAGAGGACACCTTTCAAGGCTACGGTTATATTGCACAACATGGCAGTGGTCCTCATGATACAGAAAATGTGAAGTATCCTCATGATACAGAAAATGTGAAGTAATAGATCATACTATTTCAATGCTGCGATTGAAATAACACTAAAGTGCAGGATGTAATGCAGAATATTCTCTGAAGATCAATAAACAGACTGACCTGCATATCTTCAACAACAATTCTATTTACACCATGCTCCATGGGGCACATATCCCCTCTCAAGCAAAATCCACGCTCCTCAAAGTCTCTACAACGTTGACGAGGCATGCCAAGATCAATTAAAGGAGGCTGAATAGGGCCCTGCATTCCAAGTGGGTGAATTGGATCCATCATTCCATTAGGCATTCCAGGCATAAATCCATACGGACCCCACGGACCGTTTTGAGCACCACCGCCACTCGGCAGTGGAGGACCCATAAATAAGTTAGGATGTGTGGGCGGTCCTTGTGAGGCCATCTGTGATGCAAAATCAATCATGTCAAGTGTGTTAAATCTTGGGTCATGATGAGTCCAGGGTGCACCATTCCGTCCTCTTCCCCGTGCCATAGGAGGGCAAGCAGCAGCAGAAGCTGAATGGAAGGATTGGTTCACTCTACCTCCCCGACTGTGAGCTCCTGGTCCAGGACGCCTCTTGAATTTTGGTATGAAGTTGTTCTGTGCTTCCCCACGTGAATCAGCTCCACCAAAAGGCTGCCCATTACCAGAAATCCTAGGCCTTCTTTTAAAAGGCCTCCCTACAGCTTGCTCTTCGATACTCTCACCAAAAGGTTGAGGCATAGCCTCTCTTCTTCGGTGCTTGTGATTACGATCATCATCGTCGTCGTCACTAATTTCAAAGTTTTCAGTATCAGTAGCAGCTTCCGAATCGGTGGAATTACTTTCTTCCTTTGGTGAAGGAACTTCTATTTTGTCAGCATCCAATGCTTGAGCTATAGACCCTTTGTGCATCTTCATGATAAGCAAATCCGCAGGAAAAAAGTCAACTTAGCATCTAGATTCTATCCATTGCCCTGACCATGTTCAAGAAACACTAAATTTAGAACATTACTACAATACTACTGTAAATACATGAGGCATCAGGACAGACAACAAAAGATGAGCAATATCATATGAGCAGAATAAAAAGGAGTTTGGAACACAGCATGATTAACAATAAAATATAGTGCTCTAACAACAGCAGGAGTGGCAACACATTGCCCTGTTCCCCTTTCAAATATCAACACACTAAAAAAGGCTATAAGACTGAACTATTCGATGCCCACTTCAAACAATAACAGGATTATGTAAAACATGCCAGTCCATGGATCAATGGAACATTTAAGATACTTCAGATTCACATCCCTACTCCATTTTCTTTCGTATCATGCACATCTAGCAGCAAAACAATGGAGCAGTGGGATTGAACTTTCCTAATTTTGGTTACGAATATATTGTATTTGTAGACATCTAGATTAGCACCAACAAGCTTACATTTCTCAGCCAAAAAAATGACCTCATATTTGTCATTAGAAAAATAGAAATAGAAATAGGACAGTAAGACACATTTTGCAAATGTGCATATAGAAGGTAAAACTACAAAATTACAACACAGAATGCTATTTGACAACAGAAACTTCATTTTATTGATGTTCTCATCCTGATTGCGAGCAGAATCTCAGTTCAATCCAATCCAACAGAAAAGCATTTACCATATTTGCAAGAACGAACATCGCGCATACGATCAAGCAGGTAATGTGCACAAAGTGGTTAGTTGGTTACTCATTTCGGTTCCAACTATGAATGCACACCATTAAAACATAGAGTGGCAACCAGTCAAACAGTTGTACTGGGCATTCTCACGGCACCGAGTAAGCCTAAAATATGAATCCGGCACACTCAGATGAAACAGACACACCACATTTCTCCATCAAAAAGAACAATTAAGAGTCCATAATCCCATACTGCGCTCACAAGGGGTGCCCAGACGGCAAACAAACCCCAGGGCAGGACGGCGAAGAAATGGGGAAACCCGTGGCAAGTGTCCCGACGGACAGCTGACCGCGGCCTTGGGCAGGGGCGGATCTAGACGGCGTGCCGGGTGCGCGCCGGCGCGGCACACCCAGGAATCGTGCAGGTCGAGCCCTACCCCTAGTGGGATTTAGCTAAGGGAATCGCAGGATGGAACCAACCTAGCTCGTACCTCCGAGGAGACCCAGTGGCCGGAGACTGGGACCGGGTGGAGACGGCAGGAGCGCGCGCGACGTCCCGGCGAGGAATAGCGGGGACGGCGATGGCGGCGACGACCCCGGGAGGCGGGAGGGCGGGGGGCGCGGGGGGCGGGATTGCGGCGTCGGCGGCGGCGGCGGCGCTGAGGTGTGGCGCAGCGGAGGCTGTAGGACGGCGAGGCGACGGCGGACGAGGCGGCTCCGATCTTCGGAGGGGGGGGAGGGAGGGATTGCGTTGGTAGGTCAGGACTCGGAAGGGAGAGAGAGAGAGGAAAGAAAGGTACGGCAAAGAGGAGTGGAGTTTTGGTGTATATGGATAATTTTTCTCCCTCACCAAAATACCAATACCACCAAGAAAACCTTGGTCTTTGGGGGCATTATACTCATATTCCTAAATATAAGTCTTTGGTGTATATGGATAATTTTGCTCCATATATATTTTATATTGAAATCTCTAAAAACACTTATAATTAGGAACGGAGGGAGTATATAATACAAAACCTGATTTTTTCAAAAAACTTATTACATGACCGCAATTTGAATTTTTGGAGATCTGGAGATCTCCTTCGAACATAGTGCAGGAGGATTTGGTTTTGCTTACGTTCCGCCGAGCCCTCGTCGAATTCTCTACGTCAGTGTTTGGTTGACGTGGTGGTTAGTGTAAACATTCGTATGGGTTCGCCATGCATCAGCTGACGTCTTTCCCGTCAAATATACCAGGATTGTCGCGGCGAAAGTTCTCGTGAAGCCCAATTTGGTTCAGAACTGACAAATGCATCTCCGGCAGCCACGATAGATGTTCCCGAGCCACACAAAAATCGATCTATCGATATTGGCATGCTTCTTGTACAATGTTTTCCAACCCTAATGCTTACCAAACACCCTTCGTCGGTCTCTCATAGGAAAAGTATGTGTTTGATGTCCCCTGCCACTTTAGAAAAAGGGGCAGTTGACCTAAAATTTTCCCGTTGTTTGTATAGCTTCATTCCACAAAATCTTCCCGGCCAAATTGCGGGGACAGGAATTGATGGAATATGCATGATGCCAACTGCCTCGAAGGATTGCGACCAGGGTTAGGGGTGGGAGACGTGGGGCAGAACTGAGGCGTTGACACGTCAACAATTGTAGAGTGACGATGGTGGCAACGACATACGAGACGGCTCCAATCTTCAAAGGGGGGGGGGAGATTGAGTTGGTATGTCAAGATTTTTGCCTCGCCAGAACGGGGTTAGAAGGGGAATGGGAGAGGTTGAGGAAGAAGGCTCTTTGGGTTCTTATGGCATCTCTAAATCCACGTGAGCGTGTAACCAGATGGAGGGGAAAGATCTCAATTCTTGGGTCAGATCAGAGCAAAGGGAAGGAGGGAGTTTTGATTGGGAATGAGAGTGATGAGAGGATCGCTCGACTTATGAGCAGGGTCGTCATTGAGTTGCGGGATTAGTGGAAGGAAGGAGGAGGGAAGGAGATATGGTACGGGTAGCCAAAAGTGAAGATGGAAGAGTGATGGAGGCGCGAAATCAGCGGTGACCGAAGGCGAGATTTAGATTCAAGGGGTGGTTTGTTCCATTAATCTCGTCCCGGATTTGATATCTCCAGTTTCCAATTCGATTTTTTTGGTTGTGGCACTACTACACCCGACCACTCTTAAGCCCCCTGAATTGCACACGATAGCGAAAAACTGTGTGTGAAAGTGGCATTAGAGACGCTTCAAAAATATAACCGTTGGCAGAAAAAAAAATGTGTGCGATCGTAGGTCCATCATGCATGACAAAAAAAATAGAACTTTATGCGACAGAGTTTATACAGTTATTTAGAACGAAACATATGCGATGACCTAATCTATTGCACACGGGTATTACTGGTAGATCGTGGGCTAAAACTAGCAAACGGGTGGAGTTCTGGAATGGTGTGTGATGACAACAACCCATCGCATATGCAATAATTCATACAATTATTAATTAGAAAGCAATTGTGTGTGATGCTTGAAGTTTCACAAACAACTATTTTCAGAAGAACATGTGTAAAGATCACGAGCCTCATGTGTTTTTTGGCCAAAATCGCATACATTTAATATTTTCGAAATGTGCGTGATTGACATCACTAGAAATATATTCTCAGAAGGTAGTTTGACTCACAAAAAAGAGAGATTCAATAGAAAAATAAGACGGAAAATCATCATATAGTACTCTACGTTATCCAGTTCATTACATAATATTTATATATATCATCACACACATATACGTGCGATGATAATCATTAATTACTACATATATATATATATATATAATTTAAAGATAAATTAACTAAAAAATTCATTAATCCCTCCAGGGCCCTTTCCCTGCTTCTGGCCACAGACTCCATAGTGTGTACCGGCTTCCCAGCGCACAGGGAGTTGGCCTCCTCCTCTGCCTCGCACTCCGCGATGTGCTTTGCGACGGCTTCCCGGCGGGCGTAGGCCTCTGACGAGGCCAGTGCAGATGGCGCATACAGTCACTCCTACTCGGTGGCCTCCTCGACGCCATCCTGCCACCCATGGCCCGATGAGGCGGCTCCCGCCTTTGGCCCTCATGGCGAGGAAGCGACCGTATTCGTCGACCTCCTTTGCGCGCGCACGCGCCTCCCACCACAGCTCCAGCTCCTTCACCTTCCAAGCAGCCTCAGCCGCCTCTCTCCCCTCGCGCCTCTTCTTGTCCTCCTTCATGACCACCACACGCCTGGCTTTTTCCTTCGACGGCAAGGTCTTCCAAAGTACGTGGTCGTACTGACTCCAAAACCACTCCTCTGTGGGTGGATCAGGCGCGACCAATGCATAGGGGTCCTTCTCGTCGTTGCGGAGCGGCGCCGTAAGCTCCTCGTCGGCGCGTGGGCTCACCGGCGGTGCCATTGCCACATAATCGCTCGAGAAGGGAAGATAGAATGCGCAGATGAGAATACCGGTGGGATGAGCGACGCAGTACTTATAGGCGGCCGGAATCTGGATGGCTGCGAGGGTGTGTGGGGGGGGGGGGGGGGGGGGAGATGCGCGACGGTATTCAATGGCATCGTTTACATTTCCAGACGATTACCAAAAGGAAGTCGTGCGTGCATGCTTATCACCAACGGTTACTGCCCTAGAACCGCGTGTGAGTTATAAGCCGGGAGTGCTCACACCTTCCCGCCTTTGGTTCACGAAGCAGGGTTACCAATCATGTGGGACCCATTTGTCTGATATTTTTTCCTTAAATTTTTTGTCAGATTTCTACCCACATGTCATCCACATTTGCAATGGACGTCATATGTGATTTTTCAGAGTTTTTTTTTGCACACTAATTAGCTTACACGTAGTTCATTTTTGAATTACGTTCAATAAATGGGATAGAAAATGCACTAAATGGGTTAAATATAGCAAACGAGGTCAAAAATGGCCAAATTTGAACATGAATATATCCATGGTGTAAAAATAGAGTGCACAAAAATTGAAGGCGATCCGACGAAGGATGACAAAAATTTCTTCCACAATTGACGCAGTCCCCTCTCAACATGATCCTTCGCCGGAGATGGGTACGATTCTAAAGAGTGTTCATCACAACTTTCTCCAAACCATGTCAAACTTTTATCACGGCACTCCGAGGGCATACCATGACACCATGCCAAGATTCGACCTTTCCGGAGCTCGTTTGCATTTTCAAACAAATTTGAAAACCAGGAAGGGTGCCCATTCGTGCACTCGATATCGAATGTGTGTGGTTCCCGCGGGAAAGCTATGTGTAATTTCTGCCCAGGTATCATCCACATTTGCAATGGACGTCATGTGTGATTTTTCGGAGTTTTTTTGTGCACTAATTAGCTTACTTGTAGTTCATTTTTGAATTACTTTCAATAAATGGGATAGAAAATGCACTAAATGGCTTAAATATAATAAACGAGGCCTGGAATAGGCCAAATTTGAACATGAATGTATCCATGGCGTAAGAATAGCGTGCAAAAAAATTCAAGGCGATCCGGGGAAGGATGGTAGAAATTTCTTCCAAATTGCCGCACTCACCCTCTCAACACTATCCTTCGCCTGATATGGGTCCATTTCTAAAGAATGTTCATCACAACTTTCTCCAAACCATGTCAAACTTTTACCACGGCACTCCGAGGGCATCCCATCGTTACATTGGAGTCTCATATGGAGCCTTCTCAGGGCGTTTGCAATGTGGACCGTCGGATTGAGCTTCCAAAATGATCCGGACCGTTGGATCTTCAGATGAATTGATCCTGGCCGTCGAATCTTCAGTGATGTGACAACCAATAAATAGTGTCTGGCGTTTTTCCCCCAATCTACCACCCTCACCCACAAATGGCAGGCAGGGCCCAGGCGGGGTGGGACTCAGCCGTCAGCGACTGCGACAGTACGCCGTGCCGGTGCTGCTTCTTATGTGCGCGATGGGCGTGCCACCGCCTGTGAATTTCGATGGCCGCCGAGGGCACACTCGTCATTTTACGTGCTTGCCCTTGCGTGGCACTCGGTCTGTGGCTGGTCTTGTGGGTAAAAGCGAGGGGATCGACTGGATGAGAGAAAACCCTAGCCGCCCTCGTCACTTTCCTCTCCCGCATCCGGGCGCCGTCGCCGCGTCGTCCTCCTCCCCACCACACCTCTTTCCTTCCCGTCGCCCACCCTCTCTGCCTCACTCTTCTCCTTTGCATCGCCTAGGTCGGCCGGCGCCGCTGGGCTCATCTTCCTCCCTGGCCGCCGCTCCCATCGCCACATCGCGCGAGAGGGTCAGGAAGACGAACCAAGGCGCCTCCTACGTCGAGCCCTCCTCAGGTACGTCGTCCCGCGCTTCCCCTCACCCGTCCTTCCTCTTCTCGCGGTCGTTCCTCACTGCTTGGCTGATTTCGTGGTCCTACTGCAGTTTGTTCCGAATCTGACCGCGCCGTCCGTCGTTTGCTCGGTTGCCGCCATGGGAACCCTTGCTCAAGTCGTGGAGGGGCATCCAGTAGCGGTGAATGGAGGAGATCCACCACTGACGGCAAGCACTATGAGTTACGACTCTCTCTACCCCAGCCCATCGTCTCATCTGGTCAGTGAGTCATCGCGTCCGCTTCGCTCTCGTTCCCCAATCCCCACCCTCCCTGCCTCCCCGTCCGGCGTGGCGATCTGGTCCCTCAACGACGGCGGCGGCAGCTGACGAGCAGACTATTATCCCCTTCTTGCCCGGCTGATTCCTCATCTTCTCGCTTGTTGGAGGCTTGGAGTAGACCGCAAGTAGCCCCTGCGCACGGCCACGCACCACGTCGAAGCCGGCAGCCCGGCACGCACTCTGTGCCCGACGCTGTTGCCGTGGACACCCACATCTTTTCTTGTTAGGATATGTCCAGTAATTTAGATGTTTTTCAGTGCCCTGTCATCTGATGTTTTTAGTCACTGCTTCTGTTAGTATAATGTGACAAATTGAGATGTTGGTAACTTTAATGCCTAGCTGCATGACAGCTCAGTCTCTACTTTCCCTGTATAATTTTTTGTTTAGGTAGCAATGGGGAAACAACCGGAAGATAGTATTTTTCTAGAAGAAAATGGGACGAGGAAATAGTTAAATCTCCGTTTACTCTTGATGTTCTAGCACTGGTGACATATATGAATGGAAGATTATCAACTGAGCATGCTTTCTCGAGCTTGAAGATTATCAAGTCAAGGCTGCAACACAATGTAAGATGATTTTCTTGCAGATAGTTTGCTGCTACAAATAGAACAAGAAATTTCATCAAAAATTGGTTGTAAAGATATAATTGTTGATTTAAAAAGTAGGAAGAGTAGACGAGCGTATCTCTATTTATTGGTTCTTTTTAGTTGTCATTGATCATTAGCCGTGATCTATTCTTTTGGAGCACCAATTTTACTTATCCGCAATGCCCAGGTATGTATGAACCTGTCACAGACACAGTTAGTTATGTTACATGTGTGTCCTTGCACACTTGTAGTGTTGGTGGTTTTAAGACACTGATAATTGGAAGCAGGCGCTCATAGCAATTTAGATCTCATCTTGTTATTAGTTTGATCCACAGCCACAGCCAGCCTAGCACAAGTCCCATCTTTTGAACTGCTCGATTCACAGTAATTGTACAGCTTGCAAGTACTTTTTTTATGCTTACTATTTAAAAGGCTGCAGCCTTTATATAAATGATTCGAGACATAGTCTTTTTGTTTGGGTCTTTGATGTCAAAATTTTAATAAAAAAATTGCCTGTTTGATGTACCAAGGTTATTACATAGTCCCGGGAAACTAGATGATCTGCGGAGCTGATATTTATATTATGACATTATCTGATGTTTCTACTAAGAGTTGGTTCAGTTTATGTGTTTCAAGAACATATACATGTATAATTTCAGATTGTTATTTATATTTTGCTACTTCATTCTTATCTAAAACTACAGGTATATTCCCACATTGAGCCAGATTATTGCTATGATTTGGTTGATTCAGACATACTGTATCTTGAATGGCTTTCACCGTTGGGCAAATCAAGCGATGGAGGGTATTTTTTTTCCAGTGATATTGAAGCACATTGATACTGTTAATCAAGCGATGGAGGGTATTCTTTTCAGTGATATTGAAGCACATTGATACTGTTATATGATGTCCCATTTTTTTCCTGATCTCGGTGTGTTTGTATTCAGAAAATTATGTGTTTACTTTTTTTAGGCATATAAGATATAACAGGAGAAAGCTCTGTTTTGAACATCCGTTAAAGAGATGGAAGATAAAATTATTTGCAAGCAAATCTGATCTGTATACTAATTAATACCAATATTTATGCTAGATCTTTGAATAGTTTAGTGTCCAGTAGATGAACTGGTGAAGTGAGAGCATGTAGTAATGATAGGGTAGGTATGATTTTAGTTCAAGTTGTGTGTAAAACATCCTAGCAATTACTCATGTGGTTAGATAATGATATATTTTGGGTGATCCTTTAGCTGCGGAGACCTGAAAATTAGTAAGCTGACAGTTTATTTGTATTAATTCCTCTGTTACCATTTCCTGGAATTTCTTGCTTTGACATAGTGTTCCATCTTACCTATTGGTTTGTCCGAGACAATGTTGTTACTAAGGGTGTGTTTGGATGGTGCCCCTGCTAGCCCTGCCAATCCGCGGGCTGCCAAAATATTGGCGCAGGATTCCTTCGCCCGTGACTCGCCCAAAAGTTGGCGTGAAACTGAACTACCGGTGCTAATGTGGGCAGGGCGAGCCAAATTATTGGCCCTGATCCAAACATGCGCCCACGCCTGGTCAACTACCAATTTTTTGGTTGGGCTGCTGTAGGATGCAATCCAAACAGCCCCTAATGCAGCTTGGGAGGCTGTTAGATTGTGTGTCAGCCTGGAAATGAGAACAATCATTGAAATTCTTAATTTGGATTTGCCGATAATGAGGTAGCTAGCTACATATACTAAAGTCTGCTTCCTTAGTCCTCCCTGTCAACATTGAGTTGCTGTGTGGACATTTTCAATAATGGGGTAGCTAGATATACATAGTAAGTCTACTTCGTTAGTCCTCCCTGTTAACACTGAGTTGTTTTGTGTGTGGCTATTAGCCAAGTAGCAGGCTGGGATTTGGGTATTTTGTTATATGAATTAATTTTGGATTGTGTCATGTGCATAGTAAGATATGTTAGGGTAAAAGATCTGCCTATAGGTTACTGTAGTTCTTAGTTGGGTTGTGAACACCTCAGCTATTGCAACATCCCATTGTTACATCTTAGCCTCAAATGAAGCCTTCTCAGAGCGTTTGCAATGTGGACATTGAGTGTCCAAAGGTATCCCAGCCGTTGGATCTTCAGATGAAATGATCCTGGCTATTGGATCTTCTGTGATGTGACAGCCAATGAATAGTGTCTGGCATTCCTCCCCCGTTCCACCACCCTCGTGCACGATGACAGGTGGGACCCGGGCGCTGTGGGCCATGGCCGTCAGCGATCGAGGGGGTGAGCTGCGCCCGTTGCTGCTTCTTGCGTGCGGGATGGCGTGCCACCGCATGTAATTTTCGGTGCCTACAGAGGGCATTCTTGGTATTTCGCGTGTTCGCCCTTGCGTGGCGCTTCGTTTGTGGCTATCTCTTGGGGTAAAGGCGAGGAACCGGTTGGCTGGGCCAGAACCCTAGCCTCTCTCTCTCTCTGTTCTGCCGTTCTCCTCTTTCTCTCTTGCATCCGGGCGCCGTCGTCTGGCTGCTTCTCCCGCCGTCGATCCTCAGGTCTGGTCCGTGTCTCCGCTTGTCTTCTCTTGGTTGATACGTGTGTGCCTGTCCTATGATGCAGTGGTGTTGTTTGTAGCTTCGACTGACGGCTAGGGTTGGATTTCTGTTGTGGATGATGCCTCTCTGTTCTTTGCCCGGTTGATTGCGATGGATGAGGTGATTTGTCATGCTTGGCTCTGATCTACTCTCGATTTTGTAATCTCCTGTTGATTGCTTGGATTTGTTTCCGACCGTTGAGCAGGATTGGGGTTGGTCTAGCAAGCACCAAGGAAGTTGGGGAAGCGGCTCCGCGATGTGCGTCTTGTGGCAGCGCCGGATCCCGTGCTCAACACCACCATCTCGCGCATCACCGAGTCACCGCCGGGGACGCTGCGCCGGCCGGTAGGAGGCTGGGCTCGCCTTTGAGCACGGGCTGCAGAGACGACGAGGACCCCAAGGTGAGACACGTCCGCCCGTCAATCTCGTGCTGCTGTTGGTCGCCATCTCTCTCTCTTTGACCACTGCAGATCGAGATTGGTGAATCTGTTTCCATAGTTCATACCTTGCTGAGAAAAAAAAACAGCCTTGCAGACATGCTCCAAAAAAGAGTGCTAACGAACACAATCTATTGGGCATGAAAATAAACAAACAATAATTTGATTCCCTCCTGTAGAAACCAAGGAAAAGGCTCTGCCCCTTTTTACTAAACCATAGCAATTAGCAAGAGTATATACTTGTACTTAATTGAATACTGCAGTATGAGCATGTCGTTTTCTACCCGCTCATGTATAGTATTTACTTGGACTTCCCTAGAAAAATCTCATGTTCTATGTTTTTATGTTCCTACGAATCTGATTAGACGAACTACACATCAGAAGCAGTTTTTGCTACCATATAAGAATACACCAGCATCAGCTGGACGAGGTTTCCGGCCAGTTTGTCACATAGCTTGCAGGTCGCTGACATATTCGACTCAATTTACAGTTAATTTTTCTGCTCAAAATATATTTTCTCGCCAATTTCCTGCTGTAGTTGTCTTTTTGTGTGCTTAGTACAGTGTGTTTGGGTTGTTGCATCTGATAAAATCTCATCAGTAGTGCTTTCGATTTTGATGTTTTATCTTTCCTAGAATCTCGGAAGCGCACTTAGGTTGGAAACATGCCGGTGGCATTTATTAATCTTTATTTGTTGCTATTTGAGTTAGTTTGCTGCTTGGATATCATGCCATACCAGCTCTAACATCTATGCATATGATTTCTCTAGGGTCATA
Organism: Thinopyrum elongatum; assembly: GCA_011799875.1. Lineage (NCBI taxonomy): Eukaryota > Viridiplantae > Streptophyta > Magnoliopsida > Poales > Poaceae > Thinopyrum > Thinopyrum elongatum. Next base: position 522,471,464 of record CM022297.1, on the reverse strand, counting down.
TTCTGAATAATAGTGCAAGGCACTTTGTGTTAATGTTCTGCAAATTAGTTCATCTGGAACGCTAGGATGTGTGGGAACAAAAAGGTATGGCAACAAACTCGGAATTTGATTATTAGCCTATTGTCATCCTCAAAACCTGATATTAAAAATATTTATGACTGAAATGTTTGACGTGATCTCAAGTCTGATTTGCTAATGGTGGTTATATGATCTCAATTTGTGATATAGTGTGTGATTGAAGTATCAGTTTTCCTGGCTTTCATCACATTTATTGTATAGTTTTCCTCTTTTATATTCTTAGAGGCCTCTTGATCCATGGCACTGTCATGTGAATGCTCTATCTTTTTAGTTACATAGATTCATTATTCAGGCCTCAGGCCATCTACTTGCTGGAATAGGCAACAAATGGAGGAGTGTAGACCATAGAAACTGGTCTTAGGCTGCAAAAGTAGTGGGATGAACATCCCTTGAGCAGTATGTAACTTTGTGACCTATTCTTAGGTTTATGCTTGATTATTTGTGTAATTTTGGTTGCTCCCAACTCTGTTCTTAGATGAACATTATTTATTAGAATTTATGGAAATTGGAGGACATATGTATATGTATATGTATAGTAAGCCTTTTATTTTCTGGTTGACATATGTATAGTATCGTCAAGGTGCTTATATTTTTTTTCAATACATTGGATTATATTTTTCTGGGTGACATATGTATAGTATTGTCCTGCTCCTCGGGTGAGCGCTTCCCCCTATGACCTCGACCCCCTGTCTCTGCTTCTCCACTGCGACAACATCTTCTCATCTACATTGGCTGCTCGATTTGCACCACCACAAAAATCGATTGCACATCGAGCCGAGGTGAGCACCCCCTTACCAAATCATCCTCTTGCACATGCCTTCTGATGTGGCTCACTCCTTCATGGTGCTCAGCTGCTGACCTGACTGCCTTGGTGCCAAACTACATGGTGCTCTGCTGCTGACACGCACCTGCAGCTTCTATTGCTGGTTCAGACACAAATTGAAAAGGCACGGGGCACAATCTGAAGTACTGAAAATGACTAAAGCAATTTGGATGACTGATAGAATTGAACTGATCCATGTTTAAACTAAATTGTTATGGATTGAACTTTGAGGAGCTCAATCCATATAGCTACATTGATGTTATTTAGTTACGAGATTAGAGAAAAGTGGGATGCTCCTTTTCTGACTAGGTGCATACATTCACTTGATTTCTAGATTTTAAATGCTCCCCTCCTGTTGCTAAGAACATATTGTTGGAAATATGCCCTAGAGGCAATAATAAAATGGTTATTATTATATTTCCTTGTTCATGATAATTGTCTGTTATTCATGCTATAATTGTGTTATCCGGAAATCGTAATACATGTGTGAATACATAGACCACAACATGTCCCTAGTAAGCCTCTAGTTGACTAGCTCGTTGATCAATAGATGGTTACGGTTTCCTGACCATGGACATTGGATGTCATTGATAACGGGATCACATCATTAGGAGAATGATGTGATGGACAAGACCCAACCCTAAGCCTAGCACTAGTTCGTGTAGTTCGTTTGCTAAAGCTTTTCCAATGTCAAGTAACTTTTCCTTAGACCATGAGATTGTGCAACTCCCGGATACCGTAGGAGTGCTTTGGGTGTACCAAACGTCACAACGTAACTGGGTGGCTATAAAGGTGCACTACGGGTATCTCCGAAAGTGTCTGTTGGGTTGGCATGAATCGAGACTGGGATTTGTCACTCCGTGTGACGGAGAGGTACCTCTGGGCCCACTCGGTAGGACATCATCATAATGAGCTCAATGTGATCAAGGAGTTGTTCACAGGATGATGTGTTACGGAAACGAGTAAAGAGACTTGCCGGTAACGAGATTGAACAAGGTATCGGTATACCGACGATCGAATCTCGGGCAAGTATCGTACCGATAGACAAAGGGAATTGCGTACGGGATTGATTGAATCCTCGACATCGTGGTTCATCCGATGAGATCATCGAGGAGCATGTGGGAGCCAACATGGGTATCCAGATCCTGCTGTTGGTTATTGACCGGAGAGTCGTCTCGGTCATGTCTACGTGTCTCCCGAACCCGTAGGGTCTACACACTTAAGGTTCGATGACGCTAGGGTTGTAGGGAAAGTTTGTACGTGGTTACCGAATGTTGTTCGGAGTCCCGGATGAGATCCCGGACGTCACGAGGAGTTCCGGAATGGTCCGGAGGTGAAGATTTATATATGGGAAGTTGTCATACAGTCACCGGAATAGTTTCGGGGGTTATCGGTATTGTACCGGGACCACCGAAAGGTGTCCGGAGGTCCACCGGGTGGGGCTGATTTACCCGGGAGGCCTAATGGGCTGTATATGGGAGGAAACCAGCCCCCTAGTGGGCTGGTGCGCCCCCCCCAAGGGCCCATGGCGCCTAGGGTTGGGAAACCCTAGGGGAGGGAGCCTTCCATCTTGCTTGGGGGGCAAGTTTCCCTCCCCTGGCCGCCTCCCCTCCCCTCAGATTGGATCTGAGGGGGCCGGCCCCCTCTCCTCTTCCCCCTATAAATAGTGGAGGGGTGGGAGGGAGGCCATACCTCATCCCTGGCGCAACCCCTCCCCTCTCCAACACCTCCTCCTCCTCCCGCGGTGCTTGGCGAAGCCCTGCAGGAATACCACGCAGCTCCAACTCCACCAAGCCGTCGTGCTGCTGCTGGAGCTGTCCTCCCCAACCTCTCCTCCCCCCCTTGCTGGATCAAGAAGGAGGAGACGTCTCCGCTCCGTACGTGTGTTGAACACGGAGGTGCCGTCCGTTCGGCGCTCGGTCATCGGTGATTTGGATCACGACGAGTACGACTCCATCAACCCCGTTCTCTTGAACGCTTCCGCTCGCGATCTACAAGGGTATGTAGATGCACTCCCCTCTCTCTCGTTGCTAGATGACTCCATAGATTGATCTTGGTGATGCGTAGAAAATTTTAAAATTCTGCTACGATCCCCAACAGTGGCATCATGAGCTAGGTCTATGCGTAGTATCTTGCACGAGTAGAACACAAAGTAGTTGTGGGCGTCGATTTGTCAATCTTCTTGCCGTTACTAGTCTTATCTTGATTCGGCGGCACTGTGGGATGAAGCGTCCCGGACCGACCTTACACGTACGCTTACGTGAGACAGGTTCCACCGACTGACATGCACTAGTTGCATAAGGTGGCTAGCGGGTGTCTGTCTCTCCCACTTTAGTCGGATCGGATTCGATGAACAGGGTCCTTATGAAGGGTAAATAGAAATTGGCATATCACGTTGTGGTTTTGGCGTAGGTAAGAAACGTTCTTGCTAGAAACCTATAGCAGCCACATAAAAAAAAACTTGCAACAACAATTAGAGGACGTCTAACTTGTTTTTGCAGCAAGTGCTTTGTGATGTGATATGGCCAAAGGATGTGATGAATGATATATGTGATGTATGAGATGATCATGTTCTTGTAATAGGAATCACGACTTGCATGTCGATGAGTATGACAACCGGCAGGAGCCATAGGAGTTGTCTTAATTTATTATATGACCTGCGTGTCATTGAAATTCGCCATGTAATTACTTTACTTTATTGCTAACCGTTAGCCGTAGTAGTAGAAGTAATAGTTGGCGAGACAACTTCATGAAGACATGATGATGGAGATCATGGTGTCATGCCGGTGACGATGATGATCATGGAGCCCCGAAGATGGAGATCAAAAGGAGCGAAGTGATAATGGCCATATCATATCACTATTTTGATTGCATGAGATGTTTATCATGTTTTTGCATCTTATTTGCTTAGAACGACGGTAGCATATAAGATGATCCCTTACTAAAATTTCAAGAAAGTGTTCCCCCTAACTATGCACCGTTGCGAAGGTTCGTTGTTTCGAAGCACTACGTGTTGATCGGGTGTGATAGATTCTAACGTTCGAATACAACGGGTGTAAGCCAGATTTACACAGCAATACACTTAGGTTGACTTGACGAGCCTAGCATGTACAGACATGGCCTCGGAACACAAGAGACCGAAAGGTCGAACATGAGTCGTATAGAAGATACGATCAACATGGAGATGTTCACCGTTGATGACTAGTCCGTCTCACGTGATGATCGGACACGGCCTAGTCGATTCGGATCATGTATCACTTAGATGACGAGAGGGATGTCTATCTGAGTGGGAGTTCATTACATAATTTGATTAGATGAACTTAATTGCCATGAACTTAGTCTAAATGTTACATATCTATCTTGTAGATCAAATGGCCAACGCTAATGTTACCCTCAACTTCAACGCGTTCCTAGAGAAAAACAAGCTGAAAGACGATGGTAGCAACTATGCGGACTGGGTCCGTAACCTGAGGATTATCCTCATAGCTGCCAAGAAATCATATGTCCTTGAAGCACCGTTAGGTGACCCACCTGCTCTCCCAGCACTGCCAGACGATTTGAACGTTTGGCAGACACGCACCGATGATTACTCCTTCGTTCAGTGCGGCATGCTCTTCAGCTTAGAACCGGGGCTCCAAAAGCGTTTTGAGCATCACGGAGCATATGAGATGTTCGAAGAGCTGAAAATGGTTTTCCAAGCTCATGCCCGGATCGAGAGATATGAAGTCTCCGATAAGTTCTACAGCTATAAGATGGAGGAAAATAGTTCTGTCAGCGAGCACATACTCAAAATGTCTGGGTTGCACAGCCGCTTGTCTCAGCTGGGAGTTAATCTCCCGGATGACGCGGTCGTTGACAGAATCCTTCAGTCGCTTCCACCTAGCTACAAGAGCTTCGTGATGAACTTCAACATGCAGGGGATGGAAAAGACCATTCCTGAGGTATATGCGATGCTGAAGTCAGCGGAGGCAGAGATCAGAAAGGAACATCAAGTGTTGATGGTGAATAAAACCACTAAGTTCAAGAAGGGCAAGGGTAAGAAGAACTTCAAGAAGGACGGCAAGGGAGTTGCCGCGCCCGGTAAGCCAGCTGCCGGGAAGAAGTCGAAGAATGGACCCAAGCCTGAGACTGAGTGCTTTTATTGCAAGGGAAACGGTCACTGGAAGCGAAACTGCCCCAAGTACTTGGCGGACAAGAAGGCCGGCAATACCAAAGGTATATATGATATACATGTAATTGATGTGCACCTTACCAGCACTCGTAGTAGTTCCTGGGTATTTGATACCGGTGCGGTTGCTCATATTTGTAACTCAAAGCAGGAACTGCGGAATCAGCGTAGACTGGCAAAGGACGAGGTGACGATGCGCGTCGGGAATGGTTCCAAGGTCGATGTGATCGCCGTCGGCACGCTACCTCTGCATCTACCTACGGGATTAGTTTTAAACCTCAATAATTGTTATTTAGTACCAGCTTTGAGCATGAACATTGTATCTGGATCTCGCTTAATGCGAGATGGCTACTCATTTAAATCTGAGAATAATGGTTGTTCTATTTATATGAGAGATATGTTTTATGGTCATGCCCCGCTGGTGAATGGTTTATTTTTATTGAATCTCAAACGTGATGTTACACATGTTTATAATGTGAATGCCAAGAAATGCAAGGTTGATAACGATAGTCCCACATACTTGTGGCACTGCCGCCTTGGTCATATCGGTGTTAAACGCATGAAGAAACTCCATGCAGATGGACTTTTGGAGTCTCTTGATTATGAATCATTTGACAGATGCGAACCATGCCTCTTGGGCAAGATGACCAAGACTCCATTCTCCGGAACAATGGAGCGAGCAACCAACTTATTGGAGATCATACATACTGATGTGTGTGGTCCAATGAGTGTTGAGGCTCGCGGTGGTTATCGTTATGTTCTCACCCTCACCGATGATTTGAGTAGATATGGGTATGTCTACTTGATGAAGCACAAGTCTGAGACCTTTGAAAAGTTCAAGGAATTTCAGAATGAGGTTGAGAATCAACATGACAAGAAAATAAAGTTCTTATGATCAGATCGTGGAGGAGAATATTTGAGTCATGAATTTGGCACGCACTTAAGGAAATGTGGAATTGTTTCACAACTCACGCCGCCTAGAACACCTCAGCGTAACGGTGTGTCCGAACGTCGTAATCACACTCTATTGGATATGGTGCGATCTATGATGTCTCTTACTGATCTACCGCTATCTTTTTGGGGTTATGCTTTAGAGACTGCCGCATTCACTTTAAATAGGGCACCGTCAAAATCCGTTGAGACGACACCGTATGAATTATGGTTTGGGAAGAAACCTAAGCTGTCGTTTCTGAAAGTTTGGGGATGCGATGCTTATGTGAAGAAACTTCAACCAGAGAAGCTCGAACCCAAGTCGGAAAAATGCGTATTCATAGGATACCCTAAGGAAACTATTGGGTATACCTTCTACCTAAGATCCGAGGGCAAGATCTTTGTTGCCAGGAATGGATCCTTTCTAGAGAAAGAGTTTCTCTCGAAAGAAGTAAGTGGGAGGAAAGTGGAGCTTGATGAGATGACCCTCGAACCGGAGAGTAGCGCAGCACAGGAAAATGTTTCTGTGGAGCCAGCACCGGCTAGAGAGGAAGTTAATGATAATGATCATGATCAAGCTACCACTGAACTTCGAAGGTCCACAAGGACACGTTCCGCACCAGAGTGGTACGGCAATCCTGTCCTGGAAATCATGTTGTTAGACAACAGTGAACCTTCGAACTATGAAGAAGCGATGGCGGGCCCGGATTCCGACAAATGGCTTGAAGCCATGAAATCCGAGATAGGATCCATGTATGAAAACGAAGTATGGACTTTGACTGACTTGCCCGATGATCGGCAAGCCATAGAAAATAAATGGATCTTTAAGAAGAAGACTGACGCGGATGGTAATGTGACCATCTATAAGGCTCGGCTTGTCGCTAAGGGTTATCGACAAGTTCAAGGGGTTGACTACGATGAGACTTTCTCACCCGTAGCGAAGCTAAAATCCGTCAGAATCATGTTAGCAATTGCCGCATACTATGATTATGAGATATGGCAAATGGACGTCAAAACGGCATTCCTTAATGGTTTTCTTAAGTAAGAGTTGTATATGATGCAACCGGAAGGTTTTGTCGACCCTGAGAATGCTGACAAGGTATGCAAGCTCCAGCACTCAATCTATGGGCTGGTGCAAGCATCTCGGAGTTGGAACATTCGCTTTGATGAGATGATCAAAGCGTTTGGGTTCACACAGACTTATGGAGAAGCCTGTGTTTACAAGAAAGTGAGTGGGAGCTCTGTAGCATTTCTCATATTATATGTGGATGACATACTGCTGATGGGAAATAATATAGAATTCTTGGAAAGTATAAAGGCCTACTTGAATAAGTGTTTTTCAATGAAGGACCTTGGAGAAGCTGCTTATATATTAGGCATCAAGATCTATAGGGATAGATCGAGACGCCTCATAGGTCTTTCGCAAAGCACATACCTTGATAAGATATTGAAGAAGTTCAATATGGATCAGTCCAAGAAGGGGTTCTTGCCTGTATTGCAAGGTGTGAGATTGAGCACGGCTCAATGCCCGACCACGGCAGAAGATGTAGAAGAGATGAGTGTCATCCCCTATGCCTCAGCCATAGGGTCTATTATGTATGCCATGCTATGTACCAGACCTGATGTAAACCTTGCAGTAAGTTTGGTAGGTAGGTACCAAAGTAATCCTGGCAAGGAACACTGGACAGTGGTCAAGAACATCCTGAAGTACCTGAAAAGGACTAAGGATATGTTTCTCGTATATGGAGGTGACGAAGAGCTCGTCGTAAAGGGTTACGTCGACGCTAGCTTCGACACAGATCCGGATGACTCCAAGTCACAAACCGGATACGTGTATATTTTGAATGGTGGAGCGGTAAGCTGGTGCAGTTGCAAGCAAAGCGTCGTGGCGGGTTCTACATGCGAAGCGGAGTACATAGCAGCCTCGGAGGCAGCACACGAAGCAGTATGGATGAAGGAGTTCATCACCGACCTAGGAGTCATTCCAAATGCGTCGGGTCCAATGGCTCTCTTCTGTGACAACACTGGAGCTATTGCCCTTGCCAAGGAGCCCAGGTTTCACAAGAAGACCAGGCATATCAAGCGTCGCTTCAACTCCATACGTGAACATGTTCAAGATGGAGACATAGATATTTGTAAAGTGCACACGGATTTGAATGTAGCAGATCCGTTGACTAAACCTCTTCCACGAGCAAAACATGATGAACACCAGAACTCTATGGGTGTTCGATTCATCACAATGTAACTAGATTATTGACTCTAGTGCAAGTGGGAGACTGTTGGAAATATGCCCTAGTGGCAATAATAAAATGGTTATTATTATATTTCCTTGTTCATGATAATTGTCTGTTATTCATGCTATAATTGTGTTATCCGGAAATCGTAATACATGTGTGAATACATAGACCACAACATGTCCCTAGTAAGCCTCTAGTTGACTAGCTCGTTGATCAATAGATGGTTACGGTTTCCTGACCATGGACATTGGATGTCATTGATAACGGGATCACATCATTAGGAGAATGATGTGATGGACAAGACCCAACCCTAAGCCTAGCACTAGATCGTGTAGTTCGTTTGCTAAAGCTTTTCCAATGTCAAGTAACTTTTCCTTAGACCATGAGATTGTGCAACTCCCGGATACCGTAGGAGTGCTTTGGGTGTACCAAACGTCACAACGTAACTGGGTGGCTATAAAGGTGCACTACGGGTATCTCCGAAAGTGTCTGTTGGGTTGGCACGAATCGAGACTGGGATTTGTCACTCCGTGTGACAGAGAGGTACCTCTGGGCCCACTCGGTAGGACATCATCATAATGAGCTCAATGTGATCAAGGAGTTGTTCACAGGATGATGTGTTACGGAAACGAGTAAAGAGACTTGCCGGTAACGAGATTGAACAAGGTATCGGTATACCGACGATTGAATCTCGGGCAAGTATCGTACCGATAGACAAAGGGAATTGCGTACGGGATTGATTGAATCCTTGACATCGTGGTTCATCCGATGAGATCATCGAGGAGCATGTGGGAGCCAACATGGGTATCCAGATCCCGCTGTTGGTTATTGACCGAAGAGTCGTCTCGGTCATGTCTACGTGTCTCCCGAACCCGTAGGGTCTACACACTTAAGGTTCGATGACGCTAGGGTTGTAGGGAAAGTTTGTACGTGGTTACCGAATGTTGTTTGAAGTCCCGGATGAGATCCCGGACGTCACGAGGAGTTCCGGAATGGTCCGGAGGTGAAGATTTATATATGGGAAGTTGTCATACAGTCACCGGAATAGTTTCGGGGGTTATCGGTATTGTACCGGGACCACCGAAAGGTGTCCGGAGGTCCACCGGGTGGGGCTGATTTACCCGGGAGGCCTAATGGGCTGTATATGGGAGGAAACCAGCCCCCTAGTGGGCTGGTGCGCCCCCCCCCAAGGGCCCATGGCGCCTAGGGTTGGGAAACCCTAGGGGAGGGAGCCTTCCACCTTGCTTGGGGGGCAAGTTTCCCTCCCCTGGCCGCCTCCCCTCCCCTCAGATTGGATCTGAGGGGGCCGGCCCCCTCTCCTCTTCCCCCTATAAATAGTGGAGGGGTGGGAGGGAGGCCATACCTCATCCCTGGCGCAACCCCTCCCCTCTCCAACACCTCCTCCTCCTCCCGCGGTGCTTGGCGAAGCCCTGCAGGAATACCACGCAGCTCCAACTCCACCACGCCGTCGTGCTGCTGCTAGAGCTGTCCTCCCCAACCTCTCCTCCCCCCCTTGCTGGATCAAGAAGGAGGAGACGTCTCCGCTCCGTACGTGTGTTGAACACGGAGGTGCCGTCCGTTCGGCGCTCGGTCATCGGTGATTTGGATCACAACGAGTACGACTCCATCAACCCCGTTCTCTTGAACGCTTCCGCTCGCGATCTACAAGGGTATGTAGATGCACTCCCCTCTCTCTCGTTGCTAGATGACTCCATAGATTGATCTTGGTGATGCGTAGAAAATTTTAAAATTCTGCTACGATCCCCAACACATATAGCCATGTAATTTTGCTTGCTAATTTTTTGGACATTTTTTGTTAGCTAATTAGATGATTGTTTGCCAAGATTCACTTAATTATGGCATACAAACAATATAGCCACCGCCATATCGATGAAATCTGAAGCTGGATTGTTTTTGTTTGGTTTCACATTTTATTTGGAAGAACGAGATGTCCGGGATCAACTATCAAAAAACACGAAGAATAAGGTATGTAGTCGCTGTGATGCTTTCTTCCTTTTCCATTTACATGTATAAGCTACACTAGCTTGGACCTTTTATGGACCTCATTGTTGTTTGGAAACAGTTATGATCTTTGCTATAACAATTCACACTTTTCTTTGAGAAGAAGAATGTGCTCATTGATGTTGTTTAGTCTGTGCTAATTTTTCTGCATGGTGTCCTGAAGGAGTAGTATACTGAACCATAATTAGCACCACTGGATAATTCTCATGAGTACTTAACAATTAACATGTCTATGTTACACTTATCCTGCTGCTTATTTATATATGTCACGATTGAACACGACTCTTTTGCCTCTGTATTCTTATCATACTTTCCATTTCACATTCTTAGTTGTTTACTGTTTCCAAACTTTCTGGTGAATGACAACTACTAATTATTAAGCGATACTGTATATAATGTGCTCTTTAGTATGGCGTCAGAACAACTAAATTTGTTGTCGTGAACTAATTTCTTTATTATATTTTTCTACTTGCTCACTAAACAATGCATTCACATCCAGTTTCTTTCCCAGTTCTGTCCATTTGTCGTTGATCCTTGGATTATTTTGTGCGTTGTATACTTTGTACAAGTTTGGCAATGTCCATTTTCTGTCATTTAAGAGTTCTATTTTGCTCTGTTCCTATAGTAACCATTTGGGACTTAGATACAAAGTTTTGTCCTGGGCGGTTGAATTTATAAGGACATGATATCTTGCCATTATGCAGCCTATACCATGCTTGTGTCATGGCAGTATTAACCCCTCCATCAACTTTTTGTTGCTGAAGAAACCAGTAGTTGTATTCATTGCATGTCAGCTGGTCTACGACTTCCATAAGTTTGCATCATTTATTTTGAGTACTTTGATGTTAGTAACTTCAACAAGACTGTAAAAATATGTTTGATCTACAGGGGGCAACGCTTGACCAGCGATACTGAGGTGCCGTTGGCCATGGGTGCAGCTGTCCACAGCTAGGGGTGGGATTGTTAGTTTGTTACAACATATGGATGATATGCACATGGGAGGTGCTCTAATAATCCCCACTATTATTTATTTATATCATCTACTAATGGTTTTGTATTTGAAGAAGAATATTATCCTTGTTTCTTATATACGCAGGCTGATATAAACAAGCTATAATTGTTTGGGCTATGATTCGCAACATAGATTGGGGATTTAAAAATGTCAGACAAGAAAGTTATCGGCCTGGTAGGTTCAGATTCAGTTCTATTTTTTTAATTTTCTTTTCTGTTACAAAATCATTTTTTGATACTTTTCTCCCTTTTATGTCATAAATCAGATAAGTATCTCAGTGTTTTATATGCAATGTTACACATTTGTTCGAGACAAAAAATCATATATTGAGTTTTCTTACGAACCTTTGGTTGAGATGAAAGTTTACATCTGATGTCATTCCACCAGGACTGGAAATAGTCCCAAAAAATGTTGTATTACCTCTCTCTTGGTAACTAATATTTGTATGGTGTGATTTCTGGAATTCACGATCTAAGATCTAAATAGTCTAATTCATGTTGTCAAAATCTTATTGAGGTCTTGACTGACTATGCAACATAATCTTGAGTATGATTTGTATTATTTGGTGTTTATATTGTGTAATGCTCAAGTCTTTGACCTGAAAATATTATTAATTAATTGAATTAATCTAAGTTTAGTTCTTGATGATTATTTTGTGGGACTAGAAAATGAACTTTTTATGTTTGTACTTTGTAGGAATTATTATTAATGGAGTATTCTTTCTTCTTATCTCTCTTGTTGGTTTTGCTTGTTAGAACCACAAATGTCATTACAAAGCATCTCTATGTCTCTCTATGACCGTTACTATTTCCATTGTCTTGGCTTGCAGGTCGCCGCTTGAGTCGGATGAGGTCATGGTTACTTTACCTGGTGAGTTACTGCCCAGGAAGAGCACAATCCACCACCGCTATATACCATCAAGGACGTCGTCATATTGAGATGACCTACATCCTTTCGCTTTCCCTCATGTTTTGCAGAATGGAAGTGGCCTGAAAGCCACTAGAATGAAATCTTGTGTCTTGCGATGTGCCAATGCCATGAATTAGATGTTTGTAGTATATTTTTTTAATTGAAATGTTTACCTGTGATATTGAGCACGGTACATTAGTGCATGGATCAGCATTGCAGTTGCAACTGTTTTGATGTATGGTGATCTCTGTTTTGTACAGACTAAGAAGGCTTTGTACTGAATTTTTATAGGTCACATGCGACAAGTTGCCCTTCCTATGTTAATCTTGATACTTTGTGCTGGATTTTTATGCGAACCAGTTATTTGTCCGGATTGTCTTATATCGTAAATCTTGATGTCTTATGCTAAATCTTGATGCTCTCTGTCGAACCACTCATGGATTTTAATGCTTTCTATTGATCCATATCCTGCTTTGTACTTTACTTTGTATTGGATTACATCCTTGATAAATACCAGATGTTGGATCATTGGATCACGGCTTTAGAACGGCACATTGTGCGCCCAAACATAATTTGGCTCTTTCTCTCTATATTGAGCACTGTGAATTGGACCAATGTTGTAATGACCAAATGTGTCATGTTTGCCTTGCTTATATATGTTGCCTTACACTTTGGTGTTACTTCGACAAAATCCTCTGTTGAAACAAACGTCCCGAGCTTTGCCAATGCCTTGTTTCTGATGTAAATCTACTGTAATCCATCTTGAGAATCACTCTAATTCCCTTTGGCAACACAAAATGTTATGTTTAAGCGTTGGGAAATGCGATGAGCTAGGCACCATGCGCCAAAAGCTTTTTACCGGATTGGATATGACGGTACCCGGCAGCGTTGCTGCTGGGTGCGGCAAGCCGCACTTTCTACCTAGTTCCATGAAACCATGCCAAGATTCGACCTTTTCGAAGCTCGTTTGCATTTTCAAAGTTTTTTAAAAATTGAGAAGGGGGGCCATTCGTGCACTTGATATCAATTGTGTGTGGTTCCCGCGGGAAAGCTATGTGTAATTTCTGCCCACGTGTCATCCACATTTGCAATGGATGTCATGTGTGATTTTTCGGAGTTTTTTTGCGCACTAATTAGCTTGCCTGTAGTTCATTTTTGAATTACTTTCAATAGATGAGATAGAAAATACACTGAATGGCTTAAATATAGTAAACGAGGCCGGAAAAAGGCCAAATTTGAATATGAATGTCTCAATGGTGTAAGAATAGCGTGCAAAAAAATTCAAGGCGATCCGATAAAGGATGACAGAAATTTCTTCCAAAATTGATGCACCCCCCCTTAAAACACGATCCTTCGCTGGAGATGGGTCCGTTTCTAAAGAGTGTTCATCACAACTTTCTCCAAACCATGTCAAACTTTTACTACGTCACTCCGAGGCCATATCATGGCACCATGCCAAGATTCGACCTTTTCGGAGCTCGTTTGCATTTTCAAAGTTTTTGAAAACCGGGAAGGAGGGCCATTCGTGCGCTCGATATTGATTGTGTGTGGTTCCCGTGGGAAACTATGTGTAGTTTCTGCCCACGTGTCATCCACATTTGCAATGGACGTCATGTGCAATTTTTTGGATTTTTTTGCGCACTAATTAGCTTACCGTAGTTCATTTTTGAATTACTTCCAATAAATGGGATAGAAAATGCACTAAATGCCTTAAATATATATAGCAAACGAGGCCCCAAAAAGGCCAAATTCGAACATGAATTTCTTCATGGTGTAAGGATAGCGTGCAAAAAATCCTCCTCCTATTGATAGGTTACTGGGTTTGTAAGGTCACCAACCTTTGAAATTACATCTTTTCATCGCCGAGTGAGAACTCTTCGGGTTGGTTTGCCCGGGATCCCTGCGTCCCTTTGTATATGAACCTTTTCACCATCACTAAAAAATCCAAATATGCCCCTTCTCGAGAGTATTGTAATCAGCATGATGGACACCAAGTGAATGGGGCTTCATTCATTTTTATGACGACAAAAAATCACCATGGGGATAGTACTTGGCCCTTAGTACCAACGAATTAAACATCACAACAAGTCCCCTACAATCCAAACAAGCCTTAGAAGTCGACCGCGTTGCATATATACACAAGAGCATCAGCATACACGCAAAAAAGATTTTAAAAGAGCGTGAGAGTTTAACACAACCTAAGCACAACACTAACACATACATATCAATGGAGAGGCCACGTACCTCGAGTGGATTCAAAATAATGACCTTTTAGAGTTTGAGAAAAACAATTAGGTGTTAATGAAATAGTTGTGAAGAAAACAGCATCGATGAGATTTGTGTATTGTTGGTCTACTTCTCATGTCACTAAGTAGTCCATTCCCTAAAGCAAGGCACAAGCACAACAGAGTTTTAGGTCCTTTTTGGGTGAATACAGGGGGCACATATAAAAAACACACACTAGAATGACCAAGAATAGGGCGAAAACTCACTAAATTCCTACTGAATGCATCGTTGTGTACATGTAAATGTGATGGTCACCATGGCATGAATACAGCGGATGGAGTCTGTGCCTCACAACTCCAACATTCCATCAAGAGGCTACAACACCGATTAAGTGCAAATCACATACACAATTAATAGAATTGAATTGGAGGGGTAGGATTGCAAAACAAATCTAGAAAAAAACCCCGAGAGGCTAAGAGAACCTCTAGCCCTTCTACTAAAAAGCACTAGTCGCCTAAACATATTGGTTTGAGGGATTAATGCCCACCTACTCCCTTCCCCTAACACCTTTAGCTCCCTAAAAAATAACCCCCCCCCCCCCAAAAAAATTTCACCCACTAGCCCAAATCTACTTTGAGGAAGACACTTCTCAAAACCTGCACTGCCTACCAACAGCTACCCCAATGACCGGGAAAATGGAACCCGCGACCACACCCGCATCTCCATCTATACTCTCCAGTGGTGTCGACTGCACTGAAGTGTCACCCGGCAAGGGAAGCTCATCATCGGTGCATCCACGACACCAGTGGCTATAGCCGCTTGCTCTGCTGGGACCACGTGGCCGCCGCTAGCCCCGACGACCGGCAAACAGGAGCGCCGACCGTCGGCGAAGGTGTTGGACACACCCATGCCCTCAGTGAAGAAGAAGGCGCCGACACCTTCCACTCGGCCTCCCTGGGACACCGACAGTCATGCTGCCACCTCCCGCTCGCCCGTTGCATCCCTCACCCTCCTCCAATGCTGGGACCGAGGCGCCTTTTGATGATGCTTTGAGCGAGGTGAGGCACTCGAAGAAATGCCTGAGAGATTTTTTCCTTTTTTGTTTTACAATGACTCAATTGAATGATGACTGATGAGATGCTATTGTAGTGAGCTAACTAGGTGAGATGAGATTTCTGAGATCATCGTGCAATTGCACCAAAGCCACACCCTCGGCCTCCACGACATTACCATGTCCATGGCATATAACCAAGATATGAGAATGAGTGCTAATGATGCGTAAATCCGTCAGTGCCCTCGGTAGGGTAGTGACTGTGGCTAGAAGTACCACAGAGAGTTTACCCAGGTTCGAGCCTCCGGGAAGGAGTAATACCCCACGTCCTGCTTTGTGTTTGTATTCATTATGGTATACCTTGTGCAAGAGATTACAATGGGGGAGATGTGTGATACGTCCATTTTGCATCATGTTTTCCTACTGTTATTTATTATGTTTAGGGTCATTATTTCACTTTATGATACAATTCTTATGTCTTTTCTCTCTTATTTTGCAAGTTTCACATGAAGAGGGAGATTGCCGGGAATTCTGGACCGAAAAGGGCTACAACAGAGATAGCTATTCTGCACAACTCCAAATGACCTGAAAACTTACGAAGAATTATTTTGGAATAAATAAAAAATATTGCCGGAAGAAACACCAGCAGGGGACCCACGAGGAAGCCACAAGCCTGGGGGCGCGCCCACCGAGCTTGTGGGGCCCCTAGCAGGCCTTTGAGGCCCATCTTCTCCTATTTGATGCCATTTGCCCTAGAAAAACTAGAGAGAAGGTTTCGGGATGAAGCGTCGCCGTCTTGAGGCGGAACCTAGGCGGGAGCACTTTTGCTCTCCAGCGGAGCGATTCCGCAGGGGAAACTTCCCTCCGGGAGGGTAAAATCGAAGCCATCATTATCACCAACGATCCTTTCATCGTGGGAGGACCAATCTTCATCAGCATCTTCACTAGCACCATCTCATCTCAAACCCTAGTTCATATCTTGTATTCAATCTTTGTCTCAAAACCTCATATTGGTACCTGTGGGTTGCTAGTAGTGTTGATTACATCTTGTAGTTGATGCTAGTTGATTTATTTGATGAAAGATTATTTGTTCAGATCCTTAATGATATTCAATAAACCTCTCATCTTGAACATGAATATGATTTGTGAGTAGTTACTTTTGTTCTTGAGGACATGGGAGAAGTCTTGTTATAAGTAATCATGTGAATTTGGTATTCGTTTGATATTTTGATGGCATGTTTGTTGTTCTTCCTTTAGTGGTGTCATGTGAACGTCGACTACATGACACTTCACCATACTTGGGCCTAAGGGAAGACATTGTGGAGTAATAAGTAGATGCTGGTTTGCTAGAGTGACAGAAGCTTAAACCCTAGTTTATGCGTTATTCCGTAAGGGGCTGATTTGGATCCATATTTTTCATCCTATGGTTAGATTTATCTTAATTCTTCTTTCGTAGTTGCAGATGCTTGCGAGAGAGGGTAATCACAAGTGGGAGGCTTGTTCAAGTAAGAACAACACCCAAGCACTGGTCCACCCACATATCAAATTATCAAAGTAGCGAACGCGAATCAAATAAACATGATGAAAGTGACTAGATGAATTCCCATGTGTCCTCGAGAACGCTTTGCTTATTATCTCCGATCTGTCCTTTGCTATAGAAAGGATTGGGCTACCTTGCTGCACACTTGTTACTATTGTTACTTACTTGTTACGAATTACCTTGCTACCAAACTATCGGTTACCGATAATTTCAGTGCTTGTAGAGAATACCTTGCTGAAAACCGCTTGTCATTTTCTTCTGCTCCTCGTTGGGTTCGACACTCTTATTTATCGAAAGGAGTATGATTGATCCCCTATACTTGTGGGTCATAAATGTGTTTACTACCGAGAGTCTAGTTCTACGGAAGTGATGGGCATGAGAGCCCCTTAGATTTTTACATGGAGGCATATCTAATCTGGTCGCTGTCATGCAGACTTGGGGTCCAAGATGATCTATATAGATATTTATCCAATCCTCCGGGCTCCTTCATATCGCCAGCTCCTTGGTGGGCCTTCCAAGCCCCCTGGCAGGCCTGCTGCCAGCCTCCCCTTCGAGCGGCCGCCCCCGGTGTATCACACCATCAACTGCCGAGGCCGAGGATGTCGGCACCCGAACAATGAAGATGAAGGCTTTGAGGTCGTGCACCTACAAGACGGAAGAAGATCTTGTTTTGTGCGATGCTTGGATGAACATCTCTCTTGATGCCATAGTCGGACCTGATCAAATAAAGGACATGTTTTGGAAAAGCATTGAGGATTACTATGCTAGTCCGGTTGCATTGATCAAGTGAACCTCGCATCGCCGCGTGGAGTGCCCATCAACGAGTATGAGCCCATCATCCAAGATCTTTACAAGCAAAGGAACAATAGGGGTGGCGACATGGGATGCAACTTACATCATTGTTACAAGGCTCTTGTGGGAAATGAGAAGTGGGAAGAAGGAACTATGAAACAACACCGGTGAGGACAAGAATTAGCATATCTCTAGTCAATGATGACTTGTTAGAGAAATCGTCCACTCCTCAAACACTCCAGATGGAGAAAATGCAAAGGAGAGAAAGATGAATGGAGGTGTTGGAGCATACAAAGAAGAGCTCGTTGCAATGATGGAGGTGAAGATGGCATTGGCGGCTAAACGGAAGGAAGAGAACATGACTCAGTTCTACAAGCTCAAGATGATGGAGGAGAAGAGGTGGAAGGCAAAGACGACGGCCAATGAAAGACATGTGCAAGCAGAAGAAAGAAGGCTTGCAATTGAGGAGCAAAGACTTGCAATGGAGGCCTATGAGAAAATGAGAAAGAGGAAGATTGAGGAGCACTGCCTTGAATTGGAGGTTGAGGAACAAGGGAACAAGAAGGCGACCCATGAGCATGCTATCATGTTCATGGATCCCAAGGAAAATGGATGAGAGGGAGAGAAAATACAGGGAATTCATTTGTCGTGATATCTTGGCGAAGTCATTTGGTGGTGGCAGAGGTGGTGATGGTGGTGACATTGATGGTAGTGGTGGTGCCGGTGGTGACGGTGCGATTGCATGATTCAGTTGCGGTTGATGATTTCTTTTAATCCACCATGTGCTATGTGGTGTTTTTTTAATGAACTTGTTGAATTCTCCCGACCTTCCCGAGGCATTCACTGTAGGTCACGTGGACTGGAGTACATGCAAGTTGTTGCGTAGGGCAACATTGTTCGGCCACGGACGTGCGACGGCGGCTGCGCCATACCTTCCATTCCTCCCCATCTATCTCCATCTATTTTAGTACTGTAGTCGATTAGACCGGCATTGTAGTCGATTAGACCGGCAAAGGGAGAGAGCGCGATGATGCCGAGGACAAAGCTGATTAAGGGGAGCACCTCCACGGTCAAGTAGTTTTGGGACTGAGACTGGGACTGCGATGATGTTAAGTCGCCTTGTGATTAGAGTGTAACATTAGCTTCAAATGTATTTTTTGGTGTGTATGTTTTTGTCGGCGTTCTGGGAATGGGGGTACCCAGGCCCGCCTGCCTGCGGCCCAGCGCATGACTTCACCGACGGCCCGGCGCGGCCCAGTGATACGTCCATTTTGCATCATGTTTTCCTACTGTTATTTATAATGTTTTTATGTATAATAATGCTTTTGGGAGTAATTCTAATGCCTTTTCTCTCATAATATGCAAGGTTTACACAAAGAGGGAGAATACCGGCAGCTGGAATTCTGGACCTGGAAAAGCTACGTTAGAGTTACCTATTCTGCACATCTCCAAATAAGCTGAAACTTCACAGAGATTTTTATGGAATATTTAAGAAATATTGGAGCAAATAACTACCAGAGGGGGCCCACCAAGTGGGCACAACCCACCTGGGCGCGCCAGGAAGCCCAGGCGCGCCCTGGTGGCTTGTGCCCTCCTCGGCCCACCTCCGATGCCCCTCTTCTGGTATATAAGTCATTTTGACCTAGAAAAAATAAGGAGAGGACTTTGGGGACGAAGCGTCGTCGTCTCGAGGCGAAACTTGGGCAGGAGCACTTTTGCCCTCCGGCGGAGCGATTCCACCGGGGGAACTTCCCTCCCGGAGGGGGGAAATCATTGTCATCGTCATCACCAACAACTCTCCCATCTATGGGAGGGCTATCTCCATCAACATCTTCAACAGCACCACCTCCTCTCAAACCCTAGTTCATCTCTTGTGTTCAATCTTTGTACCGGAACCTTAGATTGGTGCTTGTAGGTGACTAGTAGTGTTGATTACATCTTGTAGTTGATTACTATATGGTTTATTTGGTGGAAGATTATATGTTCAGATCCATTATGCTATTTAATACACCTCTGATCTTGAGCATGATTATTATTTGTGAGTAGTTACTTTTGTTCTTGAGGTCACGGGAGAAGTCATGTTGCAAGTAATCATGTGAACTTGATATGTGTTCGATTTTTTGATGGTATGTATGTTGTGATTCCCTTAGTGGTGTCATGTGAACGCCGACTACATGACACTTCACCATATTTGGGCCTAAGGGAATGCATTGTGGAGTAGGTATTAGATGATGGGTTGCTAGAGTGACAGAAGCTTAAACCCTAGTTTATGCGCTACTTCGTAAGGGACCAATTTGGATCCAAAAGTTTAATGCTATGGTTAGATTTTATCTTAATACTTTTCTCATAGTTGCGGATGCTTGCGAGGGGGTTAATCATAAGTAGGAGGTTTGTTCAAGTAAGAACAGCACCTAAGCACCGATCCACCCACATATCAAATTATCAAAGTAGCGAACACAAATCAAGCCAACATGATGAAAGTGATATGATGAAATTCCCGTGTACCCTCAAGAACGCTTTGCTTATCATAAGAGACCGTTTTGGCCTGTCCTTTGCCTCAAAAGGATTGGTATACCTTGCTGCACTTTTGTTACCATTACCGTTACTTGCTTGTTACAAATTATCTTGCTATCAAACAACTTGTTACCTACAATTTCAGTGCTTGCAGATATTACCTTGCTGAAAACCACTTGTCATTTCCTTTTGCTCCTCGTTGGGTTCGACACTCTTACTAGGACTACGATTGATCCCCTATACTTGTGGGTCATCAAGGCTCTTTTCTGGCGCCGTTGCCGGGGAGTGAAGCGCTCTTGGTAAGTGGAAATCGGTAAGGAAAAATTATTACTACGTGCTGAAATTTATTGTCACTTGCTACTATGGAGAACCATCCTTTGAGGGGTTTGTTCGGGGTATCTTCACCTCGACCGGAACCACAATTAGTTGCCCATCAACCTACTGCACCTACTGAAAATATTGGTTACGAAATTCCTTCGGGTATGATAGAACAACTGCTAGCTAATCCTTATGCAGGAGATGGAACCGAACATCCTGATATGCACTTGATATATGTGGATGAAATTTGTGGATTATTTAAGCTTGCAGGTTTTCCCGGGGATGAAGCTAAGAAGAAGGTTTTCGCTTTATCTTTGAGGGGAAAAGCATTGGCATGGTATAGGCTATGCGATGATATTGGATGTTGGAACTGGAATCGATTGAAATTGGAATTTCACCAAAAAATGTATCCTATGCATCTAGTTCATCGTGATCGGAATTATATATATAATTTTTGGCCTCGTGAAGGAAAAGTATTGCTCTATCTTGGGGGAGGCTTAAGTCAATGTTATATTCATGCCCCAATCATGAGCTCTCAAGAGAAATTATCATTCAAAATTTTTATGCTCGGCTTTCTCGTGATGATCAATCCATGCTCGATACTTCTTGTACTGGTTCTTTTATGAAGAAGACTATTGAATTCAGGTGGGATCTCTTAGAAAGAATTAAACGCAACTCTTAAGATTGGGAACTCGACGAAGGTAAAGAGTCAGGTATTAAGCTTAAGTTTGACTGTGTTAAATCTTTTATGAATACCGAAGCTTTTCAGAAGTTTAGCACTAAATATGGACTTGACTCTAAGATAGTAGCCTCTTTCTGTGAATCATTTGCTACACATGTTGATCTCCCTAAGGAGAAGTGGTTTAAATATCACCCACCTATTAAAGAATAAATTCAATAACCGGTCATAGCTAAAGATGAAACTATTATTTACAATGTTGACCCAGTTGTTCCTACTGCTTATATTGAAAAACCACCTTTCCCTGTTAGGATAAAGGAACATGCTAAGGTTTGAACTGTGGTACACAAAAGTCATATTAGAGCACCTAAACCTGCTGAACAAATTAAAGTAGAACCTAGTGTTGCTATGGTTAAAGATCTCCTGGTAGAAAATATTGATGGGCATGTTATTTACTTCTGTGATGAAGCTGCTAGAATTGCAAAACCCGATGAAAAAGATAAACATAGACCTGTTGTTGGCATGCCTGTTGTCTCAGTTAAAATAGGAGATCATTGTTATCATGGCTTATGTGATTTATGTGCTAGCGTGAGTGCTATTCCTTTTACCTTATACCAAGAAATTATGAATGACATAGCACCCGCTGAAATAGAAGACATAGATGTTACTATTAAACTTGCTAATAGAGACACCATCACACCACTTGCGATTGTTAGAGATGTTGAAGTCTTGTGTGGGAAAATAAAATACCCTACTGATTTTCTAATTCTTGGTTCCCCACAAGATGACTTTTGTCCCATTATCTTTGGTAGACCTTTCTTGAACACTGTCAATGATACTATAGATTGTCATAAACAAACGGTCAGTGTTCGCTTTGGTGATGAGTCTCATGGATTTAATTTTTCCAAGTTTAATAGACAACCTCACAAGAAAGAATTACCTAGTAAGGATGAAATAATTGGTCTTGCTTCTATTGCTGTGCCTCCTACTGATCCACTAGAACAATATTTGCTAAACCATGAAAATGATATGCATATGCATGAAAGAAATGAAATAGATAAAATTTTCTTTGAACAACGACCTCTGCTCAAACATAATTTGCCTATTGAAACTCTAGGACGTCCTCCTCCACCTAAGGGTGATCCTGTGTTTGAATTGATACAATTGTCTGACACTTTGAAATATGCTTATCTTGATGAGAAAAAGATATATCTTGTTATTATTAGTGCTAACCTTTCAGAACATGAAGAAGAGATATTATTGAAAATTCTGAAGAAGCACCGAGCTGCTATTGGGTATACTCTTGATGATCTTAAGGGCATTAGTCCCACTCTCTATCAGCACAAGATTAATATGGAACCTCATGCTAAACCCGTTGTTGATCATCAACGACGTTTGAATCCCAAAATAAAAGAAGTAGTAAGAATTGAGATACTAAAACTTCTGGAAGCAGGTATAATCTATCCCATAGCTGATAGTAGATGGGTAAGTCCTGTTCATTGTGTCCCTAAGAAAGGAGGTATCACTGTCGTTCCAAATGATAACAATGAGCTTATTCCACAAAGATTTGTTACTGGCTATAGAATGGTAATTGATTTTACAAAATTAAATAAAGCCACTAGAAAAGATCACTACCCTTTGCCTTTTATTGATCAAATGTTGGAAAGGTTATCTAAGCACACACACACTTTTGCTTTCTTGATGGATATTCTGGTTTTTCTCAAATACCTGTTGTTAGGGCATATCTCTCTCTAAGTGGTTTTGGTGTTTGATGACAATGCATTTGCGGACTAATCGTGTGCGTTGAGCATTTTAGATATTCATTCATTGGCACGAGACGATTTATTCCCCTCGGAGCTCAAAGTGAAGACGGTGTAGTTCTCTTTCATTTCGGTTTTGGTGGACTTGAGTCGTAGGAGATACCGTACTATCAAGAGGGGGTCTGTATCGGAAAGGCTAGGGTGGAATCAACACGTACACATCTATGTCGCACCCCTAGCTCCTTCCCTCATCCTTGGAGTATACTTGTTATCGTGGAAGTAGCATAAGGGAGGCGCCAGCGGTAGTACTGCGCCCCCAGAGCGGCAGTACCGCTGAAAGCCATAAGCGGTAGTACCGCTGTTTCACAGTGGTAGTACCGCCCACGACCATCGGCGGTAGTACGGCTCCGGTTCCGTGCAAGTA
Organism: Thinopyrum elongatum; assembly: GCA_011799875.1. Classification (NCBI taxonomy): domain Eukaryota; kingdom Viridiplantae; phylum Streptophyta; class Magnoliopsida; order Poales; family Poaceae; genus Thinopyrum; species Thinopyrum elongatum. The sequence continues at coordinate 522,447,981 of CM022297.1, read as the reverse complement.
CCGCCTCAACTCGAGACCTGCGTGTCTCGTGTCGGGTTCAGCGGCAGTAGGAGCGGTAGTACCGCCCCTACTACAGCTACTAGTGCCGCTCAATGGCCCTCCTCTCTGTTCCTTCTCCCTGAGGCGCTGTGCGAGGTCCCAGCGGTAGTACCGCTGGGCCGAGCAGCAGTACCGCTGTGTGTGACACCCCCGGCTTAATCGTGCACTAACCATACATGCAATTGCACACGATCAAGACTAAGGACTCACTTGAAGATATCACAACACAACTCTAAAACTTAAATAAAGGCATACAAGCATTATATTACAAGCCAGGGCCTCGAGGGCTCGAATACATAAGCTTGATGACAAACAAGCATCAGCGGAAGCGTTAGATATCTGAGTACAGATATAATACAGAAACAGAGATAAGCCTTTAAGAAGGCGGGACAAAAACAAAAGATACGATCGAAAGGCGCAGGCCTCCTGCCTGGGATCCTCCGAACCTACTCCTGGTCATCGGACGGCTCCTCGTAGTAGTACTCGCCGGGAGGGTAGTAGTAGTAGCTGTCGGCGGGGGTAGCTGTCTCAGGGGCTCCATCATCTGGTTGCACCAAACAGATATGGGGAGAAAAAGAAAGCAAAGCAGCCGTGAGTACTCATCCGAAGTACTCATCAAGCAAGGAAGAGAATAGGCGATATCGATATGTTCAAAGGGGGGTGCTTGCCTGGAAGCTCTGCGGCAAGGGTCTGGTCGTCAAGGGCGTAGTCGACCTCCAGAGCTGCGTCGGCCTCCGGGACTACGTCGGTGTCGGGGTCTACCGAGAGAGAAGAGGGGGAGGAAACAGATAAATACACAGCAAAAATATGCAACACAGAGTCTGCTATGCTATCGTGCAGTAAAGGGTTGCCTAAAGACATGTCTAGCTCATATTAATTATTTTAGGATTTAAGTTGGATTTATTAACCGAAACATATGCACTATTCATCTACCGTAAACGGACGAAAAGTTGTGGGTTCACCTACTTAGAGGGTCCCGACGCGGAAATAGTTGGCACGGTTGGGTTCATCTCGTCGTTCTGAGCAACTTTCATATACAAAGTTTTTCGATCCGAGCTACGGTTATTTTTCTATGAATTCTCAAAGTTTTTAGCAATTTCTGGATTTTACTGATTTATTTTTATTTCGAAAATGCCAGGTAATTTGCTAGGTGCACCTGGTGCACTTCACCAGAGATGCACCAGACAGGCTGGTCCACGGTTGACTGGTCAAAGGGCTAGGGGTCCCACATGTCAGTGTCTTAGCTAATTATCAGGGTTTAGTTAATTTAACTGGGGTTAATTAGAGGGGTGGGACCCAGTGTCATTGACTGTTAGTAGTTTGACTAATTAAACCTAACTCTAATCGCTACAGTAAAAGGGGCCCACCGTCAGTGGCTATTAGTAGTTTAGTTAGGGCCTAATCTAACGGTTAACGCCCCGGGCCCACTGGTCAGGGCCCAGGCGAGGTTAAAACGCTAGCACGCGTCGGCGGCGGTGGCCGGAACTTGGCCTCCGGCAACCATTCGAGCGGTGGCTGGCACAGATCGGTAGAGGGGCTCGCCGCGCATCCCATGACACAAACGGCCGACGCGTGGATGGTCGGAATCGACCGCGACGGCGACGATGGCGGCGGCGAGGCTCGGTGGTTGCAAGGGCGTAGTGCTGCGGAATGTCAGCGACCAAACGAAGCATACCGGCGGGTTCTGCGGAGCTCACCCATGGGATCGGGCATGACTGCTGCTGCTCCGAATGACGGCGGCGATGGCAACGGGCGGCGTCGGAACTACGGACGCGGTGGTGTTGGCGCTAGGGGGAAGGTAGGAGAGAGGGGAGGGGTTGCGATGGACCGGAGGCTCACAGTGGAAGTCGTGGGCCAGCTCGGGGACGCGGGGTGACGTGCGGTGGTGGCAAACGACAACGAGGCATACGATGGCCGGAGAAGAGGAAGCCGAGCTCGGGGAAGATGAGGATCTCCCCGAGACGAACTGGCGGTCCAGGGAGATGAGGATGGCCACGGCGCAGCTCCGGGATGCCTTCCCGAGCGCCAGTGAGGTCAGTGGCCACACCACTGATGAGGCAGTGGCGACGGCCGCGTCGGGTGGGGCTCCAGATCGGGAGAGGGAAGGGGAGCGAGGAGGAATGGGCTAGGGGGAGGGAGAGAGTGAGCAGGGGGGTGCCGGAGAGAAGAACGGGGGAGTCCTTATCCCCTCCGCCCGACTGCCCTGTCGTCGTGGCGGCCAGCGACCGGAGCGGCAGGCTCCAGCCATGGCGGTAGTGACACGAGGGGGAGGAGCAGGTAGGTTGGGCTGGCTGGGCTCGGCCTAGTAACAGGTGGGTGCAGGTAAGTGGCCTCTGGCCTTTTCTCTTTTTAAGTTTTTCTGTTTCTTTTATTTATTAACAAAGATAGCAAAGGATTTTTGTGGGCCACCAGACATTTTAGAAAAATGTGGAACTAAGCCACAAAACTCTCTAGCAATATTTGGCACTGCCACAATTAATTTGGAGGCAAAGTGAAATCAGATGGATTTTTCGTAAATGGGATAGCATTTAAAAATGCTGAATTGGTACTGATTTAATTGATACTGTTCATCTTTACATAAGGGTGATGTTGTTTTCCTTAATTTCAATCTATTTTGGAATTTATGCTAATTGATGAACATTTTTCCAGTAACTTTTGTGCAACTTCATTTTGCACTTTGAATTTGAATTGATTTCAGAGAGGAATTTGAAATGAAAGGTTTAACCACTGTGATTAAGCAATGCAAAGGAGGATGACTTGGCACTGATCATAAGGGATTACTGTATTGTGATGCTGGGGATGTTACAAATCTCCTCCACTACAAGAAATCTCGTCCCGAGATTTTAGTGAGGGAGTAAAGGGTAACTTCAGGAGAACTGACCCTTATGGTGTCAATTATCTGGTGGACAATCCAGGGAATGAGGCAGAAGTATCTCTCGAGTTGAAACTTAAGAAAACATCGAGAGCAAAGTATGAAGGTACAATAAGAAGTTTCAAATGATTGAACATCCGATCGATACCTGAACATAGTGAGAAAAGAGGTTCAGAGCATCGGAAATGGATTATCTCTCGGATTGTGGTTCGTGATATGATGTGAAGCCAAATGCAAGAATATTTCGGAATCAAGGTTGTTCAGGAGAGTCAGGTTCCGATCCTGTGGAGCTATGAGGGGGTCGATCAAAAGTAGGGAGAACGGTGGCATCTTACCGATCACGATAACAATTAAGCAGTGTAATAGATACTTAACAGTAGCCAATTAAGACATACAGATCCATACTCAGAGTCGGGTACATGCGAATAGCATAACGGCGCAAATTTAAAAGCTAGATATGCTAGGCGGCGCGCAGGCACGTGGTAAGGAAGTACACCATGAGACATAGCAAAGGTGTCAGGACCGGTTTTCCAGGATATTAATTTCCCAGTAAATGGCCCTTGTGCTCACCAGCCCCAGGATTACTGTTAGCTGATGAGACACAAACTTGATACAAAAATTCCAAGCAAAAATACAAAATATGAAGTACAAGACCATTCTGGCCTATGAGTACAACAAATGGTTTCTAGTGGTTGATGGCGGAAGCGGTTTGCGGTTCATCAGCGTCTATGGGACTCCATTTCCCACAGGAACAGCTGACCTGGATAACTCCTATCCTCGCGAGGCTGCTATCATCATTGCCTAGGTTCCGGGGCTGTCATCGCAGCTCTCCTCTCCAAGCGAGAAATTTGGCCAAGACAATAGCCAGGGACAAGCCAGTGAGTACTTTGAATGTACTCGCAAACATTATGAACACAGGTATAATATAACAGATGATAATCATGCTCTGAAATATTTTCATGATCACTTAGCCAGTCGTGAAACAAAATTCATGCCGCATGCAAGCAGGCCATTCAGAATTAAATATGAAAAAGCAATTAGATAATAAGAATAAAATAAACCGATCGGGTGTCTAAAGCGACGCCTCGAAAGGATAATAATATAAGACATGCCACAGTCGGGCGTCTGAGCGACACCACATAAAGGGCTTATAAAGAAAATTAAATAATCAGCATGCCACAGTCGGGCGTCTCAGCGACACCACATAAAGGGCTTATCAAGAAATAAATAGCAGGCATGCCACAGTCGGGCGTCTCAGCGACACCACATAAAGGGCTTATAAAGAAATAAATAGCAGGCATGCCATAGTCGGGCGTCTCAGCGACACCACATAAAGGGCTTATAAAGAAAGTAAATAACAAACGTGCCACAGTCAGGCATCTGAGCGACACCTCATAAAGGGCTTATAAAGAATAATCACAGTGAATGTCCAGGAGGTAGAACCGTCCCAGGGATACTCAATAATTCAAATAATACAAATGGTTAGTCCATAATAATAATAATCATAATCATCATATATCACATGTCTTGATCAATGTTCTGGTATAGCAGTTTTTTTTCCTACGAAGACCGACACTAATACCGACACTTGACTCATCCCATACTGTAGTCCTTAACCATGGACACGGCTATTCGAATAGATATAATCTCTGCAGAGGGTGTACTCTTTCCCCACGAGTAACGGATTCATTTAGTCCATCGGGACTAATTCCGTTTATGGTCTTTTACTTGAAAACACACCTGACCCGCACACACCAGCTTAACTTACCGGTGTCTGGAATCACCCTCGACACCCGTTAAGCAAAACTCTAAGTGGGGAGGCTACAACCTCGACTAGCATGGGATCACAAAATTTATAACGCGCGCAAACTAGGGGAGCTACCCCTTCGGCTCCAACCGGAAACACCCATGCCCCCGGACCAGGTGGCATGTCTACCGGATGCAGCCGGTATCTTCCACCATGGCCTCTCTGTACGGTGTGTGCTAAGAAAGGGGTTGACAACTTACTGAACCGTACCCTACCTAAGGCAGGGACAAGTGGTAGCACGAAGCAAGTATGGGGGTTACTGGCACAAGACTCGATCTATGGTCGTCTCAGGAGGTTTAGGTATTTCCTGCATGATTAGCATAACAAATATATTTCACCCCAACAGACAGAATCACCACTCATCATACCTTATCATGCCTTACTGAATATAACCGTCTCAGCGAAATATCAGTAACAAGCTCGTGTCCACCCAAGACAGAGACTTTCCCGGATTCCTTCCGGTAGGCATGAAAGGCATACGAGGGTGGATACTGTCACAAGCATATCAATTTCCAACAGCAAGGAATCTTCATCATGCACTCATGAGTATGATCATTTCATCACATAAAAAAAACGAATACTTCGTGTCAAGGTGGTGTTGTCTTCGCATCAAACAACACACAACAAATATTATGCCAGGGTTCAGAATGCTTGCCTTTAGTGTGTGGAGAGGTAGGGTGCACCACAAAACTTTTGAAGGTTGCTTCCCTCTCCATTTCCTATTTTTGAAAATATTTGAATCAACACGCCATTCAAAAACAGTACAAAAAGTTGTTCGGAAAATTTTCAAATAAATATGAAAATAAACTAGACAAAATTTGAGAATCAACAGAAAAAGAATCAAGTCAAACGGAGTTGTATTTTAAAAGTTATAGCCAGTCAAAGTCTGGTCAAAACTCTGTTTTTAACATAAATCAGAAAAAGAAAACGGTTCGAATCAGAATACGCTTTCGAGACGGAGAAGACATACTTCGGGGGTTTATGTCTTCACTTAAACCAGCGCGGGCCGACTCGAGGGTCACTGACAGTGGGTCCTTTGGGCCCACTGGTCAGGTTTGACCAGTCGCCCTCGCCTCCTTCCTCCTCTGACCGAAGGGAGGTGGGGCTCCGGCGATTGCCGCCGATGAACGGCGGTTCCCCACGGGATTCTGAGGGCGGGGATGGATCCGTCGGTTCAGGGCGGTCCTCCTAGTAGTCGAAATGCTAGCGGGGACGAAGGGGGTCGCCGGCGGCGAGTTCCACAGCGGGCGGTGGCTTACTGGTGGATTGGGGTCTCGGCATACGATGGCTCCCGACCGATCTAGCGGGGTTGGGCGGCTCTTTACGGTCGAGGGGAATCGGATGGTGGCGCTGGAAGGACTAGGGGCCGAAGCTACTGGAGGCGTGGAAGATGGCCTCCCTCCGTTGATTGCTGGCTATGGGGGCTCTAGAGGGATGGCCCGAGGTCGCCTGAGGGTCTAGTTGAGCAGGGGGGGTCTCCTTTTATAGTGCAACTAGGTCGGTTCTGCGGCTGGAGTGGATAAGAATGCTGGCGACTGTCGCCGGGGCGATGTGGTGGTGATTGGAGCTGGTCGGCGCATTCCGACGAACTCCCCACTGCTCAAGGGGCTAGCTGGTACGCGTGTGTGGCTTGGGCGGCGCTGCCAAGGCCGGGGCCTGCTGCGGCCGTTCGCTAGCTACCATGGCCGACCTGACGGTGGCGCTGCGGGGCTTCAGGAAGTGGCCACGGCGACTCTGCGACGAGAGAGGTGTCGGGGCGCGTTGGCTGTGAGCGGAAATGGATCAGAACGGGCGCGGGGAGGCGGCAGCGGGACGCGGCGACTCGGGCGCACGCACATGCAAAACGCGCGTTCTGCTCGCGCCCAGAACACGCGCGCGAGGTGCTCAGCAAAATGCCAATGCCTGCCAGGGAGCTCCTCTGCCCACGGGGCTCTACAGGGATGGCTTGATGGCCAAGGCAAAGCTAAGGGACAAACTGATAAAGCCAGATGAGCTAACCTCCAATGCAAAGCAAAAATCATGCCAAAATAGTTCATGCACTCCAACTGTTCGACAAAATGCTAGGGGCATCCAGAACATTTTGCTAGTGACCAAAATTTCCAGATCATGTGCTCTTTAGATGATAAAGAGGATGGCAAGGTTATCTTGAGAAAAACAGAAACTAGTTAGTGCAAGTTTTGCAAATCTTCAGTTCTGGACAGAAAATATAGGCCATTATTGCATGTGTCAAAAATATTCTAATGGGTCCAATCTTATGGACTTAAGGGTTTGGTAGGGTGGACTACAAGCAGGAAAAATCCCAAGATTACTAGAGCAAAGTAAAATATGGTTGCAGTACAAATCACCAAACTGAACCAGAATGAAGATGAGGATGGTTTGCTCAAATTTTTCAAAACACATGCCTGGGTTTTTGCATAAAAGTGATCCAGGGACATCACATGTCACCCCCAAATTTTTGTGGAATCTTTAAATGAAGTTATCAAATGGTTGCAGTGCAAATGAGGCTCTTAAAAGAATTAAATGTCATTCTAAAAGAGATAAAGTTTTGGTAAAATAATAATTAAAAAAAAGCTCTCACTGGACATATCAAAATGAAATGTTCTTTGAGTTGGTACTTAAGTCCAACAACTTCTTTTTTTTTGAAAAGTTTTTGTTTGGAGGAAAAACTCCACAATTCAGAAGAAAAGAGTGGTTCTGAAATCAGAAGATAATCCAGAGAATAAAAAAAAAATTAATTTCCTGGCGAAATTTTTATTAATAAAACATGGTCAAATTTTTGGGGTGTTACAAAAGGCTACATCAACGTCGGGGAGGACCACTGAAACGGGGTAACTGCAAGTGCGGACGACGGATGACCGTCGCAGGAAAATCCTGCTCTCCATGTGCACTCTGATGCAGAATCCGGTCTCGAGCTGAAAGAAGAGGTCTACGTGCAGGTGTGTGTCCTCCAACAACAGGCCAATCAATACCAGTATACATCTGAGTCCTGCGCGGGTAAAGGATGTGCTCCGGATGTATCCCTGCATGAATAGCTGGTAGCAACTGCATCATAGCATCGTAGAGACGTGCTCGAGTGGCAAACAACTCAACGGCAAGAGCCCGAACAGTGCGGTCTAGAGCCTGAGTGCACTGAATCAGAACTTGCGGGTCGTAACGTCGAGGCTCGTACGGGGCACAGATAGCTGTGTAGTATCCAGTAGCATCTCCAGCAGGGGCATACGGAATGTATTAGAACTCAGAGGCATCCAAGCTAACGCTGAACTCTCCTCGGAGACGTGCGACAGCAGAGTAGGCGGCATCATGGACTACCATCTCAATCATCACGCTGATACCATGGAAAAGGTGCAGCTCAGTGTCTGAGTCATCGTGCTGATCATAGATACGAACATCAGCATGGTACTGCTCCTGGTTGAACTCGCGGTAATCCTCGTAGACCATGTACTCGGGGTACCAGCAGTAGCCCAGTCTGGTCAGGAGGGCGATCAGGACAGCTGGAAAACCAGGGGCATCACGAGCCCAAGTGCGAAGCACAAGCTGCGTCGCAGGGCGTGGTGGAAACAATCGATCCATCTGAAACAGAGGAAATTCAGGATTGTTAGATGACAATGGGAAGTATAACACAACTCGGAGAGAAAGGTTAAACAAAACAATGGAAAGGAAAATGATTATCAGACTAATCAGATCAATGGTAAGGAATTAAGCACAGATATCCAGCTCTCCGGGTAGACGAGATTTACGAGATCCTAAGTGTCGGCGTTAGTAATTCATTTAACCCGAATAGAGGAGAGATCAGAGTCCCAGAGTATAGACGAGGAATAAAATATCCTAATACCACCCAGTTGGCGACGTGGTCCCGTAAGCCACACAGCCAAGTTAGTAAAACAGTTTTCGGTTACTAGACCCAACTTCGGCCAAGGAGTCGGAAAGGGGGATCCTACAGGCAGTCGGCTCTGATACCAACCTGTGACGCCCCCGACTTAATCGTGCACTAACCATACATGTAATTGCACACGATCAAGCCTAAGGACTCACTTGAAGATATCACAACACAACTCTAAAACATAAATAAAGGCATACAAGCATTATATTACAAGCCAGGGCCTCGAGGGCTCGAATACATCAGCTTGATGACAAACAAGCATCAACGGAAGTGTTAGACATCTGAGTACAGATATAATACAGAAATAGAGATATGCCTTTAAGAAGGCGGGGCAAAACAAAAGCTACGATCGAAAGGCGCAGGCCTCCTGCCTGGGACCCTCCGAACCTACTCCTGGTCGTCGGACGGCTCCTCGTAGTAGTACTCGCCGGGAGGGTAGTAGTAGTAGCTGTCAACGGGGGCAGCTGTCTCAGGGGCTCCATCATCTGGTTGCACCAAACGGATATGGGGAGAAAGAGAAAGCAAAGCAGCCGTGAGTACTCATCCGAAGTACTCAGCAAGCAAGGATCTACGCTACATATGCAACATTTTCAAAGGAAGGCTGTATATGTGGACTGGGCTGCAGAAATGCCAGTATAGAGAGAAGGCGTAGTCCTATCGAAGACTAGCATCTTCAAACATCTTCAGCGGTCTTGCAGCATTAGAAGAGTGCAGATTAGCATAATGTAAAGTAATAGTAGTGTCATCAACCTCGCCCAGAGATCTTTCCTCGACTCCCTGCGAGAAAGCAATCCCAGAGCCATACTATCCATTTCTCATCTTAGGTATCCAGTTCTAGTTGTATCGATTGGGATACAACTCCGAGCGTCCGTTACCGAGGATCGGCTATGCATAGATTAGTTCTTCCCTGCAGGGGTGCACCAACTTACCCACCACGCTCAATTAACTCCGGCCGGACACACTTTTCTGGGTCATGCTCAGCCTCGGCCAAACGATACGCCGCAACCCGACCTAGGCTTAACAAAGAGGTCAGCACACCGGACTAAACCTATGCCCCAGGGGTCTTGGGCCATCGCCCCGGGAACTCCTGTACGTTGCGTGGGCGGCCGTGAGCAGACCTAGCAACCCACACTATCAAGGCGGTTGCTTAACGCGGTCCAACACGGCGCGCGCCGCTCAGTCGCATGACGTCTATTAAGCTTCGGCTGATGCATACGACGCAGAGTGCCCATAACTGTTCCCACATGATGGTTAGTGCTATCGGGCCAAAGGCCCACTCGGATCAAATATCCAAACCGTTAGTGAATTAGGAGCGCGCGGTAACAAGCAGAGACTCACGATCGATGTGACCCCATCGCCTCGTCTCGAGGACTTGCTGCAAGGGCTAAGAATGCCCGGCCGTGCCCCGTAGTTATATCGCGGGCACCTTCCAGGTCAACCCGACTCCACAACAGTCGCATCACATGCTCGCGTGGGTACCCCTCAGGGCCGACCCATCTTTATCTAGATTAATCAGTGTCAACAGTAATGTAAAGGCAATCCGTGTGGCTACCACATCAAGAAGGAATCCGATGCATCACCCTCGTTGGATTCCCACCTGATGTAAACATCAAGGTGAACGTAAGAGGAAATCACCCTCGAGGTTCACACTTGAGTTGTGGCACGACAGCATCGTTATCGGGAGTGGAGAAGGAGGAATCACCCTCGATGACCACGACCGAGTAACTACTCCATAGAGTTAACATCAGAAGTGCTTACGAGGTATCACCCTCGGCACTCGATAGTAACACTGTAGTGTCGTAACGATAAGGGGGAAGTGATGTGCGGTGCTGGGGCCTGGTTGTTGATGACGTTGATCGAATCTCCTGATAATCCAGTGGGGCAATTGATCATCTGGGGGTCACTGGGGTATTAACCAGCCTATTCTAAGCAGTTTAGGATAAGCAAGTAATTATCAACAGTAGGTTACAAAATCATGCTATGCATCAGAATAGGTAAAACAGTAGCAGCAGCAATTTCTAATGCAAGCATAGGAGAGAAGAGAATAGGCGATATCAGTATGTTCAAAGGGGGGGTGCTTGCTTGGAAGCTCTGCGACAAGGGTCTGGTCGTCAAGGGCGTAGTCGACCTCTGGAGCTGCGTCGGCCTCCGAGACTACGTCGGTGTCGGGGTCTACCGAGAGAGAAGAGGGGGAGGAAACAGATAAATACACAGCAAACATATGCAACACAGAGTATGCTATGCTATCGTGCAGTGCAGGGTTGCCTAAAGACATGTTTAGGTCATATTAATTATTTTAGGATTTAAGTTGGATTTATTAACCGGTACATATGCACTATTCATCTACCGTAAACGGATGAAAAGTTGCGGGTTCACCTACTTAGAGGGTCCCGACGCGGAAACAAATGGCACGGTTGGGTTCGTCTCGTCGTTCTTAGCAACTTTCATATACAAAGTTTTTCGATCCGAGCTACGGTTATTTTTCTATGAATTCTCAAAGTCTTTAGCAATTTCTGGATTTTACTGATTTATTTTTACTTTGAAAATGCCAGGTAATTTGCTAGGTGCACCTGGTGCACTGCACCAGAGATGCACCAGATAGGCTGATCAGTGGGTCCAGTCAACTGCTGACTCAGCAGTTGACTGGTCCACGGTTGACTGGTCAAAGGGCTAGGGGTCCCACATGTCAGTGTCTTAGCTAATTATCAGGGTTTAGTTAATTTAACTGGTGTTAATTAGAGGGGTGGGACCCAGTGTCATTGACTGTTAGTAGTTTGACTAATTAAACCTAACTCTAATCGCTACAGTAAAAGGGGCCCACCGTCAGTGGCTATTAGTAGTTTAGTTAGGGCCTAATCTAACGGTTAACTCCGTGGGCCCACTGGTCAGGGCCTAGGCGAGGTTAAACGCTCGCACGCGCTGGCGACGAGGCCTGACGCGGCGGCGGTGGCCGGAACTTGGCCTCCGACGACCATTCGAGCGGTGGCTGGCACAGATCGATAAAGGGGCTCGCCACGCATCCCATGACACAAACGGCCAGCGCGTGGATGGTCGGAATCGACCGCGACGGCGACGATGGCGGCGGCGAGGCTCGGTGGTTGCACGGGCGCAGTGCTGCGGAATGTCGGTGACCAAATGAAGCATACCGGCGGGTTTTACGGAGCACGCGGAGCTCGCCCATGGGCTCGGGCACGACTGCTGCTGCTCCGAATGACAACGGCGATGACAACGGGCGGCGCCGGAACTACGGACGTGGTGGTGTTGGCGCTAGGGGGAAGGTAGGAGAGAGGGGAGGGGTCGCGGTGGACCGGAGGCTCACAGTGGAAGTCACGGGCGAGCTCGGGGACGCGGGGTGACGTGCGGTCGGAGAAGAGGAAGCCGAGCTAGGGGAAGATGCGGAGCTCACCGAGACGAACTGGCGGTCCAGGGAGACGGGGATGGCCACGACGCAGCTTCGGGATGCCTTCCTGAGCGCCAGTGAGGTCAGTGGCCGCGCCACTGACGAGATAGCGGCGACGGCCGCGTCGGGTGGGGCTCCAGATCGGGAGAGGGAAGGGGAGCGAGGAGGAATGGGCTAGGGGGAGGGAGAGAGTGAGCAGGGGGGGTGCCAGGGGAGAAGAACGGGGGAGTCCTTATCCCCTCCGCCCGACTGCCCTGTCGCCGTGGCGGCCAGTGGCAGGCTCCAGCCATGGCGGTAGTTACACGAGTGGGAGGAACAGGTAGGTTGGGCTGGCTGGGCTCGGCCCAGTAACAGGTGGGTGCAGGTAAGTGGCCTCTGGCCTTTTCTCTTTTTAAGTTTTTCTGTTTCTTTTATTTATTAACAAAGATAGAAAAGGATTTTTGTGGGCCACCAGACATTTTAGAAAAATGTGGAACTAAGCCACAAAACTCTCTAGCAACATTTGGCACTGCCATAATTAATTTGGAGGCAAAGTGAAATCAGATGGATTTTTCGTAAATGGGATAGCATTTAAAAATGCTGAATTGGTACTGATTTAATTGATACTGTTCATCTTTACATAAGGATGATGTTGTTTTCCTTAACATCAATTTATTTTGGAATTTATGCTAAATGATGAACATTTTTCCAGTAACTTTTGTGCAACTTCATTTTGCACTTTGAATTTGAATTGATTTCAGAGAGGAATTTGAAATGAAAGGTTTAACCACTGTGATTAAGCAATGCAAAGGAGGATGACTTGGCCTTGATCATTAGGGATTACTGTAGTGTGATGCTGGGGATGTTACACTACGGCCAGCGGTAGTACCGCTCGCTGCGGGCTGAATAAGGGGATAACGGTTGGATTGTTCCCCCCACTATATAAGGGGGTCTTCTTCCCCAAGAAGACTTACCTCTTTTCCCCCAAGCTCCATTGTTGCTCCAAAGCTCATTTTCGCCCGATCTCTCTCCCTAGCCAATCAAACTTGTTGATTTTCTAGGGATTGGTTGAGAAGGCCCCGATCTACACATCCACCAAGAGAAATTTGATTCCCCCCACTAATCCCTTGCGGATCTTGTTACTCTTGGGTGTTTGAGCACCCTAGACGATTGAGGTCACCTCGGAGCCACATTCCATTGTGGGGAAGCTCCGTGGTTCATTGGGAGCCTCCAATTCGGTTGTGGAGAGAGCCCCAACCTTGTTTGTAAAGGTCCGGTTGCCGCCTTCAAGGGCACCACTAGTGGAATCACGTCATCTCGCATTGTGTGAGGGCGTGAGGAGAATACGGTGGCCCTAGTGGCTTCTTGGGGAGCATTCTGCCTCCACACCGCTCCAACGGAGACGTACTTCCCCTCAAAGGGAAGGAACTTCGGCAACACATCCTCGTCTCCACCAGCTCCACTTGTGGTTATCTCTTACCTTTACTTTGTGCAAGCTATTGTTGTGTTGTATACTTTGCTTGCACTTGTTGTTGTTGTTGTTTTTTTGCATCATATAGGTTGCTCACCTACACTACTGTAGGATGCTGCTAACGCGACACTACGATCAGAGACCCTTCGACGAAACTGTGTGCGATGCATTAATCGCAAACGATGATGTAAAAAACCCATCAAAAAAGGTGCAAAACATTTGCGATGGCGGATACATCAAACACGGTTCAGATTTTAGTTGCGTGTGCGATGCTAGGCATACGGTTGAGTTCAATGAACTGTTTGCGATGAGGCAGAACAGGTCTATAATCAGAAATGTGTGCGAAGACCGATAATAATACAAATGATTGCTGCTAATAAGCCGTGTGTGTTGTGGGCAAACGCTTGGTGGTATACAATTGTCAGCGATTGATGAAATCATCACCGACGGGTTCCCTAGTATGGTCCATGTGCGATGTCATTGCACACAGAACAACAGCATATGTACTTATAACTTATAAGGACTTGATTCCGTAAACAGATTGAACATCCAATTACATAGGTGGCTAGTACACACATGACCTTTGCACACACCAAAGTATGTTCCAAAATGCCTAGAAAACTCAAATAATGTATAAAAAGGCAAAACGAACCCTGAATAATTTCATATTTTTAGGACGACGCTCCTATAGTTGCATGTTGCCTCTGTAAAATAAATCAAGGCGGGAAGGGACAGCGTATGTCGTTTCGCACACATAGGTGACAAGTTCCCTCTTGAAACCATGAGCCTTTTTGAGAGAAGCTCCGGTTTGTAAGAAGTTTGTACCAAAACTTGTCCTAAATTGGACTAATTTTTTACCACATCATGTTGGTGCTATGTCATAACACCATCCAAGTTTCATGTTTTTGAGGCGAGTTTTGGATTTACAGTAATTTTAGAACCAGGTTTCTCAATGTTTACTGTCGAGTCGGCACCGCCCTGGATAGGCTTTTTCCTCGTGGGTCCCAAATGACAAATTCAAATCTGTCACTACCATGCAGCTTTTCTTATTAAGAATTACAGCCCATTTGGTGTGCTAGCTGAAAATAAGTTTGTGGGTGCTGGTGGGCGCTAAGAACTTGCGGTTTTGTAATGAACAAAGATCTCAAGGATCCCGCGAGAGTGATGTTCTTTCCCTATGTTGTGAATGCTTATAATATTTATGTCTTAATTAAAGAAATGGCAAGCCATTGGCCCAGTATGAAAGAAAATATGGGTCAAAGCCGAGTTGAAAAGGGCAACAATATCTAACTCCAGCTTACAAACAGTACAAAAGCACGAGGATTAATTGCTCATCAGGTTTAGACAAAATCCAGATTGAACAGGACAATGGCATCTAACTCAACCAAAGTTTTCGGCAGTCACAATCAAATGGATCGGTCTGATCCATAAAATCAAGATCTCGGGCCAGAAATTCTACTGGTCCATGATGACAAGCTGTTGTAAATAGAAGCTGAGCATGATCAGAAGCCCTTAGGTCCACCTGAAACTTCTTTTTATGTTGTTCAACACTTGCAGCCGTAAGAAATTTATTGTCGAAAAACTTAATCCTCACAGACAATAGTGCCCTCGCATTCAACATGAAGAATGTGACAAAGCTAGTGTTTGCATTGTTGGATGCATATCCTTCCAGTGTTACTATCTTCAAACGAATGTCATGAGATCTGAGAAAATCCCGGTGCTTCTTGAACCATCGATTGGTTATACTTTTTTCTCCATGTGTTAGTGCCTAAATAGAGATGAAGATTGAAAACACTTAATGTCTAAAAAAGATTATGTTGAAAGAGTGATAGCTAAATGATTAATTATAGTACATTATATATGGGCTTTCAATGTGCGTGAAATCATCACCTTTATATACAAATTCTCCAGACATGGAAAGCATTGCAGCAAGCCAATAATTGTGTTCAGATCAAAACACCACATACTGATATGTAAGGTCTTGACAGAATCCACCACCACTGGTAGGATGGACAAGCTCTTCATTGAGCATAGAACATAATATTAGTACCAAAAGTGTACTCCAAGATACTTAACTTATGCACACAAATGAAAAAAGCAGATTACAAAACTTTACGTGAATAATATACTGTACCTCAATAGGTGTGGAGCCAAACACCATCTTGAACCATCTAAAAGGATCACGAATTGCACCCAAGGTCTCCAGTTTAGGTGCAGAGACTACAGTTATTTGCGAAGGTACTATAGTAGAATCAAGGAGCAACCTTAGAAGTGAAGGGGCATCTTTGATGATGAGATCATGTCCAAAAAAAAATTCCCATGCTTACAAGGTGGGGCGACTTTATTTTGAGACAACGGATACAAATTTCTATTCCAAAAACAAGCAGCAAGCGCTCCAGGGCAGGGCAGCTGGAGTGGATGATGCTGTGCAGTGCGGCCTCCGACAGATCAACCACCACAAGCGCAAGTTTTTTTAGCAGTGGGAGTCGAAGCATTTGTATCAGATTGTCTGCTAGATGGCACCGGGCGAATGTGGCGATGTGGAGAGAGGAGGAAAACCATGAGATGGACATCGGTGGTGAGGGCACAGATACATCGGTTCATGGTATGTTACATACATAGTCATGGTAGAACTCAAGCTGCTGGAGTTTATCGAATTGACGGGATGTCAGCCAGGCGGCCACCATGCAGGGTATGTCCAGCAGGTAGCATGCCAGGATGCAGATGCGTTGAACGGAGCCCTGGTGGGAGGAGATGATGGCTTCGGGGAGTTCAGAATCATCATCGACAGATAGCTGATGACAGTCGAGATTAAGAGGCGCAGCGTGCCACAGAGTGCGCCATCGAGATGCGAGGACTTGTGTGCGGCAGCCATCCTTAGTGGGGAGAAGGGAGATGATCTCCCCAAGGATGCCGTCCGGGAGATCGCTGATGCGGTCCGCCGGAGATTCTACTGGTTCCTCAGGTCCAGGGGAGCGTGGCCGCTTCTGGCCACGCAGCCGGGTCCAAGATCTACATCCGGCGGCGGCGCTGGCCGGAGCCTCATCTGTGTACATACCAATCTGAAAGAAAAAAATGGCAGAAACATACATGTAGGACATTCAAAATCAATTCTTAAGATCTGGAAGAAAAAAGGCACAAACATATATGTAGGACATTCAAAATCAATTCTCAAGATCTGGCCACAAATTATTAGCACGCAAGCTAACCCTAGTCGGATTATTAGCAAAAATCATTTGTACAGAACAAACAATTAATCACTAACTCTATACGGATAACATTCAAACAATCAATACACTACGTGCATCTAACGGATCTTAATTACTCTGATTTCATGGACTGAGAGAACATAACCATAGGATTTGTATTCCAAAAAAATTAGAGAGGGGGGGAGTAACCAGAGAAAACACATGATATGTTTGCCGCACAAATGGGTATACAGATGACTAACCGGTTTTCCGTCGGAGTCGCAGTCGTTGCCGGAGTTGCTGTTGACCTCCGGCTCCGGCTGGGGGGGCATGATGGCGCCGACGAAGTCAAGGTCGTGTTGCTGCCCGCGCGAGACCTCGTCAGCGGCGACGGCAACCTCTGTGCCCAGCTTCATGCGTTGTGCGGGTGCTTCACCAGCCCCTGCGTCGCCACTCCCTCCGATGGTGCGCTTCGGCGGCATCCTCATACACTCCAGAGTCCAGACGTTGGTGACCACTGTGGACACGGGGTGCGGCTGCCTATTATGGCCGCCGGCTCGGGCGCGCAATTAATACGGACCAGTGGGAGCAAGGCGGGCGGCGGTCAAAGGCTGTCTCACCTCCCGGTGAGCCTGCGCGGCGGACTTCTGCCATTCCTACCATCATTTCACACAGCTACTCGCACGCCTCCCAGTGACACTGCGCAGCGAAAACGCCTCACGTCAATACGCACACCTGCACGCACGCCTCCCGGTATGCCTGCGCGGCGGACTGCTCGCATGCGTCCCGTCAACTCACGCCTGCTCGCACGGCACACGGGGCGCGTGGCAGCACGTATATTTTTTGGTTTATTGATGATTCATTCTGCCGCTTTACTACTTAACCGAAGCATGGCACGGTCTAACGCACACGGTCCGAATAAATAATACGTATGAGATATTGGTTGCCAATTTTTAATAATCTCCCGTTTGTAAAAAGATTATATCAAAACGGGTCTCAAATTTGACGAAAAAATACAATATCACAGTCTACTGGTGTCCATACATGACACCACGATAAGTTTCATGAATTTCAACTAAGTTTTGGATTTACTGAATTTTAAAAATCTATATTCTCAATGTTTTGAAATCTCTTGCAGGGGAAAACATGCACCCAGGGACACATATGATTTTGCAATCCATTTTGGTGCACATGTAGCTCAAATTTGATTTTTGCACATTAAATCCCTAGGAAATCAATCAATATATAAAAATGGTCGAATGATGTCTGTTTTTTTTAAATTTTAACACGACACTCCTTTGGTCACATGTTCACTGCAGAAAAAGTTTGACATGCCTCAGAGTGGCTGTGGTGGTGCGTGATGACCCACAAGTATAGGGGATCCATCGTAGTCCTTTCGATAAGTAAGAGTGTCGAACCCAATGAGGAGCAGAAGGAAATGACAAGCGGTTTTCAGCAAGGTATTGTCTGCAAGCACTGAAATTATAAGTAACGAGTAGTTTGGTAGCAAGATAATTTGTAACGAGCAAATAACGGTAATGGTAACAAAACTACAGCAAGGTAGCCCAATCCTTTTGAGGCAAAGTACGGGCCAAAACGGTCTCTTATGATAAGCAAAGCGTTCTTCAGGATACACGGGAATTTCATCTAGTCACTTTCATCATGTTGGTTTGATTTGTGTTCGCTACTTTGATAATTTGATATGTGGGTGGACCGGTGCTTAGGTGTTGTTCTTACTTGAACAAACCTCCTACTTATGATTAACCCCCTCACAAGCATCCGCAACTATGAGAGAAGTATTAAGATAAAATCTAACCATAGCATTAAACTTTGGGATCCAAATCAGCCCCTTACGGAATAGCGCATAAACTAGGGTTTAAGCTTCTGTCACTCTAGCAACCCATCATCTAATAACTACTCCACAATGCATTCCCTTAGGCCCAAATATGGTGAAGTGTCATATAATTGACGTTCACATGACACCACTAAGGGAATCACAACATACATACCATCAAAACATCGAACACATATCAAGTTCACATTATTACTTGCAACAAGATTTCTCCCGTGACCTGAAGAACAAAAGTAACTACTCACAAATGATAATCATGCTCAAAATCAGAGGGGTATTAAATAGCATAATGGATCTGAACATATAATCTTCCACCAAATAAACCATATAGTAAGCAACTACAAGATGCAATCAACACTACTAGTCACCCAGAAGTACCAATCTATAGTTCCGGTACAAAGATTGAACACAAGAGATGAACTAGGGTTTGAGAGGAGATGGTGCTGTTGAAGATGTTGATGGATATTTCCCTGCCCAAGATGGGAGAGTTGTTAGTGATGATGATGACGATGATTTCCCCCTCCGGGAGGGACGTTCCCCCGGCAGAATCGCTCCGCCGGAGGGCAAAAGTGCTCCTGCCCTAGTTCCGCATCGAGATGGCAGCACTTCGTCCCGAAAGTCCTCCCCTTAATTTTTCTAGGTTAAAATGACTTATATACCAGAAGATGGGCACCGGAGGTGGGCTGGGCTGAGCACAACCCACCAGGGCGCGCCTGGTTGGCCTGGCGCGCCCTGGTGTCTTGTGCTCACCAGGTGGCCCCCCTCCGGTAGTTATTTGCTCCAATATTTTTCATATATTCCATAAAAATTCCTCGTGAAGGTTCAGCTCATTTGGAGTTGTGCAGAATAGGTGGTCTGACATAGCTTTTTCAGGTCCAGATTTCCAGCTGTCGGAATTCTCCCTCTTTGTGTGTACCTTGCATAATATGAGAGAAAAGGCATTAGAAATACTCCAAAAAGCATTATTATTCATAAAAATAATATAAATAATAGTAGGTAAACATGATGCAAAATGGACGTATCAACTCCCCCAAGCTTAGACCTCGCTTGTCCTCAAGCGAAAACCGAAATCGAAAAACATGTCCACATGCTTAGAGAGAGAGGTGTCTATAAAAACAAAATACGGACATAGAATCATCATGTATATTATTATAACATCAACAAACTTTAGTATAAAACTTTATCATAGAACTTTTATCACAAAACTTCTATCATATACTTCTCATGAACAAGTAACAATTCATCACAACATCGAAGTATAAAGCATAAACTCTATTGAAAACCAACAAACTATGTTCTGAGTCAACTTTGCAACTACAATTAATCATCTTTTCAGGAAGGGTCACGTATCGGAGCCTTTTTGGCAAGTCCACATACTCAACCATCATGTAGTCTTCTATGATTGCTAACACTCACTGCATACACATGAGCAAAATGTTTCAACCGGACACATAGAAAGATAAGGGCTTATAGTTTCGCCTCCCAACATAATCACCTCGAGGGTGATGTAAACAATAATGACTCATGCTACCCACATCGAACTGGATATATGTGCCTAGATCTTTCCTCACCACATGATGCTTGCCAAAAGAGAAAATAAAAAGGAATAGAGAGAAAAACATTGACTCTTGCATAAAAGTAAATACATAAAAGTAAAAGATAGGCCCTTCGCAGAAGGAAGCAGATGTTGCCATGCGCTTATTTGTTTGTATGCTAAATCTCTTAGTGCAAAAGAACGTCACGTCTGTCGCTTTTATTCTTTTCCATCACAAGTTCGTACAACGCTCAATTTTCTCTTACACTAAATGATCCAACACTTTTAGAAGCAATTTTTATTGCCTTTTTGCACCGATGACAACTTACTTGAAGGATCTTACTCAATCCATAGGTAGGGTATGGTGGACTCTCAAAATAAGATTTGGGTTTAAGGGTTTTGGATGCACAAGTAGTATCTCTACTTAGTGCGGAATTTTTGGCTAGCAAAGATGGGGGGCAAGCACCACATGTTGAAGGATCTATGACAATATAACTTCTATGTGGATATGGACAAACATAAATCATTACGTTGTCTTCCTTGTCCAATGTCAACAATTTTCGCATATAATATTTTGATGGGGGCACACAATCACAAAAGATGTCCAAGATAGTGTATTTGCATGTGAATCTTCTCTTCCCTTATTAATTCTTTCATGAATTGCATCATTGACCAATGCTATGTTTGTCAATCTCCAATAAAATTTTCTACTTATACTCTTCCTTATGTGATGTCATTACTTACCATAAGATTAGCATATGATCTTTTTCATTTATTTCCTTTCTTTTTGATGAACATGAAAGTAAAGAAAACAAAACTCAAACTAAACTTTATTATATATCTCGCACATGATTACAAGGATAGATCACTAAGCAAACACTCGAAAAGAAAGGATCGAACTAAACTTTTATTCATCTAAGGCAAAAGATAACTATGGATCGAACTAAGATAAGTAAAGGTAAAAGATAATGGAGGTGATGCGATACCGGGGCACCTCTCCCAAGCTTGGCACAAGCCAAGGGGAGTGCCCATACCTGATACTTAATTCTCCTTTGTTGATGAAGAAGGAGGTGGTGGTGATGGAGTGGTAGCGATCTTGTCCTTCATGATCAAGAGATTCTCCAATCTACGGATGACGCTCCGGAGGGCGATGATGTGCTCTTGCAACAGAATATTTTCACGGGTGAGATATTTATTTTGCACACGAATCATTTCGATGATCTGAAAGGCTTTGATCTCGGTGGGGGTGAGATGATCATAGTAAGGTTTAAGGATATCTTCTTCTTCCTCGGCAGGCAAGGCTTGCTCAACCACCGGCGCTTGATCTCCAGTAGCCTACTTGCTCTTGTCCCCTTTGACGTCTTCTACGAGCTCTTCTCTCTTCAGCTCGATCTTCATCAACCAAGCATCCTCTTCCACGTTGTTGGAGGAGAAAGAAGACATGATGCCTGGCTTAACAAATCTGACCGAAAACAACAAGGAAAGAAAACAGAAGATTTCTCCGTGATACGGTGGTCAATAGGTTCGGGGGGTATATAAATATTTTTTTATCTTGGGAAACAAGCAAACGGAAGAAAAACGGAGTCCGGAAGGTACCCGAGGTGGGCACAACCCACCTGGGCGCACCTGCCAGGCGCGCCCTGGTGTCTTGTGCCCACCAGGGTCACCTTCCTGGTAGTTTCTTATTTTCCTAATTTTTTAAATATTCCAAAACTGACAAAAAATATTTTTGCGGATTTTTCGGAGTCCGTTTACTTACCGTATCATGTACCTCCTCTTTTTAACGATTCTGGAGTGTTCCGGAAGGTTTCCTTTACGTGTTCTTCCGGTGTCATAGTTTGGATAATATTTCTTTCAACATTAATGGGCGTACCTGAGATATAATGTTTTATTCATTGCCCATTGACAACGTTCGGGTTAGTACCTTCGACGTTATTTATTTTGATGGTTCCAGATCGATAAACCTCCTCGATAACATAGGGTCCTTCCCATTTGGAGATGAGTTTGCCTGCAAAGAATCTGAAACGAGAGTTGTACAAAAGAACATATTCTCCAACTTTAAACTCATGCTTTTGGATTCTCTTATCATGCCATCTTTTAACTTTTTCTTTAAATAACTTGGCATTTTCATAAGCTTGGGTTCTCCATTCATCTAGTGAGCTAATATCAAATAACCTCTTTTCACCGGCAAGTTTGAAATCATAGTTGAGTTCTTTAATTGCCCAATATGCTTTATGTTCTAACTCAAGAGGCAAATGACAAGCTTTTCCATAAACCATTTTATAAGGAGACATACCCATAGGATTTTTATATGCTGCTCTATAAGCCCAAAGTGCATCATCTAACTTCTTAGACCAATTCTTCCGGGACCTATTGACAGTCTTTTGTAGAATTAATTTTATTTCTCTATTGCCAAGTTCAACTTGACCACTAGACTGAGGATGATAAAGTGATGCAATTCTATGGTTAACATCATACTTAGCAAGCATTTTACGGAAAGCACCATGAATAAAATGTGAACCACCATCAGTCATTAAATATCTAGGGACTCCAAACCTTGGGAAAAATAACTCCTTAAGCATTTTAATAGAGGTGTTGTGATCAGCACTACTAGTTGGAATAGCTTCTACCCACTTAGTAACATAATCAACAACAACCAAAATATGTGTATACCCATTAGAGGAAGGAAAAGGTCCCATATAATCAAAACCCCAAATATCAAATGGTTCAATAGCAAGTGAATAATTCATGGGCATTTCTTGATGCTTACCAATATTTCCAATTCTTTGACATTCATCACAAGAAAAAACAAACTTACGGGCATCTTTGAAGAGAGTAGGCCAATAAAAACCGGATTGCAATACCTTGTGAGCAGTTCTATCTCCCGCATGATGTCCTCCATAAGCTTCGGAGTGACATTTCCGTAGGATTTGTCCCTGTTCATGCTCAGGTACACAACGTCTAATAATACCATCTACTCCTTCTTTATAAAGATGTAGGTCATCCCAAAAGTAATGTCTTAAATCATAGAAGAATTTTTTCTTTTGTTGGTATGTGAAGCTAGCAACAATGTAATTTGCATAGTCAGCATACCAAGGAGTGTTATGAGAAACATTTATTGCAGCTAATTGTTCATCAGGAAAGCTATCATTAATAGGTTATGGGTCATCAAGAATATTTTCTAACCTAGACAAGTTATCAGCCACAGGGTTCTCAACTCCTTTTCTATCAGTGATATGTAAGTCAAATTCTTGTAGCAAGAGAACCCACCTATTGAGTCTAGGTTTAGTATCTTTCTTTTCCATAAGATATTTTATAGCAGCATGATCGGTGTGAACAGTAACTTTAGAATCAACAATGTAAGATCTAAATTTGTCATAAGCAAACACAACCGCTAAAAATTCTTTCTCAGTAGTAGCATAATTTCGTTGAGCACTGTCTAGAGTTTTACTAGCATAATGAATAACATTTAGTTTCTTATCAACTCTCTGTCCTAGAACAGCACCAACATCATAGTCACTAGCATCACACATAATTTCAAAAGGTAAGTTCCAATCAGGTGGTTGAACAATAGGTGCAGAAATCAAGGCTTTCTTAAGTGATTCAAAGGCTTCTACACAATCATCATAAAAAACAAATGGAACATCCTTTTGTAAAAGATTTGTAAGAGGCCTAGAAATTTTAGAGAAGTCTTTAATAAACCTCCTATAGAAACCAGCATGACCGAGGAAACTACGAATACCTTTGATATCTTTAGGACATGGCATTTTCTCAATTGCATCAACTTTAGCTTTGTCCACCTCAATACTTCGTTCAGAAATTTTATGTCCCAAAACAATACCTTCATTAACCATAAAGTGGCACTTCTCCCAATTCAAGAAAAGATTAGTTTGCTCACATCTCCGCAAAACTTGATCAAGGTTGCTTTAATATTTCAGTTCTTACCACTTCTTTCATTTTAGGATTCAACCTTCGTTGGTGATCAACAACGGGTTTAGCATCAGGCTCCATATTAATTTTGTGCTGATAGAGAGTGGGACTAATGCCCTTTAAATCATCCAGAGTATATCCAATAGCAGCTCAGTGCTTCTTCAGTACCTTTAATAATCTTTCTTCTTCATGTTCTGAAAGGTTAGAACTAATAATAACAGGATATATCTTTTTCTCATCAAGATAAGCATATTTCAAAGTGTCTGGCAATTGTTTTAATTCAAACACAGGATCACCTTTAGGTGGAGGAGGACCTTCTAGAGTTTCAATAGGCAAATTATGTTTAAGCAGAGGTTGTTGTTCAAAGAAAATCTTATCTATTTCATTTGTTTCATGCAGATGCATATCATTTTCATGGTCTAGCAAATATTGTTCTAGTGCATCAGTAGGTGGCACAGCAATAGAAGCAAGACCAATTATTTCATCTTTACTAGGTAATTCTTTAGAGAAAAGTATGTTTTTGGTCCCTCAAGTTCCCAAAAAGTACAGACTTGGTCCCTCAAGATTTTCTGGTATACATTTGGTCCCTCAAGTCTCGAAACCGGACAAGTTTGGTCCTAAACCAGATTTTGACCCCGTTGACCGGGTTTGACCGCCATAAAACCGCCCGATGAACAGTAAATTCGAGTTTTTTTAAAAAAAATCTTCAAAAAAATCTGAATTTTTTTGGGGTCAAATATGCTTACATGCGTAAGGTGCGACCAAATTTTTGTGGTCTTTCGACACTCGAGGAGCTCGTGACAAAAAGAAGAAAAATATCTGTTTGATGAATAGTAAATTCAAAAAAAATCAAAAAATTCCGAAAATTTTTGGGGTCCAATATGGTTACATGCACAAGGTGTGACCATCATTTTGTCATGAAATGACATAGGACGGGCTCTAGGAAAAAAAAACAAATTTTGGCTATTTTTTGTGAGCGAAAATTTGTTTTTTTTGCCACGAGCTCCTTGAGTCTCGAAACACCACCAAATTTTGGTCAAACCTTGAGCATGTAATCATATTAGACCCCAATAAATTTCAGATTTTTTTGAATTTTTTTTCGAATTTACTGTTCATCGAACGTAGATATATTTTTTTTGCCATGAGCTCCTCGAGTGTCAAAAGACTACGAAAATTTGGTCGCACCTTGCGCATGTAAGCATATTGGACCCCAAAAAAATTCAGATTTTTTTGATGGTTTTTTTTTAAAAAACTCAAATTTACTGTTCATCGGGCGGTTTTGTGCCGATCAAACCCGGTCAACGGGGTCAAAATCTGGTTTAGGACCAAACTTGTCCGGTTTTGAGACTTGAGGGACCAAATGTATACCAAAAAATCTTGAGGGACCAAGTCTGTACTTTTTGGGATCTTGAGGGACCAAAAACATACTTTTCTCAATTCTTTAATATGATGTTTTCTACTAAACTTAGAAAAATTAAACTCATGGGACTCATCACCAAAACTAACACCGACAGTTTGTTTCTTGCAATTTATTTTAGCATTAACGGTGTTCAAGAAAGGTCTACCAAAGATAATGGGACAAAAGTCATCTTGTGGGGAGCCAAGAACAAGAAAATCAGTAGGGTATTTTACTTTCCCACACAAGACTTCAACATCTCTAACAATCCCAAGTGGTGTGATGGTGTCTCTATTAGCAAGTTTAATAGTAATATCTATGTCTTCTATCTCAGCGGGTGCTATATCATTCATAATTTCTTGATATAAGGTAAAAGGAATAGCACTCACGCTAGCACCTATGTCGCATAAACCATGATAACAGTGATCTCCTATTTTAACTCAGACAACAGGCATGCCAACAACAGGTCTATGTTTATTTTTTTCATCGGGTTTGGCAATTCTAGCAGCTTCATCACAGAAGTAAATAACATGCCCATCTATATTTTCAACCAAGAGATCTTTAACCATAGCAACACTAGTTTCTACTTTGATTTGTTCAGCAGGTTTAGAAGTTCTAATATAACTTTTGTTGACCACAGTTAAAACTTTAGCATGTTCCTTTATCCTAATAGGGAAAGGTGGTTTTTCAATATAAGCAGTAGGAACAACTGGATCAACATTGTAAATAATAGCTTCATCTTTAGTTATTACTGGTTCTTTAATTTCTTCTTTAATAGGTGGGTGATATTTGAACCACTTCTCCTTAGGGAGATGAACATGAGTAGCAAATGATTCACAAAAGGAGGCTAGTATCTCAGAGTCAAGTCCATATTTAGTGCTAAACTTTTGAAAAGCATCGGTACTCATAAAAGATTTAACACAATCATACTTGAGCTTAATGCCTGACTCTTCACTTTCGTCGAGTTCCCAATCTTCAGAGTTGCGTTTAATTCTTTCTAAAAGATATCATCGGAAGTCAACAGTCTTCTTCATAAAGGAACCAGTACAAGAAGTATCAAGCATGGATCGATCATCATGAGAAAGCCGAGCATAAAAATTCTGAATGATAATTTCTCTTGAGAGCTCGTGATTGGGGAATGAATATAACATTGACTTAAGCCTCCCCCAAGCTAGAGCGATACTTCCTCCTTCACGAGGCCAAAAATTATATATATAATTCCGATCACGATGAACTAGGTGCATAGGATAATTTTTTTGGTGAAATTCCAATTTCAATCGATTCCAATTCCAAGATCCAATATCATCGCATAGCCTATACCATGCCAATGCTTTTCCCTTCAAAGATAAAGGGAAAACCTTCTTCTTAGCTTCATCTTCGGGTAAACCTGCAAGCTTAAATAATCCACAAATTTCTTCCACATATATCAAGTGCATATCAGGATGTTCGGTCCATCTCCTGCATAAGGATTAGCTAGCAGTTGTTCTATCATACCTGAAGGAATTTGATAATCAATATTTCCAGTAGGTGCAGTAGGTTGAGTGATATCTAATTGTGGTTCTGGTCGAGGTGAAGATACCCCGAACAAACCCCTCAAAGGATTGTTTTCCATAGTAACAAGTGACAGTAAATTTCAGCACGTAGTAATAATTTTTCCTTACCAATTTCCACTTACCAAGAGCGCTTCACTCCCCGGCAACGGCGCCAGAAAAGAGCCTTGATGACCCACAAGTATAGGGGATCAATCATAGTCCGTTCGATAAGTAAGAGTGTCGAACCCAACGAGGAGCAGAAGGAAATGACAAGCGGTTTTCAGCAAGGTATTGTCTGCAAGCACTGAAATTATAAGTAACGAGTAGTTTGGTTGCAAGATAATTTGTAACGAGCAAGTAACAGTAATGGTAACAAAAGTGCAGAAAGGTAGCCCAATCCTTTTGAGGTAAAGGATAGGACAAAACGGTCTCTTATGATAAGCAAAGCGTTCTTGAGGATACACGGGAATTTCATCTAGTCACTTTCATCATGTTGGTTTGATTTGCGTTCGCTACTTTGATAATTTGATATGTGGGTGGACCGGTGCTTAGGTGTTGTTATTACTTGAACAAACCTCCTACTTATGATTAACCCCCTCGCAAGCATCCGCAACTACGAGAAAAGTATTAAGATAAAATCTAACAATAGTATTAAACTTTGGGATCCAAATCAACCCCTTACGGAATAGCGCATAAACTAGGGTTTAAGCTTCTGTCACTCTAGCAACCCATCATCTAATAACTACTCCACAATGCATTCCCTTAGGCCCAAATATGGTGAAGTGTCATATAGTCGATGTTCACATGACACCATTAAGGGAATCACAACATACATACCATCAAAATATCGAACACATATCAAGTTCACATGATTACTTGCAACAAGATTTCTCCCGTGACCTCAAGAACAAAAGTAACTACTCACAAATGATAATCATGCTCAAGATCAGAGGGGTACTAAATAGCATAATGGATCTGAACATATAATCTTCCACCATATAGTAATCAACTACAAGATGCACACTAGTAGAAAACAGGGCTTTGGTCCAGGCCAGCCCAGCCCATTAGTCCCGGTTCAGTCAGGAACCGGGAAACATGGGGGCATACGTCCCGGTTCGTGCGCCCAGGGGGCCGATCGGGGCTCGTGGGGCATTGGTCCCGGTTCGTCTGGACCCTTTGGTCCCGGTTCCAGACACGAACCGGGACCAATGGGCCTCGCTCCTGGCCCACATCCATTGGTCCCGGTTCGTGGCTGGAACCGGGACCAAAGGGCCTTTTGTCCCGGTTCCAGCCACGAACCGGGACCAATGTTGTGCCTATATATACCCCTCGCCCGCGAGCAGAGCACTCCACTGCTCTGTTTTTTTCTGGCCGGCGAGGGGAGGGGTTTGTGGTGCTCTAGCTCACCTCCTATGCACATGAGGTGTTCGATGAAATGCCCGAGCAACACTACTTAAGCTTTCTCCTCTCCAAACTCGACCTTCAAGCTCCATTTTCCTCAAGATTTGTCTAGGTTTAGCGGTCCGTCACGTCCCATCCCCGTCTTCACCGCCGTCGATCGCCCGCGCCGATCTCGTCGCCGGCATAACCGTGGTGAGCCTCTTGTTCTTATCTTCTTTCTAAAAGAAAAAAATTCTTACTTGTATGATTTAGATAGATGCTTGTCTAATTTTCTTACTTTTATTATTGTTTGTTATTATATAGTGCGATGGTTTTGGTATTCGCCCCCGTCGGCCCTCATCCTGTCTATGATTCGGATGTGGTATATATTATATTTTATAACTATTTGGTTCATTTATTGTTTATGACAATTATGCCGACCAACGTGACATAGATTTTTTTTATCTAGGAGGTATGTGAACTGGAAATTCCAACCGACCCTATTGTCGAGAGGTTAAATTTAGTTGAAGAAGAAAACAATTACTTGAAGGAAAAATTGAAAAAAATTGAGGAGGAGAAGATGATATTGGAGTTGCATGTTGCGGATGTCGTCGATGATCACAAGATCAAGATGGATGCAATGCGCTTCAAGATTAGAAAGTATAGAAAATATGTCATTCATACCAAGGCTTGGTATCATTATGCCGTTGGATCAATTGTTACCTTGGTTGCGATTATGATCGCATTTGTTGTTGCATTGAAATGTTTTACATAGTTTCAATGTATGGTTTAATTAGATGCTCTGGAGAGCTATATGTTGTTCAATGAGAACTATGTATGTACTTTGGTTTTAATGTGATGATGAACTTCTATTAATTTGGTCACTTATCTATTCATGATGTTTTGTAAAGGTCTTTTTACACACTTAATTATATATAATGCACGCAGATGAACCAGCAATGGATGTACGGTGACAGACGCACCTCCGAGTACATTAAGGGAGTGCATAATTTTCTCGAAGTGGCTGAGGCAAACAAGCAGAATGGTTTTATGTGTTGTCCATGCCCTATATGTGGGAATACGAAGTCTTACTCTGACCGGAAAATCCTTCACACCCACCTACTTGAGAAGAGTTTCATGCCACACTATAATGTTTGGACCAGGCACGGAGAAATAGGGGTTATGATGGAAGACAGCGAAGAAGAAGAGGACGATGACAACTATGTGCCCCCTGAATACGGTGATGCTGCAACGGGGGAAGCTGAAGATCAGATCAAGAGGAACCAGACGATGTGCCTGATGATGATCTCCGCCGGGTCATTGTTGATGCAAGGAGACAGTGCGAAAGTGAAAGGGAGAAGCTGAAATTCGATCGCATGTTAGAGGATCACCAAAAAGGGTTGTACCCCAATTGCGAAGATGGCAACACAAAGCTTGGTACCGTACTGGAATTGCTGCAGTGGAAGGCAGAGAATGCTGTGCCTGACAAAGGATTTGAGAAGCTACTGAAAATATTGAAGAAGAAGCTTCCAAAGGATAACGAATTGCCCGACAGTACGTACGCAACAAAGAAGGTCGTATGCCCTCTAGGATTGGAGGCGCAGAAGATACATGCATGCCCTAATGACTGTATCCTGTACCGCGGTGCGTACGAGGATTTGAACGCATGCCCGGTATGCGGTGCATTGCGGTATAAGATCAGACGAGATGACCCTGGTGATGTTGACGGCGAGCCCCCCAGGAAGAGGGTTCCTGCCAAGGTGATGTGGTATGCTCCTATAATACCACGGTTGAAATGTCTGTTCAGAAACAAAGAGCATGCCAAGTTGATGCGATGGCACAGAGAGGACCGCAAGAAAGACGGGAAGTTGAGAGCACCCGCTGACGGGTCGCAGTGGAGAAAAATCGAGAGAAAGTACTGGGCTGAGTTTGCAGGTGACCCAAGGAACGTATGGTTTGGTTTAAGCGCGGATGGCATTAATCCTTTCGGGGAGCAGAGCAGCAATCACAGCACCTGGCCCGTGACTCTATGTATCTATAACCTTCCTCCTTGGTTGTGCATGAAGTGGAAGTTCATTATGATGCCAGTACTCATCCAAGGCCCTAAGCAACCCAGCAACGACATTGATGTGTACCTAAGGCCATTAGTTGAAGAACTTTTACATCTGTGGAATGGAAACGGTGTACGCGTGTGGGATGAGCACAGACAGGAGGAATTTGACCTGCATGCATTGCTGTTTGTAACCATCAATGATTGGCCTGCTCTCAGTAACCTTTCAGGACAGACAAACAAGGGATACCACGCATGCACACACTATTTAGCTGACACCGAAAGTATATACCTGAACAAATGCAGGAAGAATGTGTACCTGGGGCATCGCCGATTTCTTCCGACCAACCATCAATGTCGAAAGAAAGGCAAGCATTTCAAAGGCGAGGTAGATCACTGGAAGAAGCCTGCCATGCGTACCAGTGATCACGTACTTGCTATGGTCAATGATTTACACGTAATCTTTGGAAAGGGTCCCGGCGGACTATCTGTTCCGAATGACACTGAGGGACGCGCTCCCATGTGGAAGAAGAAATCTATATTTTGGGACCTACCATACTGGAAAGACCTAGAGGTCCGCTCTTCAATCGACGTGATGCACGTGACAAAGAACCTTTGCGTGAACCTGCTAGGCTTCTTGGGCGTGTATGGAAAGACAAAAGATACACCGGAGGCACGGGAGGACCTGCAACGTTGGCACGAAAAAGACGGCATGCCTCCAAAGCAGTATGAAGGTCCTGCCAGCTACGCTCTTACCAAAGAAGAGAAGGAAATCTTCTTTGAATGCCTGCTCAGTATGAAGGTCCCGTCTGGCTTCTCGTCGAATATAAAGGGAATAATAAATATGGCAGAGAAAAAGTTCCAGAACCTAAAGTCTCATGACTGCCACGTGATTATGACGCAACTGCTTCCGGTTGCATTGAGGGGGCTTCTACCGAAAAACGTTCGATTAGCCATTGTGAAGCTATGTGCATTCCTCAATGCAATCTCTCAGAAGGTGATCGATCCAGAAATCATACCAAGGCTAAGGAGTGATGTGGCGCAATGTCTTGTCAGTTTCGAGCTGGTGTTCCCACCATCCTTCTTCAATATCATGGCGCACGTCCTAGTTCATCTAGTCGACGAGATTGTCGTTCTGGGCCCCGTATTTCTACACAATATGTTCCCCTTTGAGAGGTTCATGGGAGTCCTAAAGAAATATGTCCGTAACCGCGCTAGGCCCGAAGGAAGCATCTCCATGGGCCATCAAACAGAGGATGTCATTGGGTTTTGTGTTGATTTCATTCCTGATCTTAAGAAGATTGGTCTCCCTCAATCACGGTATGAGGGGAGACTGACTTGAAAAGGCACGCTAGGAGGGGACTCAATAATATGCAGGGACGGGCATTCTTGGTCTCAAGCACACTACACAGTTCTATAGAACTCTACCTTGGTGACCCCGTATGTCGATGAACACAAGAACATTCTACGCTCCAAACACCCGAAGCAGTGTGATGACTGAATTACATGTGAACACATCAGGACTTTCGGCAGTTGGTTGGAAACACATCTCAGAGGTGACAACACTGTTTTTGATGAGCTATACTCGTTGTCCAGGGGACCATCTTCGACTGTATTGACTTACAAAGGATACGAGATAAATGGGAATACATTTTACACGATCGCTCAAGATCAAAAGAGCACCAACCAAAACAGCGGTGTCCGCTTTGATGCAGCAACCAAGAGGGGAAAGGACACATATTATGGTTACATATTGGACATATGGGAACTTGACTACGGACATGATTTTAAGGTCCCTTTGTTTAAGTGCAAATGGGTCAATCTGTCAGGAGGCGGGGTACAGGTAGAGCCACATTACGGAATGACAACAGTGGATCTGAAAAATCTTGGGTACACAGACGAACCATTCGTCCTAGCCAATGATGTGGCGCAGGTTTTCTATGTGAAGGACATGTCTACCAAACCGAGAAAAAGAAAAGATAAGGAAGCGAATACATCATACGATGAGCCAAAGCGCCACATAGTTCTTTCAGGGAAAAGAGACATCGTGGGAGTGGAGGGTAAGACAGACATGTCTGAAGATTATGAAAAGTTTCATGAAATTCCTCCCTTCAAAGTCAAGGCTGACCCAAGCACCCTGTTAAGCGATGAAGAATATCCATGGTTACGGCGCAATAAGCAAAGGACACAAGCGAAGAAAAAGTGAAGACAGATGAAGTCAGAAAGGGTTGAAAATTGGTGATGTGGCTTTGAATGGTTCATTTTGAGCACACAAAAAGTCTGGAGTTCAAATAAGTTCAAAAAAATGAAATCCCTTTGTAACAGATGAGTTTTTGTCCGAAACCCTGATACTTCGAAAGAGATTGTCCATTTTGTACACGAAGTGCATCCAGTTTTTGCCGTAACCCTCTCAACTTTTTAGCACATGCTATGTGGGTGAAATGATGATATCATGCCAATTTTAAACCTATTCAGAGTTCATTTGAAGTGCTTTTCAATTTCAGGGTCATTTAGCTCAAAAAAATTAGTAAATGCATGAAAAATAACAGATGAACTCAGAAAGGGTTGAAAATTGATGATCTTGCTTTGAATGGTTCATTTTGAGCATAGAAAAAGTGTGGAGTTCAAATAAGTTCAAAAAAATGAAATCCCTTTGTAACAGATGAGTTTTCGTCCGAAACCCTGATACTTCGAAAGAGATTGTCCATTTTGTACACGAAGTGCATCCAGTTTTTGCCGTAACCCTCTCAACTTTTTAGCACATGCTATGTGGGTGAAATGATGATATCATGCCAATTTTCAACCTCTTCAGAGTTCATTTGAAGTGCTTTTCAATTTCAGGGTCATTTAGCTAAAAAAAATCAGTAAATGCAAGAAAAATAACAGATGAACTCAGAAAGGGTTGAAAATTGATGATGTGGCTTTGAATGGTTCATTTTGAACACACAAAAAGTCTGGAGTTCAAATTAGTTCAAAAAAATGAAATCCCTTTGTAACAGATGAGTTTTCGTCCGAAACCCTGATACTTCGAAAGAGATTGTCCATTTTGTACACGAAGTGCATCCAGTTTTTGCTGTAACCCTCTCAACTTTTTAGCACATGCTATGTGGGTGAAATGATGATATCATGCCAATTTTCAACCTCTTCAGAGTTCATTTGAAGTGCTTTTCAATTTCAGGGTCATTTAGCTCAAAAAAATCAGTAAATGCATGAAAAATAACAGATGAACTCAGAAAGGGTTGAAAATTGATGATGTTGCTTTGAATGGTTCATTTTGAGCACACAAAAAGTGTGGAGTTCAAATAAGTTCAAAAAAATGAAATCCCTTTGTAACAGATGAGTTTTCGTCCGAAACCCTGATACTTCGAAAGAGATTGTCCATTTTGTACACAAAGTGCATCCAGTTTGTGCTGTAACCCTCTCAACTTTTATGAAACTCTAATAGCAAAAATAATAAACTAAAAGAATGAACTAGAAAACTTTAATGAAACTCTAATAGAAAAAAGAATGAACTAGAAAACTTTAATGAAACTCTAATAGCAAAAGGAATCAACTAAAATTTATGCAACTAAAATTAGCAAAGTATTTTCTGTTCAAAACATTAAAAGCAAAAAGAATTTTCAAAAAGAACTTTTTTTGTTAGAAACTTTAATAGCAAAAAGAATTATCATAAATATTTTTTTTGTTAGAAACTAAAATAACAAAAACTATTTTTGAATATAATGATAAAACACAGTAATATTAAATAGCAGTAAAAAGAATCACTCAAAAATCTATTTTTATAGTAAAGTTAATCACAAACTAGTGATTCACACAAATTTCAAAGAATTCAAATTTAAACTATTCGAATTGGAAAACTAATGGCACTAACAGAAAGTTTATAATATTTATTACCTAAAAGCAAAAAGAATTAAAAAATAAAAGAAAATAAATAAAGCAAAAAACAAAACAGAAAAACTGGAAAAAAAATAGAAAAAAATGCCACCTACTGGGCCACCACGGCCTGAATACGACTAGAAACCCAACCACGGGCCAGGATTCAGGCCCGCAGAAGGCCCAGTAGGCCCACAGGCAGAGGAGAGTCAGGTTAGGCCCGTAAGCCTGCATTTGAGAGTTGCTCGAGAGGGCAGCAGCAGTGGGGTTTACAAACCACTCCGCGCCCCTCTCAACTAGCGAGGTGGGACTAAACTTTTGGCGGCGGGCAGCACAAGGCATTTGGTCCCGGTTGGTGACAACAAACCGGGACTAAAGGGGTGCATTGGTACTGGTTCGTAGCACAAACCGGGACCAATGCCACCCTTTGGTCCCGGTTCGTGCCACCAACCGGGACCAAAGGGTTGTGCTTCCCGCCCTTTCGCCTAGCCAAAACAGACCTTTGGTCCCGGTTGGTGGGCACGAACCGGGACCAAAGGGTGGCTTGGTCCCGGTTGGTGCCACGAACCGGGACCAAAGGTGTGGCTATATAAGCCAACACTTAGGAAAATTTCCCCAAGTGCTCACATTCTCCCCCGACGCCGCCAGGCCGCTCCTCGCCGCCGTCGCCGCGCCATGCCCCGTCGCCGCCTGATCCTCGTCACCTTTCGCCGTCGCCGACGCCTCCCTGACAACGCCGAGCTCAACGCCAGGTTGCCCCGTCGTCGTTGCCCGTGCCCCGCTCGTCCCCATCGTCCCCCGTCGCCTCGCCCGTTGCCCCTTCGTCGCCGTCGCCGTCGTCTTCCCCGACCCGCGCCCCCCCTCGCCCCCCTGCCCCCTCCTCTCCCGTCCCCTCCCCTCCCCCTCGCCTCCCGCCCCCCGTCCCTCCGCCTCCCCCATCCCGCCCCCGCTGTGAGCCGCCGCCGCCCCGGCTCTGTGCATTTTTTATATATAATGTGTATATATATGTATGGTGGCTATGTATATGGATGTTCATAAAATTGTTTTGTTCATATATGTATTAATTGTTTTGTTCATAGCATTTTTTTTATATGATGAATTTTTTTTCATACATTTTTCATAGCCATATATATGTATGTGCGATAGTATGTATAATTGGATGTTCATAGTTTTTTTTTATATGTATGTGGCTATATGTATATGTCATTGTCGATATAGCCCCTCCCCGATAACTTCGACATGAGGGGGGGGGGTCGATATACCCCCTCCCCGATACCATTTTTTTTTATATGTGTTTTTTTTTTCATAGCCATATATATGTATGTGGCTATATGTATGTATGGATGTTCATAGAATTTTTTTATATGTATGTGGCTATATGTATGTCGTTGTCGATATAGCCCCTCCCCGATAACTTCGACATCAGGGGGAGGGTCGATATACACCCTCCCCAATAACATTTTTTTTCTAAGTTACTAAGGTAAAATGTTCACCCCCCTCTCGATATACCGGGCGACCAACTCTCGAGGCCACCCGAACCCTAGAAAAAAGTGTTGTCGATCTCCTACCCCCTCCCGCCCCTACCCGACAAACTCTCAAGGCCACCCAAACCACTAGAAGATAACTCCGGTAACTTCGACATGAGGGGGGACGTCGATCAACCCCCTCTCGCCCGAACAAGTCTATGTATTATTTTATATCGCGGTGGACATATATCAAAGTTTGATCAGATGTCAAAGTTTGAATTTTGACATATGCAACATTTGATCATATATCA
Source organism: Thinopyrum elongatum (assembly GCA_011799875.1). Classification (NCBI taxonomy): domain Eukaryota; kingdom Viridiplantae; phylum Streptophyta; class Magnoliopsida; order Poales; family Poaceae; genus Thinopyrum; species Thinopyrum elongatum. The sequence goes on along the minus strand of CM022297.1, from coordinate 522,412,021 downwards.
AAGTTTGATCATATGTCAAAGTTTGAATTTTGACATATGCAACATTTGATCATATGTCAAAGTTTGATCATATGTCAAAGTTTGAATTTTGACATATATAGATTTATCAAGAATGCCCCCATTATGGATGTGCACAAGTTGATCCAAATTTTTTTCTGATCTCATCTATATATATATTCTTCTATATGTCACGTTGTCTTTCAAAGTATTGAAGAAATCCATGGTTTCATCATTAGTCAGAAGTAACAGGCGTATGATGCTACGAAGCTCTTCAAAGTTGTTTTGGAACAGAGTTCCGGATAGAATAATTCACCTTTTGGTACGAATTTCAGCAACGGCCTTCCAAATAGCGATATTCAGAAGGCTCTTGCTGAACTTTGTACCAAAAAGCGAATTATTCTATCGGGAACTCCGTTCCAAAACAACTTTGAAGAGCTTCATACCATTATACGTCTGTCATTTCCGGCTAATGATGAAGTCATGGTTTTCTTGAATTCTTTGACACTAGACAACGTGACATATAGAAGGGTAGATGAGATCAGGAAAAATATGGACCATTTTCTGCACATCCAGAATGGCGTCATTTTGTTAAATCCCTTGTCGGTCCGGACGTCGGACATTCATGAGAGAGGCGGTCCGACCCAAACCCTAGAAGCGTTGTCGAGGCCACCCCAAACCCTAGAAGCGTTGCCTAGGCCACCCCAAACCCTAGAAGCGTTGTCGAGGCCACCCCAAACCGTAGAAGCGTTGAGCTAGCTAGGTCTACGTTTGCACTAATATATCCATCTGTCATGTTTGTATATTAATTGCCATGTTGTAATATTTGCAGAAACTATGGAGCACCGAGACATCGAAGCAGAACAGTTGTTGGGGGACATAATCCTCGGCGGAGGTGATGTCTTGTCGTTTCTCAACGACACCGATGGTCTGGAAGGAGAGGGTGAAGCAGGCTCCAGTGATCGAACAATGGAGGTGGAAGGACATGATTATGATGGCTCCGGTGACGGAATGCCGGTGGAAGAAGGAGACCGTGATGACTGCTCCGGTGAGCGAACGGAGGAAGGAGATGTTGCAAAGTCCGGCGAGGTATATATATTAATTAAGCCCGTGCTGACTAGCTAATTGATGCATTAATTGTTTTGGTATGTACACATATTAACTCTCTTCTTTCTTCTTTTCTAGCCCTCCGGATCGAGCCAAACTTCGGTAACGAGACGAGGCCCGAAGAAAAGGTTACGCCAGGATGAAAGGTTCACGATCACAGCAATCAAGGGCGATGGCCAACCGATTGAACCCAGCCGGACCAAGGAAGCATTTTCTGCTCAGTGCGGGGTTCTTGTTAGGGACATGATCCCGATCAGCATCCACCAATGGAATAAGCCTAAGAGCGAAGACCCTCAAGTGTCTTTTGTCAACGATAGACAGAAAGATGATCTTTGGACCGCACTGAAGGCAAATTTCACCCTACCGCCAGAGGAGGATCCGGATAAGCCAGTTATAGAGCCATTGGTCAAGGCTCATGCTCTTAAGAAGATGGCAGATCTATTCAGGAGGTGGAAGAATGAGTTGAAATCAATGTTTGTCGACAAAGGGAAGACTCCAGAATTCACCGGCCGATTTGAGAAGATAAGAGATCACTGGCCCGCATTTGTGGCCCATAAGACATCGGAGAAGAGTAAGAAGATGTCAGCGACAAACAATTTAAATGCTGCAAAGAAGGAGCATCACCATCGCACGGGGTCAGGTGGCTACATCAAAGCCCGGCCGTTGTGGGACAAGGCTGAGAAGGACCTGCTTGATAAAGGGGTCGAACCAGAGACATTGAAATGGCCAGACCGTTCAAGGACTTGGTTCTTCGGGGTTGGGGGAACCTTGGACCCTGAAACAGGGAAGTGCTGTTGGACGAAGGAACAACTTGAAATACCCGTCAAGAAGCTTCAGAAGTATATCGCCGCATTGCAGGAAAGGACGTTCGTTCCCGACAGAGAGAACGACGAGCTCACACAGGCCCTCGGGAATCCTGAGCACCCAGGATGAACACGAGGCACGGCAGGCTCCGTTGCGTGGAAGGTTGGGTTTCCCAGCGCAGGCGGTTACAAAACCCGGGAGAGGAGGAGGAAAGTGGAGCAGACCGAACTGCAGAAGCTGAATGCAAGGGTACGAGTGCTAGAGGAACAAGCACTACTAGTTCAGAGCCAGCGACCTGCCAGAGCTACCCCAGAAGCTACCCCACCATCTCAGCGGAGAAGCAGCGTGGCTTCCACCGAGCTCCTTCAGCAGCTTGACTTCACGGCTCCCAGCTACCCCGTGGATGCTATCACAGAGGCTCAAGATTGCCACCTTATGACGCAATGGCAGCACCTCAAAGTCAAGGCGGCTGTCGGCTCTGTTGCACCTCCTCAACCCGGCGCAACTTTTCACTGCCTTCCGATTCCACAAGGCTATACTATTGTGATGGTCGATGAAATAACGGAGGGATTTGAGGAGCTCGAGCTTGACCACCCTACCGGTGAAGGGGAGACTCAGATGGGTCTTGCTCTGAAGACTCCATGTCTATGGCGGAAGGAGCTCATCAACCTTCCGAACTGGACGCCTCCTCCTCCTCCGACGAGTCAGGGCACTCCGCCTCCTCCTCCGCCTCCTCCTCCGGCGAGTGATCAGGGCAGTCCGCCTCCTTCTCCGGCTGCTCCGGCGCGTGGCGGCACTCCACCTCCTTCTCCGCCTGCGCCGGCGCGTCCGAGCAGCCCGCCTCCTTCTCCACCTCGTCAGCAACAGCGGAAGACAGCCGCCGCCACTCCGGCTGCTCCAGCGTGTCGTAGCACTCCGCCTCCTTCTCCGCCTCGTAAGCAACAAAGGAAGACAGCCGCAGCCGCTCCGGCTGCTCCGGCGTCTAGCAGTACAGCCAGAGGCGGGAGGCAATACATATTCGGTCCATCTCTCAAGCCTCTAGAGAAGTTACCATACGAGATGACCGAGGAGGAAAACGCGGAGATCTATCAAGCCCAAGTGAAGGACTTTTTTGCAAAGAAAAATCCACCTCCGAAGGAGAAGATAGATCCGGTGAAATTGAAGCGCACTTTGAAGAACCTGAAGCGACCACCACCGCCTCCGCTGGATGACAACCATGTCCGCACTCTTAAAAAGGTAGTGGAAGGAGCGCGCCGGTCGGGAACTACTTCAAGTGACAAAAGGTTACAAGAACGAAGAAGTGGGAACAAAATTCCCCAGCTCGACGAACAGGCAAACCAATCGTGCCCCCCGCTCAAGGTGTCTAGTGACATCGTCGCAAATCTGCCGGGGATGGTGCCCGGTACCAATCCTACTGATTACCTGAGCGATGATATATAGTTTGAAACAATGGAGGTGGACGAATTCAGATACCAGTACGGGAAGCCTCTCGTCAAACGTGGTCATCCTCCTCTAAAAACGATGATGCGAAGATTCCATGAATGGTACATGGACACCTGCAAGTCTGGGAAGGATATTTTGACGCTGAGAGTTAAAGAGGAGCACGACCTCGTTGGAATTCATCTGTTGTCTGTTCCATTTGAGGAGTTCTTCCAGTTTTTCAATCAAAAGGACCTCGATAAAATAATCATCACTTGCTACTGTCTGTAAGTACTATACTTCTGTAATTAAGTCTCTATATATAGCTCAGCTCTTTCATTGCATGTATATATAATTAACCTCACTATATTATGCAGATTGAAGATCGTCGAATGCAGAAATGCACAAATCTATGATATTGGGTTCATTAACACAAATCTCATAGATGAATGGACGATTAAATATAATGCGAAAGAAACCGAGGCCAACTTGCTACAATCGTTGCTTAAAAATCAAAACAAAGATAAAATACTCTTTCCTTACAACTTCAAGTGAGTGTTACTGTCTTCTGCATATTCGGTTTCCCTTATTACTCGAGGTTATAGTAATGTAATTGATGAGTTATGCATGCGTGCGCAGCTTCCACTTTATTCTCCTAGAGATTAAGCTTGAGCAGGGACTAGTAACCGTCCTAGACTCAAGACGAAAAGATCCCAAGGAGTATGCGGCCATGACTGAAATGCTCCAGAAGTAAGTTTAATCGATCATTATCGCACCATATCGGCAACTTTGTTCATTTCCTGATATCAAGTAATTATTTTCTTTGTCTCGCAGGGTTTGGAAAGTGTTCACCGCAGAAGCTCCGGGACTGCCGGGGGAGCTGTGATTTACACACCCGAAAGTAAGTACTACTAGCTAGTTCCGCGCATCTCCCATTGATTCTAGCTAGTTTCATCAATACCATTTATAATGCTTGATTATCAGTTTGATTGACCTCTATTTCTCGTAAAGTGGTTGTGGCAGGAAGGCGGGAATAATTTTTGTGGATACTACATTTGCGAGTACATCTACAATGCGACGACCTCTAAGCGGGGCTACTCTGAAAAACAATACGAAGTGCGTAAGCAATAATATTCACAATTTTTTTATTACCATCATTTGTGTTGAGTTTCATTCATATATATGTATTGACCCCCTTCTTCAAATTAGATTTGGCAGATGCGGGATGAACTCCTACCACAAGATTGCATAAAAGCAATTCAAGAGGAATTGGCGGGATTCTTTCTTGACCACGTCATCAATCCAGCCGGAGAATACCATGTGGAACTTGACATCAGATGTTAGGGATTGTAAGAGATCTTATATTGTATATATGTAGCTAGTAGCGTCGGATAGATACACAAAAACTTGTTGTTCGACCAATCTCTCGGAGAAGGAGGAGGTCGATCACTTCTCTCTGTATATGTTCATGACGATCTTGTGTACTTAATGGTTTCCTTCATTTGCTTACTAGCTAGCGTGTCGAGTCCTCTCTATATGTATAGTACGTAGCGTCGACCAAGCACGGAGATAAGAGAGGACACTTCTCTCTAGCTATTAGCTAGCTAACAGAATATATGAAACCCCTAAATTAACCCTACAAAACCCCCAAAACCCCCAACCCCCCCCCCCTTTCAAAAAAAAAACAAAACCCCCAGCTCCTGAGCTGCTGACACGTGGATGATCTTTGGTCCCGGTTGGTGTTACCAACCGGGACTAAAGGCCCTCCTGCCTGGGCTCGCCGCAGCGTCCACGTGGAGCCACATCTGTCCCGGTTCATAAGCGAACCGGGACTAAAGGTGTTGGGCTTTAGTCCCGGTTCCAGAACCGGGATAAATGGGCCTCTGGAACCGGGACAAATGGGCCTTTTTCTACTAGTGGCAATCAACACTACTAGTCACCCACAAGTACCAATCTTTCATTCCGGTACAAAGATTGAACACAAGAGATGAACTAGGGTTTGAGAGGAGATGGTGCTGTTGAAGATGTTGATGGAGATTGCCCTCCCCAAGCTGGGAGAGTTGTTGGTGATGATGATGACGATGATTTCCCCCTCCAGGAGGGAAGTTCCCCCAGCAGAATTGCTCCGCCAGAGGGCAAAAGTGCTCCTGCCCAAGTTCCGCCTCGAGACGGCGACGCTTCATCCCGAAAGTCCTCCCCTTAATTTTTCTAGGTCAAAATGACTTATATACCAGAAGATGGGCACCGAAGGTGGGCTGGGCTGAGCTGAGCACAACCCACCAGGGCGCGCCTGGGGGGCCTGGCATGCCCTGGTGTCTTGTGCTCACCAGGTGGCCCCCCTCCGGTAGTTATTTGCTCCAATATTTTTCATATATTCCATAAAAATTCCTCGTGAAGTTTCAGCTCATTTGGAGTTGTGCAGAATAGGTGGCCTGACGTAGCTTTTTCAGGTCCAGATTTCCAGCTGCTGGAATTCTCCCTCTTTGTGTGTACCTTGGACAATATGAGAGAAAAGGCATTAGAAATACTCCAAAAAGCATTATTATTCATAAAAATAATGTGAATAACAGTAGGTAAACTTGATGCAAAATGGACGTATCAGTGCGGGATGTGTGTGTGGGGGGTGGGGGGGGGAGGGGTCCGGCAGTACACTACGAGTCGTGAACCTCCGTGTGGGATTATTGATCATTTTGTGAGTCATATATGCCACATCAAAGTCGTGAATTGTTTATTTAAAGCATTACACAACCCTTTCATACATACATGTTCGGGCCACATGCATGCATTGGTGGTCCTCTCGGACACTCTCCCTCATGCGGTTATCAGTGACGTGCCCATTTGTTAGCCTGCAAAGGTTTTCAGTTTCCACCGACAACAAGAGGCATTTGACCAAAAGGTGGATTCATCTTGGCATGTGTGTGGTGTGGATCATGGTGAGATTCCATATCAAAGTTCGAGCACATGCGTACACACCCTCCCACCGGCTTGAAGTGAGGGGGCTACGCATCGTGGTGTAGTGCGTTTCTGGTTTGCGAAGCATGTGCCGCGTCAAAGTTGTGCATTGGGTATTCAAACATCACATAACACATGGGCACTGAAGGAAATATGCCCTAGAGGCAATAATAAAGTTATTATTTTATTTCCTTATGTCATGATAAATGTTTATTATTCATGCTAGAATTGTATTAACCGGAAACTTGATACATGTGTGAATACATAGACAAAATAGAGTGTCACTAGTATGCCTCTACTTGACTAGCTCGTTAATCAAAGATGGTTATGTTTCCTAACCATAGACATGAGTTGTCATTTGATTAACGGGATCACATCATTAGGAGAACGATGTGATTGACTTGACCCATTCCGTTAGCTTAGCACTTGATCGTTTAGTATGTTGCTATTGCTTTCTTCATGACTTATACATGTTCCTATGACTATGAGATTATGCAACTCCCGTTTACCGGAGGAACACTTTGTGTGCTACCAAACGTCACAACGTAACTGGGTGATTATAAAGGTGCTCTACAGGTGTCTCCGAAGGTACTTGTTGAGTTGGCGTATTTTGAGATTAGGATTTGTCGCTCCGATTGTCGGAGAGGTATCTCTGGGCCCACTCGGTAATGCACATCACTATAAGCCTTGCAAGCATTGTAACTAATGAGTTAGTTGCGGGATGATGTATTACGGAACGAGTAAAGAGACTTGCCGGTAACGAGATTGAACTAGGTATTGAGATACCGACGATCGAATCTCGGGCAAGTAACATACCGGTGACAAAGGGAACAACATATGTTGTTATGCGGTTTGACCGATAAAGATCTTCGTAGAATATGTGGGAGCCAATATGAGCATCCAGGTTCCGCTATTGGTTATTGACTGGAGACGTGTCTCGGTCATGTCTACATAGTTCTCGAACCCGTAGGGTCCGCACGCTTAAAGTTTGGTGACGATCGGTATTATGAGTTTATGTGATTTGATGACCGAAGTTTGTTCGGAGTCCCGGATGAGATCAGAGACATGACGAGGAGTCTCGAAATGGTCGAGAGGTAAAGATCGATATATTGGAAGGCTATATTCGGACATCGGAAAGGTTCCGAGTGATTCGGGTATTTTTCGGAGTACCGGAGAGTTACGGGAATTCGTATTGGGCCTTAATGGGCCATACGGAAAAGGAGATAAAGGCCTCAAGGGTGGCTGCGCCCCTTCCCCATGGACTGGTCCGAATTGGACTAGGGAAAGGGGGCGCCCCCTTCCTTCCTTCTCCTTCTCCCTTCCCCTTTTCCTATTCCATGTGGGAGGTGGAATCCTACTAGGACTAGGGAGTCCTAGTAGGACTCCACACCTTGGGCGCGCCCTGTGAGGGCCGGCCTCCTCCTCCCTCCATCCTTTATATACGTGGCCAGGGGGCACCCCATAGACACAACAATTGATCATTGATCTCTTAGCCGTGTGCGGTGCCCCCCCATCATAATCCACCTCGATCATATCGCAGCGGTGCTTAGGCGAAGCCCTGCGTCGGTAGCATCATCATCACCGTCACCACGCCGTCGTGCTGACGAAACTCTCCTGTGAAGCTTTGCTGGATCGGAGCTCGCGGGACGTCATCGAGTTGAACATGTGCTGAACTCGGAGGTGCCGTGCGTTCGGTACTTGGATCGGTCGGATCGTGAAGACGTACGACTACATCAACCGCGTTGTGCTAACGCTTCCGCTTTCGGTCTACGAGGGTACGTGGACACACTCTCCCCTCTCGTTGCTATGCATCACCATGATCCTGTGTGTGCGTAGGAATTTTTTTGAAATTACTACGTTCCTCAACAGTGGCATCCGAGTCTGGTTTTATGCGTAGATGTTATATGCACGAGTGAACACAAGTGAGTTGTGGGCGATACAAGTCATACTGCTTACCAGCATGTCACACTTTGGTTCGGCGGTATTGTTGGATGAAGCGGCCCGGACCGACATAACGCGTACGCTTACGCGAGACTGGTTTTACCGCCGTGCTTTGCAGACAGGTGACTAGCGGGTGCCAGTTTCTCCAACTTTAGTTGAACCGAGTGTGGCTACGCCCGGTCCTTGTGAAGGTTAAAACAACACTAACTTGACGAACTATCGTTGTGGTTTTGATGCGTAGGTAAGAACGGTTATTGCTCAGCCCGTAGCAGCCACGTAAAACTTGCAACAACAAAGTAGAGGACGTCCAACTTGTTTTTGCAGGGCATGTTGTGATGTGATATGGTCAAGACATGATGCTATATTTTATTGTATGAGATGATCATGTTTTGTAACTGAGTTATCGGCAACTGGCAGGAGCCATATGGTTGTCGCTTTATTGTATGCAATGCAATTGCCCTGTAATTGCTTTACTTTATCACTAAGCAGTAGCGATAGTCGTAGAAGCAATAGTTGGCGAGATGACAACGATGCTATGATGGAGATCAAGGTGTCGCACCAGTAACGATGGTGATCATGACGGTGCTTCGGAGATGGAGATCACAAGCACAAGATGATGATGGCCATATCATATCACTTATATTGATTGCATGTGATGTTTATCCTTTATGCATCTTATTTTGCTTTGTTTGACGGTAGCATTATAAGATAATCTCTCACTAAATTTCAAGGTAAAAGTGTTCTCCCTGAGTATGCATCGTTGCCAAAGTTTGTCGTGCCGAGACACCACGTGATGATCGGGTGTGATAAGCTCAACGTTCATCTACAACGGGTGCAAGCCAGTTTTGCACACGCAGAATACTCGGGTTAAACTTGACGAGCCTAGCATATGCAGATATGGCCTCGGAACACTGAGACCGAAAGGTCGAGCGTGAATCATATAGTAGATATGATCAACATAGTGATGTTCACCATTGAAAACTACTCCATTTCACGTGATGATCGGTTATGGTTTAGTTGATTTGTATCACGTGATCACTTAGATGATTAGAGAGATGTCTATCTAAGTGGGAGTTCTTGAGTAATATGATTAATTGAACTTAAATTTATCATGAACTTAGTACCTGATAGTATTTTGCATGTCTATGTTGTTGTAGATCAATGGCCCGTGCTACTGTTCCTTTGAATTTTGATATGTTCCTAGAGAAAACTAAGTTGAAAGATGATAGTAGCAATGATGCGGACTAGTTCCGTGATCTGAGGATTATCCTCATTGCTGCACAGAAGAATTATGTCCTTGATGCACCGCTAGGTGACAGACCTATTGCAGGAGCAGATGCAAATGTTATGAATGTTTAGCAAGCTCGATATGATGACTACTTGATAGTTTAGTGCGCCATGATTTACGGCTTAGAATCGGGACTTCAGAAATGTTTTGAACGCCATGGAGCATATGAGATGTTCCAAGAGCTGAAATCGGTATTTCAGACTCATGCCCGTGTCGAGAGGTATGAGACCTCTGACAAATACTTTGCCTACAAGATGGAGGAGAATAGCTCAACCAGTGAGCATGTGCTCAGAATGTCTGAGTACTACAGTTGCTTGAATCAAGTGGGAGTTAATCTTCCAGATAAGATAGTAATTGACAGAATTCTCTAGTCACTATCACCAAGTTACTGGAACTTTGTGATGAACTATAATATGCAAGGGATGACAAAAACGATTCTCGAGCTCTTCGTGATGCTAAAATCAACGAAGGTAGAAATCAAGAAAGAGCATCAAGTGTTGATGGTTAACAAGACCACTAGTTTCAAGAAAAAGGGCAAAGGGAAGAAGGGGAACTTCAAGAAGAATAGCAAGCAAGTTGCTACTCCCGGGAAGAAGCCCAAGTCTGGACCTAAGCCTGAAACTGAGTGCTTCTACTGCAAAGGGACTGGTCACTGGAAGCGGAACTGCCCCAAATATTTGGCGGATAAGAAGGATGGCAAAGTGAACAAAGGTATATTTGATATACATGTTATTGATGTGTATTTTACTAGTGTTCATAGTAGGCCCTGGGTATTTGATACCGGTTCAGTTGCTATGATTAGTAACTCGAAACAGGTATTGCAAAATGAACAGAGACTAGTTGAGGATGAGGTGACGATGTGTGTTGGAAGAGATTCCAAGGTTGATAAGATCACCATCGCACACTCCCTCTATTTTCGGGATTAGTGTTGAACCTAAATAAATGTTATTTGGTGTTTGCGTTGAGCATGAATATGATTGGATCATGTTTATTGCAAAATAAATGTTATTTGGTGTTTGCGTTGAGCATGAATATGATTGGATCATGTTTATTGCAATACGGTTATTCATTTAAGTCAGAGAATAATTGTTGTTCTGTTTACATGAATAAAAACCTTCTATGGTCATACACCCAATGTAAATGGTTTATTGAATCTCGATCGTAGTGATACACATATTCATAATATTGAAGCCAAAAGATGCAAAGTTAGTAATGATAGTGCAACTTATTTGTGGCACTGCCGTTTAGGTCATATTGGTGTAAAGCGCATGAAGAAACTCCATACTGATGGACTTTTGGAATCACTTGATTATGAATCATTTGATGCTTGCGAACCATGCCTCATGGGCAAGATGACTAAAACTCCGTTCGCCGGAACAATGGAGCGAGCTACGGGCTTATTGGAAATAATACATACCGATGTATGCGGTCCGACGAGTATTGAGGCTCGCGGCGGGTATCGTTATTTTCTGACCTTCATAGATGATTTGAGCAGATATGGGTATATCTACTTAATGAAACACAAGTCTGAAACGTTTGAAAAGTCCAAAGAATTTCAGAGTGAAGTAGAAAATCATCGTAACAAGAAAATAAAGTTTCTACGATCTAATCGCGGAGGAAAATATTTGAGTTACGAGTTTGGTCTTCATTTAAAAAATGTGGAATAGTTTCGCAACTCACGCCACCTGGAACACCACAGCGTAATGGTGTGTCCGAACATCGTAACCGTACTTTATTAGATATGGTGCGATCTATGATGTCTCTTACCGATTTACCACTATCGTTTTGGGGTTATGCATTAGAGACAGCTGCATTCACGTTTAATAGGGCACCATCTAAATCCGTTGATACGACACCGTATGAAACTGTGGTTTGGCAAGAAACCTAAGCGTCGTTTCTTAAAGTTTGGGGCTGCGATGCTTATGTGAAAAAGCTTCAGCCTGATAAGCTCGAACCCAAATCGGAGAAGTGCATCTTCATAGGATACCCAAAAGAAACTGTTGGGTACACCTTCTATCACAGATCCGAAGGCAAGATATTTGTTGCTAAGAATGGATCCTTTCTAGAGAAGGAGTTTCTCTCGAAAGAAGTGAGTGGGAGGAAAGTAGAACTTGATGAGGTAGTGGTACCTTCTCTTGAATTGGAAAGTAGTTCATCACAGAAATCAATTCCAGTGATGCCTACACCAATTAGTGAGGAAGCTAATGATGATGGTCATGAAACTTCAGATCAAGTTACTACAGAACCTCGTAGGTCAACCAGAGTACGTTCCGCTCCAGAGTGGTACGGTAATCCTATTCTGGAAGTCATGTTACTAGACCATGACGAACCTACGAACTATGAGGAAGCGATGATGAGCCCAGATTCCGCGAAATGGCTTGAGGCCATGAAATCTGAGATGGGATCCATGTATGAGAACAAAGTATGGACTTTGGTTGACTTGCCCGATGATCGGTAAGTCATTGAGAATAAATGGATCTTCAAGAGGAAGACAGACGCTGATAGTAGTGTTTCTATCTACAAAGCTCGAATTGTCGCAAAAGGTTTTCAACAAGTTCAAGGTGTTGACTACGATGAGATTTTCTCACTCGTATCGATGCTTAAGTCCGTCCGAATCATGTTAGCAATTGCCGCATTTTATGAAATCTGGCAAATGGATGTCAAAACTACATTTCTTTAATGGATTTATTAAAGAAGAGTTGTATATGATGCAACCAGAAGGTTTTGTCAATCCTAAAGGTGCTAACAAAGTGTGCAAGCTCCAGCGATCCATCTATGGACTGGTGCAAGCATCTCGGAGTTGGAATATACGCTTTGATAAGGCGATCAAAGCATATGGTTTTATATAGACTTATGGTGAAGCCTGTATTACAAGAAAGTGAGTGGGAGCTCTGAAGCATTTCTGATATTATATGTGGATGACATATTGCTGATTGGAAATGATATAGAATTTCTGGATAGCATAGAAGGATTCTTGAATAAGAATTTTTCAATAAAAGGCCTAGGTGAAGCTGCTTAAGTATTGAGCATCAAGATCTATAGGGATAGATCGAGACGCTTAATAAGACTTTCACAAAGCACATACCTTGACAAAGTTTTGAAGGAGTTCAAAAAGTATCAGTCAAAGAAAGAGTTCTTGCCTGTATTCAAGGTATAAAGTTGAGTAAGACTCAAAGCAAGACCACGACAGAAGATAGAGAGAGAATGAAAGTCATTCCCTATGCCTCAGCCATAGGTTCTATAAAGTATGCCATGCTATGTACCAGACCAGTTGTGTGCCTTGCTATGAGTTTAGCAAGGAGGTACGATAGTGATCTAGGGATAGATCACTGGATAGCGGTCAAAGTTATCCTTAGTTACCTAAGAGGACTAAGGAAATATTTCTCGGTTATGGAGGTGATAAAAGAGTTCGTCGTAAAAGGTTATGTCGGTGCAAGCTTTTACACCGATCCAGATGACTCAGAGTCTCAATCTGGATACATATTGAAAGTGGAAGCAATTAGCTAGAGTAGCTCCGTGCAGAGCATTGTAAACATAGAAATTTGCAAAATACATACGGATCTGAATGTGGCAGACCCATTGACTAAACTTCTCTCACAAGCAAAACTTGATCACACCTTAGTACTCTTTGGGTGTTAAAACACATGGCGATGTGAACTAGATTATTGACTCTAGTAAACCCTTTGAGTGTTGGTCACATAGCGATGTGAACTATGGGTGTTAATCACATGGTGATGTGAACTATTGGTGTTAAATCACATGGAGATGTGAACTAGATTATTGACTCTAGTGCAAGTGGGAGACTGAAGGAAATATGCCCTAGAGGCAATAATAAAGTTATTATTTTATTTCCTTATGTCATGATAAATGTTTATTATTCATGCTAGAATTGTATTAACCGGAAACTTGATACATGTGTGAATACATAGACAAAATAGAGTGTCACTAGTATGCCTCTACTTGACTAGCTCGTTAATCAAAGATGGTTATGTTTCCTAACCATAGACATGAGTTGTCATTTGATTAACGGGATCACATCATTAGGAGAATGATGTGATTGACTTGACCCATTCCGTTAGCTTAGCACTTGATCGTTTAGTATGTTGCTATTGCTTTCTTCATGACTTATACATGTTCCTATGACTATGAGATTATGCAACTCCCGTTTACCGGAGGAACACTTTGTGTGCTACCAAACGTCACAACGTAACTGGGTGATTATAAAGGTGCTCTACAGGTGTCTCCGAAGGAACTTGTTGAGTTGGCGTATTCCGAGATTAGGATTTGTCACTCCGATTGTCGGAGAGGTATCTCTGGGCCCACTCGGTAATGCACATCACTATAAGCCTTGCAAGCATTGTAACTAATGAGTTAGTTGCGGGATGATGTATTACAGAACGAGTAAAGAGACTTGCCGGTAATGAGATTGAACTAGGTATTGAGATACCGACGATCGAATCTCGGGCAAGTAACATACCGATGACAAAGGGAACAACGTATGTTGTTATGCGGTTTGACCGATAAAGATCTTCGTAGAATATGTGGGAGCCAATATGAGCATCTAGGTTCCGCTATTGGTTATTGACCGGAGACGTGTCTCGGTCATGTCTACATAGTTCTCAAACCCGTAGGGTCTGCACGCTTAAAGTTTGGTGACGATCGGTATTATGAGTTTATGTGATTTGATGACCGAAGTTTGTTCGGAGTCCCGGATAAGATCGGAGACATGACGAGGAGTCTCGAAATGGTCGAGAGGTAAAGATCGATATATTGGAAGGCTATATTCGGACATCGGAAAGGTTCCGAGTGATTCGGGTATTTTTCGGAGTACCGGAGAGTTACGGGAATTCGTATTGGGCCTTAATGGGCCATACGGGAAAGGAGAGAAAGGCCTCAAGGGTGGCTGCGCCCCTTCCCCATGGACTGGTCCGAATTGGACTAGGGAAAGGGGGCGCCCCCTTCCTTCCTTCTCCTTCTCCCTTCCCCTTTTCCTATTCCATGTGGGAGGTGGAATCCTACTAGGACTAGGGAGTCCTAGTAGGACTCCACACCTTGGGCGTGCCCTGTGAGGGCCGGCCTCCTCCTCCCTCCATCCTTTATATACGTGGCCAGGGGGCACCCCATAGACACACAATTGATCATTGATCTCTTAGCCGTGTGCGGTGCCCCCCCCCACCATAATCCACCTAGATCATATCGCAGCGGTGCTTAGGCGAAGCCCTGCATCGGTAGCATCATCATCACCGTCACCACGCCGTCGTGCTGACGAAACTCTCATGTGAAGCTTTGCTGGATCGGAGCTCGCGGGACGTCATCGAGTTGAACGTGTGCTGAACTCGGAGGTACCGCGCGTTCGGTACTTGGATCGGTCGGATCGTGAAGACGTACGACTACATCAACCGCGTTGTGCTAACGCTTCCGCTTTCGGTGTACGAGGGTACGTGGACACACTCTCCCTTCTCGTTGCTATGCATCACCATGATCCTGTGTGTGCGTAGGAATTTTTTTGAAATTACTACGTTCCCCAACAGGCACATGCACGCGGTGGTTTTGTCCTATGACACTCACTCGCGTGTGACTCTCTGAAAGATCGAGGATGTCGCCTAGAGGGGGGGGGGGGGTGAATAGGCGCTTTAAAATAATTACGGTTAAGGCTTGAACAAATGCGGAATAAACCTAGCGGTTAATTTGACAAGCACAAAACCTACAACAACTAGGCTCACCTATGTGCACCAACAACTTATGCTAAGAAAGATAGACAACGAAGTGATAGCAAGATATATGACAAGAAACAATATGGCTATCACAAAGTAAAGTGCATAAGTAAAGGGCTCGGGTAAGAGATAACCGAGGCACGCTGAGACGACGATGTATCCCGAAGTTCACACCCTTGCGGATGCTAATCTCCATTTGGAGCGGTGTGGAGGCACAATGCTCCCCAAGAAGCCACTAGGGCCACCGTAATCTCCTCACGCCCTCGCACAATGCAAGATGCCGTGATTCCACTAAGGGACCCTTGAGGGCGGTCACCGAACCCATACAAATGGCAACCCTTGGGGCGGTCACCGAACCCGTACACTTTGGCAACCCTTGGGGGCAGTCACCGGTACCCGTCAAATTGCTCGGGGCGATCTCCACAACCTAATTGGAGACCCCGATGCTTGCCCGGAGCTTTACACCACAATGATTGAGCTCCGAACAACACCAACCGTCTAGGGCGCCAAGGCACCCAAGAGGAACAAGCTCTAGGGTGCCCAAACACCCAAGAGAAATAAGCTTCTCAAACTTCACTTCCACGTATCACCGTGGAGAACTCAAACCAATGCACCAAATGCAATGGCAAGGGCACACGGAGTGCCCAAGTCCTTCTCTCCCAAATCCCACCAAAGCAACTAATGCTAGGGAGGAAAATGAGAGGAAGAACGAAAGAAGAACACGAAGAACTCCAAGATCTAGATCCAAGGGGTTCTCCTCACTTAGAGGAGAAAGTGATTGGTGGAAACGTGGATCTAGATCTCCTCTCTCTTTTCCCTCAAGAACTAGCAAGAATCATTGGAGGGATTGAGAGTTAGCAAGTTCGAAGAAGTTAAACAATGGGGGAAGAACACGAGCTAAAGAGATAAGGTCCATTGGGGAAGAAGACCCCCTTTTATAGGTGGGGGAAAATCCAACCGTTATCCTCACAGCCCGCACAGAGCGGTACTACCGCTCCAAGGAGCGGTACTACTGCTAGGGCGGTAGTAGCCCTTTGAAAAACAACAGCAAGGAGGCAAAAGGCCAGTAGAACCGCCGGAGTGGTACTACCGCTAGTCCTCACGGTACTACCGCTTGGGATAGCAGTACTACCGCAAAGGGTAGCGGTACTACTGCTAGCGAGCGGTACTAAAAAAATACATCCGTGCCTACCACCGCTAGACCTAATACGAGATTTTGGTCCAGAGCGGTACTACCGCTGTAGTAGCCGCGGTAGTACCGCTCTAGAGCGGTAGTAAAAAATTACATCCGCTCCAATCCGCGGTAGTACCGCTGCAGCCTTTTCAGAACACCAAAACTGCCACAACTTCTGCAAACGGACTCCGAATTCAACGAAACCAAGTTTGTTGGAAAGCTAACGACATGGGCTAACACAATCTTGGTAGAAATATCAATAAGAAGCAAATTAGAAAAGTCCCATGAGAAAATGGTGAGAACCCTTCCTCGAAAAAGACCGGTAAAACCTCCAACACTGAAAACGCGATAGAAGAAGCATATGAAGTCCGTTTTCGATGTACTAGAGCTTGTCATGAAGATAACCACAAGATCTAAAACCTAAAAATAAAATACAAATAAGAATCAAGAAAGATGATGCAAGGATGCAATGGTTTGAGCTCTCGATGAACGATACGATCAAGCTACTCACTTGAGAGCCCCCCTTGATAGTACGGCTATCGATCCTATAACCCGGTCTCCAAACTATCACCATGAGACCGGTAAAATATAAAACCTATCAAGGGCAAACCTTTGCCTTGCACGAAGTCCACTTGAGCTAGATGATGACGATCTTGACTCCCTCAAGTTGGACCACCCTTCTTGATTGCGTTCGCTCGATGAAGACTAGTTGATTGCTCCCCCATACTCCACTATGGGTGAGCCACTCTTTGGCACATTTTCACAAGTCCATTGTCACCACAATGGACGGCAAGCTTCAAGCATGTGATCTCTTCATGATGATCCACTTGAACTTGCACACCGCAACCTAACCCCACAAACAACTCTCACGAAGACCATGGGTTAGTACACAAAGCGTAATTGACAATGCTTACCATACCATGGGATCGCTTGGTCCCCCTCGGTACATCTTCTACGCTTTGTGTGTTGATCAACTTGATTCACTCTTTGACTTAGTCTTGATCAACCTCTCACATGACCAATCTTTAGGTAATTCCTTGAATAGCATCTTGGTCATCACAAACTCTCCTTGAAACCAACAAATGGACTCCAAGAAAAGCCTATGGACAAATCCTTCAAATATAACTCAAGGCAACCATTAGTTCATAGAGATTGTCATCAATTACCAAAACCAAACATGGGGGCACCGCATGTTCTTTCACTCTCTCTGTGGGCCCACGAGGTCGTCGTCGACCAGTTGAACGTACAACGAGAGAGAGGTTAATTTGACCAACAAGGATGGTTCTTTTTTGGTTTGTGTTACGTATATGCATGGTAGGAGTATGTACATGTCAAAGAGAGGGCAACATGAATACTCTATATATATGCGTGTCATAACCTCGCTCCATGGCAGGTGCCACATCAAAGTTGTGCATTATATTGGTATTCAAACATCACGCAATACCATGCAGGCGGTGGTTGCCCTATAGGAACTCACTCGCGTGTGGCGCTTCCATCCGTGGGCATGCGAGGTTGTCCTCCATCACTTTGACCCAACGAGAGAGAGGTTAATTTGACCATCAAGGAATGATTCTTTTTTGGTTTGTGCTATACAGTAGAAGTACATATATACCACGCGTCGAATGGGGGCGTACATATAGGACATACCACGCATCATGAACCTCGCGCTCTCTGTGGGGGCTTTTTGGTTTCCTATATATGTGGTGCCACATCAAAGTTGTGCATTGCGTATTCAAACATCACATAAACACCTCTTTGGGCCACATGCAGACGGTGGTACGTAGTCCTATATAGGATGATCACTCGCGTGCGACGTACGCTTCGCTTCTGTGCTGGGCCCACGAGTTTGTCGTCCATCACTTTGACACAGCGAGAGAGAGGTACGTTTGACGAACAACGAGGATTAATTCTTTTAGGGCTATGTTACTAGGTGTATAGTACGTGTCGAAGGGGGGGGGGTGACCAGCATATATATATATATATATATAAACACACACACACACACACACTAGGTGTTACATGAACCTCACTCTGTGTGGGGACTTTGCGGTTTTTGAGGCAAATGCCACATCAAAGTTGTGCATTAGGTATTCAAAACATCACAACCACACACCTCTCCATATATATGTTCTGGAACACGTGCAAGCGCGATGGTTGTTGCCCTATATATGGCACTCACTCACGCGGTTATCGGCGATGCTTCCATCTATGAGCCCGCTTGGTCCATCACTTTCACCGACAGCGAGAGAGGTTAACTAATTTGATTTAGGAGGGGATTAATTTTTTGTTTGTCTCATGATATAGATCATGATGTGAGATTACATATATATAATAGCGCATGTGTACACATGAATCCATCCCGCTGGATCGAAGGGGGGGGGGGGCGAGCACACGACACGTCATGAACGACCTCTTGCTCTGCGTGGGGACCTCTGCGATTTTCAACGCATGCACCACATCAATGTTGTGCATTGGGTCGGGTATTCAACACATATGCATGCATCACACACCTCCATAAATATGTTTGGGACACACGCATGCAATGGTTGTCTTTGGACACACTCTCACTCGCTTGGTTATGGGCGGCAAGCCTATATATATTCGTGGGCCCGCGTGGACGTCCATCATTTCGACCAACGACGAGAAAGGTTACCAGGGTGGATTCTTCTTCTTTGCTTTGAGTTACCGTATAGTAGGTCGACCATTGAAGCCTAATTAAGTTTGAGCGCATGCTACGCGTCGTGAACCCTCGCTCAGTGTGGGGATTTTACAGTTCCAAAGCATGGTGCCACATCAAATTTGCGCATTGGGTATTCAAACACCACACACACCACTTCCATATACATACTTGGGCCACATGCACAGAGTGGGTTTGTCTTCATACAGTACTCCCTCGCAAGGTTATTGGCGACAAGCTAGCCCATTTTGCGGGGCCGTGTGGACGTCCATCACTTTGACCAACAACGAGCGGGAGAGGTTGTACGACCAAGTTTGATTCTGCTTGGTCCGTGTTACAGTACGTCTTGGTGAGATGCCCTCCCCCTGACGTGTGTGTGTGTGTGGGGGGGGGGGGGGCTACTTCGCACTACCTGCAACCTCCGTGGGGTCGGGGAAGTCCGGTTAATTTGCGAGGGACACGTGCCACATCAAAGTTGTGAATGGTAGTTAAATATCACACCACACCCATTTCATACAAATAGTAGGGCCACCCGCATGTGGTTCGTATGTGGTCTCACCCATCTCGCGCCACAAGCACACATTTGTGGGTTGGCACACGGTCCACCTTTGTCGGGAAGCGAAAGGGGAAGTTTGACCATATATATATGATGGACTCCTATAGGTTTTGTGTGACGGTAGGGTGAGATTTCAGACCTAGCTATTTGGGGGCATGCATTCGTAGCTAGGATTCCCTTACCGCCGACACGAAGTGGGGTTCATAGGGGGTGGCTGACTGGCAATACTATGATTTTGTGCGACAGGTGCCACATCAAAGTTGTGCATTGGGTATTCGAACATCAAACCACCATTTTCATACATATATTTGGTCCACATGCAAGTGTGTTCGTGTTCTGACCCTCTCCCGCGTTATTCTTTTTGCCAAATTTATAAACAGCACACGAGTTGGATGTAGAAACCATCTACGATTGGGTACGCAACAGACACGGTTCGGTCAGACTACCCGTGTGCCACGCCCGTGCCTTAAAGTCACTCACATCAGCACAGTAGATTGGGCTCCACGAGGCTTGCCTCCCGGTCTCAAAAATATCTACTGCCTTGTAATCTCGAAAATATCTACCGCCTGGAAGGTTTTAATGAAGGAAATATGCCCTAGAGGCAATAATAAAGTTGTTATTTATATTTCCTTATATCATGATAAATGTTTATTATTCATGCTAGAATTGTATTAACTGAAAACTTGATACATGTGTGAATACATAAGACAAAACACCGAGTCCCTAGTAAGCCTCTACTAGAATAGCTCGTTAATCAAAGATGGTTAAGTTTCCTAACCATAGACATGTGTTGTCATTTGATGAATGGGATCACATCATTAGGAGAATGATGTGATGGACAAGACCCATCCGTTAGCTTAGCATAATGATCGTTAAGTTTATTGCTATAGCTTTCTTCATGACTTATACATGTTCCTCTGACTATGAAATTATGCAACTCCCGAATACCAGAGGAACACCTTGTGTGCTATCAAATGTCACAACGTAACTGGGTGATTATAAAGATGCTCTACAGGTGTCTCCGAAGGTGTTTGTTGGGTTGGCATAGATCGAGATTAGGATTTGTCACCCCGAGTATCGGAGAGGTATCTCTGGGCCCTCTCGGTAATGCACATCATATGAAGCCTTGCAAGCAATGCGACTAATGAGTTAGTTACGGGATGATGCACTACAGAACGAGTAAAGAGACTTGCCGGTAACGAGATTGAACTAGGTATGAGGATACCGACGATCGAATCTCGGGCAAGTAACATACCAATGACAAAGGGAACAACGTATGTTGTTATGCGGTTTGACCGATAAAGATCTTCGTAGAATATGTAGGAGCCAATATGAGCATCCAGGTTCCGCTATTGGTTATTGATCGGAGATATGTCTCGGTCATGTCTACATAGTTCTCGAACCCGTAGGGTCCGCACGCTTAACGTTCGATGACGATTTGTATTATGAGTTATGTGATTTGGTGACCGAAGATAGTTCGGAGTCCCGGATGAGATCACGGACATGATGAGGAGTCTCGAAATGGTCGAGAGGTAAAGATCGATATATTGGAAGGCTATATTTGGACATCGGAAAGGTTCCGAGTGATTCGGGTATTTTTCGGAGTACCGGAGAGTTACGGGAATTCGCCGGGGGAAGTAGTGGGCCTTAATGGGCCATACGGGAAAGGAGAGAAGGGCCTCAAGGGGTGGCCGCGTGCCCCCCAATGGGCTGGTCCGAATTGGACTGGGAGGGGGCGGCGCCCCCCTCCTTCCCTCCTTCTCCTACTAGGAATAGGAAAGAGGAGGGGAATCCTACTTGGACTGGGGAGTCCTAGTAGGATTCCCCACACCTGGCGCGCCCCCCTTGGGCCAGCCACCTCTTCCCTCCCCTCCTTTATATACGTGGCCAGGGGGCACCCCATAGACACAAGTTGATTGTTTAGCCATGTGCGGTGCCCCCCTCCACAGATTTCCACGTCGGTCATATTGTCGTAGTGCTTAGGCGAAGCCCTGCGTCGGTAACTTCATCATCACCGTCACCATGCCGTCGTGCTGACGAAACTCTCCCTCGGCGTCAGCTGGATCTAGAGTTCGAGGGACGTCACCGAGCTGAACGTGTGCAGATCGTGGAGGTGCCGTGCGTTCGGTACTTGATCGGTTGGATCGCGAAGACGTTCGACTACATCAACCGCGTTACTAAACGCTTCCGCTTTCGGTCTACGAGGGTACGTGGACACACTCTCCCCGCTCGTTGCTATGCTTCTCCTAGATAGATCTTGCATGATCGTAGGAATTTTTTTGAAATACTACGTTCCCCAACATTTAATGTTTGATAGCACACGATTAGTATGTGCGGACGGTGTGTGATGTCTGTTACTCCCGCTCTGCTTCAATCCCTTGATTCAAATTTTCAGTAGCCCCGGCATTTTACTCCCGCCTCTGCATCCCTCACAATCTCAAAAATATCTGCTCGCCCTTAATTCAAATTTTCAGTAGCCCTGCCTTGTTACTCCCGCCTCTGCATCCCTCGCAATCTCAAAAATATCTGCTCACCCTTGATTCAAATTTTCAGTTGCCCCGTCATTTTACTCCCGCCTATGCATCCCTCGCAATCTCAAAAATAGCTGCTCGCCCTTGATCCAAATTTTCAGTAGCCTGGCATTTTACTCCCTCCTAGTAAAATTTTCAGTTGCCGCGGTATTTCCTCAAACACCACCTTGCCCCCCCCCCTCCACTAACACCACACACTCCCCAAAACCTCGGCTCACACAGATACACACCACCCCTCCCTCGCTCGAAACCATTGGTAGGTCGCCGCCATTGCCGCCGCCTCCATCCTCAACCTCTGCCTGTGTGCCGGAGAGCTCGAGGAGCCAATAGCCAAAAAGAGGTTTATCACGGCCTCTTCGCCCGATGCCGGTGAGGTGGCCGCTGAGATGTCCCCGTCGTCCTCCGCGGGCTCTTTATCGATCCTCCGTCGCCGGTCGCCCGATCCGCCCACCGTCGCGCCCCTACGCCAGTTCGAGGACCTCCCCGTCCTCCCTTGGGCCCGGCCGCCGATGAGGTCCTACCTCGGGGTCCGGCAGCAGCGGTGGGGGACGTGGGTCGCCGAGATTATGGATCGGGAGACCCACACCCACTGGTGGCTCGGTAGCTTTCACATGGCCGAGCTCGCGGCCATGGAGTACGACCGCTGGCAGGTCCGCTACCACGGCGCGGCGGCTAGGCTCAATTTCCCCTTCGGCACACGTCCGGTCGACCTTGTTCCACCGGAGCCAGGGGTTGTGAGCTCGGCTATGGCGTGGGAGGACAGCGAGGCATGGGAGCACCTCGAGGCCGAGCCCGCCGACGAGGCCTACATGCAAGAGCTCCGCCGGCAGCACCCAAAGCTCGTGGAGGCGGAGCGGGTGATATTTGCCGGCGCGGAGGGCGGCGAGGTTATCGTGCTCTCCTCTGATGACGAGGTCGAAGGCGGCGAGGATGGCGGTGCGGAGGGCGTCGAGGTGGGCTGCGAGGACGAGGAGATCGACGTCGACGAGTGGAGGAGTGTCTTCCCCAACGACCCCGACGACGGCACCAGCCCGGACCCAGCTCACGGCACACCATACCTGACGAGGAAGGATTGGCTCGACCTCCACTTCGACCGAAAGTAGTTTAGCTTAGTTTAAATTTATGTTTTATGTTTGGTTATGCAAAACTATCTATGTTTATGTTTGAATGAATGCTACTTTTGATTGAACCTACTTTGAACTTGATCAAATTGAAGTTTACAACGTTAAGTTTAGGGGATCAACTAGAAACGGCCAAAAATTGCTGGAGTATATATATATCCACTAAGGGTTTTAGTCCGTTAACTTTTAAAGGATCGGCTAGAGATGGCCTTATGTCTTGTTTATTCAAGTTCTTCACAATGTGATGCTCTATATGTGCAACTATTTGCCGTGCAGTTCAATTTCATCAATAATAGTTTCAACAATACCACTATGAATTACGATATTTGGTTGTTGTTAAGGATGTTAGAGTTAACATGCCTTTTCATTTTTTTAACAATAACTAGTGTACTTTAGACCTGCACAAATACCAGTTTGAATGACTATTTGCTTGTTTTTAAATGTTATTCCTGATGCAGTTAACACACCTTTCCACTTCTTGTTTTGCTTAACTAGCGTGCTTAAACCTGCACACTGAAGATATCATTTGTAGATTATGTTGTCTATCATGGATATATTTGGTTGATGTTTAGCCTGTTGTGCTTAACATGCCTTTATATATACTCATACAGGACAATATTGAGAAGAGTGCTATTTTCCATCGAGGTTAGTTTCATCGCATTGCTTATATGTACTCACTGTTCAGGATATCGGTAGCTGGTACCATATAGCCTGGGGGCTGATAAAGGATTAATCGTCGAATCGGACATTTCATTGAATATATTTGTAACCCATTTATCAGTAGGTTAAGTAGGGCCATATTTAATATATCTGAGGCTACATAGCAACATGCATTGTACTGAATGACTAAATATGCAATCCCAGGCTACATAGCAACAAGGAAGAGTGTTACCTTAATGTTCTACTGATGTCTAGATATACATGTAATAAAATCTTATATAATGGGATGGAGGGAGTGTTGCACTACATCATTTTGCAATTGTTGTTTAGCTTCTAATATTAACTTGGTGCTTTTAGGTACATATGTCATTGCCAAAGATCCACACTTCGACCCTTTATGTGTATGGGGCAATGAGATATTCATGAACCAACATCAAGTGAGGAAACTGATAAAGATTGTTATTAAAATGGGTCAAAAGATGTCAATCAAACTATTTGTTTACACTTTATGCAAGATAACAGTGAACTGCAGGATGGTAAGTAAGAACTCTGTAGCCTTCTTTTTACTGCCCGTAATGAGTTGTGTTAGATGACAATGTCTGAATCTTTTTTCCTTTGCAGTGGATCCTGAAGCAGTTTACTCAAGATTACCTCTCAAACTACATGATTGGCGGCCGACCATCACAAGGGGTTGGACTAGGGTCGTGCGTGCCTTCTACATCCAGGAGAGCACAATAGGGCCATTCCGTTTCACCTTGTTCAGCAACCAGAATGTCTGTCGCCTCTTTCTTTACCATCTGTAATAGTACAAGTATAGAACCCTAGTTCATCATTCTTTATTTGGTACTTATGTAATTCTTGAACATATGTACCTGTGAATCGAATAATGAATTGGTTGTTTGAACCTGATGGATATGAATAAAGCTATAGCCTACTTTCAAGTTCAAATTAGGTACAATTTTAAATAGCAGCAATTAAATTAGGGTGAAATTACGATCTGCAGGTCATTACGGCACACACACGGTCTATAAAGCACAGCGTGTGCGATATACATCATAATCCGACACGGTTGACGGAGAGGAAACGTGTGTAACAATGCACACAGTTGCCGTTTGCAAAGCGTGTGTGATGTCAGACACTATCACAAACGGTGCGGGAAAACTAAATGTGTGTGATTGTCTACCTATCATACACGGTTTACAATCATGAACTGTTTGTGATGTGCCAGGCATCGTAAACGTAGAGCTAGTTTGGTACGTGCCTGGAAAACTCCCGTGCCTGGAATGTGCCTGGTTTTAGGTAAAACCACAGAACTCCGACTGCGATGGCAATGCGAGCACAAACGAGTAGCAAGGATGAAGCATTTGGGATATTCGAGATATCAAAAACGGTTTTATAGGGACAACTGTATGCATCAAGGCTCCCTATCCCCGACGGTTTCTGGGTTGTGTGGGAAGGAACCCCCTATCGCAGTCACTCACTAGGCAACGGTTCAGAACGCCGTCGCGGAAAGGGGTTAAAAACCGTTTGTATAGCACCTCGTTGTACCAGTGCTAGTTGCACATCTAGACAACCTACTTGTTGCTAAACCTAATTTGTGAAGAAAAACTAAAAATTGGTAGTTGCCTATTCACCCCCCTCTAGTCAACCATATCGATCCTTTCAATTGGTATTAGAGCCTCGTCTCTTTATTAAGGGTTTCACCACCCGAAGAGTATGGTTGCCGAGGAGGAAGTGCCCGAGGCCGTGGAGTTGACTTCTATCACTCGGGATGACTTAAATGAAACCATGGCTTCACTTAAGACTTCCATGATGACCGAGGTCAAATCCGTGTTTAAAGAATTACTTGAGGGGTTGAAAACTACTCCCGATCCGTTGCTTGTGGTTAATCCCACCGCATCGGAGTCGGAGGCCAATTCCGGCAAGGAAGCGGCTAAAGGTACTCAAACTTCTTCCCCTCACGACAAGAATGGGACGGGAACCTTTGCCTCGGTTCCCCCTCCCCCGGTCTATGGAGGACCGGTCCCTACACCTCGCATTAATAATTATGGTCCTCCTCCCAAGCTTGTTAAGGGTGATTTTGCTAATTGGGTCTTTCGCATTAAGTCTCATTTGAATCACTGCTCAACTAACCTTTGGAGAATCATTGAGCAAGGCTTATACCCGCATGATCCAAACAACTTCACCCCAAGAGAAGAAGTGGACAATCAATACAATCACTCCGCTTTGTTCATCCTTCAAGATGCGGTCCCACCCGAAGATTTATCTCACTTGCGTCCTTTCACTCGTGCAAAGGATTGTTGGGAGCACATTGTTTCTATGTACAAGGGGAGCTCAAGCATCCAGCGGTCAAACTTTGAAGTGGTCCTTGATGAGGCCGATGAATTTGCGATGCTAGAAGATGAGGATCCGCGTGATCTCTACCGGAGGGTGACTACTCTTGCGGTTGCTCTCCAAGATCATGGGAGCAAGGATACGGATGACACTTGGATCAAGCGCAAGTTTCTCAAGGCCATCATGCCATTCAACAAGGCCATGTCTTCCATGATTCGTCAAAGGCCGGATTTTCACACCTCAACCTCAAGTGAAGTGTTGGATGAGTTTATTGCCATGAACATCATGAACAAGACCGCCGACAATGTTGTTGCTCGTGTTCAGTCAAAGAAAAGCACTCCCACCCTTGCTTTGAAGGCCAAGGCCATTCCGGAAGAAGAAGAGGAAGAAGAGGAGTGTGGCCCCGAGGACACCAAATATGCTTACCATGAGCACATGGCTCTTGTGTCAAGGCAATTTTGGAGCAACAAGAGGAACTCAAGGCCCAACTTCACCAATAACAACACAAGTGGGCCAAAGAACAAGCAACAAGTAAGGACTTGCTACAATTGCGGCAATGTGAGTCACTTTGTGGTGGATTGACCTTACGAGAAAAGGGAAGACAATGGTGGCAAACTCATTCGCAAAGACAAAGCCAAGTCTTTCCCTAGCAAGAACAACTTCGCCAAGAAGTCTCCTCCAAAGGGCTTGGTGGCACATGAAGAGTACCCCTCCGATGATGATGAGGAAGATACAAGTGGAGAAGGAATGGCAACGGCAACCATTGCCATTGCTACATCTTCCCCCTCCAAGGTGTCTCTCTTCGGCGCCCCCAACGAAAACACCATTGCCAAGTGCCTCATGGCCAAAGGTATCAACAAGGTAACTCCTAACATCAAAACCACCATCATTACTACTCCTTCATTGTTAGATTGTGTTGATGATAGTGAGGTGGAGAAAGTTGATGAGAATGAGTTCACCAAGTTTGTGAGCAAGCTCAAGGGTGAGTCCAAGAAGCACTTTGTTGCTCTCTTGGAACAACTTGGTGAGGCTAATGATATCATTGAGTCGCATGAGGATACTATCTCCAAGTTGGAGGGGCATAGTCGTGACTATGCCGATGAGATTGTGGATCTTTCCATTGCTCTAGAGGAAGAGCGAGATCTTCGTTTGACTCTTGAGGAGTCACACAAGGTTGATCATGCTAAATTGCAAAAAGATCTTGATCATGCTATTGTTCTGACTCGTGTGCTTAAATCCAAGAAAGTTGCACTTGGGGTTGGCCATGGTAGACTCAAGGAAGAATTTGATACACTTGACAAGGCTCACAAGGTCTTGAAGGGTGCTCATGCTTCTCTCAAAGATTCTCATGATCAACTCCAAGTGAAGCTAACCAAGGAGATTTCCACTTGCCCTCCTTTCGTTCTAATTGATAAAGCCCATGCTACTAACCCTTGTTGTGAGCATGTGCATCTTGTGGAGGAAAATGTCAAGTTGAAAGAGCAACTTGAGAAGGGCCTTGTGACATGCATACAAGGTGAAAAGAACCTCAATGACCTTTTGACGAACCAAAAGGAAGTTGTAGGAAAGGAGGGACTTGGGTTTGCACCCAAGTCAAAGAAGAAGAAGAAGAAGAAGACCAAGCAACCTGTCCCACTCAAGGAAACCTTTGTCAAGGCGGGTGAGGGTACTCATAAGAAGAAGAAGAACAAGGAAGTGGGTGGTAATGCAAAAAGGGCAAAACTTCCCCTAACAACAAAGCCGGCGACTTTAACCCTTCTTATGTGCTATGCCGTGCTAGTGATGGGCATGTTTATGCTAAATTTGTTGGTTCTTACTATGAGTACATTGAATGGTCTATTTGGGTTCCTAAGACCCTTGTTACTAACCTCAAAGGACCCATTCAAGAATGGGTACCTAAATCCAAGCATTGATCTCTTGTAGGAGTTTGCTTCCGGTGGAGTGTCATGGTTGCTTGATAGTGGTGCAACAAATCATATGACCGGGAGCAAGGACTTAGTGTTGGATGTGCATCCAATTCCATCTATGCCCACCCATGTCCAATTCGGTGATGCCTCAACTTCTAAGGTATTAGGACTTGGCAAGGTGGTCATCTCTCAAGATTTATCTATTGATAAGATCATGCTTGTTGAGTCCCTTGCATACAATTTACTTTCCGTTCGTCAACTTGCACTCATGAGCTTTGCAACATTCTTTGATCTTGATACCGTGGCCCTTTTGTGGAGCAAGACTCTTAAAGTAGCCTTTGTTGGGCATGTCGAGAACGGTCTCTATGTGGTGAACTTTTCGGAGCGACCCACTAAGACCGCGACTTGCCTAATGGCTAAAGTTGATGTGGGTTGGCTTTGGCATCGCCGACTAACCCATGTCAATATGAGATCTTTGCAAAGTCTCCTCAAAGGGGATCATGTCCGTGGACTAACAAATGTGAGTTTTGCCAAAGACCGTGCTTGCAGTGCTTGTATCGAAGGAAAGCTTCATGAAATAGCTCACCGACCCTCGACTATCATCTACTCGAAGAGGCCCTTGGAGCTCCTTCACATGGATCTCTTTGGACCTCCATCCTTTGATAGTCTTGGTGGAGGAAAGTATTGCTTGGTGACTGTGGATGACTACTCAAGATATACATGGGTATATTTCTTCAAGAGGAAGAGTGAGACTCAACAAACCGTCATCAACTTTGCAAATGAAGCTCAACGTCAACATGAAGCAAAGATTTTGATGATTAGAAGTGACAACGACACCGAGTTCAAGAACTACACCTTGGATGAGTTTCTTAGTGATGAGGGGATCAAGCACCAATATGCCGCACCCTATACCCCTCAACAAAATGGTGTGGCAGAGAGGAAGAACCGGACATTGATGGACGCGGCAAGGACCATGATGGCGGAGTTCAAATCTCCGTACAACTTTTGGGCCGAAGCCAACAACACCGCATGTCATGCATCCAATAGGCTCTACCTCCGCAAAGGCTTGAACAAGACTCCATATGAGATACTTACCGGCAGCAAGCCCAACCTCAAGTACTTCCGGGTGTTTGGTTGTAAGTGTTTCATTCTCAAGAAAGGTGTTCGTTTGTCTAAATTCGAACCTAGAGTTCAAGAGGGCATATTTGTTGGTTATGCTACAAACTCTCATGCTTACCATGTCCTCAACAAGTCCACCAGACTCATTGAGGAGACGTGTAACGTGGAGTTTGATGAAAATAACGGCTCCCAAGTGGAGCAAAGTGGTCTTTGTGATGTAGGTGATGAAATTCCTCCCCAAGCCATAAGAAGAATGGGGATTGGTAAAATACTCCCCATTGAGGAACCCCTTGTGGCCGAAGGAGAAAGACAATGCTCTACTCAAGTGGAGCCATCGCCTACGCTAGAGCCACATGCTTCCGAAGAACAATGTGAAGGCCCTCAAACGCATGAACAAGATCAAGGGCAAGATCTACCACGTGAAGATGGTGTTGCACCAAATGATACCCAAGATCAAGTTCATGTCTTCGAGCATGTTCATGGTCAAGAGCAAGCTCAAGATCAAGAGCAAGCTCAAGATCAAGAGCAAGCTCAAGATCAAGGACAAACTCAAGACGGTGCTCAAGATGTGCAAGATGATCCTCAAATGCCCATCGAGGAACTTTTGGAGCGCCGTGCCGCTAAGGTGGCTTCCAAGCTCGAGCGTCAACAACATGTCATGGAGAATGTGCTTGGAAGATTGAGAAAAGGGGTAACTACTCATAAACAATTGTCAAACTTTTGTGAGCATCACGCGTTTGTTTCGTGTGTTGAACCCCAAAAGGTACATGAGGCGCTCGATGATGAGGATTGGCTTGAAGCCATGCATGATGAACTCAACAACTTCGAGCGCAATCAAGTCTAGGAATTAGTGCCAAGGCCAACGGAGGAACATAATGTCATCGGGACCAAATGGATCATCAAGAACAAGCAAGATGCGAACGGTGTGGTTGTTCGAAACAAGGCAAGATTGGTGGCACAAGGCTACTCCCAAGTTGAGGGTATCGACTACGGTGAAACCTTTGCCCCCGTTGCTCGTCTTGAATCTATTCGCATGTTGCTTGCATATGCATCTCATCATGATTTTAAATTGCAACAAATGGACGTGAAAAGTGCATTTCTTAATGGTCCTTTGAACGAGTTGGTGTATGTCAAACAACCTCCGGGATTCGTGGATCCCAAATTCCCCACTCATGTATACAAACTCAAAAAGGCGCTCTATGGCCTTAAACAAGCCGCACGTGCGTGGTATGAGCACCTTACCGAGTTGCTGCAAGATCGTGGGTTTGAAATTGGGAAAATCAATCCCACTCTTTTTACTAAGAGGGTCAAAGGGGATTTGTTCATATGCCAACTATATGTTGATGATATTATTTTTGGTTCTCCTAACAAATATTTCAATGATGAGTTTGCCGCACTAATGACCGAGAAGTTTGAGATGTCTATGATGGGAGAGTTGAAGTTCTTTCTCGGGTTCGAAGTCAAGCAAAGAAGAGAAAGAACATTCATCAACCAAGCCAAGTATACCCAAGACATGCTCAAGAGATTCAAGCTAGATGATGTCAAGCCGGTCAAGTTTCCAATGCCCACCAAATGCAAGCTTGACAGTGATCCCAATGGTAAAGCGGTGGATCAAAAGGTATATCATTCCATGATTAAATCCTTGCTTTACCTTTGTGCATCTAGACTGGATATCATGTTGAGTGTGGGAATTTGTGCACGTTTTCAAGCCGCACCTAAGGAAAGCCACTATGTGGCGGTCAAGCGAATCTTTCGATATTTGGCTCATACCCCAAACTTTGGCTTATGGTACCCCAAAGGAGCAAGCTTCGATCTCATGGGTTACTCGGACTCGGACTGGGCGGGAGATTGTGTGGAGAGGAAGTCAACTTCCGGAGGGTGTTAATTCCTTGGTCGCTCTTTGGTGAGTTGGTTTTAGTTCGATCTTTGGTTATCTTTTGATTTAGTTGAATAAAAGTTTAGTTCGATCCTTCCTTTTCAAGTGTTTGCTTAGTGATCTATCTATCGATGTAATCGTGTGCGAGAAATATAATAAAGAGTAGTTTAAGTCTTGTTTCTTTATTTTAATGTTTCAATAAAAGAAAAGGAAATAAATGAATAAGATCATATGCTAATCTTATGGTAAGTAATGACATCACATAAGGAAAAGTATAAGTGGTAAATTTATTGGAGATTGACAAACATAGCATTGGTCAATGATGCAACTCATGAAAGAATTAATAAGGGAAGAGAAGATTCACATGCAAATACACTATCTTGGACATCTTTTATGATTGTGAGCCCCCATTAAATATTTTGTGTCAAAATAGTTGACGTTGGACAAGGAAGACAACGTAATGATTTATGTTTGTTCATATTCACATAGAAGTTATGTAGCCATAGATCCTTTAACATGTGGTGCTTGCTCAATATCTTTTCTAGACAAAAATTCCGCACTAAGTAGAGATACTACTTATGCATCCAAAAACCCTTAACCCAAATCTTATTTTGAGAGTCCACCATACCTACCTATGGATTGAGTAAGATCCTTCAAGTAAGTTGTCATCGGTGCAATAAGGCAATAAAAATTGCTTCTAAATGTGTTGGATCATTTAGTGTAGGAGAAAATTGAGCGTTGTATGAACTTGTGATGGCAAAGAATAAAAGCGACATACTGCATAATAAAGGTTGCTATCATAAGGGGCAATATAACATGACATTCTTTTGCATTAAGGGATTTGACATACAAACAAATAAGCGCATGACAACCTCTGCTTCCCTCTGCGAAGGGCCTATCTTTTACTTTTATGCAAGAGTCAAAGTATTCTTCCCTATTCCTTTTTATTTTCTCTTTTTGCAAGCACCATGTGGTGAGGAAAGATCTAGGCACATATATCCAGTTGGATATGAGTAGGCATGAGTTATTATTGTTGACATCACCCTTGAGGTGAATACGTTGGGAGGCGAAACTATAAGCCCCTATCTTTCCGTGTCCGGTTGAAACTTTTTGTTCATGGGTATGCTATGAGTGTTAGCAATCATAAAAGGTTAAATGATCGTTGAGTATGTTGACTTGCCAAAAGGCTCCGACACGTGACTCTTCCTGAAAATATGATGAATTGTAGTTGCAAAGTTGACTGAGAACATACTTTGTTGGTTTTCAATAGGGTTTATGCTTTATACTTCAATGCTGTGATGAATTGTTACTTGTTCATGAGAAGTTATATGATAAAAGTTGATTGATAAAGTTTATGTTAAAGTTCCTTACAGTTATAATAATATGCATGATGCTTCTATGTCCGTATTTTGTTTTTATCGACACCTCTCTCTCTCTAAGCATGTGGACATGTTTTTCGATTTCGGTTTTCACTTGAGGACAAGCGAGGTCTAAGCTTGGGGGAGTTGATACATCCATTTTGCATCATGTTTTCCTACTGTTATTTATAATGTTTTTATGCATAATAATGCTTTTGGGAGTAATTCTAATGCATTTTCTCTCATAATATGCAAGGTTTACACAAAGAGGGAGATACCGGCAGCTGGAATTCTGGACTTGAAAAAGCTACGTCAGAGTTACCTATTATGCACATCTCCAAATAAGCTGAAACTTCACGGAGATTTTTTATGAAATATTTAAGAAATATTGGAGCAAATAACTACCAGAGGGGGCCCACCAGATGGGCACAACCCACCTGGGTGCGCTAGGGAGCCCAGGCGCGCCCTGGTGGGTTGTGCCCTCCTTGGCCCACCTCTGGTGCCCCTCTTCTGGTATATAAGTCATTTTGACCTAGAAAAAATAAGGAGAGAACTTTGGGGACGAAGCACCGCCGTCTCGAGGCGGAACTTGGGCAGGAGCACTTTTGCCCTCCGGCGGAGCGATTCCTCCAGGGGAACTTCCCTCCCGGAGGGGGGAAATCATCGTCATCGTCATCACCAACAACTCTCCCATCTTTGGGAGAGCTATCTCCATCAACATCTTCAACAACACCATCTCCTCTCAAACCCTAGTTCATCTCTTGTGTTCAATCTTTGTACCGGAACCTTAGATTGGTGCTTGTAGGTGACTAGTAGTGTTGATTGCATCTTGTAGTTGATTACTATATGGTTTATTTGGTGGAAGATTATATGTTCATATCCATTATGCTCTTTAATACCCCTCTAATCTTGAGCATGATTATTATTTGTGAGTAGTTACTTTTGTTCTTGAGGTCACGGGAGAAGTCATGTTGCAAGTAATCATGTGAACTTGATATGTGTTTGATATTTTGATGATATGTATGTTGTGATTCCCTTAGTGGTGTCGTGTGAACGTCGACTACATGACACTTCACCATATTTGGGCCTAAGGGAATGCATTGTGGAGTAGTTATTAGATGATGAGTTGCTAGAGTGACAGAAGCTTAAACCCTAGTTTATGCGCTACTTCGTAAGGGACCGATTTGGATCCAAAAGTTTAATGCTATGGTTAGATTTTATCTTAATACTTTTCTCGTAGTTACAGATGCTTGCGAGGGGGTTAATCATAAGTAGGAGGTTTGTTCAAGTAAGAACAGCACCTAAGCACCGATCCACCCACATATCAAATTATCAAAGTAGCGAACATGAATCAAGCCAACATGATGAAAGTGATATGATGAAATTCCCGTGTACCCTCAAGAACGCTTTGCTTATCATAAGAGACCGTTTTGGCCTGTCCTTTGCCTCAAAAGGATTGGGCTACCTTGCTGCACTTTTGTTACCATTACCGTTACTTGCTTGTTACAAATTATCTTGCTATCAAACAACTTGTTACCTACAATTTCAGTGCTTGCAGATATTACCTTGCTGAATACCACTTGTCATTTCCTTTTGCTCCTCATTGGGTTCGACACTCTTACTTATCGAAAGGACTATGATTGATCCCCTATACTTGTGGGTCATAACGCAGCTCCAAGGCTCCACTAGCAAGACCCTCGCGAGGGGCCCCAGCCTCGCGAGGCGAACGACGTCGAGACCTCCCGAGGAGCAGCTCCCCGAGGCGGCCTCCCGAGGAGCGGGTATTTCTATGCGGGTACCTCACCTCACAAGGCTCTCGGTGATGTGAGCCATGACGACCAAGGCCAGGCGGGCGCCAGCGGGTGCAGTCCAGGACAGCTTCCTATTTTGTGCTAAGGAGGCAGGCACAAGCGCGGGTTCCCGAGGAATCCCCCAAAGGTTTCCATTCCGGTGCAACACGACTAAGACCACGGGCTCGACAGGACGGAGGTCATCACCGAGCCCATAGCTGCGTCACGACCAGAAACTTTGCAGGCGAAGACCACCTTTCGTCGGGATAAGATGTACTCTTTTCCCCCTTCAAAATTGGCCTCTGTGGTATTCCTTCCTCCCTAAGTTATGAGGGAAGAGAACCGGGCCTAGTATAAATATAGGCTAGTCTCCACCATAGAGAGGGATCGGCTGATCGCCACCATGATCGATCCATTCTCATCCTCTGAGCCCTCGCGAGGCAGCTCACCCACTGTACTAGTTCATCCTCAACCTCCTCGCGAGGCCAATCCACCACAAAGCAGGAGTAGGGTTTTACAGCGCAAGGTGGCCCGAACCTGGGTAAACCACTGTGTCCACTTCTTAGCCCGGTTCGCGTGTACTCGACGGCCGCACCGCCATGCCTTCTCTCACTCCTGCCACGGCGTCGTCCTCCCACGCCTGTCGCGGGCCAGCGAACACGCAGGCCGCACTCTTCATGGCGCGAGAGTTGCTGCGCTACCGCCCTACCAACGAAGGCTATGATGCCTGGCTTGGTCGCATCACCGAGCTCGTTAACGCCGCCGGCGAGGCCTCGTCACCTTCCCACTCGCTCCGTCCCACGCCCTCATGTGCGGGCGATGTAGCTCACGGCGCGCCCCCACCTCCTCCTATGCACAATGCCGACGCTGAGCTCAGGCGCGATGCTCATCCGCGCGACCCGCCACACGGGGCGCCTGCGCTGGCGCGGGATGAGGCCAGCTGCCAGGTGGTGCAGCAGCCACGGTATGACGCGCGTGCGCTCCCCGCACCGCCACACCAGCACCAAGACCATGCAGCTCCGGGGGCTGCAGCACATGGGCGTCAGGACCATGCTCCCCTTGCACGGGTCGTGCCCGTGAGCGCGGCAGGCTACCG
The DNA here is from genome assembly GCA_011799875.1 of Thinopyrum elongatum. NCBI lineage: Eukaryota > Viridiplantae > Streptophyta > Magnoliopsida > Poales > Poaceae > Thinopyrum > Thinopyrum elongatum. The sequence goes on along the minus strand of CM022297.1, from coordinate 522,376,600 downwards.
TGCCTTCACCCGTGAGCTGTGCCGCGTCGTCTGGCCTGGCAAGTTCAAGCCATACCTGCCCCCCCGCTACGACGGCACCCTCGACCCCGCGGAGTTCCTCCAACTCTACTCGCTGAGCATCGAGGCGGCGAACGGCGACGACAAGGTTATGGCGAACTGGTTCCCTATGGCTCTCAAGGACGGCGCTCGCTCCTGGCTCTTGCACCTCCCGGAGGGGTCAATCTCCTCTTGGGATGAGCTTCGCGAGTGGTTCATCGCCAACTTCCAAGGCACCCGTGACCGCGCACTCACCGTCAATGACCTGCGGCGCGTCAAGTAGCAGCCGGGTGAGACTCTCCACAAGTACATTCAACGCTTCACCAATGTTCGCCTCAAGATCCCGAAAGCCTCAGATGAGGCCATCATCTCGGCGTTCACCGAGGGCGTCACGGACGTCAAGATGAGCGAGGAGCTCGCCATCCACGATGACCTATGCACGACGCTGGAGATGTTCAACCTGGCGGACAGATGTGCCAGGGCGGAAGAAGGCCGCCTTTCTCTCCTCAAGCACGCGGACGTCGACCCTGAAGACAAGAAGGCCAAGGCCAAAGAGGTGAAGCGTAAGGGCCCCACCGTGCTGGCAGCAGAGCCTGAGCTGAAGCGCGGCCGCGACGAGCCAGCCAAGGATAACAGCCCATTCTGCGTCTTCCACAACGTTCACACCCACAACACCAATGATTGCCAGGAGCTCAGGGCGCTCCGGGACGAGCGCTTGGGTCGCCGCACCGAGCACGGCGACCGTGGCTTCGGCCGCGGCGGAGGCCGCGGAGGAGGCTGCTGGGACAACCGCAAACCTTGTCAGGCTTGGCGCGACCAGCCTCGCGAGGATGGCTGACGCGATCAACCTCGCGACGGCCCGTGGCGCGATCAGCATCGCGAGGCCCGTCCTCAAGGCAATGCTGGCCTCCCTCCGCTGCCACCACCGCCAAGAAGGAACGCCGACAACCACCAGGACGACGGGGCTGGCGGCTTCCAGGAGCCTCGCGCAGTTGCCTGCATCCTCGGCGGAGCTCAGGCGCCTGCCTCAAACCGCATCTTCAAGCAGTTCTCTCGCGAAGTCAATGCGGCCCTCCCAAAGCTTGAGGCCGCGCGTCCCCTCAAGTGGTCGCAATACGCCATCACTTTCGACTCCAATGACCGCCTCAAGTGCTCAGCCACCGCTGGCGCGCTCCTCATGCTGTGCACGCCCACCATCAGCAACGTCTCAGTCACCAAGACCCTCATCGATGGCGGCGCCGGCCTCAATGTCCTCTCTTTGGAGACGTTCGATATGCTCCAAGTGCCTTATGACCAACTCCTGCCCACCAAACCCTTCTCAGGGGTGACTGATGGCTCCACCACACCCCTGGGGCAGGTGCGCCTTCCCGTCACCTTCGGCAAGCGCGACAACTACCACATCAAGCTTATCGACTTCGACGTCGCCCACATTGGCCTCCCGTACAATGCCATCCTCGGGTACCCTGCCCTCGCCAAGTTCATGGCAGCTACCCACCATGGCTACAACGTCCTCAAGATTCCAGGGTGCAGCGGCGTCATCACAGTTGCCTGCAACAAGAAGGACGCGGTCTGCTCCCTTGAGTACGCCTACCGTGCCGCGGCAGCCGAGGATCCTGATGATGAACATGGCGTCCTGCCTCTCGAGGCCACCCCCGCGAAGAAGAAGCAGCTCCTCCCCAAGGGCCGTTCGGAGGTCAAGAAGCCCGCTGGTGACGCCTCAGGCTCCGTGTCTGCTGTCGGGGCGCCCCTTCATCCCGCATAGGAAGGCGCGCCCGACGCCTCCCTCAGGACGGGCTCGGGGGCTTCCGTCTGGAGAGCCTCCGACCTGACCGGTGCTACGAGGGAGGTGTTCGGGCACCACTTGGAGGCGTGCCTTGGCGCGCGCCCCCACAAGCAAGGAGCAAAGCGCGAGGCGCCAGGGGCGAGAGAGTTCATCACCAAGGCGATCGAGGAGCTTCAGGAGGCGCAAGCCATGCGTGGCGAGCGCTGCCCCGCACCCCCCACCGGTGCGAACCGCCAGTGGGGGGCACCTGCGCCCCCGGGACGATGCCGCTGGCGCAGCCGTGGACTTGCGAGGGCGGCCTCGCCCCCTCTTGGGCGGCGGCGACTCCGGTCCCTCCTTGGGGGCCTTGCCCTTCTCCTCGGCGGTGAACTTCCTCACTGGAGCCATGGTTGCTGCGGCGAGGATTGGAGGCGAACGGGCGAGAAGACAGAGATGGGATGGGGCTCTGTCCCCTCGCCTTCTTATAGGCGGCCGGAGAAGGCTAACCGGCGCCCTTCCACCTTCGAGCAATGATGGCACCGCTGCGTGCGCCAGGCTTTTTGTCAGCCTGGGCAGTTGCCGAGGCGACGTGGGGAAGTGGAGGCATCCGCGTCCCGTCGTGCGCCACGCGTCAAGCCTGGCCCGCAGGTGATTGGGGCCCGCGTGACGTGAGCCATGACGACCAAGGCCAGGCGGGCGCCAGCGAGCGCAGTTCAGGACAGCTTCCTCTTTTGTGCTAAGGAGGCAGGGACAAGCGCGGGTTCCCGAGGAATCCCCCAAAGGTTTCCATTCCGGTGCAACAAGACCAAGACCACGGGCTCGGCAGGAAGGAGGTCATCACCGAGCCCACAGCTGCGTCACGACCAGAAGCTTTGCAGGCAAAGACCACTTTTCGTCAGGATAAGATGTACTCTTGTCCCCCTTCAAAATTGGCCTCTGTGGTATTCCTTCCCGCCTAAGTTATGAGGGAAGAGAACCGGGGCTAGTATAAATATAGGCTAGTCTCCACCGTAGAGAGGGATCGGTTGATCGCCACCGTGATCGATCCATTTTCATCCTCTGAGCCCTCGCGAGGCAGCTCACCCACTGTACTAGTTCATCCTCAACCTCCTCGCGAGGCCAATCCACCACAAAGCAGGAGTAGGGTTTTACACCGCAAGGTGGCCCGAACCTGGGTAAACCACAGTGTCCACTTCTTAGCCCGGTTCGCGCGTACTCAACGAGATTAGGCCTTGAGGGCGGCGGGCAGTAGACGTCGGGAAACGAGATCCTTCATTCAGTGCTCCCTGCAGCTTCGCTGGGCTTTACCCGCGTGGGCGCGGGCTTCTATAAGAGAATGAAAAGCTCTCTTTTTACAATAAAACACGAAACGCGCGGAGCCCACCCTTTTTCGTTTTCTGCCGCCACTGGGTGGCCGCAGGGGAAACACAGCCCGGCCGCCTCTCGGGAAAGGGGGGGGTCGCCCAGAGTTCGAACCCAGTTGGGTCCGCGGAGCCCCGATTCCGACAGTTTTCTCCTATGTAGTGTTTGCAAAAGGAAAAATTCTCCTATGTAGTAGTACAATTTTTTGTGGGTCACAATGATGCAAGGGCCGGGGTCCAACCTTTTTATATTCAAAATAATTATATAGGCGTTCTCTTCTAGGAACAAAGGTAGCTACAAGACCCCTAACAAAAAAGGTAGCTACAAGTTTTTCTTTTCACGCGTTGCTAAACAAAGCGCATCAGAACCCATTATAGTATTGATTAATACAATTACGATAATTATCACAGGAGCTTTACATACAAACAAAATAAGACATTTATTCGTTAGACTTTTAAAGCGACCATTGTTGGGTTTTCCCTTCAAAACTTATGAATTGAACTTTGCACGCGCACACTAGTATGTTTATGTTTTGGTTGTTTCTTAGATTGGATTAAGTATGATCATGTTGTCAAAGTTTGTGTTAAAATGTCGTTGGAAGAAATACCAAAAGATTTTTTTTAGGGGATGGATGAGGTGCACAAAAGTTTAGTCTCTCAAATCTTAGGGGTTGAAGAATTGGGGAAAATTTAGGGGATTAAGGAAAGGGCAAGGCGAGATACTGAGAACCATCTACTTAGAAACAAAGCGATTAGTATTTTGCCTCTTCCGTTTTCTAACCTTTGCTTTCCATTGTTTTCTATAAATCTTTTCAGGCAGAAATGACCATTTGGCCCACCATCTCATGACCACACTAACCGGTTGTGCTTTCTTGGATTAACATTAGAGGTAAGGCACACCCCAGCAGTAGGGATGTGTCAACAAGTGAAGAATGCCAATGATAGGTACATATTGTAGGTGCTCATTTCCAGCAAGAATCCAATCCCAGCTTCCCAAAAATGCCGCTGACCCCCCTAAACTAAACTAGTTTCTGATAATAATGGAAGATGCAACAATGTGGTGCTGGAATCTGAAGCAGCATCAGGTCGACGCTGATTCACATCATGCCCTGATCCCACCGCCGTTCGTCTATGCGTGTCCAGAGTTACTGCTTCGGCAAGGCGGCAATGTCATCCACGGAGCCTGTAGCTGGCTCTGCTGTCAGCATCAAGTCCCCGTGACCGGAGCTGTTGTTTGATCCTGTGGCCTGGCTGGTGCCATCGGTTCGAACTCCTGACGACGATTCGCTGGGGTCGCTTGAGTGAGCTTTCAGGTCCAGACCGGAACTTTGTTGGCCTTGCTTCTCCCATGGCTGTTCAACAAGCAACAGAAATGTGAGCCAACCATAGTTCTGAAGCAAGTCCGAGGGCATCATGAAGATACTCTAAAAGTTATACTCATCATCAAATTGACTAGCCTATAATTTCAAGTGCAAACCTTGGGCTTGGGTGCCATACTGGGTTTCGAGATTGGCTGATCAGGGTTTGGTGGCTCATCATTAATATCCTATTTCACAAAACAATAGGGTTACAGAGTCCTCTTGTTGCAGCAATAATACTAGGAGACAAATAGACATTTAGAATACCTGGATATCATCTGGCCACTCTCCCCTCTGTATCATTTCCATGACCTGTCAAGTGTTACGTCCAATATGACAGTTTAGAGACAACTTCCGGTCAATATCAACATATTCAGACTGAACTAAGTTACTCATATGCTAGCATGAGTTTGTGACAGAAAAAAAATGATGCTCAAGATAGCGAACCTCCATATATGATTTTGGGTGCCGGGGCACCACAGGGGTCACAGTTTCAGGGCCAGGAGTCGCTATAGAAGAAAAGTAGGAACGTCAGAAAAAAAAAGGAATGTCTTGATGAAGCCATTTAAAGCAGTGCTGAATGCTGAACTGAAGATACAACTGAAATGGGAAAGATGATTTGGAATCGCCATTTACTTATACAGAACAACAAACCGAAAAACTATCAACAATCTTGACAGGATCCACGGTGACATCAAACTAGAATTAAACTCGGAGGCCTTCTCAAACCACTAGTAAATGGACTCCTCATATACCTTGAGGTTTGCAACCATCTGAACTTGCAGAGTTTGAAGGCGCGCTCTGCAAATTACAAAAGCGAAGTCAATAAAAAGAACCAAGTCAGAGAATAACAAGGGACATGCTCCAGCCAAAACGGAAGTCAAGCAGACAGTGAGAAGCAAAAAACTTACAAGTAGCAAACGCCGAAACGCTTCTTCGATTTCGTCCACGGTGAGCCCTTTATTTTCCAGGAAGGAACGCCTCTGGACATCGGAAGATGCCACTACTTTGGGGTGACTCAGAAAACTAATGGCGCTCTGGACCAGTTCCTCCCTCACCGGTTCAGAGGTCGCAACAGCCGCTTCTCCTTTCATGTCCTCCTGCTCATTCATGTCTTGCGACGTACTACTCCCATGAGCAGCAGTTTCTGAGCTACCTAAAGTGAGGGCAAAATTAGTTTCAATACTCGGCTTGATTTCTTGGCCGATCATGATGAAACACCGGCAGAGGCAAAAATATATACGGTGATGTGGCAGCACACACAGTGTACGACGGTCACTCGGTATATTACAAGGTTATCATCTACGCACAAGAACGCTAACCTAAGTTAGTCTGCTATGCTGTCCTCTGCGCGCGGTTTAAACAGGGATGTCTGAATGAAATCATGAATTGTTCTGAACAATACCGAATAGTTCAAAAGGATTAGACTAATCATCAGGTGAACGCATGGGCAACCAGACCAGCAGAAGCCGAGAGCCAGAGCCATGGCGCCCCCTGCTCTGTCGCCACAGATCAATCGTACCAACCTAACACTGCCATAGTAGCCCCATCACTAGTCTATCGCCACAGCAACGAGAATTTGGAAGATCGCTAGGCGATTTGGGAGCGTAATAAGCTAGCTAACCAAGCAAACACTGCAGATTGCTTGTTCTTTCGTTACCCTAACAGCAGCATCAGCAGCAACCGGCAGCGGAACCAAGCGAGACAGAGATGGAGAGGGAGGGGGAAGACGTGGTGTGCGAGCCGGACCTGGATCCCGCGCCTCGTCGGCCGGGGACGACGCCGACGGATCCGCCATTAGAGCAGCTTCGCCGAGGATAAGATCGGGGGAAGGGGAAGGAGGACGAACGGGCCAGGAGGTGGACTTGGGAGGACTTGTGCGTGTGACTGACGTGCGGGTCCCGCTCCAAGTCTTGGATGGACCGGGCTCTACTGGGCTGCCATACCTATTTCGTTTTCCCTCCAAACGGCCGCTCCGGCGACGCTCGGAGACGAACCCTATCCCCCGCCGGCCGCGCAGGCCGCCGGCGATGGAGGTGGAGGCGGGCGGCCCGTGCTCGAAGAAGAGGAAGTCGGCGGGGATCCTCCTCATCCTCGCGGCGGCGGCGGCTGCAGAAGGGCGCGGCCCGGAAGCTACGGCGGATCCGCCGCTGGACGTAGCGGAAGGGGGCGGGGCCGGCGACCGCATCAGCGGCCTCCCAGACGGCGTCCTCGGGGACATCGTCTCGCTCCTCCCCACCAGGGATGGCGCGCGCACGCAGATCCTCTCCTCCCGGTGGCGCCACCTCTGGCGCTCCGCCCCGCTCAACCTCGACCATCACGAGCTCTGCGACAACAAATACCAGCTCGATTCCGTCGTGTCGCGCATCCTCGCCACCCACCCCGGCCCCGGCCGCCGCTTCTGCGCCACCGTCTACCACCTCCACCGCGACCGAGCCGACGCCTGGCTTCGATCCCCCGCCCTCGACAACCTCCACGAGCTTGAGCTCTGCAGCTCCAAACACACCTTCCCGTATCAACCGGTAGTACTGCAGCCGGCTCCGCCGCCTGCAGCGGCCTTCCGCTTCTCCGACACCCTCGGCGTTGCCACCATAGGAGAGTGCCACATCCCTGACAGCATGGCCCAAGCGCTTTTCTTCCCTAAGCTTAAGAAGCTCGGGCTTGAAAATGTCACCATATCCGAATCCTCACTGCACACCATGATTGATGGTTGCCCCGCTCTAGAGTGCTTGCTGATTTGCCGCAGCTCTGGCTTCCGTTGTGTCCGAATCAACTCCATCAGCCTTAGAGGCATAGGTGTGGAAGCTTATTGGGGAGAGCTCAGATTAAAGGAAGTCATCATCGAGAATGCCCCTTGTCTTGAAAGGTTGCTCCTACCTGATTCAGCTGGATCCCCACATATATCGGTAATCTCCGCGCCTAAATTGGAGACCCTAGGATGCCTATCTTCCTTTTCTAGTATCACACTCGCGCTTTACTCAACAGTTATTCAGGTACCACTTGCCTTCTCGATCAATTTCTGCACTTATGGTGATGAATTATGTAATTTCTGCACTTATAGATGGTTTATAATGTCATCTTCCATGCTTCATGAAGGGATTGCGTGTTGATAGCCTGACGAACACGGTGCGCACTGTCAAGATTTTATCTGTTGATATGAGTGCTCTTAGTCTGGATGTTGTTATTGACTTGATGAGATGCTTTCCTTGCTTGGAAAGGTTGTACATTGAGGTAACAATTCTTCCTTAATGGTTTATAGTGTTCATTTTTCATATGATCTGCTTATTGTTCTGAACTGGGCGTTTTTCATTTGGTTATGTTTTGTTAGTCAATTCGGCCAGGGAAAAAGAATTTGTGGCGCCGTAAACACCGGAATCTAATAAGATCTCTTGACACCCGTTTGAAGACAATTGACTGGCGATATTATGTGGGCACCAAGTCAGATGTTGACTTTGCCACATTCTTTTTACTAAACGCAAGAGTGCTAGAGTTAATGACTCTTCAGGTTTATCTGAGTGATTTCAAAGAGGAGTTTCTTACACAGCAACGTGAGAAGCTTCAATTGGATAAGAATGCCTTAGGAGGTGTTCGGCTTCACTTTACACCAGATGGTTCTCATCGCAGCTTTACGGATTTCCGTGTCAATGATTTGGATTTAGCCGATCCCTTTGAAAGGGGTTATCCTTGCCAATTTCGTGATTTGTCCTAAAAAAAGTTTAGTTCTCATGTTTGTAGTTTGTTTAAGTTTGTATTATCCTGGAATCTAGTGACGGTTAAATATGCTATTTAAGTTGTTAGTTCTGTTGAAACCAACTTGTGCCGATGTACACTTATTTTATGAGATGAGAAAATACAGACCTGTGTGGCTTCTGAACGTCAAGTGTGATGGTATCTGTTAAACCAGTTTTAGGAAGCCACGCGAATTGATGGGTCTGAGTATCGGTATTGCTTCATCTGGTGTACCAAGCACTTCCTCAGATCAAAAGTCCTATCAGTAATTTGTTTTTTCCCGTGCGCAATGGCATGATTTGTGTGGGCTGTAGTTAGCTGCACATTGAGAATATTGTGTGGTGTCTCCAGTTTACATCAGCTGTTTGCCTGTTTGGTGTGCGGATCTACCACTTGTTAGTCAAAACGAAGAGAAGAAAGGGGTTGAACTATTTCTGTTTCCAACAGAAATGGTCCAATGGTTCTGATGTTGAACTGCTTTGATTCTTGGCTTGATGGTTTGCCCCCTTTGTATTCATTGCTAGAGTTCCTTGTACTGCATAATCTGTCTGTTGGATTCTGGTGTAACTGCTGAAGATGGAACCTGTTATTGTATCAATTGTGCATATGTATTATTGCACTTGTCAGTGGATCAGTAGTAGAGGGTATCTATCTACACGCAATATTTCTACTTTTTGTTTGCTGTGGTCATTGCACGGAATTACCGTAAGCAATACTGGTAGACCCCAAACATGTGGCAAATCAAGCAGGTTAATCTACCAGCAACCTAGGAAGGCCAATGCGATGGCGCCATTGACAAAATCAGGTTAACTAATCTCTCTCCAGGATCTCCCTACCATCACATAAACACACGCAAGCAAGTTCACTGTTCCAAGCAAGAAGAGGATCACCAGCCAGATAAACTGGCAAGCTGTCCAAAAAATTGTTTCTTCAGAGGCAATTGCACTGGGGTACACATACTTGCACTATGTTTGTCTCCGCACATCCCATGGATGCCCAACTAAATCAATTTCTCCAGCCATATATAGATGACAAAACTCCACTATGTTAAAAAAGGATAATGAAATAACCACAAATAGCAAATATATGTGGCCAGAACACAAACACAGACACCATAAGGGCAATTTCTTTGTCAGAAGTTCATACTCTTATAGGACTTGTTACAAATTTACAAGTACAGAAATAACACATGATCAGAGAGCCTATCAGGACGAGCGGTGCTGCGCTAGCTTCAGGACAGGTTTTTGTTTATGCTTGGAAAGTTGCTGTTGCAACACTTGCTTGAGCTCGTCGCCATAGGAATCCTTTAGCCACACTTCGTTGAGACCACGTAGATACTCTAGTCCAGAAATCCGCGCAGACACCCCACCAGAGCAGTGAATCTTCAGCACCTCAACTCTCATACAAACATTACTTGCAGAAGTTACCTGTAACTTGGAGGCGCAATTGATCTCTAGGACCTGTAAACCTCCAAAGTTAGCATCTCATAGGGTGCTAAATGGAGTTTACCATCTTGAATCGGCTTCACACAAAGGCGATGTAAGCAACTTCTATTTGGCCATTCACGAAGGGAGTGCATGTCCTCTTTGCAGTTGCAATAGTATATTGTCAACTCAAGATCAAACTTCTATTTGGCCTGCTGATGAAAGAGTTTGATTCTCTGTCAGGAAGTGAAGATCCTGAAGATCGAGTATAATCTGCTTACAGAGTCGCCGCTTTCTTGCCCTCTGCCATCCGTTGTGAGAGTATAATCATTCCAAGTAAGATTGGAAAATGAAATGAATCTGTGGTAATGTTGGAGCAGTAGTTTTACCTTGCATTTCCTATATAAACCTTTATGCTGCAAAGAATGCAACTCTCATTCTAGAAAAAAGGCCTTTGGTCTTGAGATCCGAATCTTCTCCACTTCACATCTTGTCCTGATCCAGCCATCGTGTATGTGTTTCTGCAGTTACTGCTTCGGCGAGGTGGCATCATCATCCACAGGAGCTTCAGAGCCCATAGCCGGCTCTGTCGTCAGCGGGCAAGTCACCATGATCAGACTTGTCATTTGATCCCGCGGCCTGGCTGGCGCTATCAATTCGAACCCCCGACGTCAATTCGACGGAGTTGCTTGGGTGAGCTTTCAGATCCCACCCGGAACTTTGTTTGACTTGCTTTTCCCATGGCTATTCAACAGCAACAGAAATGTGAGCCAACCATAGTTCTCAAGCAAGCCTGATGGCATCATGAACATACTAAGTAAAACTCTATATTCATCATCAGATGGTGCTGTGGTTACCATGTAGATACACATGTCGTTGTCTCCTAGACGGCGAGACTAAAGAAAAGGCAAATGCATATTGCGAAACATTTGTTAGCCAGTAGTTTCAAGTGCAAACCTTGGGCTTGGGTGCCATACAGGGTTTCGAGATTGGCTGATCAGGGTTTGGTGGCTCATCATTAATATCCTATATCACAAAACAATAGTGTTACAGAGTCCTCTTGTTGCAGCAATAATACTAGGGAGACAAATAGAAATTTAGAATACCTGGATATCAGGCTGCAAGTGGGACGTTCCGCGGGAGCCCGCGAACACGCCCACATCTGCCGCGTAGTATTAGTGGGAAGCCCGCATATGTCCACATAATTTTTCGCGGGATAAGTGGGCTTCCCACATCCCACGTAATCCTTATGTAAATCACAGGCTCAAGCTTATATTTTCTGTTTTGCAATGGACATGGAAGAAGCAGAGAAGTTCAGGCTTCATTATCAGGTGAAGAATCTTCAGAGTTGGCACTGCAAATTACATCTTTTTTGTAGTACTTTTGTTTATCTGGGAGTGGTAATCCTCTGCCTCTACCAAGTCGCAGCTCAGTGCTTCGGCGGGCGTCGCTTCAGTAGAAGAATCGCATCGAAAATGATATTAGAAGTGCCACTGTTATAAGCTCAAAATAAGAGGTGAGCAGAGTGCAATCTGCTTGTTTGCAGCTGCTGTTCCTTGAAGCAGCGAGCTTCTTCATGACGTTCTTCAGAGAAGAATAAATCAAGGAGGATTAGATGAGAAGGGAAGATACCACAACCCCTGACTCGCATTATCAGGCCACAGATGATATGTGATTCAACAAGGTGGAATGAATCGGCTCTGCTCTGAACAATTTAGAGGAAATTGGCTGAAGATGTAGTAGTTGATAGCAAATAAATCACAGATGAGAGAGGGGAAGAAGACTGAACTGCACCTGTACATGGCGGAGGTTGACAACGACATTACGGCGTCCATGGCGGAGTTGGACAGCGGCGCTGGGCGGCCATGGGGAAGGTACATGGTGGCGAGTCATAATCGGCTAATCCGCACGACTGACGTTCGACTTAGAAGACATGTGGGTTTGATGCGGGCGCCGCGGGACAGCCCACATAATCCGCATCTCTCGGTGCTCTAACCGTGGGTGTCCACGAACGTAAATTATGTGGGCTTGGCCATGGGCACCGCGGGCAGCCCGCGTCCACTTGCAGCCTGACCTGGATATCATCTGGCCGCTCTCCCTTCTGTATCATTTCCATGACCTGTCAAGTGTTAAGTCCAATATGACAGTTTAGAGACAACTTCTGGTTCAATATCAAAATATTCAGACTGAACTAAGTTGCTCATATCCTAGCATGAGTTCATGACAAAAAAAAAGGATGCTCAAGATAGAGAACCTCCATATATGATTTTGGGTGCCGGGCATGGTTTTGGGTACCGCCCGAGAAAACCGGTTACCGGGCGGTTACCGCGTTTTCCAGTACCCCACGAGAAATCAACTTCCCAAGCGAAAAATTCTGAAATTTTGAATTTGAATGAATTTTGAATGGATTTTTGACGAATTTTGTTCGGATTCAAAAAAATTCAAAAAAATTCGTCCGAAATTTGCTCGGAATTTCGCGGTAACCGTGGTAACCGAGTTTCTCGGTGACCCACGAGAAAAAAGTGCCACTCGGTAGCCAAAACCTTGGTGCCGGGGCACCACAGGGGTTACAGTTTCAGGGTCAGGATTTCCTACAAAAGTAAAGTAGGAATGTAAAAAAAAAGGAATATGTTGATGAAGCCATTTAGAGGAGCGCTGAACCGAAGATAGAACTGAAAGCGGAAGTTGATATGGAATCATCATTTACTTATACAGAAGAACAAACCGAAAAAACAATAAATAACCTTGACAGGATCCACGGTGACATCAAATTAGAACTAAAGTCGGAGGCCTTAGAATCACTAGTAAACTGACTGTTATTGTATACCTTGAGATCCACGCGTGTTTGAACTTGTAGAGTTTGAAGGTGGGCTCTGCAAATTACAAAAGTGAGGTTAATGAAAAGAGCAAGTTGAAAATAACCAGGGACAAGTAGATAGTGAAAGAAAAAAGAAGTTACGAGTAAACGTCGAATCGAAACGCTTGTTTGATTTCGTCCACGGTGAGCCCTTTGTTTGACTTGTTACTTTCGGGTGTCTCAGAAAAGTAACGGCGCTCTGAACCAGCTCCTCCCTCGCCGGTTCAAAGGTCCAGACAGTCGCTTCCCCTGTTATGTCTTCCTGCTCCTTTGCACCTTGTGGAGCACCAATAGTAGCTTCTGAGCAACCTAAAGTTTTTTTTTTTTTTTTTTTTTTTTTTTAGAAAAGGAGGATGCACCCCCGGCATCTGCATCTGGACGATGCATACGGCCACTTTATTAATTATTAAGCACAAAAGACCTTACAAAGTAGTACATCAGTAAGCCTGAAGCCACCATTTAGGCAACATCTGTCGCTACTCCTATCCCCTTGATGCAGTGGTACCGAATGTCCGAGCCTAATACCAAACAGACATCGCACCAAACCCTAACATCTAATGCCGGATACCCCATCCTAGCCACATACCGGGACTGGGTCACACACCGGTCCGGCACACTCACCGAGGCTGTCGCCGCCTTCTTCCACCGATCCATCTCCAGAGCAGGTACTGACGCACAGACCTTGCCAGGCCTGCCGTCGACGCCACCATGGCGCCAGACAGCTCGACCACCCTGCGCTCGTCCATCCAGCCGCATCCGTCGTCGATATGCAGCTGCACCATGCCGCCAACACTCGTCGTCAATGACGCGGTAGATACAACGCCGCACCACCTGGCAACCTCCACACCATCGCCACTGCTGGAGCTACTCGGAGCCCACCATCCACAACATCTCTCCCCCGAACAGCAGTTCCTCCCAAGACGGCGCCTCCATGGAGGATACGACGCGTAGGACGCCGCCGCCGCCCAATGCAGACTGAATTTTGGACTTTCGTCCGGGAGGGGTTCGGGGGTGGATAGGGGGGGACCTCGGCTTCGCCTCCAGGAAGGGTAACGGCGTCAAGTGACGTCACCGATGCCGGGCCGAACACGCCGACCAAAGTTTCCTCCGGTCCCCATCCTATGCCACCAAACCTCCGTGTACTCCGGATCCGGCAAGCCACGATCCGAAACCCGCGAAGATGAAAGAGCCATGGGGCTCAACCCACCAGAAAGGAGGATTGAGAGGAACTCCTCGTAGATCTCCAGACGCCGAATCCAGCGATCCGACGTGGCCAGCGACGATCATCACCACCCCGCGGCGGCCGACGGAGTCCGAAGATAGGATCCAGATGGATCCGATCTGGATCCGGCGGCACCCGCGACCACCGGTCAGGCCAACGCAGCCACCACCTCACGACACGCAGGTCGCCACCGCCGCGCCGCGCACGACGCCGATGGGAGACCCGCCCGCCGCGCCGCCGGACCCCACGTTCGCCCGGCGTTCCTCTGGATCCCGCTGTCCCGCGCCAGCCAAGACGGAGAGGATGGGGAGAAGCCCCGCCGCCGCCCAGCCGGCCAGGCTTCGCCCGGCGGCGCTGCGGACGGCGGCGAGGAGGGAGAGAGGAGGAGGAGACTCGAGGGGCGGCGGCTAGGGTTTTCCCCCGGGTCACCCGCGGGGGCGACGCGAGGGGCGAGATGGAATTAAGTTCAATGCTCAGTTTGATTTTTTCGCCAAGCATCAAGAAACACCGTCAGAGGCAAAATTATATCGGATAATGGGGCAGCCCAGCGTGCGACGGTCATTCAGTATATTATGAGGATATTATAAATGCACAAGAATGTTAACCTAAATTAGTCTATTATCATGCAGTCCCCTGCGTGACAGTTGAAACAATTTGTTCTAACAGGATGTCTTAGATACTCCAAGCAATACTCATAGTTCAAAAAAATTAGGCTAATCAGGTGAAACCGTGAAAGTATCGGCAACCAGAGCAGCAGACGACGAGAGACAGCCTATTGCCCTGGTGCCCTCCTCTGTCGCCACAGATCAATCAGGTGAACCTAACACTCACTACCCAGGGTACTCTACTCAGCAACGAAATCTCGGAAGATCACTGGACAAATTGGTAACCAACGACCGGAAGGTGCCCCGGGATCAAGCCACGGAACAACGGCCGCTGGCTATTAAGGTGGTGATGGACCAACACGGCAGCCAAAATCTCCTCCTCATCATCGGACGAGGAATCGTCGGAGTAGCAAAGGAAATTGTGGAAAAAGAATTCATCAGCAGAGTCCATTTTGTACCTTGGCAAACTGTCGAACAGCTTGCGGGCGTCTACGAAGGAGTTGGCCGGCGAAGAGACGCGCGCCTCCCTTGGACCAGGTGGCTGGCATGCCGGCGGCCGACGAGCGTGCAGGCGTCAGGACGAAGGAGCTGGCCGGGGCGGCGAGGCGGCTTCCTGCTCGCGGCGGCGTCGGGAGGTGGGGGTGAGAAGTTTCGATGCCCCGGCGGCGAGGTGGCGACGTTGGGGGGAGGTCTGTCGGCACCGGCTGCTGGCAGAGGCACCGGCAAATGGGCGGCGGCGACGAGGTGGCGACATTGGGGGGAGGTCTGTCGGCACCGGCTGCTGGCAGAGGCACCGGCAAATGGGCGGTGGCGGCGACGCGGCGAAGGCGGGCGAGGGTTTGCTGTCGATATGGGGTGGGAGTGGATGGCCAATGTGCCACCGACTAGCGGTCCAGGGGGAGGAGTTGGTGCGCGCTGCGCGTGTCCGTCTCGTGTCCGCACCGATGCAAATGAGGCTAAAAAATGGGCCGGAAATGGGTCGGCAGGCGGACGAAAAACGGATGCGCATCCGTTTAGGTCGGCGCGTTGGACCGACTTTTCTATCCGCCGCGACCCAAACGAACGCGTGAGGACGAAATGGGTCGTCGCGTTGGAGTTGCTCTAACAAGCTAGCTAGCTACTCCCTCCGTCCGGTGAAAAATGTACATCAAGAAATTTTAGGACAAATTATGGAGTGGAGTAAAAAATGCATTGGGAAAATGCAAGCCACCATCTCTCTCCTATTTAATTACCCAACCCCCAATGAGCTAAGTGCATGTAAATATTAAGAAGACTATGTATAGAATGCTATTGGTCTTGATTACCGTGTGACGAGAGAAAATACTTTAAAGTGCATTGAAAATATAAAAATACACTTTTTTGTGAACAAATTTTAAATCTAAACGTACACTTTTCGCCGGACGGAGGGAGTAACCAGGTAACCAGTGCGAATTCGCTATCTCTGCAGGCTAGCAGCCAGGAGGTGGACTTGTACGTATGACTGACGTGTGGGTCCCGCTGCTAGTCTTGGACGGACGGGGCTCTGCTGGGCTTCCATTTCATTTTGACAGAATTTCTTATTTGGCTTTTTTAAAATTTTGCTTCCATATTTGGCCCAAAAAAGTTTTGTCTTCCCTATTTGACAACAAATGTTAAATTTGCTTCCTATTTGACACTTCGGTCTATTTTGACCACTAACGGTGTTAAATGTGACATGAAAAGACCATTATATCGCTGGTGTTTTACAAGGCTGAAAAAAAGAGTGTATGTTTCTTCCAATGAACCGGTTTACAAGGGGTGAAAGAAAGAGAAGATGAGTTTCTGTTTGGGACGTAGCAGTCCATGGCGAAATGGACATGTGTACATTATTCGTGCTGTAAGCACGTTCTAATCATTATGCATGCTGTGCCCCTAGTCCTAGTCTGTAGATCCTGCTGATTTCTAGCTGGTTAGCTAGCCAACAGGTTCTATTCTGGCACATGTTTTTTCTTTTAAACGGATTCTCGCACATTTTATGTACTTATACGATATGTATACAGTGCAAAACATTGAGGCAAAATCCTCCTCGTCCTTTTTAGAGGAAAATCTCCATAACGTCTTAAACTCTTACAGACGAGCTAGCAACTTTGCTCGGGTGAAAGAAACGAATGCTCTTTTTTCAGCCTTGTATAACATCAGGGGTTGAATGGTATTTTCATGTCACACTTAACACTGTTAGTGGTCAAAATAGACGAAAGTGTCAAATAAGGAACAAAATCTACTTTTGATGTGAAAATAGGGAAGGATTTTTTTTAGGTGGGGGCTGCTACGCGTCCACCGGCTGATCTTTTTAAAAGATCAGCCGGGTCGCGCTCCGTCAGATCCTATGTCATCGAGCGGCCGAGCGGCGTTCTTCACCTTTGCAACAGAGGTAATGTTGCGGAAACATTTGCATCAGAGGTCGTGCCGCAAAAATCTTTGCAACAAACGTCATGTTGCAGAAAACTTTTGCAACAAAGGTCAGGTTGCAAATTTTTTTTCTTGGTCTTTCTGCAACATAGGTACTGTTGCGGAAGAAACTTTTGCAACAAAGGTCATGTTGCAGAAAACTTTTGCAACATAGGTCAGGTTGCAGAATTTTTTTCTGTCTTTTTGCAACGTAGGTATTGTTGCGGAAGAAACTTTTGCAATAAAGGTCATGTTGCAGAAAACTTTTGCAACATAGGTCAGGTTGCAGAATTTTTTTTCTTTGTCTTTTTGCAACATAGGTACTATTGCGGAAGAAACTTTTGCAACAAAGGTCATGTTGCAAAAAAAACTTTTGCACGCATTGCAACAACGATTATGTTTCAGAAACATCATCGATGTTGCAATCCATCAAATCTCAGTTGAGAGAGAGTTGGAGGAGAGCGCACCATGGGAGCTTGGGAAGGAGCTCATGTGTTGAGAGAGAGATAGGGGGGAGGTAGGAGAGAGGAGGGAAGGAGAAAGGGGCTGGCGGTGGCGACGCAGCTCGGTAGCAGCTTTCTCGGGTGGAGTCTATCCATGGTGGATCTATCTGTAGTGAAAGGAGAGAGAGAGAGAGTGTAAGGAGGTAGATGACCAGATGAGAAGATGAGAGTGAGAGTGGCTGAGACTGATTCGGTCTTTGACAAATATACAAGGGATAAGGACGAATCGTGGTATGTAGGCCACGAGGGCACACACATGGATCTTGCCTCGTTCAACGATGCACCGAGCGGCGGATCAAATGAGTAGATCGGTCGGCTGATACTAATCATTTCCCTTTTTATAGGGCCAAATAGGGAAGGAAATTTTAAGACAGGGCCAAATGACGAATTCTCTCTTTCATTTTCCGCACCACCTCCCTCCCTCCTCCTCCAAACCGCCGCGCCACCTCCGCACCGGCGACACCCAGCATAGACCGAGGCCAACCCTAGCCTCCTCCTCCTCCTCCTCGCGCCGTGGCTCTATCCCCGCCGCGGAGTCCACCGGCGATGGAGGTCAAGGCGGGCAGCCCGTGGTCGAGGAAGAGGAAGTCTGCGGGACTCGACGCCTTGCTAGACGCAGCGGCGGCCCGAAACCTACGGCGGAGAACCAGGATCCGCCGCTGTACGCAGCGGAAGGGGGCGGGCCGGCGAGCGCATCAGCGGCCTCCCCGACGGCGACCTCGGGGACATCGTCTCTCTCCTTGGCGCGCGCACACAGATACTCTCCTCCCGGTGGCGCCACCTCTGGCGCTCCGCCCCGCTCAACCTCGACCACCACGGGCTCTACAACAACAATTACCAGCTCGACGTCATCGTGTCACGCATCCTCTCCACCCACCCTGGCCGGCCGCCGCTTCTGCGCACCCGTTTACCACCTCCACGGCGACCGAGCCGACTCCTGGCTTCGATCCCCCGCCCTCCACAACCTCCACGAGCTTGAGCTCTGCAGCTTCAAGTACAGCTTCCCGTATCCACAGGGAATACTACGGCCGGCCCTGCCGCCTGCAGCGGCCTTCCGCTTCTCTGACAGCCTCGGCGTTGTCACCATCGGAGAGTGCCACATCCCTTGCAACAAGTCTTATCAGTCATTTGTTTCTCCCTTGCCCGATGGCACGATTTGTGTGGAACATAATTTGTTGTGTGTTGTGTCCGGTTCACATCAACTGTTTGCCTGGTGCGCGGATCTACCACCCATGGAAGTAAAGTAACTACTTCTATTTGCAGCATAAATGGTCCAATGCTCCTGATGTTGAACTACTTTGATCAAGCCTGGTCTTGGTTGTCGTGGCGCCGATCTGCTTACTTTGTTATTGGAGGTTCAAATATGTTATTTCATCAGATAATGATATCAGTGTGGCGTTCATGGAAGCTTGCTGAAGTTGTTGAGAGCTGAAGTTTTACCTCTAGTGATTCAAGTTGTATTTGCTGCATTCTGATGTAAATGCTGAAGATGGAACTTTTTACTGAATCAATTGTGAGTCAATAGTAGTGTATCTATCTGCAAATAATATTTCTATCTTTTGTTTGAGGTGGTCATCGGATGATCATGCCCGAGAATTAGCGTGAGCAACAATCATAAGCCCGAAACATATGATAAATCAATAAGGTGAATCTATCAGCAACCTAGGAAGGACAATGCCACGGTCCCATGATAAAATCGGGTCAATCTCAGTCCAGGATCTCCCCTACCATCACATAAACACAAGCAAGCAATTTCACTAGAGCAAAACACTCCAAGCAAGAAGTGAGTCACCAGATAAACTGGCAATCTGACTAGACATTTGTTTCTTCGAGTCTGGTCGTCTCCACACATTGCATGGATACCTGACTAAATCTTATATCTCTGCTTCGAGTTTTCTTGTCTACCGCGCAAAAACCATATATAGATTAAAAAAACTCCACTACAAGGCAAGGTATCGGGTGAAAACGCTTGTTCAGTGAAAATCTGAAAACTTTCCCTCCTATCCATCAGATCTAAAATGAACGGATTAAATGAGAGGTGGGAAAGTTTTCAGATTTTCACTGAACAAGCGTTTTCACCCGATACGTTGCCAACAAATACAGACAACATAAGAACAATTTTTTTTGTCAGAAGTTCAAATACGGATGCAAAGTCGATGCCCAGTGCAGAACATACTCCTTCCTACAGGATTTGTTACAGCTTACAAGTACAGAAATAACACATGAATAGAGAGAGCCTATCAGGACGAGCGTCGCTGCACTAGCTTCAAGTTAGATTTGTTTCTATGCTTGGAAAGTTGCTGCTGCAAATCTTGCTTCAGTTCGTCGCTGTAGGAACCCTTCAGCCACACTTCTTTGAGACTAAGTAGATGCTCTAGTCCAGAAATCTGCAAGGACGCCCCACCAGAGCAGTGAATCTTCAGCACCTCAGTTTCCCAAATCACCTTCTTTACAAAAGTTACCAGTAACATGGAGGTGCAATTGATCTCTAGCACCCGTAATCTCCAAAAGATAACATCTCCCAGGGTGCTAAAATGGAGTTCACCATCTTGAATCGGCTTGACACAAAGGCGACGTAAGCAATATTCATCTGGCAATTCACTAAGGAAGTTCATGTCCTCCATCACTAGTATAGTCAACTCAAGATGTAACTTCTTAAGATTATGAAGCTGTTTGATCCAAATTGGCAGTTTGTTTACATGCCCGTACAGCTTAAGGCTCTTTAGAGTCTTGGGTGGCTGGGAAATCATGTCACCGAAACAAGCAAATAACCCCTCCTTATCCTTATCGAGTCGCACTGAAAAGGACTCCAGATGGTTGTGGCCGGAGATGAGGTAACACAAGTCTTGGATGTTTCGCCTGTTTATGCCAGACACGCAGAGCTTGCGCAGTTGTGTAAGGTTCTTAAGCTCCTTTAGGATTGCCTTTCCATTAGGAATATTGACATTGACAACACCAATAGTATGTAAGGCCGTCATGCTCCCAATCCCTACAGGAACCCCAACACCATCATTATCAAGACGGTGTCTGCGCAACTTGGATAACCATCTAGACACCAAACTACATGGCTGGCAGCTCCATGACAACGGTGTTGATGTCTGAACCTCTGTTGTTTCTGGTAGTGCTGTGACCATGTCATCACTGCCCTCCGGTGGTGTTAATGTCTGATCCTCCTCTGCTGTTTCCTGTGGTGTTGTGACCATGTCACCACTGCCCTCCGGTGGATTTGATGTCCAGTCTACATTTGTTGTTGATATACTTGCAGCAGATTCATTAGCTTCGTCTGATGATATGATGGTGCCTGCACGAATGTATTGCAACTTATGTAGCTTGTTACACACAATGGTAGCATGACAATTGAGGTGCCTCTGACATCCAAAGTTTGCAGCTGCCTTAGGCCACCGAATGATTCTGGTAGATGGCTTATCTCTTTGCATCCTCGCAGAGAGAGAAACTTAAGACGAGGTAGCACCTTCACGATCTGCTCAAGGTCAGCATCTAGTATGCCTGATGTGTCCGCCATATCTAACACCCGAAGTAGACTCATGTCAGAGGAGAGGAAGAATGGCATCCACTTCCCAAACACAGTCAAGGACCGTAGACGTGAGAAGTCCATGGTCTTAAACACTGTGAGTCCTCCCTTATGGTGAGGTGTTGACCTGCATGTTGCGAGTTTGGGCTGCAATTCCCCTCCAGTGCAAAGACGAGGTTGTCTTCCATTCGCCGTGAAATGATGTATTCATGAAAGAAACCATTGACTTGGTATAGGCACTTCATTGTCTTCTGACATTGTTGGATTATGCTCAAACTAACGAGTTCCATGAACAATCTCTCCCCATTCTCCTCTGCAGTAGCATTATACGTGTCCCTGCAATAACCCTCAGCAATCCACCGCCTCAACAAATGCCTCTGCCTTATCTTCTGCTCTGGAGGGAAGATTGACAGATAGAAAATACATGGCCTGAGGGAATCTGAGCAACCATCAAAGTAGGACTGCATCCAAGAGAATAGATCCCTTAAACTGTGAAATTCTTGATCGGTCTCCAACTTGTGCATAAAGTCAGCATTTATGCCCTTCAACAAATCTGTGGCTGATATAGACCAGTGCCTTCTAGCGGCATTCTCTTTGGTGAAGAGTTGGCCTATAGTAGCAATAACTTTAGGAATCCCACCACATCTGCCTACGGTAACTTTGGAGAGCTCCATCTCGTCAGGAGTCAATTCCATCCCATCCTTTGTGATCTAAAATCCAGAAATACATTAGCTTCTAAAATAGTGTAAAATCTCTATTTTGCAAATAGTAGTTACCATAAGTTATTCAGTACCAACATAAAAAAAATCCAGATTTTCCTACCAAATAAGTAATAATTTTTAAATTAAACATTGAAAAATAAAATCAAATATTGCATTTTTTTTCCATGCCTGACATGACCGAACCTAATTTTCCACAATATCAAAAAATAAATTTCCAGATTCACTATCAAATAGGCAACACTAAACCTTTTTTTTGCGGGAAAATAGGCAACACTAATGTTGTGCACTATGGATTTTAGTGGTGTTATATGCCGGCTGGGACTTGAGTCTATTGGCATATTAGCTAGTAGTGTTAAGACAACTGGAATTGTTGGAGCATCAGCTGGTCAGGGTTCTATATTCACGAGTGGTTTGATTCAATGGAATTGATAGAATATTTGGAGGATTTGGATTTTTTCCTACATAGGTCATTTGATTCACAGGAATGGAATCCTTATGAAAAATTCCTAAGGATTGATTTGATAGTGCGCTCCTTGTTGTCGACGAAGATGAGCGCATGGGCAGTGTCTGGATTTAGCATCTCGCTGAGAAGGCGAGCCAACCAGATTCCCTGACATGCTTTGTAGCTGTCGCGATTACTCTGCCTCGCATGAACAAGTTGCGACAACCTTCTGCCTCATTGATTGCCAGCTGACCGGACTGCTTCCGAGGAAGAAAAGTATGCCAGAGGTGCTCTTCCTAGAGTCCAGGTCACCAACATGGTCGGAGTTGCTGTAGCCGACCAGGTTCTCGCCATCGCCACGTTGATACACGCATTCGTGCATGATCATGCCTGATATGTACCAGAGCAGGTGTTTGACGGTAGCGAGATGATAGCTTCTCGGGGCTTCCATGAACCTGCTCAGGAAACTGACAGCGAACGAAATGTCCGATCGGGTATGCACGAGATACTTGAGGCTCCCGATAATGCTGCGGTAGAACGTTGCGTCCACCGGCTTCTCGGGGCTCTCCTTGCTAAGCTTGAGTCGTGCCTCCATTAGAGCTTGCATGGTGTGGCATTCAGACATGCTAGCTCGCTCCAGCATCTTGGCAGCGTAGGTCGCCTGCGTGATCATCATGCAACCACGCTCCTAGTTTACCTCCAACCCGAGGAAGTATTGGAGCAACCCAAGGTCGCTCATGCTGAAGAGACGTTGCATCTCTCCCTTGAAGCATTGGACCTCGTCGGGCTCTGCCCTGGCGATGACCATGTCATCGATGTAGATGCCGACGATGACCAGCATGTTGACGGTGCCACACGGGTACATGCCATGCTCAGAAGCGCTGTGGGAGAACCCAAGTGATGCGAGTCGCACATCCAGCTTGGCGTTCCACGCCCTTGGGGCTTGCCGGAGACCGCACAAGGCCTTGTGTAGCATTTACACGCCCTGCTCATGTCCTTCGGCGATGAAGCCCGGTGGCTGGGAGACGTAGGCGTCCTCCTCGAGATCACCGTTAAGGAATGCCGACTTGACGTCCAAGTGGGGTACTGCCCAGCCTCGATGTGCCGACATGGCAAGGATCAGTCGAACAGACTCGATCCTTGCCACAGGTGCGAAGACTTCCTCGAAGTTCACTCCTACGTGATGCGCGTTACCTTTTGCGACGAGGTGTGTCTTATGCTTGACAATGGCGCCGTGCTCGTCCTTCTTCACCTTGAACACCCAGTTGAGCCCGATAGCTCGATGCCCTGCAGGCAGCATGGTGAATGTCCAAGTGGAGTTGTTGTTGATTGACAATAGCTCGTCCAACATCGCTCAGCGCCAACAATCTTCTTGCTTGACCTCCACGAACGAGGTCGGCACCTCGTTGGCTATCAGATGCAGAACACCATCATCGTCGTCATCATCCTCGTTCTCAGAAAGGTACTGTTGTCCTGCAGTCTCCTCGAGAAGATCCCCGATAAGGCACTACCTATGTGGAGCGGCGACGTTGTCGTTGGCGTCGAACATGTCCGACCTTGTCGTTGGGGACACAAATTTCCCGGGATCCACCTTGAGTTGTTGTACCCAGGGACATTGTTCTCGGGGTCTGCGTTCCCAATAAAACACTTCCCGGGCTCCCAACTCCTGGGGTTGCAGTTCCCAGGGTCACTCTGCCTGACATTGCCCTTCCCGGGACACTCCTTCCCGGGGAGCCAAAGTACACCGGGTACTCAACTCAACGGTGAAGGAGCTGCTTGCTGCAGTCTCCCCCGGTGCCTCCCAGCACCAGTGTGTGTCCTAGTCAAAGACAACATCCCAGAAGATGTGTACACGCTTCACGACGGGGTCATGCATATTGCACGCCTTAATTGGACCTTGTCTCCTAGCCCATGAACACCATTGAAGTGCTCCTGCCATCAAGCTTCTTCAGTTGTGGGCGTCAAGTGCCCAACGCATCCGAAAGTGCAGAGGAAGCAGACGTCCGGCTTCCTCCCATACCAAGCCTCCTGAAGGAGCGGTTGAGGATGAAGACGAACGTGAGCATGGTATCCTCCTAGTACGTGCTTGGCACCTACTTTACCTTGAACTTGCAGCGTGCCATCCTGAGCACCTCGACGATGTCGTTCTACTGCGGGAGTACGGGGCCGTGAGATGTCGTTGTACCCCTTTGTGGTCGCAGTGTTTGTAGAAGCTGGCCGATGTGAACTCGCCGCCACGAACCATACGCAACACTCGCAGCTTGTGGCTGTACTCCAGCTCTGCAGTAGCTTGGTGCTTTACGATGGCTCGCTCCGCCTCGTCCTTGGAGGCGAGGAAGTATCGTCCACATGAACCTGTTGTAGTCATCGATGAGCAACAGGATGTAGCGACACCCGCCTGGCGTTGCTGGGGTGATCGGGCTCAAAGGTCCCCATGGACCAATTTTAGGGGCTTCTTTGCCCGGTACCTTGCCTTCTTGGGAAAGGCAGACGCCGGTGCTTCCCAACAAGACATGCATCGCACAGCTCGTCGACGTTCATGATGTGCGGTAGCCCGCACACAAGTGGCCACGAGCCATCTTTTGCGGTCTGTCAAAGTGCTGGTGTCCGAGCTGAGCATGCCAACGCCTAGCGTCGGAAACATGGCCCACAACGAGGTACACAAGATGCACGGGGCGAATGAAGAACTTGTACAGGAGATTTGATCCTCGGTTACCTCAATGAGCAACCGCCCGCGCTCATCTTGCACGGAGAGCACTCTATGGTGGATGGTGATGTCGTACCAGCTCTCGTCGAGTTGGCCGATGCTCACGACGCTACTCTTGAGTGCCGTGATGAAGAAGACATCCATGGATGCCCTATGGTCACCCCATTTGTCGGCGAAGATGATGGTCCCGTGCCCCTGGATGTCGACCACCGAGCCGTCCGTGAACCGCACCTTCCTAGTGATCAAGCGGTCCAGCTCCGCGAACACGTCGACCGTAACGGTCATGTGGTTCATGGCGCCGGTGTCGAGGAACCAAACCTCGCAGCATTTGTCTCCAACAAGCGCAGGTGTGGTCACAGCTCTCTCCTCGTTGAGGAAGATGTAGCCACACACACACTTTGTTTTCGGGGAGCCATCGCCTACAAACATGGTGGACCCCGACACTTTGTTGTCAGGGTATGGCCAACCCGAGTCGTCGTGCACTCCTGCAAAGACTCGATGGTCGTCAGCATCATGGTCGAGGCATGACCTGAGTGGTCGTGCACTCTTGCACGGACTTTGCAGGACCCGGCGTTGTATGGGCCGCGGTTGCCGAGACAACAACCAGCGTCGCTGGGGACTTGGTTGTCGGGGCGTGGCTTTCCATGCATGTGCCTTCATCGCCTCCCAGTCGATAGGCCCCGAGAATGACGGTGTCGGGTAAGTTCCCAACACTATGGGGATGGATCTGCTGACAGGCTCCGTGTCGCATGCACGGACTCGACAATTGCTGAGACTGTGGTCGTGGGAGGCGTTGTGCCCTCCTGCACAGTTTGGGCACAAGCCAACATCATTTTTGGCCAACCGTCTACGTAAAATTGGACGATGTTCTCCGCGGCCGCGATAGCCTCATCAGTTATCCTCTTGCGGCAATTGCGGACCCACTGGCCCTTTATGCCGCAGTACCGACACTTGTCCCGGTCGTCATTGTTGCCAGGAATTCGTGCTAGCCTGCCCTGTTGTTGGGGCTACCCTGGCTTTCGCCGACACGTTGAGCCTGGCCTCCGCCTCTACCGGGGTTGCCCTGGCTTCTTGAGGCGCCACCGTCGTCACCCTGCCGCTTCTTCGCCTCCCACTCCCTTTATGTGTGAGGAGCCGTCTGCCACCAAAATTCTCGCGACAATCGTCGAGGTGGTCCTCGGCCAATCTCAACCGGACCGTGAGCTCCTCGATGGAGAGCGTGCGTAGGTCAAGCAGAGTATCGATAGCAGTTGCTACCTAAGCACAGCGAGAGGGGACAATTTGCAGGAACTTCTACACAATCCTCTCATCGTCGACCGTGACACCGAGCAAGCGGAGCTGTGTCGCGAGGTTGTCGATCCTCATGAAGAAGTCGTCGACACGCTCTCCATCCTTGAAGACGATGTTCCCAAAGTACACCCGCAGCCTCTGCGCGCTCGCCTCGCGCACACGGTAATTGCTGAGGCGCTGGGTCCTGATGGACGCCATGCCTCCTTGGCGCTCGCGTTCGCCGCGAGCATGCCATTTATCTCCTCCGCGGTAGAGCTGATCAGCACCGCCCCCGTTTGCATGTCCTCCCTCGTGGAGACGGTTTCGTCCTCCATGGGGAACCATAGGTTTGCTGCCTATAGTTTGCACTCCATGATCAGCGCCCACTCGTTGTAGTTCGAGCGAGTGAGCATCGGGAAGGAGATATTCGTGCCGCTACAACCCACAATGATCTCACGCACAATCTCCCTTACCACGATGTCACTTCGGTTGCCACACCGTACCAGACTGCAGCCTCGACTCACCAAGCGATGGCGCTCCTCCTGTGTTGGCGGTGACTTGGAGCCGCCTGTCGCTGTCCGTGGCTGCGTCTCTAGCAGTGTCTTGGAACCGCCCGAGATGGAGGGCTTCTTTCTGTCACCTGACATGGCCACTTGAAGAGTCTCTGATGCCAATTGTTAGCCCAAACTATCATGAAAGGTGTGTACTATAGCTGCTAGGGGTTCTACCTTGTGAGTGCAGGGCTTCTGATTTGGAGTGTTAGGGCGTGTTTTGCGAGTGCTAGGGGTCCTACACTATGAGTGGTAGGGGTGCCCTGTTTGTGGTAGGGGTCATATTCTATGAGTGCTAGGGGTGCCCAAAACTGAGTATATTCACACACACAGGTACACTTGCACAAGTAGTACTAAGATTTGAAGCTGAAAGTTTTCTCTCGAGGAATGGCTTGATTATAAAGGAGAGATTACAAAGAGAGAGGCGTTTTGGAGGCCGAGCTCCATGGAGGCCTTTATTTTTGAAAAATTCAAATTCAAATATTTATGGCTCAAAAAATTCTGAAAAAAATATGCGTGCATGTAAGGATGTAACTCACATGTGTGTAAAAATTCATGATGAAATATCTTGAGTTGCGACCTGTACAAAAAAGACAAATTCATGGCCTGGGAGGATGAATAGTATCATGTGTTAAACAGCCCCAGATTTGTCTTTTTTGCACAACCCTCATTTCAATGTATTTTGAACTGAAAATTTACACACATGTGTGTTATGCCTTCATATATATCTGTAATTTTTTTCAGAATTTTTTGAAATATAAAAATAGAAATTTTAATGAAATTTCAAATTTAAATTTGGAGGCCTCGCTGAAGCCCGAGCTCCAAAAGGGATTTCCGAGATTACAAGTCCTTTTATACGACAAATGAACCGACTATGGACTGCATAGTACGTGCATTACGAGCTAGTACTAGTGTGTGAACAAGAAGCAAAAGTCCTCACGCTGTCCACTACTATCCTACCCTGAATGCATGTTATATTAGAGCATGGTTAATAGTATAGTCAGCTATTGGCTATATGATGTTGCCATATTATTTATAGTCAGCCACTCAGCATTATAGCCGGCAAGTACAATAGATGCATATAAAGTTGTACTACTTTGTTGATACATGGCCCATCTTTCTCTCTCACAGAGTGTCTAGAAGCACATGTTACTGCCGGCTGTTAGTGAGTAGCCCGCTTCTCTTCTCTCTCCTCTTCTCTCTTCGCCAACTCATCAAAACTATAATATTTAAACCCTTACAGCCCGTCTATATCATCTTATTGTACTTGCTCTTATCCTGCCACATGCAGAGATAAGCCTCTTCCTTTGATTTTTGTGGTTACTAGAAGATGGGTTGAAATTCAACATCCTCAACTGCGCAGCTGGCCTCCACAGCACCTCCAGCCACGTCCGCCACCTCTACATGGAATATGGGAGAGTCCACAGTCCACTGCTTGGAGCCACGTCCGCCACCTCTACATCGAAGATGGAAGTGCCCACAGTCCACTGCATGGAGCACAGCCTCCTCCAAGACGACAGCCTCCTCCACTCTGCCAGCTTCCTCCACCGCTCAGAAGTGTTTTACATTGTGCATGCGTGCTAATTATTTTTGTTTTTTCACTGGTATGTTTATGTAAGGAACTCTCATCTCATTATTTGGACTGTACGTCCCAAGGTATTAAATAGCCGCTATAGCGGTAGCGGAGTTTACCAGTTACTTTCCCACTGTTGTGCTCTGTGGACTGCAGTGTGGCCACTATACTGGTCCGCTACGAGCTGCTCTACAGGTCCACCACAACATCATTCCTCCGCTAGGTCAACAAGATTTTCTTCTTTTCATGGCAAATTTTAGCATCTCCTCTTTTTACATGCGAGATAAAAAGATAAAACTTAATCGATCACTAATTAATAAGATCAACGGTTCAGATCTATTATATACTCTTATCTTTCATGTAAAAAGAGTAGGTATGAGGGACCATGTTAAACAGTGGCAGAGCTATGTAGTCTCCTGGGGGGCTGTGCCCCCCGCCCCACCACCACCACCACCACCACCACCAACATTGAACCAATTTGTGAAGAAACAATATTGTGAGGGATAGATGACCCCCGCCCCCCCCCCCAAGCAGATGTTGTCTAGCTCCGCCACTGATGTTAAATTAAATCATTTCCGTTGTTGATGTTTTAAATATACACAATAATCTCAAAAGCATCAATGATGCCGCCCGCTTATTCGCATTGCGCTATGCCGATCCCAGTATGGGATTTTAAACTTTGTATACCTTGATTCAATGAAGATTAATAGATAAATGGTTGAGAGCACACACACCTGTTTGAAGAGAATGAGCGCAATGTCAGCTTCAAGACCTTTGACATTGACCGCTCGATCTTCCTTATCTACACAATGTGTAGCGACGCTTGCTTCATTTGTAAGTACAATGATACATGCATTCGTAGAATCGGGTACGAAGGCGGCTTTTATCAAGTCCCAATCCTCTCTAGACCGTAAGCCATCGATAACAACGAGACTTCTGTACTAGACAGAATTCTACGACAGTCTTGAACCGGATCTTGCCCTTCAGTGATACCAATTGCTGCCTTTTCCTTAGCTTGAAAATCATCTGAACGAAAATCCAGGAGCAAATGCCAAGCCAAGTCGGTCAAATTAAATGGATGACGCACGTCTGCCCAACTGCACATTGTAAATTCCGTTCCATGATTAGGGAACACGTGTAGGCTGCCAAGCTTGAAACATCGGTCCAGTCCAAGCATCAGGTGGCAGTACACACTTCTGGCCACGGCAGATTTCCCAACACCAGCAATTCCCCACAATGAGGTCACGCTAGGACCTGAGGAATATAAACTTCTGCGAAGGCCATATGCTGCTTCATTCTGACGCCCAAGAAGTCTAAATGTGTTGATCAAGCGACGTGCCTCTGCACTCCGGTTGGAGAATAAGCGAGAAGCACAACCCTGCGAGTCAGATGTAGAACCGTTAAATTAGCATAAGCTACACCCGCCAGCTCTGGTCTAGTATGTGTATAAAACCTTGTATGGTTCCAACAAGAACAACTTCATAAATATAGACATTGGATTCATAGATGTTTACCCTATATATAACCAAATTAATGCATACGAATTTTTATGTTCCTTTTTGGGGGTCAACTGATAATTCTTTAAGCTATTTTCACTGTTTTTCATATGAAAATAGGATCGCCTAGCTGGAGTTGGATGAAAGTTTTCTCTTCTATCATCTGAAAAAGGTAACCTTCTTCATAACTTCCCCCACTTATCAGGATTATCCTCTGTCCTTGACGAACCGAATAATTCTCCATACATAGACACGTACACACGAATTCAAGAACTGATGTAATCCCTCCATATCACAAAAACATGATGTTTTGGACACTGACACGGTCTTCAAGAATCGATGCAACTTTGAATGAAAGTGTCAAGTTTTTGTAATTGGAAGCATACAAAGTATTTACTTAAACGAACATAAAAGAGAAGTGAGAATAACTCTACCAGAACACAACAACTTGTGTGTTTTTTTTAACAAATTTATGGTTAAAAAAGTTAATTTTAAACGAATGTGCAATGCATATTGAGATCCAAACCGCAAAATTAGTTGCAATACCTGAATTGAGACCTCATCATCTTTCTAATCCCGGTCAATGAAAGAGTGTACAGTACTGAAAAAATCGTCATTACCGAGTTCTTTCGTGTTTGCCGAGTACCTGACCATGGGATCACGGTGCATGTAAGCCGAGTATGGCTCTCGGCAGCATGATAGGCACGATTGCATGGCATATGGTAGACATTACCGAGCCCCATGCCAAAAGTACTCGGCAAACATGATAGAACTCGTCTTATGGAGCATATGCCGAGAGCCTCTGCCATGGAACCCGGCAAACATGTGCTAGGTGGCATGGCCGTTGTAACACCCCTGTGTAAAAGCCACTGTGATCAACTGCTAATAATGCCAAGTCATCTCCATTTGCAGTGCCTAATCACTTTGGTGAAATAATCAATTCAAATGCTATTCTGAAAATCAACTCAAAATTCAAAAGTGAAATATGAAGTTGTTCAAACACAGTTGGAAAAATGTTCATCTTGTTGGCAATATTCCAAAACAAATGTTGTTAAGGAACACAACATCACCATCAACTTGAAATGGGCCAGAACAATTTAAACAGAGCCAAAACAGCAAGTTAAATGCCCTTTTCATTTTTTAGAAAAATCCAAATGATCTCCAAAAATGCCCAAACTTTTTGTGGCAGTGCTGGATGTTGCAATGTAATCATGTGACCTAGTTTCACATTTTTACTAATTCATTTGGTGGCTAAAAATAATGCAGATCTGCTGCTGTTTAATTAAAACCGAAAAGAAAAAAAAGGAAAGAGGCACTGTGCACTGGGCCTAAGAGCACAGTGCCCCGAGCCCAGCCCACCGCGGCCTCTTTCTCCCTCCTCTCCCTCTCTCTCCTGTGCATGTCGCCCGCGCCATGGACGCACGCGCTCGCCCCGGTCGCCGGCCGACAGCGCGACACAGCGGAAGCCTGCGAGGGGATAAGGCCGAGCTGAGCCTTTCCCTCTGGTCATTCTCCCCCACTCCGCTCCCTCTCTCCCTTCCTCCTCTTCCAGATCCCCCTCACCGAGTGCCTCCGCCGCCGTCCTTCGACGTCTCCGCGGCCACCGGCTGCCTCGTGCCTGTCCATCGTGTCCGCCGTCACCGCCTTGATCGTCCACGTCGTCCGCCGTCGCCTTTTTGCTCGGAGAGGACCGCACGGGCGAGAGCGCAGCGCTGATCTCTCTGGCGCCGGCGATCTCCGACGACCGCGGCCTCCCCCTGCGCTACCGATCATCGAGGGGCCTCCGTGAGCCCGCGCGGTGAGCTCCGCCTCCTCCCCATCTCTTTTCGAGCTCGGTTTCGAGCTATTGCGTGCGCCCACCGAAGCCCGAACTCCGGCCATCGCCGAGCTCGAGCGCGGCCGTAGCTCCGGCCATCCCCAGCTGCCGCCGCTCGCTCCTTTGGATGCGCCACATCACAACGATCCCGTAGGAGTGACCCGCGAACAAAATGGCCGCTCGTAGCGCGATTCCGGCGAAGCTCCGGCCGTCGCCGCCGTGTTTTGCCTCGCCGGCGCCGGTGCTGACGTGGCTCAGCTGGGGCCCGCTCTATGTGCCACTGACTGTGGGACCCGCGGGCCTAGTTGACCGGTCAACTGGCCTAGTTGACCGGCTGACTGGACAGTTGACTCAGGTCAACGGGGCCCCACCTGTCAGCCCCTCTGGTGCCTCTCTGGTGCACTGCACCGGGTGCACTTAGCAATTCCAGTTACTATTTTCGATTTAAAATAATACCCTGGAATTTCAGAAAATGATTAAAATTTTAGAATATTCATAGAAAATAATCCGTAACTCGGATGAAAAAACTTTGTACATGAAACTTGCTCCGAACGACGAGACGAATCCGAATACACAGTCCGTTCATCCGCCACACGTCCCTAACTATCCGAACATGGAACCGTCCCCCTCCGGTCATCTGTCTCACAAATGTCCGGAACCGGGAATACTTTCCCAGATGGATTCCTCCTTCCTAGGTGACATGTAACCATACGTTAGGACACACCCGGCACTGCGTATTGTCATGTCATACATTGTGCGGCACTTGTTTGCTTAGTATTCACTGTTTCCTCCCCATCTTCTCTCTCGGTAGATTCCGGTGCCGACGTAGCCTCCGAAATCGACGCAGCTCCGGAGATTGGCTACACCACCGATGACCTTGCCTTTGCCGCCGAGCAACCAGGCAAGCCCCCCCCTTGAGCATTCCGATATCACCCATTCTAATATCTCCTGCTTGCATTAGAATTTGCTACTGTTACTGTTATCCTATTTCTGCTGCATAGCCTGTTTATTGTAACCTGCTGTTGATACCTTCCTGTTCATCCTAAATTGTTTAGAATAGACTGGGTAGAGCCCCATCAGTGACCCCCACTTATCCTGACTGCCCCGCTGGAGTATCCGAAGACCCGATCAACGGGATCGAAGATCAGACCCCGGCACCGCACCTCACTTCCCCTTCGTTGCTCGACACTACTGGGTTACTATCGAGTGCCGAGGGTGATACCTCGTCAGCACTTCTGATGATAACCTTGTAGGTTAGCTAATCGGTCGTGGTAAGCGAGGGTGATTCCTCCTACACCACCCCCGATAATGACGAAGTCGTGCAACACCTCAAGCGTGGACCTCGAGGGTGATTCCTCCTACGTCCACCTTGATTTTACATCAGGTGGGAGTCCAACGAGGGTGATGCCTCGGATTCCCCTTGATATGGTAGCCTCACGGATGCCTTACATTACTGTTGATACTGATATTTGGAAAGGCGGGTCGACCCTGAGGGGTACCCGCGAATGATGGATAGTTACCCATGAGTTATTCTATGAGGCACGGCCGGGCATTCTTAGCCCTTGCAGCAAGTCCTCGAGACGGGGCGACGGGGTCACATCGATCGTGAGTCTCTGCTCGTTACCGCAAGCCACTAGTCCACTAACGATTTGGATATGTGATCCGAGCTGGCCTCTGGTCGGATAGCACTAACCATCACGTGGGAAGAGTTATGGGCACTCTGCATCGTAGCATCAGCCGAAAGCTTTGTCAGACGTCCAGTTCAGCTTTGTGGCACGGTCGGATCGTACCGGCCTTTCGAGGCGGTGCTGGTATCCACCCTGCACACAACGACCCGGAGGGCGAGGGGCGATGGCCCAAGACCCCCTTGCGCTTAGGAGGTAGACCGGCGGGGACCTCTCTGCTGAGCTGTAGGTAGGGTTGCGGTGTATCATTTGGCCGAGGCCGGGCATGACCCAGGAAAGTGTGTCCGGCCGGAGTTAATCGAGCGTGATGGGTAAGTTGGTGCACCCCTGCAGGGAAGAACACATCTATCGATAGCCGGTCCTACGGTAAAGGACACTCGGAGTTGTATCCCGATCGATACAGCTAGAACTTGAGATGATACCTGGATATGTGGCTCTGGGATCGCTTTCTCGCAGGGAGTCGAGAAAGGATCTCTGGGCGAGACTGTTACTTGATACTATTACTACTTTACATTATGCTGATCTGCACTCTTCTAATGCTGCAAGACCGATGAAGATGCTAGTCTTCGCTAGGACTAGGCTTTCCCCCTCTATTCTGGCATTTCTGCAGCCCAGTCCACATATACAGCTCCCCTTTGATAATGTTGCATATGTAGTGTGGATCCTTGGCTTGCTGAGTACTTCGGATGAGTACTCACGGTTGCTTTACTTTCTTTTTCCCCCATATTCATTTGATACAACCAGCTGACGGAGCCCCTGAGACAGCTGCCCCGCCGACGACTTCCACTACTTCCCCGAGGGTGGATCCTTCTACAAGTTGGCCGACTCCAGGAGTAGGAACGGAGGGTCCCAGGCAGGAGGCCTGCGCCTTTCGATCGTAGTGTTTTATTTTTGTCCCGCCTTTCTAAAGGCTTCTCTGTTTTCTGTTTTATATCTGTACACAGATATCTAATGCTTCCGCTAATGCTTGTTGTCATCAAGCTTTGTATTCGAGCCCTCGAGGCCCTGGCTTGTAATAAATGCTTGTATGATTTTGTTTATGTTTTAGAGTTGTGTTGTGATATCTTCAAGTGAGTCCTTAGGCTTGATCGTGTGCATTTGCGTGTATGATTAGTGCGCGATTAAGCCGGGGTCGTCATAGCCATCTGCGCTTGACGGATCCGTGACATACAGGCCATCTTTGCCGACATTCATGGCCAATGTACTTGGCAACCTATTTACGAAAAATTCTTTTTTCACCGCAGTAAATGTTTGGCGAGCTTCCGCCGTCAAGTACTCGGAATAGTATTTATGAAAATACTATTTTCCTTGGCAGTAAATATTTGCCTAGCTCTCTTTGTCACGTACTCGGCAAAGTATATATGAAAACACTTTTCTCTGAGAGTAAATGTTTGCCGAGCACCCAGGCTGACATACTCGGTAAAGTATTTATGAAAATTCTTTTTTCCCTGGCATAAATGTTTGCCGAGCTCCCTGTAATCGCAACTCGGCATAATTCTGTGGTTGTAGTCGGGTTATGCCACGTGTCCTGTTACCGAATGTCCCCGTTCTCGGGAAAGAGCTGGCAGTGTCAGCGTACCTCAGGCACCACCTTTGCCGAGCTCTGCACCCGACAAAGGCCAACATCACCGTCTGCAGAACTCGGCAAAAGGTAACAACACAACATAGAACTATCTGTTATATCCTAAGTCCCTACAATTGACAAACAACACCAGGAATTGCAGACACTGAAAGAGATGGTTGCATATCTTTATGACATGAGAGGCAAAACTATGCCATTATCACTAATCCACCCTACAGATGATCATGCCTTGGACATGATGAGTTCTCTTCGAACTTATATAATCACCATCTTCGTTCTTACCGTTCATCTTTTGTCTCATGTGCTTACAGGTCATTCTGTCAATTGGGTCAAACAATGTGCCGGTAGCTAAACCTGGAGTTGGGCAAGCAGTCCCAATAATTACTCTCGATGTTCCCACTCCGAACACCAAAACCGTGTGAACTCCTAGTTATGTTCATGAAATTTGTGCTTTCCTATGCATACGCTTGTGCTTTTTCTAAACTTGCTATGCTTGAGAACATTGTGTTTGTGTGCATGAGAGATTGTGTTTGTGCTATTTGAGACCATATGTTGTTATGTATGTTGTGCAATTGTGTTTGACTATAATGTGGCAATGGTTGAGTCATTTGGGAAGTGATATTGCTGTTGTATATATGTGGGATATCATTTGTATGTGATTTGTTGCAGGGCTAACAAAAAATATATAATATATAATATATTATGTGTGTGTGTGTGTAGGGCAAATACTATTATGTGGCTGCTAGAACGAGGGCGCGAGAGGGCCGGCCGGGGGTCCTTTTGCCCACAGCCGGGCAAGAGGGAAGGGATTTTCTTCTTAATTCTTGCTTGATTATATTGATACATCTCCTCTTCTTATATAGAGAGGTTTACTTGACTCCCAAGCAAGCGACCCTATCTCTAATTAACCCTAAGACTAACGGGCTATACCGCCAGCCCAGACCCATTAGGCCATTACGTACGCTAACACTACACCCCACCTGGACATGCAGCTTGTCCTCGAGCTGCAACCTAACCAACTGATAACCATGACTTGACGCAACACAAACCTAACACCTAAAAACAAGCTTTTTACATCTCGGCTTTTTATTACTCTCAACCTGAAATGGACTGGGACGCTTTATTTTGGGCCCCTGAACATAAAGTGGACACCATCCGCACGTCGGACGTGCACGTGTATAGCCACCTGGATCCCATGGACACCATCTGGACAAAAGGAGTGCATGTGTATGGTCACCTGGAAGTGGTCGCAAGAGCGACCAGCAGAGGCGCCCTCGCGGCGGCCGGCGGCGGAATGCAGTGGTGCTACGCGGTGCGTTCCTGTCGGTGACACCATGCCTTCTCCCCGCCGGGCGGCTGTTGGTCTGCACCGCACAGAGAAGAGTGGAGGGCTTTCAATGGAGAATGACGAGGAGGGGTGCGCCTCCCCTACCGCTGATGTCGCAGACGTTGAGGTCGCTGCCCGCGGGGAAAACAGCATGCCCGCCGCCCGTGGGGGAAACCGCATGCCCAAGATCCCCGACGCAGCGGACGAGATTGAGGTCCTTTGCGCAGCGAAGTGCAACTTGGAGGAGCTGCAGCTGCAGACCACGCATCTCCCGCACATGCTGACGCGCTAGGAGGCCACGCGCAGCAGCCTGCAGCCTCACCGCCGCCGACACGTGACGGGTAGCGATCCAAGTCGTAAGCGGTGGCGGCGGCGGGAACTTGATCTGCTGGATGGGGACGCCCTGGGACAGTGGCGGCGCTGATGGGAACGAGGTCGTCGCAGTCCCGTCGTAGGGCATCCCATACTGGTACGAGATGACCGGCGCCGTGGTCGCGGCCGAGGGCGGCGGTGGTGGGGGTAGCCGCTGTTGGTGTGGCGGCGGAGGAGGTGGCTGCTGGGGATGCGGCTGGGGCGCATAGGGGCCGACGAGGAAGGCCCTGATGCCCGCCACGGCCTGCCGTAATTCCAGGATTGCGGCTGTCATCTGCTCCGGGGTGAGGACGAGGGCGGACGGCGCCGGGGCAGAGGGTGCAATCGCCCCTGAGGACGCCAGCACACCCACTGCCGGCGCGCCTGCTGTGTGGGGCAGCAGCGCCGACGAAGACGCTGGTGGCGGCGGGTAGGTGTGCGGCGGCGGCGGGTGGGAAGAACTCGGTGGAGGGCTGGACATGATCGAACCTGGGAAAGCTGATACCAGATTGTTATGTGGCTGCTAGAAGGAGGGCGCGAGAGGGCCGACCGGGGGTCCTTTTGCCCACGGCTGGGCAAGAGGGAAGGGATTTCCTTCTTAATTCTTGCTTGATTAGATTGATACATCTCCTCTCCTTATATAAAGAGGTTTACTTGACTCCCAAACAAGCGACCCTTATCTTTAATTAACCTTAAGACTAACGGGCTATACCGCCAGCCCAGGCCCATTAGGCCATTACGTACGCTAACAAATACATCCTACCACCTAGGGGCTGTTACCTCACATGTCTTATATACTACCATGTGGTGTTATATATACTACTTTATCATTGTAAATATGTTCATATATTATATATAACATATTTTAAAGTGAGTTACATGAAAAATTTGCAAGTTGGCCCATAGTTTTTATTATATTTGTGAAATACATATATATTTGTACGTAAAAATGAGCATACTCAAAATATGATGCATAATACCCAAAAAGTAGTATATATACTATCTAAATATTCTTATATACTACATACTACACGTACATACTCTCCGATTTGATAGATACTACATATAACATACAAAACTCAAATGGGTGTAACTACCACCGATAGTAGATAAAATTTGTTATATTAGCCCCTGGCAGAGGATTTGCCGAGTGCAAAACTCGGCTAAACATGTTTACCGAGTGCAACACTCGGCAATAACACCATGTGGCACGACCTGGTTTCTCGGTCAGGTCATTGTCGAGTTTGTCCGATAGAATCTCGGCAAATATCATAACCTGATATTGCTGGACATATCTTTGCCGAGGACTAAACTCGGCAAAACTAAAGATCATGGCAAACTGTGCAAGCCTTTGCCAAGATTCTCATTGTGCACTCGGCGAACGGTGCTACCATTTGTCGTGTGCCGCCACAAGAACCTCGGGGAACCTGCCGTGCCATGCGTCGGTCGCCCATATGACAAGCTTCGTCGAGTGCTTCGCAGACATCTCGGCATATTGTAGGACTCGGCAAACATGGATGTCCATGTGTCGGTCGGTCGATCATCAAACTTTGCCGAGTACAACCCGCCGGGGTCTCGGCGAAGACGACATCTTGCAAAATCTGGCTGCCACGTACCTGGCTTCGGGGCTTCCGAGTTCTCCGAGCCCCCGCGCAAGGCTCTTGGCAAAATGATCTACCACGTACCCACTGTCGTCCCCGTCAGGCCTGTCAAGTGCCTTTTTTTTGCCAAGTCCCCCTTTTAGTGCTCGGAAAAGACTTTGCAAGTCCCCGATGGATGGTCCTCAGCAAAGTCGGCTTCGCCGGAAGATATCAGGCCGAGTACCCTTAGCCGAGAACTACACTCGAAAAACTCTTTGCCGAGTGTGAAACGGCTTTCGCCGAGTTTTTCCGATACCCGGGATACTTGAAAATTCTAGTAGTGATATGATTGATTGAAAAAGTAACTCAGGGAATATAGTCAAAAATTTGAATTTATGTATTTCAAATTCAAAAACATTTTTTTACTAAAACATTCAATTTAAAAGATTTCTCTTGGCGTTATATTATTCCAATGTTTAGTACAAAATAGGCTGAAATATTTGGGAATCATGATCTACGGGAATTTTAGACAATTTGCGAAAATAGTATTCCGTTGTTGTGATTTCTCGTTCAGATAAGGGATCATCAAACATATAGATGATCTAAAAATGATTGGATTTAGAAAGTTTCGGCACTAAATTTAGAGATAAAAAGTTCTAAACTCCATTTGCACCATAAGTGGAAGTTTTAATAATATGGCTGCATGCATCGATTGATGCAGAGGTCAGGGGATATCCTCCTTTAAAAAAAAATTTGCACCATAAATGGAAGTTTTCTAAATACATGCATACCTCAAGGAAATTAATCCATTATTATTGGCACATTAGAGGATCATTAAAGGAAATTAACACACCTTTATCGGGGAATGAAGGGCCATGTCAGCCTCTGGACAATTGATCTTGATCACTCGATCTCCCTCATCTGCACAATGTCTGGCAACACTAGCAACATTTGTAATAACAATAATATTGCTCGTAATTGGATCAGATAATAAGGCAGCTTTTATTGAATCCCAATCATCGGTGGACCGTAGGCCATCAATAACAAGGACGCATTTTTCTTCACGCAGAAACATAGAACACTTTTGAATTGGATCTTGGCCTTCCATCATACCAACTGCAGCATTTTTCTTGGCTCGAAGATCATCTGAATGAAAATCCAGTAACAAGCGCCAACAGAAGTCTTTTAAATTAAAAGGATGGGGCACATCAACCCAACTAAACATTGTAATTTTCTCTTCTGGGTAAACTGGCCTCTCTTGATATTCCCACTCCCATGAAGCATCAGATCTAAGCATTACTCGATAGTACATGATTCTAACGAGAGTTGATTTCCCAGAACCAGCAGGTCCCCACAATGAGATCACAGCAGGCTTGTCGCGTAAACGTAACAAAAGGTCAAGAACTTCTTCTCGATACATTCGTCCAAATTTTGTGAACCATTCACGTGTTCACTAATAGAAAACAGGGCTTTGGTCCAGGCCAGCCCAGCCCATTAGTCCCGGTTCAGTCAGGAACCGGGACACATGGGGGCATACGTCCCGGTTCGTGCGCCCAAGGGGCCGGCCGGGGCTCGTGGGGTATTGGTCCCAGTTCGTCTGGACCCTTTGGTCCCGGTTCCAGACACGAACCGGGACCAATGGGCCTCGTTCCTGGCCCGCATCCATTGGTCCCGGTTCGTGGCTGGAACCGGGACCAAAGGGTGGCCTTTAGTCTCTGTTCCAACCATGAACCGGGACCAATGTTGTGCCTATATATATACCCCTCGCCCGCGAGCAGAGCACTCCACTGCTCTGTTTTTTTCTGGCCGGCGAGGGGAGGGGTTTGTGGTGCTCTTGCTCACCTCCTATGCACATGAGGTGTTCGATGAAATGCCTGAGCCACACTTAACCTTTCTCCTCTCGAAGCTCCTTGTCCAAACTCCATTTTCCTCAAGATTTGTCTAGGTTTAGCGGTCCGTCACGTCCCGTCCCCGTCTTCACCGCCGTCGATCGCCCGCGCCGATCTCGTCGCCGGCATAACCGTGGTGAGCCTCTTGTTCTTATCTTCTTTCTAAAAGAAAAAAAATTCTTACTTGTATGATTTAGATAGATACTTGTCTAATTTTCTTACTTTTATTATTGTTTGTTATTATATAGTGCGATGGTTTTGGTATCCGCCCCCGTCGGCCCTCGTCCTGTCTATGATTCGGATGTGGTATATATTATATTTTATAACTATTTGGTTCATTTATTGTTTATGACAATTATGCCGAGTAACGTGACATAGATTTTTTTATCTAGGAGGTATGTGAACCGAAAATTCCAACCGACCCTATTGTCGAGAGGTTAAATTTAGTTGAAGAAGAAAATAATTACTTGAAAGAAAAATTGAAAAAAATTGAGTAGGAGAAGATGATATTGGAGTTGCATGTTGCGGATGTCGTCGATGATCACAAGATCAAGATGAATGCAATGCGCTTCAAGATTAGAAAGTATAGAAAGTATGTCATTCATACCGAGGCTTGGTATCATTATGCCGTTGGATCAATTGTTACCTTGGTTGTGATTATGATCGCATTTATTGTTGCATTGAAATATTTTACATAGTTTCAATGTATGGTTTAATTAGATGCTCTGGAGAGCTATATGTTGTTCAATGAGAACTATGTATGTACTTTGGTTTTAATGTGATGATGAACTTCTATTAATTTGGTCACTTATCCATTCATGATGTTTTGTAATGGTTTTTTACACACTTAATTATATATAATGCACGCAGATGAACCGGCAATGGATGTACGGTGACAGACGCACCTCCGAGTATATTAAGGGCATGCATAATTTTCTCGAAGTGGCTGAGGCAAACAAGCAGAATGGTTTTATGTGTTGTCCATGCCCTATATGTGGGAATACGAAGTCTTACTCTGACCGGAAAATCCTTCACACCCACCTGCTTGAGAAGGGTTTCATGCCACACTATAATGTTTGGACCAGGCATGGAGAAATAGGGGTTATGATGGAAGACAGCGAGGAAGAAGAGGACGATGACAACTATGTGCCCCCTGAATACGGTGATGCTGCAACGGGGGAAGCTGAAGATCAAGAGGAACTAGACGATGTGCCTGATGATGATCTCCGCCGGGTCATTGTTGATGCAAGGAGACAGTGCGAAAGTGAAAAGGAGAAGATGAAATTCGATCGCATGTTAGAGGATCACCAAAAAGGGTTGTACCCCAATTGCGAAGATGGCAACACAAAGCTCGGTACCGTACTGGAATTGCTGCAGTGGAAGGCAGAGAATGATGTGCCTGACAAAGGATTTGAGAAGCTATTGAAAATATTGAAGAAGAAGCTTTCAAAGGATAACAAATTGCCCGACAGTACGTACGCAACAAAGAAGGTCGTATGCCCTCTAGGATTGGAGGTGCAGAAGATACATGCATGCCCTAATGACTGCATCCTGTACCGCGGTGCGTACGAGGATTTGAACGCATGCCCGGTATGCGGTGCATTGCGGTATAAAATCAGACGAGATGACCCTGGTGATGTTGACGGCGAGCCCCCCAGGAAGAGGGTTCCTGCCAAGGTGATGTGGTATGCTCCTATAATACCACGGTTGAAACGTCTGTTCAGAAACAAAGAGCATGCCAAGTTGATGCGATGGCACAGAGAGGACCGTAAGAAAGACGGGAAGTTGAGAGCACCCGCTGACGGGTCACAGTGGAGAAAAATCGAGAGAAAGTACCGGGCTGAGTTTGCAGGTGACCCAAGGAACGTATGGTTTGGTTTAAGCGCGGATGGCATTAATCCTTTCGGGGAGCAGAGCAGCAATCACAGCACCTGGCCCGTGACTCTATGTATCTATAACCTTCCTCCTTGGCTATGCATGAAGCGGAAGTTCATTATGATGCCAGTACTCATCCAAGGCCCTAAGCAACCCGGCAACGACATTGATGTGTACCTAAGGCCATTAGTTGAAGAACTTTTACAGCTGTGGAATGGAAACGGTGTACGTGTGTGGGATGAGCACAGACAGGAGGAATTTGACCTGCATGCGTTGCTGTTTGTAACCATCAATGATTGGCCTGCTCTCAGTAACCTTTCAGGACAGACAAACAAGGGATACCACGCATGCATGCACTGTTTAGCTGACACCGAAAGTATATACCTGGACAAATGCAGGAAGAATGTGTACCTGGGACATCGTCGATTTCTTCCGACCAACCATCAATGTCGAAAGAAAGGCAAGCGTTTCAAAGGCGAGGCAGATCACCGGAAGAAGCCCGCCATGCGTACCGGTGATCACGTACTTGCTATGGTCAATGATTTACACGTAATCTTTGGAAAGGGTCCCGGCGGACTATCTGTTCCGAATGACGCTGAGGGACGCGCTCCCATGTGGAAGAAGAAATCTATATTTTGGGACCTACCCTACTAGAAAGACCTAGAGGTCCGCTCTTCAATCGACGTGATGCACGTGACAAAGAACCTTTGCGTGAACCTGCTAGGCTTCTTGGGCGTGTATGGAAAGACAAAAGATACACTGGAGGCACGGGAGGACCTGCAACGTTGGCACGAAAAAGACGGCATGCCTCCAAAGCAGTATGAAGGTCCTGCCAGCTACGCTCTTACCAAAGAAGAGAAGGAAATCTTCTTTGAATGCCTGCTCGGTATGAAGGTCCCGTCTGGCTTCTCGTCGCATATAAAGGGAATAATAAATATGGCAGAGAAAAAGTTCCAGAACCTAAAGTCTCATGACTGCCACGTGATTATGACGCAACTGCTTCTGGTTGCATTGAGGGGGCTTCTACCGGAAAACGTTCGATTAGCCATTGTGAAGCTATGTGCATTCCTCAATGCAATCTCTCAGAAGGTGATTGATCCAGAAATCATACCAAGGCTAAGGAGTGATGTGGCGCAATGTCTTGTCAGTAACCGTGCTAGGCCAGAAGGAAGCATCTCCATGGGCCATCAAACAGAGCATGTCATTGGGTTTTCTGTTGACTTCATTCCTGACCTTTAAGAAGATTGGTCTCCCTCAATCGCGGTATGAGGGGAGACTGACTGGAAAAGGCACGCTAGGAGGGGACTCAATAATATGCAGGGACGGGCATTCTTGATCTCAAGCACACTACACAGTTCTACAGAATTCTACCTTGGTGACCCCGTATGTCGATGAACACAAGAACATTCTGCGCTCCAAACACCCGGAGCAGTGTGACGACTGGATTACATGTGAACACATCAGGACTTTCGGCAGTTGGTTGGAAACACGTCTCAGAGGTGACAACACTGTTTCTGATGAGTTGTACTCGTTGTCCAGGGGACCATCTTCGACTGTATTGACTTACAAAGGATACGAGATAAATGGGAATACATTTTACACGATCGCCCAAGATCAAAAGAGCACCAACCAAAACAACGGTGTCTGCTTTGATGCAGCAACCAAGAGGGGAAAGGACACATATTATGGTTACATAGTGGACATATGGGAACTTGACTACGGACATGATTTTAAGGTCCCTTTGTTTAAGTGCAAATGGGTCAATATGTCAGGAGGCGGGGTACAGGTAGGCCCACAGTACGGAATGACAACAGTGGATCTGAACAATCTTGGGTACACAGACGAACCATTCGTCCTAGCCAATGATGTGGCGCAGGTTTTCTATGTGAAGGACATGTCTACCAAACCGAGAAAAAGAAAAGATAAGGAAGTGAATACATCATACGATGAGCCAAAGCGCCACATAGTTCTTTCAGGAAAAAGAGATATCGTGGGATTGGAGGGCAAGACAGACATGTCTGAAGATTATGAAAAGTTTCATGAAATTCCTCCCTTCAAAGTCAAGGCTGACCCAAGCACCCTGTTAAGCGATGAAGAATATCCATGGTTACGGCGCAATAAGCAAAGGACACAAGCGAAGAAAAAGTGAAGACTTTCTCTCCACAACTATTATGATGATGCCTTTGATCTAGAATATCACTGCAGTTACATGTGAAGAAATGAAATGCCTTTTGTATCAGACGAGTTTCCGAAAACCCTGATACTTCGAAACAGATTATCCGTTTTGTACACGAAGTGCATCCAATTTTTGCCGTAACCCTCTCAACTCTTTAGCATATGCTATGTGGGCGAAATGATGATACCATGCCAATTTTCAACCTCTTCAGAGTTCATTTGAAGTGCTTTTCAATTTCAGGGTCATATAGCTAAAAAAAAATCAGTAAATGCATGAAAAATAACAAATGAAGTCAGAAAGGGTTGAAAATTGATGATGTGGCTTTGAATGGTACATTTTGAACACACAAAAAGTCTGGAGTTCAAATAATTTCAAAAAAATGAAATCCCTTTGTAACAGACGAGTTTCCGTATGAAACCCTGATACTTCGAAAGAGATTGTCCGTTTTGTACACG
Organism: Thinopyrum elongatum; assembly: GCA_011799875.1. Taxonomy (NCBI): domain Eukaryota; kingdom Viridiplantae; phylum Streptophyta; class Magnoliopsida; order Poales; family Poaceae; genus Thinopyrum; species Thinopyrum elongatum. Next base: position 522,332,309 of record CM022297.1, on the reverse strand, counting down.
AAGTGCATCCAGTTTTTGCCGTAACCGTCTCAACTTTTTAGCACATGCTATGTGGGTGAAATGATGATACCATGCCAACTTTCAACCTTTTGAGAGTTCATTTGTAGTGCTTTTCAATTTCAGGGTCATATAGCTCAAAAAAATCAGTAAATGCAAGAAAAATAACAAATGAAGTCAGGAAGTGTTGAAAATTGATGATGTGGCTTTGAATGGTGCATTTTGAACACACAAAAAGTTTGGAGTTCAAATAAGTTCAAAAAAATGAAATCCCTTTGTAACAGACGAGTTTTCGTTCGAAACCCTGATACTTCGAAAGAGATTGCCCATTTTGTACACGAAGTGCATCCAGTTTTTGCCGTAACTCTCTCAACTTTTTAGCACATGCTATGGGGGTGAAATGATGATACCATGCCAACTTTCAACCTTTTCAGAGTTCATTTGTAGTACTTTTCAATTTCAGGGTCATTTAGCGCAAAAAGAATGAACTAATAGCAAAAAGAATGAACTTAAAATAATCAATTAAAATATTCTGTTACGATCAACTAAAACAAAACTATAATATTCTTCAATGGCAAAAAGAATCAACTAAAAAGCTTTTATAAAACTCTAATAGCAAAAGGAATCAACTAAAAAGCTTTTATAAACCTCTAGTATTTTTTAAACTAAAATTATATAAAATTTATGCAACTAAAATTATCAAAGTATTTTCTGTTCAAAACATTAATGGCAAAATGAATTTTCATAAAGAAATTTTTTGTTAGAAACTTTAATAGCCAAACAAAAATAACAAAATCTGTTCTTGATTAAAACAGACATTTAAAATAACCTAAAAATTACCAAATTTAATATAATGATAAAACACAATAATATTAAATAGCAAGAAAAAGAATCACTCAAAAATCTATTTTTATAGTAAAGTTATTCACAAACTAGTGATTCACACAAATTTAAAAGAATTCAAATTTAAACTATTCAAATTTGAAAATTAATGGCACTAACAGAAAGTCTATAATTTTTGTGACCTAACAGCAAAAAGAATCACATGAAAACTGCAAAAAAAAAGCAAAAAAGAAAACAGAAAAAAATGCCACCTACTAGGCCACCATGGCCTGAATACGACTAGAAACCCAGCTAATTGGGCCAGGATTCAGGCCCGCAGAAGGCCCAGCAGGCCCACAGGCATATCAGTGTCAGATTAGGCCCATAGGCCTGCAGTTCAGAGGAGTTCAATGGGGATGAGGCAGTCGAGCTTATAAACCGGTGCGGGGCGCTCTCAACTAGCGAGGTGGGACTAAACTCCCACCACCACGCCGCTGTGCAAGCCCATTGGTCCCGGTTGGTGCCACGAACCGGGACCAATGCTCACCTTTGGTCCCGAGTCGTTGGGCACCAACCGGGACCAATGCCCCCCTTTAGTCCCGGTTGGTGCTACCAACCGGGACAAAGGTCTCTGTTTCCCGCCCTTTGGGCTGCTGAAAAGAGACCTTTGGTCCCGGTTGGTGGAACGAACCGGGACCAAAGGTAGGCATTGGTCCCAGTTGGTGCACAGAACGGGACCAAAGTTCATGCATATAAGCCCACATTAGCGTTTTCCAGTCCCAGTTCATCTTCCCCCCAACGCTGTCGCCGAACAGCACGACAGCCGCCGAGCCCTCGCGACGCGCCCTCGCGCTCGCCTCGCCGTGCGCGTCCTCGTCCGCCGACGCACCTCGCCCTCGCCCGCGCCTCGCCCTTGCTGCGCGCCGTCCTCGTCGCCAGCCCGAGCCGCCCGCCCTTGTCAACACCCTCGCCCCCGAGCCCGGCCTCTCGTCGCCGATTAAGCCATCGCTGCGCCCCCCCATAGTGAGCCCCCATTCCCCCCCGCTCCGTCGCCGCGTGCTTGTTTTTTTTTTGCGGGCATGTATACGTGTATTGTTCATGTATATGTTTTTTCAAGTATGAGATGTATATGTTCATGTTATATTCACGTGTATATGTTCATGTATGAGATGTATATGTGCACTTTTGTACAAACTTCGTTGTTTCATATGTACGAAAATCTAGAGTGAAAACGAAAACAAACATATAAGAAAAAACAAAGGAAAAAAATGAAGAAGGAAAAGAAAACCGCCCGGCCCAGCCACCACCGCATTTTCATAAAGTTTTTCCACCGAGTCCACGTCGCACCGAGCACCCGCGGCGAATCAAGTCTTTTTTTGAAGGTAGTTTTTTTGTTAAATGAAAATGTTGGCATCGGCTCTACCATCACGTTGGCATCGGCTTCATCGTTTACTAAGTTAAAATGATGTTAATAGAAAGTTTTCTCTCAAAACGTATCCCCGATAACTTCGACATTAGGAGGGGACGTCGATCAACCCCCTCTCGCCCGACCAAACTCTCGAGTCCACCCAACCCCCTCTCTCGAAAGTTACTAAGTTTGATCATATGTCAAAGTTTGAATTTTGACATATGCAACATTTGATCATATATCAAAGTTTGATCATATGTCAAAGTTTGAATTTTGACATATGCAACATTTGATCATATGTCAAAGTTTGATCATATGTCAAAGTTTGAATTTTGACATATGCAACATTTGATCATATATCAAAGTTTGATCGTATGTCAAAGTTTGAATTTTGACATATGCAACATTTGATCATATATCAAAGTTTGATCATATGTCAAAGTTTGAATTTTGATATATGCAATATTTGAACATATGTCAAAGTTTGAATTTTGACATATGCAACAATATTTGATCATATGTCAAGTTTGACTTTTGACATAGATTTATCAAGAATGCCCCCATTATGGATGTGCACAAGTTGATCCAATTTTTTTTTCTGATCTCATATATATATATATTCTTCTATATGTCACGTTGTCTGTCAAAGTATTGAAGAAATCCATGGCTTCATCATTTGCCAGAAGTAACAGGCGTATGATGCTACGAAGCTCTTCAAAGTTGTTTTGGAATGGAGTTCCTGATAGAATAATTCGCTTTTTGGTACGAATTTCAGCAAAGGCCTTCCAAATAGCGATATTCGGAAGGCTCTTGCTGAACTTTGTACCAAAAAGCTAATTATCCTATCGGGAACTCCGTTCCAAAACAACTTTGAAGAGCTTCGTACCATTATACGCCTGTCATTTTCGGCTAATGATGAAGTCAAGGTTTTCTTGAATTCTTTGACACTAGACAACGTGACATATAGAAGGGTAGATGAGATCAGGAAAAATATGGACCATTTTCTGCACATCCAGAATGGCGTCATTTTGTTAAATCCCTTGTCGGTCTGGACGTCGGACATTCATGAGAGAGGCGGTCCAACCCAAACCCTAGAAGCGTTGTCGAGGCCACCCCAAACCCTAGAAGCGTTGCCTAGGCCACCCCAAACCCTAGAAGCGTTGTTGAGGCCACCCCAAACCGTAGAATCGTCGAGCTAGCTAGGTCTACGTTTGCACTAATATATCCATCTGTCATGTTTGTATATTAATTGCCATGTTGTAATATTTGCAGAAACTATGGAGCACCGAGACATCGAAGCAGAACAGTTGTTGGGGGACATAATCCTCGGCGGAGGTGATGTCTTGTCGTTTCTCAACGACACCGATGGTCTAGAAGGAGAGGGTGAAGCAGGCTCCGGTGATCGAACAATGGAGGTGGAAGGACATGATTATGATGGCTCCGGTGACGGAATGCGGGTGGAAGAAGGAGACCGTGATGACTGCTCCGGTGAGCGAACGGAGGAAGGAGATGTTGCAAAGTCCGGCGAGGTATATATATTAATTAAGCCTGTGCTGACTAGCTAATTGATGCATTAATTGTTTTGGTATGTACATATATTAACTCTCTTCTTTCTTCTTTTCTAGCCCTCCGGATCGAGCCAAACTTCGGTAACGAGACGAGGCCCGAAGAAAAGGTTGCGCCAGGATGAAAGGTTCACGATCACAGCAATCAAGGGCGATGGCCAACCGATTGAACCTAGCCGGACCATGGAAGCATTTTCTGCTCAGTGCGGAGTTCTTGTTAGGGACATGATCCCGATCAGCATCCACCAATGGAATAAGCCTAAGAGCGAAGACCCTCAAGTGTCTTTTGTCAACGATAGACAGAAAGATGATCTTTGGACCGCGCTGAAGGCAAATTTCACCCTACCGCCAGAGGAGGATCCGGATAAGCCAGTTATAGAGCCATTGGTCAAGGCTCATGCTCTTAAGAAGATGGCAGATCTATTCAGGAGGTGGAAGAATGAGTTGAAATCAACGTTTGTCGACAAAGGGAAGACTCTAGAATTCACCGACCGATTTGAGAAGATAAGTGATCACTGGCCCGCATTTGTGGCCCACAAGACATCGGAGAAGAGTAAGAAGATGTCAGCGACAAACAAGAAAAATGCTGCAAAGAAGGAGTATCAACATCGCACGGGGTCAGGTGGCTACCTCAAAGCCCGGCCGTTGTGGGACAAGGCTGAGAAGGACCTGCTTGATAAAGGGGTCGAACCAGAGACATTGAACTGGCCAGACCGTTCAAGGACTTGGTTCTTCGGGGTTGGGGGAACCTTGGACCCTGAAACAGGGAAGTGCCGTTGGACGAAGGAGCAACTTGAAATACCCGTCAAGAAGCTTCAGAAGTATATCGCCGCAGCGCAGCAAGGGACGTTCGTTCCCGACAGAGAGAACGACGAGCTCACACAGGCCCTCGGGAATCCTGAGCACCCAGGACAAACACGAGGCATGGCAGGCTCCGTTGCGTGGAAGGAAGGGTTTCCCAGCGCAGGCGGTTACAAAACCCGGGAGAGGAGGAGGAAAGTGGAGCAGACCGAACTGGAGAAGCTGAATGCAAGGGTACGAGCGCTAGAGGAACACGCACTAGTTCAGAGGCAGCGACCTGCCGAAGCTACCCTAGAAGCTACCCCGCCATCTCAGCGGAGAAGCAGCGTGGCTTCCACCGAGCTCCTTCAGCAGCCTCACTTCACGGCTCCCAGCTACCCCGTGGATGCTATCACGGAGGCTCAAGATTGCCACCTTATGGCGCAATGACAGCACCTCAAAGTCAAGGCGGCTGTCGGCTCTGTTGCACCTCCTCAACCCGGCGCAACTTTTCACTGCCTTCCGATTCCAGAAGGCTATGCTGTTGTGATGGTCGATGAAATAACGGAGGGATTTGAGGAGCTCGAGCTTGACCACCCTACCGGTGAAGGGGAGACTCAGCTGGGTCTTGTTCTGAAGACTCCATGTCTATGGCGGAAGGAGCTCATCAACCTTCCGAACTGGACGCCTCCGCCTCCTCCTCCGGCGAGTCAGGGCACTCCGCCTCCTCCTCCGCCTCCTCCTCTGGCGAGTGATCAGGGCACTCCGCCTCCTTCTCCGGCTGCTCCGGCGCGTGGCGGCACTCCGCCTCCTTCTCCAGCTGCTCCGGCGCGTGGCGGCACTCCGCCTCCTTCTCCGCCTGGGCCGGCGCGTCCGAGCAGCCCGCCTCCTTCTCCGCCTCGTCAACAACAGCGGAAGACAGCTGCCGCCGCTCCGGCTGCTCTGGCGCGTCGTAGCACTCCGCCTCCTTCTCCGCCTCGTAAGCAACGAAGGAAGACAGCCGCAGCCGCTCCGGCGTCTAGTAGTACAGCCAGAGACGGGAGGCAATACAAATTCGGTCCATCTCTCAAGCCTCTAGAGAAGTTACCATACGAGATGACCGAGGAGGAAAACGCGGAGATCTGTCAAGCCCAAGTGAAGGACTTTTTTGCAAAGAAAAATCCACCTCCGGAGGAGAAGATGGATCCGGTGAAATTGAAGCGCACTTTGAAGAACCTGAAGCGACCACCACCGCCTCCGCCGGATGACAACCATGTCCGCGCTCTGAAAAAGGCAATGGAAGGAGCGCGCCGGTCAGGAACTACTTCAAGTGACAAAAGGTTACAAGAACGAAGAAGAGGGAACAAAATTCCCCAGCTCGGCGAACAGGTAAACCAATCGTGCCCCCCGCTCAAGGTGTCTAGCGATATCGTCGCAAATCTGCCGGGGATGGTGCCCGGTACCAATCCTGGTGATTACCTGCCCGACGATGCACATTTTGATACAATGGAGGTGGACGAACACAAATACCAGTACGGGAAGCCTCTCGTCAGACCTGGTGATCCTCCTCTAACAACGATGATGCGAAGATTCCATAAGTGGTACATGGACACCTGCAAGTCTGGGAAGGATATTTTGACGCTGAGAGTTAAAGAGGAGCACGACCTCATTGGAATTGATCTGTTGTCTGTTCCATTTGAGGAGTTCTTCTAGTTTTTCAATCAAAAGGACCTCGATAAAATAATCATCACTTGCTACTGTCTGTAAGTACTATACTTCTGTAATTAAGTCTCTATATATAGCTCAGCTCTTTCATTGCATGTATATATAATTATCCTCACTATATTATGCAGATTGAAGATCGTCGAATGCAGAAATGCACAAATCTATTATATTGGGTTCATTAACACAAATCTCATGGATGAATGGACGGTTACATATAATGCGAAAGAAACCGAGGCCAACTTGCTACAATCGTTGCTTAAAAATCAAAACAAAGATAAAATACTCTTTCCTTACAACTTCAAGTGAGTGTTACTGTCTTCTGCATATTCGGTTTCCCTTATTACTCGAGGTTATAGTAATGTAATTGATGAGTTATGCATGCGTGCGCAGCTTTCACTTTATTCTCCTAGAGATTAAGCTTGAGCAGGGACTAGTAACCGTCTTAGACTCAAGACGAAAAGATCCCAAGGAGTATGTGGCCATGACTGAAATGCTTCAGAAGTAAGTTCAATCGATCATGATCGCACCATACCGGCAATTTTGGTCATTTCCTGATATCAAGTAATTATTTTCTTTGTCTCGCTGGGTTTGGAAAGTGTTCACCACAGAAGCTTCGGGACTGCCGGGGGAGCTGCAATTTACACACCCGAAAGTAAGTTCTACTAGCTAGTTCCGCGCATCTCCCATTGATTCTACCTAGTTTAATCAATACCATTTATAATGCTTTATTATCAGTTTGATTGACCTTTATTTCTCGTAAAGTGGTTGTGGCAGGAAGACGGGAATAATTTTTGTGGATACTACATTTGCGAGTACATCTACAATGCGACGACCTCTAAGCGGGGCTACTTTGAAAAATAATATGAAGTGCGTAAGCAATAATATTCACAATTTTATTTTATTACCATCATTTGTGTTGAGTTTCATTCATATATATGTATTGACCCCCTTTTTCAAATTAGATTTGGCAGAATACCATGTGGAACTTGACATCAAATGTTAGGGATTATAAGAGATCTTATATTGTATATATGTAGATAGTAGCGTCGAATAGATATACGAAAATTTGTTGTTCGACCAATCTCTCGGAGAAGGAGGAGGTCGATCACTTCTCTCTGTATATGTTCATGACGATCTTGTGTACTTAATGGTTTCCTTCATTTGCTTACTAGCTAGCGTGTCGAGTCCTCTCTATACGTATAGTACGTAGCGTCGACCAAGCACGGAGATAAGAGAAGACACTTCTCTCTAGCTATTAGCTAGCTAACACAATATATGAAACCCCTAAATTAACCCTACAAAACCCCCAACCCCCTCCCCCCCTTTAAAAAAAAACAAAAACCCCAGCTCTTGAGCTGCTGACACGTGGATGATCTTTGGTCTCGGTTGGTGTTACCAACCGGGACTAAAGGCCCTCCTCTCTGGGCTCGCCGCAACGGCCACGTGGAGCCCCATCTGTCCCGATTCGTATAAGAACCGGGACTAAAGGTGTTGGGCTTTAGTCCCGACCCTTTAGTCCCGGTTCCCGAACCGGGACAAATGGGCCTTATGAACCGGGACAAATGGGCCTTTTTCTACTAATGATTTCTCCCAATCTGTTGGAGAAAAGACGACCCCGGTGAGTAGCCTCCTCTCCAATTCCATAGTTTTGGCAATCCTACAAGTAAAGATACATAATAATTAAAACGATAGGCGCAAGAGTTTGACATGCTGCTGTGAAGAACCTCCGACGGTCTGATGGACCTCCATCAATATGATTGGAGACTGGCATTTTAGAACCCGAGTGTCTAGGCACCCTATTATCCCAACCATCCGTCCAGAAAACAGAGCATAGAGATCTGCGCCAGCTCCTGTACCAAGATTTTGATTAGCAGGTCCTAGTCCCGTACTGTTCATCCTAGGGGAGAATCCAGCTCACCTGTTAACCAGCCAGTCTACGACCCAGTTCTTTTGCCAGAATCTGGAGATTCTCCCAGAATCCGACCCCTACCAGCTTCTCCCAGAATCTTTGAGTCCAATTTGTTTTACAATCCTATCTAATTAGACCCTAACTAGATAGAATTGTAAAACTAATGAGGTTCAAAGATTCTGGAAGAAGCTGGATAGGGGTCGAATTCTGAGAGAATCCTCAGATTCTGGCAAAAGAACTAGGCCTACATCAATGATGTTACGGGCATGGAGTTCCAGCTATGTCAGGAATCCTACCATGTGGACCTCCACTAAAATAACAAATGGACTGGTAAAGGCTGTCACACCACCACTCTCAACGCATGCACTGGGTGTTTTATTTATGGCGTTTTTTTTACTGCTTGACATGCGAGACGAGACGTTAGTAGAATTCTCTAGATTTCCAACCAGAACTTCCTACGCACGTACTGTTCACCTGTTGGGTTGACAAAAAAGGTAGTCGAGGTGGCGCGCTGGGCTCGCTGCAAGTGCTGTGGTAATCCATTCAACCATGACCCGCCTCGTCTTCTGCCATGCCTACCACTGTGCTACCCGTGACCTCCTACTAGCTCTGCCACCCTAGACCTCAAAGAGATGCGAAAAGGAGCTGTCCTGTTTGTCTGGTTAAATAACCTGCTTAATCAAACTGACACCGCAAAAGGCCTGCTACTGGCCGGGCCAGAGCACGAATCTCATACTTGTTGAACGTGCCAGATAAGAGGGAGTCGGGACTCCCGGGTGCTGTCGCACCTTTCCGATATGATTGTGCCCATTAGTGAGATGACTAATGACAGAGAGAATTGGGTTCAATGTAGGATGAGGTGTGTAAGCATGCATACCTTTATCAAGGGGCGAAGCATAGTGTCGGCTTCCAGATCTTTGATGTTGAGAACTCTATCTTCCTCATCTACAGAATGTGTGGCAACACTTGATTCATCTGTAACGATAAGAATACAGCCTTTAATAGGCGCGGACAAGAAGGCAGCTTTGATCAAGTCCCAGTCATGTGTGGACTGCAGATCATTAATAACTACGAGGCAATCGTCTTCATGCAGAAACTTGCAACACTCTTGAGTTAGGCCTGGCTCTCCCATCATACCAACTATCGCAATTTCTTCGGCTTGGAGATCTTCTGAACGAAAACTTACAAGTAAGCGCCGAGAGAAGACCTCCAAATTGAAAGGAACGGGTACGTCGACCCAGCTGTGTCGCTGAAACTGAACTCCATCGAATTGTTTACACTTATACACTATGCTGGTGTACACTTTATTGATGAGTGATGATTTGGCATCACTAATCCCCCATACTGAAATCACACGACGGCACCTTATTTGCCAAATAAGATCGTGCATACCACTGTGACGCCCTGCCTGCAAGTAAGGGCCATAATTGTCAAACTAGAAGGGCAGGACTTTAAGCTTCAAATTCCCATTAATCAACTGCGCATTCAACTTTAAGCTTCCACTTGAAGTGCTATTTTTTTCCCCTTTCACAAAGTACACGCTTTTCTTGGTTCGCTGGAGGGTCGTGGTGTGAGTGGTTCACTCTGTGTGTGTGGGGCGGGGGGGGGGGGGGGGGGGGGGAAATGGGGGTTGTTACAGAATTATTTCAGTTGTTAATGTAGTTAACATATTCTACCTATTTTTACTAGGATTAACTTATCCTACTAAATTCTGAAACTAGATACCCCGTGTTGCAGCAGTTAGTCTTCATGCATTCTGTTTTACTATTCAGTACCTGTGTCAGGGTGCACCTGGGTTTGACTAGGAATTAGTACGTGACAAAATTCAATTTGATTATATATCCAGTTCATTATTTAAACCTAGTCTAGCTTCTTGTTTCTTTAGGAAAAGTGCATTGGATTTTATTTTAAAAACTGAATGGTGGTAAGAAATCATATTTCCTACTAGTGCAAGTGTTTTGATTATTTTCAAGAAAGTTCTTAAAGATGTCCCACATTTCACACAACACCATCAGATGATAAAAAAGACAGCCAGATAAACATAAGATACCTATAGATAATTACAAATAAATCAAATTTACAATAATCTACTAATATAGCCCATATTTCTTTCGGATTCAATATAGTACATTAATATAATGGAAATCAACTACTTAAATCCAAATACGATGTGCTGTTAGTTCGTTGTGACTTGTGAGTACGAAGTCCAAGCCAATTAGAATGCATCATTTTTAAAGAATAAACCACATGTATTTGTTACATATGTATTTTAACCATTTCGACATCCAGATATTTAGAACTCTGGATGCTTTGGAAACTGATGGACAAAGAATAAACCATAGATACTCCCTCCATTTACTATACAAGGCCACTATGGAATATACATTTTACATCTATACAAGGCCACCAACAGTAATCGAGGCAAAATTAATGATGTTTCCTCATAGTAGGAACTTGTTTAATACTTGCATGCATGCATGCAGTCATAATGACACTTAGCTACTTCCTTCACTTAGTTTTCTTGCATGCATGCGGTGTATTAATGATTTCACTAAGCAAAAAAAAGTTGGACTGCAAAACATGTATTAAATTTTATCTTGGTACCTGTAATTTAAGTTTGTGGCCTTGTATATAAAAATGAAGGGAGTATTAACAATCCATCCCTTTGGAAAGAAGATTTCCTACAATGTGCAGGTGAACTTCTCTAGTCTAACCATTCATATACATAACAAGATATTTAGGTTGATTCAATGGAAATGGTACCATTATATTTGCCACCAAAAGTAGATTCATAGTATCACAATTATATATATATATATATATATATATATATATATATATATATATAGACACACACTACCTCTGTACCTTAATATAAGAAATGTCTTATATTAAGGTACATAGGTAGTATTTTGTTTAACAATGTATTTATATAAAAAAATAGAATATTTGTGCATGGAACAATGTGACAAAACCTAAAACGACACGTATTGTATAAATGCTGCAAACAATATAGGAGTACTAGCTATTATGTCTACAGCCAACTAACAATGGTCAATTATGTGAGATATAAATTGCATCCATTGTTTGGTATTCCTTTTGAGAACCTAACTTTACAACGTCCTTAATGGAGATACTGAGTAAGAAATAGACCACAAACCTATGATTAGGCGCCTAGTACCCCATCTGTTCTAAGATACTTAGCATTTCACAAAGTATGGTATAATTTTCTTTATCTTTGTCAACTATTTTATATGACTATTATTTCTGTTTTAGAAAGTATGTAATTGCTGTGATTGATTAGATGAAAACAGTGCCATCAGATTTATCATTTTTTGTAATAATTTGTTACATATTTGTATAAAAACAAAAGGTTAAATTACACATTGGATTCCTTGGAAAGTCAAAAGCTTCAAGTATTTTGGAATGGAGTATAGTTTGGAAGTAGAAGACGTTGTTCTGGGTTAATTACCTTCTTGGAGAAGGCACAAAGAGATTGATCGTCAGAGAATCTCCTGAGCTCTGAAACTTGGTACGTCCCCCCTATGCACAAGAGTGCAGTCCTTAATTGCTTTGTGGACACGATGATTCGGCTGCCATTCTCATTGTCCGGCAGGTACTCTCGGATGGCATCCCAGTCCGCCACACCAGATACTTCTTCTAGAATGATGAGATACTTGTGCGCCTTGACTTGCTGCATGAGCTCAGACTTCGTGAGATGATCTACATCTATGTTTTCTTGGTGAGATCTCACATAGAACTGAGTCAGCAAACTCTTGAGGAACTCGTCAGGTTTAAAAGGATGCATCAACTTCACCCATGCACGTCTTCTGAAGGCTCGGCAAATATCTGGGTCACCATACAGCATGCTGAAAATGGACGTTGTCCCAAGATCAGCTGCCGTACTTTCCCATACGGAGATCATTTGAAGGTCACTGCCTTCACCCATGATCAACTTCTGTAGGTCGCTCATGCCGCGTCGCCTCCCAGCAGCCTCCCAGACCTCAGTTAGCATGTGGAATGCTGATGGGTTGGTGGTGGCCAGGGCAGCCAGCTGCTCGGTCGGTGTGACGGTCTTGGCATGGGGGCCGGAGTCACTGATGAGGTTGTAGCGTGTGTTCCTCTGGCTTACCTCCTCAACCCTTGCCTTCAGCTGCTTTAACTCAGCAACCGCCCTGTCCAGGTCCCGAGTCCGAGGTGGTGCCATGCAGGACGGGACCAGGCGCCACAACCAGATCAAGGCCGAGTTGTTGTTGTCCAGGTGGACAACAAACTCAACGCAGTCTTCGACATCGAAGGCAAGGTCTCGGAGCTGCTTCACCCAGGTCTTCACCACTTCATTATTAGCGCGCTCCTTGTTGACGACCTTCAGGAAGGACTGCATCATTTGGAACTCGGCTGTGATGTACCGCAGATCTTGCTTCGCCGTCACCCTCAGCTTGTTCTCTTCATGAATCGCCAACTGGACCCTGCTCTGCGTCCCCTCCACTGCCGTCTTGGTCAACCCAAGCGCGAAGTCCGCCATTGTTTGTTATCTGAAGGTCTCCAGAGTTCGTTTCCTTCTTGCGTACTAGTGTGGGTAGAAGGCAGCAGGTGATCTGCTAATCTGCAGATAGTTTATAAAGAGGGAGAGAAGATGGAAGAAAACCATATCAGGAGAAAGCATCTATTCGTTGAGCAAGCTCAACATTTTGGATAGTATCTGGTGCGCTGCAAAGCTGATAGCCTTCTACTTTCGCGCGCGCGCGCACATACACACAAAACGCTGTTAGGCTTATGCATTAGATCACCTTTGCTCGATGCCTTGTCTTTTTGGTAATACAAAGCTGCAACCATCAATTTTCGTGGCAGAGGAGCTAGCTATCCTTCTTTTATAAGAGAAAACTAGTAGGGTGGCCCGCGCATTTGTGCGGCTAGATGTATTACTCGATTTTTATATTTTCAATATTAAATTTTGTTCATATTTGTTTTCAGTTACTCTTTATATATATTCAAAATTGTGAGGTAAAATTTTATGCAAAAAACTCTAGGCAAAATTTGTGACGTTTTGCTATAGCTACCTTTTTCTTCAAGTTTAATAGAAACTCAGTATGGAATGAAATATAGCTTCTACCTTTTAATCCTTGTCTAAGTGTCTTGTTCTCGTGAGGTTATATGTGTCTATTTCAGTTCTTCAACACTAAATGTCTAACTGGCCATGTGGTACCATCAAGGCGCACAAGAGCCCTGAGGTGTGTCTCGTGTGCGATTAAAACTCGCGACAGAAAAAAAAAAGACTGCAGTCTATCCCAGAAACAAAGAACACAAATATATGTTTGTTTGGGCTACAGTTACGTTGCAAGCAGCGATAGCAGTTTAGGAAAACTGGTAGCAAGCCTAGCTGAGGAGGCATGCATGCTTAATTCTCACAAAGTTGCTGAAGAAATGATACACACAATATTAAAAAATATAGATAGAAAGCCCATATGGAACAACTACGAAAGTGAAGCATGGAGTGGTCGATGAACCACAAAATTATTAAAGGGAGGGAGTGCGAAATTACCTTCAACCATACGGATGGATCATGGATGGGTGGATTTTGCTCCGGTCGGTCTTGCTCCAGCCAGTAGTGCAGCTTGTGGAAGCGTCAGAGAACAGAGCTTCGTTTATATAGACGGAATGCATGCAACCATGTACCAGCAAAATATATTACTTTCCGCATAAAGTTGCAAGTGGATGGCCAACTTGAGATATATTTGTGTACGGACTCTGAGCTGCTAACAACTCTTGCAACAAAAGAGAAGAGACCCAAAGGATGCGACAAGAGGCGCTAATTCTCGTGCCTAATTCATTCAGTTCCTTATTAATTACAGGCAACTTTATTGTGAATGCTGACGTGGAATGATTGCTTTTTCATCAATCAATTAGTCACCAAGAGTGGTTGCAGCCGGGGTCTGGTGCGTGATTTTTTTTATGGAGTCACAGACATGCACGAGTGAGCAGCATGTGAATTTGAAAGCATCAATCAGGTTATGAGTGAGCAGCATAAACATAAGCGCACATGAACAGCTAGACAATGGATTCCCAGCCAAAAAATGTAAAGTCTGAATTACTGCAGGTTGCTCTTCACCATATCAAGCTCACAGTAGGATTGCCAAACTTCAGAACGTTCTTGGCATTGTTGCCAAATTGAAAGTTAAGGAATCGAAACTATTGGATGCATGGTTAGGCAAGAACTTAGTTACTCTGTCCAAGCATCAGATGATACTGTGTCACATCTTAAACAGTCCATGCTGGCAAGCTGAATTAAAATATTTCGCATCAACATATTGCAAACTAATCATTGGACAAACGTACATTGCATGTATCCTTTTTCAGAAACTCAATGCCTCTGCACTGTAGACTTCTAGTGTATCAAAACTATAAGGATCAAAACATATTCATTCTGATAGTGAAATCTCCGCTTGATCTTTCAATTTTTTGTGGAAGCCCTTCCATGCGTAACTAGTCGGATTACTCATCATATGCCATCCCTTTTTTTCCTGATGCGAGATTTAAAATTAGAACTGGCCTTGTAGAAGAGAGAGGTCCTATATTCTGTCCTGAGGGAAAAATGGGAAACCGGCCAGAAGGACAGTGCCTCATCAGAGTTGTGCCCAACCACATAGGCCATAGAAACTATGTCTGGATGAAGAGAATAATCAGTTTCTGGACTAAATCTATTGCAAATTTGCAATTGCATTGCTTGCTAGTTCTTCCACTAAATGTTTTCGCATTTTGGTTAAGTCAATGCCTGGCATCAATCAAATTGCAGCAAGTAGCCGGGATTCACTGATACAGGTTCAAAATCTTGGCAGTGAGTGAGAACTGATGGAACCGATGTGGGGAGGATCGAAGGCGGACCTAGGTGGGGGACTAGCGGATGACATTGGCCTGGTTCCCGCGCTCACGTGGGCGAAGGCGAAGGCATCGGCGGTGCCCGCGTAGGGCTGCGTGAGGCTCCCGCAGTGCAGCATCTCCGCTCTTCGCCACCGCTATTGCTGTGCCGCGCCGCCCATCGCAGAGTTCGTGGCCACCCTTGACGGCGACCGAGGATGGCGCTTGTCGGTGCTCGCTGTCCTGCCCGGCCGCCGCCACCGCAGTCATCGCTAGGCCGGAGAGACACAGATAGCGGGCCAGGCCCGACGGAGGTCATCTCGTCCAAGCAAGCGGGCCTGAAAGGTGACCAGCATCCACCTTATCCTCCCATGAATTTACACCTACTTCAGCTAATCCCGCTAACCCACATGATGCAAGGAGACCAACATGATTGCAAGAACATCCGAGTGAGGGCAAGAGTGCAAGTGGCAAAGGGTCTAACCTGTTTTGTCCTGCTGAATGTCACAGGTGAAGGTAGGAAGAGGCTTCCAGTAAAGTACGAAAAGGTTCCCTTCTTCTCCAGGGTTTATGGTCTTATGGGTCATAGTCATGAAAAATGTGGGGATGGTGTGTGGGAAGAGTGATGATTGCTCATAGGAAGTGTTGGGGAACGTAGCAGAAAAAAAAATTGATACTACGAGCATGCCCAGGATCACTATGAAGATGCATATAAGGTTTGATCTGATCATTACCAACTCGTAGCAGTAGCGGAAGGAGAGTCGGTGAAGATCGTCGGTGCAGATCCCCGCAGCTAGGATTTTACAACCTCCCAAACGCGAGGATGTTCTCCCTCGGACAGCCCTTTGGGCAGGCTCTCGAACAGCCCCTCGGACAGAAGATCGAAACTACGACCTCTCTACTGGGTTGCACACATACGGTGTCAGCTATCCGGCAGGGCTTCGCCGTCCAGAACTATTTTCTACCAAAAATCAGACATCCTTTCGACACTACGAAACTATTTCGTGGAGGGACAGAGAGAAGAGCAGATCATTGCATGCCTTTGTATCAGAGCTCAAGAGAGAACTTGTGTGTAAATTGAGAGCCCTCTCCACCTCTATTTATAGGGTAATCAAGGAGTAGAGGCTTGGGGGAAAAGACCAAAAAGCCACTTCGATATTTTTCACCAAAAGCCACAAAAGGGGGGAATGGGAAGCTCCATGGAGGAGCTCGTCCTTGGCCCGGCCATGTGTGTGTCCCAAAAGGTGGCTTTCCAAAAAGCCACCAAAAAGGGGTTGTACCCTAATGGTGTTCATCCCACGATTCGTGGGATCTTGTCCCCTCAAACTGGGACAAGATTTTTTGCAACCGTTTTCTCTAAAAAAAATTCGAAGGTCCAGAACATTTCCGGCACCCCCTAAAATAATTGTGGATGTGTTCCGAAACATTTTCGGTATGATGATATTATCTCCGAAACATTTTCGGTTACTCCAAAACACTTTTGGTTTTCTCTCTGAAACTTTTTCAGCGTCTCTGAAACTTTTTCGGTGACTTTGTCTCGGACTCCCTCTCTAGTACTCAGCAAATAGATGACCCTTAATTATGTGACTCTGTAGGTTCGGTGAAGTATAGACATGACCGGAACACTTTCCGATCAATGATCAATAGTGAAACCGTGGACATCCATATTGACCCCTATACCCACACGAATAAATATTCAAGTGAACCTGTAGTAACCGAATGTTGTTCCTGTTGCTTCGTGATATGTTACAAATACTTGATGTGAGATTTAATGGCATCCCCGTGAATCAACAACTTGTTCACTACGCCAGTTACCTTGTTACCAGTTTTGTTCTCTTTTCTTGTCCCCGCATTCCGGCATCCTTGTGATCAAATCACACTGTGTCTAGCCAGACGATGATGGATACTGTAACACCGAGAGGGACCTAAGAATATCTCTCCATCGTCGGAGGAGCAAATCCCAATCTTGAGTTATCTAATTCCTCGTCATACTTTTCTGTGAACCGGTAAGCCACCGTAATAGCCACCCAGTTACAGATGACGTTGAACAAATCCCAAAGTTCACGAAGCAAGTATGAAGGAACTCGATACTTTCATGGTCTAAGGAATTATGCAAACGTATAACTTTCTTTGTGTTATAAAACCATTAACTCATGACGAATGTATCTCATAGCATAACATCAATTGGGTCGATTCAACACAAGTGTTCTTCTAACATTGTGTCCTCAAAGTTGCCGGCATAGACATGCCCATGATCAGGAAAACGTGATCATCATGCAACACCTGAGCTAGTATTAGAGGCACGTCTAGGAATACTTTTTACCATTTATTATTCCACACGTGCACATGAGTTTTCCTCCGAGCCTCGTGGTTATTGCAGACTCGAGAATCATTGCAGTTATAGCACAGAATATAAACTTCAATTATAAACTTGGAGATAGATAATAACTATTATTATTGCCTCTAGGGCATATCTCTTCCATATTCCCACTTGCACTAGAGTCAATAATCAAGTTACATGGCTTTCTTAATACCAATGGCTATCCGGTGCTGCTCATGCTTTGCTCGTGGTAGAGGCTTTGTCATCGGGTCTGACACGTTCAGATCTGTGTGAACTTTGCGTACTTTCACAAGTACCCTCTTTGACATGATGTCGGATGATGTGATATTTGCATGCAATATGTCTTGTCTTTTGGTGGGATCTTGTCTCCTTTGCCTGAGCCATGGCACCACTATTATCACAATAGATCTCCACCAGGTCCAGCGCACTTGGAACCACATCAACCTCTTCAAGAAACTTCTTGATCCAGACTGACTCTTTCGAGGCTTCTGAAGCCGCGACATATTCTGCCTCCATCGTAGAATTCACCACAGTGTTTTGCTTGGAGCTCTTCCAGCACACAGTGCCTCCGTTCATAATGAAAACATAGTCTGATTCAGATTTGAATTCATCTGGGTCAGTCATGAAGCCTGCATTAGTGTAACCATTTACAATGAGCTCTTCATCACCTCTGAACACAAGGAGTAAGTCCTTGGTCCTCCTGAGGTACTTAAGAATATTTTTGACTGTGGCCCAGTGTTCCAATCCTGGATCACTTTGGTACCTGCTGCTAACACTTAGCGCATAGGAAACATCTGGTCTTGTACATAGCATGGCATACATAATGGAACCAACTGCCAAAGCGTATGGAACATCATTCATTTGTACTCGCTCATCAAGAGTCCAAGGACCCTGATTCTTGCTGAGCACTATGCCAGGTGACATTGGGAATAGGCCCTTCTTGGCATTCGCCATATTAAACCTTTTTATTACCTTGTCAATGTACGTGCTTTGGCTAAACGCTATCAGGCGTCTTGATCTATCTCTATAGATTTTGATGCCAAATATATATGCCGCTTCGCCCAAGTCTTTCATTGAAAAACTCTTCTCCAATGACTTTTTTATTTCACTAAGAAATTCATGTCATTGCCAATCAATAATATGTCATCCACATATAAGATCAGAAGTGCTTTTGCGCTCCCACTAAACTTCTTGTAAACACAAGATTCTTCGTCATTCCTGATAAAGCCAAACTCTTTGGCCACTTCATCAAAATGAATATTCCAGCTCCTTGATGCTTGGTTCTGACCATAAATGGCCTTCTGAAGCTTGCACACCTTTCTAGCATCCTTAGGATTGACAAAACCTTCAGGTTGTATCATGTATACATCCTCATTCAGATTTCCATTTAGGAAAGCCGTTTTGACATCCATCTGTCATATTTCGTAATCAAAATAAGTAGCAATTGCTAGCATTATCCATACAGACTTAAGCATAGCTACGGGCGAGAAAGGCTCATCATAGTCAACTCCTTGAACTTGCGTGAACCCTTTCGCGACAAGTCAAGCTTTATGGATAATAATATTACCATCCCCGTCTGTCTTTCTTTTGAAAATCCACTTACAACCAATGGGCTTTACGCCCTCTAGAGGTTCTACCAAGTTCCAAACTTGGTTTTCGTACATGGATTCTATTTTGGATTTCATGGCTTTATGCCATTCCCTTGAGATTGGCCCCACCATCGCTTCCTTGTAGTGCGCAGTTTCATCATCTTCAAGGATGAAGATTTCATTATGAAACCACTCAGGTGGCACGATGGCCCTACCTGATCTGAGCAGTTCAGTTGTGAACTTGTTTGAAATTTTCGCATCACATGCGACAACTTCCGGTTTGGTTGTAGGGATAATTTGCGGAATTACTTCTGGTTCCTTAGCCCTATCAACGTCTGCCAAAGATTCAATAATCTCGTCAAGTTGTACTGTCCTCCCACTCACCTCCTTAGCGAGAAAATGTTTCTCGAGAAATATTCCGGTTTTGGCGACAAACACTTTGCCCTCGGAGGGGGTGGTAGAAATAATACCCAAAGGTTTCTTTACGATAACCTACAAAGTAACATTTGTCTTATCTGGGATCGAGTTTGTGAGGCTGTAAACATTTTACATATGCTTCATCACCCCAAATCTTGAGATGCGACACACTAGGTTTCTTCCCATACCATAAGTCATATGGCGTCATCTCAACAGACTTTGACGGTGATTTGTTTAGTGTAAAAGCGGCAGTTTCTAGTGCGTGACCCTAAAAAGATATCGGCAGTCCTGTGAGAGACATCATCGACCTTACCATTTCTAACAGGGTTCGGTTACATCGCTCGGACACTCCACTACGTTATCGAGTTCCGGGAGGCGTAAGCTGTGAAACAATTATACGGTCACTCAGATTTGGCTAAACTCATGACTAAGATATTCGCCTCCGTGATCTGATCACAGAAACTTAATATTTTTGTTACGATGATTTTCTACCTCATTCTGAAATTCTTTTAACTTTTCAAAGGTTTCTGACTTATGCTTCATCAAGTAGATATATTCATACCTACTTAAATTGTCAGTCAAAGTCATGAAGTAGAAATATCCACCGCACGCTTGTGTGCTCATCGGACCAAATACATCACTATGTATTATTTCCAATAATTCATTCGCCCGTTCAGGGTGACCTGTGAACGGCGTCTTGGTCGTCTTCCCTATTAGACAAGCTTCACATGTGTCAAATGATTCAAAATCAAAAGACGGTAAAACTCCATCTTTATGAAGTCTTTGCATGTATTTCTTTCCGGTGTGGCCAAGACGGCAGTGCCACATGAAAGGGGTGTTTGTATCAGCCTTCTTAAGGCGTTTAGCTTCTACGTTAAAGACATCATTTTCACATTCAAGATTCATTATGAATAGGCCCCCAATAATGGTTGCAAATCCACAAAACATATCATTACAATAAATCGAACAACCATTGTTCTCAGCCTTGTAAGAATATCCATCGTGTATCAGACATGATCTGGAGATAATGTTTCTACACAACTTTGGAACAAAATAACACTTATTAAGTTCTAAGATAAATCCTGAAGGGAGACGTAGAGACATGATGCTGACGGCTTGAGCGGCAATCCCATCACCATTCTCGACGCGCATCATGACCTCATTCCTTTCCAGCTTGCGCACTTTCTGTAGTCCTTGCATCGTGTTGCAAATGTAAGCAGCCGATCTGGTATCAAATACCCATGACTTACATTTTGCGTTGGCAAGTAAAATGTCAATGACATTAACTTGTATAACATTTATACCTTTGCCAAACAATCCAATTTTTTTCTTATCTGCCAAATACTTCTTGCAATTCCTCTTCCA
Organism: Thinopyrum elongatum; assembly: GCA_011799875.1. NCBI lineage: Eukaryota > Viridiplantae > Streptophyta > Magnoliopsida > Poales > Poaceae > Thinopyrum > Thinopyrum elongatum. The sequence goes on along the minus strand of CM022297.1, from coordinate 522,311,557 downwards.
GTGTCTAGGGCTTTTACAGTAGAAACACTCAGTTTCTTTCTTGGCTCCGCCCTTAGACTTTCCTTGGGGGCCAGTCATACCGGTGCCCTTGCATATCTTGGGCTTGCCTTTCTATTTGAAATTGGTGGTTTTATTCACAAGCATCACATGCTTGCGAATCTTCTGTATCCCTGCCGCTGGTCCTAGTGGAAGAGGCATGTCTAGGACATACTCTATCTTAGCACTCCTAAGGTCTGGCCTCAGGCTACGGACCCAGTCCGTATAATTGTTTCCATTCACAGCTGTGATGACGCCGGCTTAATCGTGCACTAACCATACACACAAATGCACACGATCAAGCCTAAGGACTCACTTGAAGATATCACAACACAACTCTAAAACATAAATGAAGTCATACAAGCTTTATATTACAAGCCAGGGCCTCGAGGGCTCGAATACGTAAGCTTGATGCCAAACAAGCATCAGCGGAAGCGTTAGATATCTGAGTACAGATATAAGTCAGAGAGATAAGACTTTAACAAGGCGGGACAAAACAAAAACTATGATTGAAAGGCGCAGGCCTCCTGCCTGGGACCCTCCGATCCTACTTTTGGTCGTCGGCCAGCTCGTAGAAGTAACAACTCTCGAGGTGGTCGTAGTAGTCGTCGGCGGGGCAGCTATCTCAGAGGCTCCGTCATCGGGTCACGACAAACTGATATGGGGACAAAAGAATGCAAAGCAACCATGAGTACTCCGAAGTGCTCAGCAAGCAAGGATCTACACTACATATGCAACATTATCAAGGGGAGGCTGTATATGTGGACTGGGCTATAGAAATGCCAGAATAGAGGGGAGAGCCTAGTCCTATCGAAGACTAGCATCTTCAAGCATCTTCAGCAGTCTTGCAGCATTAGAAGAGTGCAGATTAGCATAAAGTAAAGTAGTAGTAGTGTTATCAACCTCGCCCAGAGATCCTTTCTCGACTCCCTGCGAGAAAGCAATCCCAGAGCCATACTATCCAGTTATCATCTCAAGTTCTAGTTGTACCGATCGGGATACAACTCCGAGTGTCCGTTACCGTAGGACAGGCTATCGATAGATTAGTTCTTCCCTGCAGGGGTGCACCAACTTACCCACCACGCTCGCTTAACTCCGGCCGGACACACTTTATTGGGTCATGCCCGGCCTCGACCAAACGATACACCGCAACCTGACCGAATACCTAACAGAGAGGTCAGCACGCCGGACTAAACCTATGCACTCGGGGGTCTTGGGCCTTCGCCCCGGGATCTCCTACACGTTGCGTACGCGGCCGAAAGCAGACCTAACCCCCTTAATACAAGCGCGGGCTTAACTAGTCCAATTCGGCGCGCGCCGCTCAGTCGCTGACGTCTATTAAGCTCCGGCTGAAGTATACGACGCAGAACGCCCATACTATGCCCACATGATGGTTAGTGCTATCAGGCCAGAGGCCCCTCGGATCAAATATCCAAACTGTTTAGTGGATTAGGAGTGCGCGGTAACGAGCAGAGACTCACGAAGGATGTGACCCCATCACCCCGTCTCGAGGACTTGCGGCAAGGGCTAAGAATGCCCGGCCACGCCTCGTAATTATCTCGCGGGCACCTTCCAGGTCAACCCGACTCCACATCACTTCGCAATATGCTCGCGCGGGTACCCCTTAGGGCTGACCCGTCTTTAGTATCAAGTTTCAGTGTAAAGTCATGGTAACCATAGTAACTGTGTGTCCAACATCAAGGGGGAACCCTGAGGTATCACCCTCGACGGAATCCCACCTGATGTTATAGTCAAGGAGAATGAAAGAGGAATCACCCTCGAGGTCCACACTTGAGGAGTTGCATGACAGTGTCTTTACCGGGAATGGAGAAGGAGGAATCACCCTCGATGACCATAACCGGTGAACTTTCCTACAAGGTTAACATCAGAAGTGCTGACGAGGTATCACCCTCGACACTCGATAATAACCCAGTAGTGTCGAGCAACTAAGGGGGAAGTGATGTGCGGTGCCAGGGCCTGGTCTTCAATCCCGTTGATCGGGTCTTCTGATAATCCAGCGGGGCAGTCGGGGTAAAGTAGGGGTCTATGAAGGGTCTCTACCCAGCCTATACTAAACAGTCTAGGATAACCAGGTAGGTAACAAAAGCAGGTTACAATAAACAGGCTATGCAGCAGAAATATGATAATAGTACAGCAGCAATTCTAATGCAAGCATAAGAGAGAAGAGAATAGGCGATATATGCATGTTCAAAAGGGGGGTGCTTGCCTGGTTGCTCTGCAGCAAGGGCAAGGTCGTCAACGGTGTCGTCGGGGACGTAGTCGTACTCCGGAGCCGCGCCGGTCTCAGGAGCTACGTCGAGGTCGGGGTCTATCGAGAGAGAAGAGGGGGAGGAAACAAATAAATACACGGCAAATAATGCAACACGGAGCATGCTATGCCTAGGATGCAGTGCAGGGTTGCCTAAAGATATGTCTAAGTCATTTTAGTTATTTTAGAATTAAAGTGGGATTTATTAACCGGTATGTGTGCACTATTCATCTACCGGAATTCAGGCTCAGATTTATGAGTTCTCCTATGTAGGGGGTTCCGGCATGGAAACAGACGACACGATCAGATTCGTCTCGTCGTTCTGAGCAACTTTCATGTTTTAAGTTTTTCAATCTGAGCTACGATTTAAAAGTTATTAATTTTCAAAGATTTAAATGATTTTCTGCAATTATCTAATTTAACAGAAAAAAAAGGAAATATGACGTTAGCATGATGCAATGCTGACATCAGCAGTCAGCTGGTCAGCCGACCAGGTCAAACCTGACATGTGGGTCCAGTGGGTCCCACATGTCAGTCTCTGTTGGCTAACAGAGTTTAAACTTAAACTAATTAGTGTTAATTAGGCAGCTGGCCCCACATGTCATAGACTAATTTATTTAATTAATTAATTTTTATTCATAAAATGTTTTAGTTAATTAAAAGGGCGGTGGGGCCTGCGTGTCAGTGGCACAGTGGGCGCCCAGTCAGCAGTTGACTGGGTCAACCCAGTCGACCGGGACCCGCGGGGCCCACTGTCAGCGTCTCAAGGGTGGCCCCAGGTGATGCCACATCAGCGCCGTCGCCGGAGTTGCTCCGGCGACCAAAATCGCGGCGGCCGATCGCCGGACTTGGCCGGAAATGCTCTACTGGGGTTCATTCGACGCGGGGTTGGGCTGGTTCGAACGAGCATCCAGTGCCGCGTCTAGTGGTGGTGGTGGTTCCGCCGGAGCCGGCCGGAATCATCGCCGGCGTCGAGGTCCGTGGCGAAGTGTTTCGGGCGAGGTCGGAATCGGAGCAGCAACACGGTACGGGGTGAATGGAGAAGCTGGGGAGGTACTGCGTGATGCGGTGATCACATCGGGCTCGGCCCCGTGACCATTTGGTCACCGGCAGCACGCTGGCGACAAGCACAGGCGGAGGCGCAATCGGGCTCGAGCTACGCGGTGGCTACGGCGACGCAGGAGGGCAGAAGAGCTAGGGGAGAGGAGGAGCAGCTCACCGTGTGGCACGCAAGGTGGCCCTTGACAGGTTAGTAGCAGCAGGAGCTCGACGGAGACGACGGAGATCGTCGGCGGCCGAAGCAAAGGGGGCGGCGTCGATCGGCAGCTGCAGGTCACCCTGGGCATAAAAACCGAAGACCGAAGACCGAACCCAAAAAGACCGAGACCGAACCCAAAAAGACCAAACTAGAAAAGACCGAATAAAATACGGTCTGCACAAACAGAAGACCGAACTAATTACGGTCTGTTTGGTCCTCCTGTCTTCGAGACCAAATAGACCATATAGACCGAACTAAAAAAGCCCATACGCAAGAGTGCAAGACCATATTTACCAAAGGCCCATCCGGCCAGCCCAGGGTCATGAGCGAGATACACACATCTCATGATTTACAGGCAACCAGCTGTTGCACTCTCGTAATTCTCAAAAAAAAAAACTGCTGCACTGTCATTCCTCCTTTTCTTCACAACCATCCGAGCTGCAGTTCATCACTACCTTGTCCTCTTACACGTTGGTCACCGGCTCGCTGTCTACTGTCTTCTTCCCATGCTCCATCACGCATCTGAAGGTAAGAAAGCATACAATACAACTTCTACTTGTCTGAACTTTCTTATGTACAGATGCACATCTATACACACATGCAGTTTGTTATTGGAAATAATATGAATATGAGTTGTAGCAATTAATTTGGTCTGTTTGGTCAGGACCGAAGACCGAATAACAAAGACCGAAGACCGAATAGTGAAAAACCAAAAAGACCGAAATTATTATGTTCTTCAATTATGGAAGACCGAATTCTTGGAAGACCGAAAAGACCGGACCGAACAAACCGAACGCCCGGGCTGAGCTGCAGGGCCTTCCTGCTCCAGCTGATTACACCGTTCGACGCGGAGGACGCTGGCGGTCCGCCTGGACACCCCGGAGGAGGAAGCTGTTGGGGAACGTAGCATGCAATTTCAAAAATTTTCCTACGCTCACGCAAGATCTATCTAGGCGATGCATAGCAACGAGAGAGGGAGAGTGTGTCCATGTACCCTCGTAGACCGAAAGCGGAAGCGTTAGCTCAACGCGGTTGATGTAGTCGAACGTCTTCTCATTCCGACCGATCAAGTACCGAACGTACGACACCTCCGAGTTCTGCACACGTTCAGCGCGATGACGTCCCTCGAGCTCTTGATCCAGCAGAGGTTCGAAGGAGTAGATGAGTTCCGTCAGCACGACGGCGTGGTGACGGTGATGGTGATGTGATCCGCGCAGGGCTTCGCCTAAGCACCACGAGAATATAACTGGAGGCGTAAACTGTGGAGGAGGGCGCCGCACACGGCTAAGAGCAATTGGTGTGTCTCCAAGGGGTGCCCTGCCCACGTATATAAAGGAGGGAGAGGGAGGAGGCTGGCCCTTGGGGGCGCGCCATAAGGGGGGAGTCCTACTAGGACTCCCAGTCCTAGTAGGATTCGGCCCCCAGCCTTTTTTCTTTCTACCGGAGGGGAAAAGGAGGAAGGAGTAGGAGAGGGAGAAGGAAAGGGGGATGGTGCCCCTTCCCTAGTCCAATTCGGCCTCCTCCCTTGTGGGGGGCGCACCAGCCCCTTGTGGGCTGGTTAGCCTCCCTCCTATGGCCCATATCTTCCACCGGGGGGTTCCGATAACCCCTCTGGTACTCCGGTATGTACCCGATACACTCCGGAACCCTTCCGGTGTCCGAATACTACCTTCCAATATATCAATCTTTATCTCTCGACCATTTCGAGACTCCTCGTCATGTTCGTGTCTCATCCGGGACTCCGAGCAACCTTCGGTCACCAAAACACATAACTCATATTATACATATCGTCATCGAACGTTAAGCGTGTGGACCCTACGGGTTCGAGAACTATGTAGACATGACTGAGACACCTCTCCAGTCAATGACCAATAGCGGAACCTGGATGCTCATATTGGTTCCCACATATTCTACGAAGATCTTTATCGGTCGAACCGTAATGTCAACATAGTTATTCCCTTTGTCATCGGTATGTTACTTGCCCGAGATTCGATCGTCGGTATCTTCATACCTAGTTCAATCTCGTTACTGGCAAGTCTTTTTACTCGTTCCATAGTGCATCATCCCGTAACTAACTCATTACTCACATTGCTTGCAAGGCTTCATATGATGTGCATTACCGAGAGGGCCCAGAGATACCTCTCCGATACTCGGAGTGACAAATCCTAATCTCGATCTATGCCAACCCAACAAACACCTTCGGAGATACCTGTAGAGCATCTTTATAATCACCCAGTAACGTTGTGACATTTGATAGCACACAAGGCATTCCTCCGGTGTCCGGGAGTTGCATAATCTCATAGTCGGAGGAATATATATTTGACACGAAGAAAGCAGTAGCAATAAAACTGAACGATCATTATGCTAAGCTAACGGATGGGTCTTGTCCATCACATCATTCTTCTAATGATGTGATCCCGTTCATCAAATGACAACACATGTCTATGGCTAGGAAACTTAACCATCTTTGACTAACGAGCTAGTCATGTAGAGGCATACTAGGGACACTGTCTTTTGCCTATGTATTCACACATGTATCAAGTTTCCGGTTAATACAATTCTAGCATGAATAATAAACATTTATCATGATATAAGGAAATATAAAATAACAACTTTATTATTGCCTCTAGGGCATATTTCCTTCAGTCCCCCACTTGCACTAGAGTCAATAATCTAGTTCACATCGCCATGTGATTTAACACCAATAGTTCACATCTTTATGTGATTAACACCCATAGTTCACATCACCATGTGACCAACACCCAAAGGGTTTACAAGAGTCAATAATCTAGTTCACATTGCTATGTGATTAACACCCAAAGAGTACTAAGGTGTGATCATGTTTTGCTTGTGAGAGAGTGTAAGGGCATATTCTTCCCTATGTGGTTTTGGTGATTGATGACAATGCATTTGCGGACTAATTGTGTGCATTGAGCATTTCAGATATCTCATGTCTAGGCACAAGACGATTCGGTGCCCCTCGGAGCCTAGTAAAGACGGCGTTTCTCTTCATTTCTTTTCGGTGGATTTGAGTCGTAGGAAAGCCGTACTATTAAGAGGGGGTCCGCTTCGGAAAGGTTTGGGTGGAATCAACACGTACACGTCTATCCCTTTGCACCACCCTTCCTTTGTTCCTTTGGAGCACCGACCGGTTATCCGTGTCTTTGCAAAATGAAGGACTCCTAGTGGTATTGTGCTGTGGCATGCGGTAGTACTGCTCCACGGAGCAGTAGTACCGCAGACGCTCACAGTAGTACCGGACAGGGACGCGGTAGTACCGTGACGTCTAACCCAGCACAACTACTCGCGTGGAAGTAGGGGCGGATGTAATTTTTTACATCCGCGCCCTATGCGGTAGTACCGCTCCCTGGATGCGGTAGTACCGTGTTGGATTTTTGCACAGACCAAAACTCAGCGGAAGTAGCCACGGATGTAATTTTATTCATCCGTGCCTACCCAGCCTAGTCGAACCCTGCCTTGCAGTAGTACCGCAAGGGCTCGCCGTAGTACCGCTCTGGCGGTTCTACCGCTCGTTGCGTCAATGTAACAGGGCTTCGTCTGGCCTCTGCCGTGGGTGCGGTAGTATCGCACAGCCTGGCGGTAGTACCACAATGCCTTCCGGTAGTACCGCATGTCTGGTGCGGTAGTACCGCATGTCGCGGGCTGGTTAAGTGGGTAACGGTTGGATTTGTCTTCTTACTATATAAGGGGAGTCTTCTTCTCCACTTCACTTTACTCCACTCCCCCAAGCTCCATTGTTGCTCCAAGCTCCATTTTCGCCCGATCTCTCTCCCTAGCCAATCAAACTTGTTGATTCTCTAGGGATTGGTTGAGAAGGCCCCGATGTACACTTCCACCAAGAGAAATTTGATTCCCCCCCCACTAATCCCTTGCGGACCTTGGTACTCTTGGGTGTTTGAGCACCCTAGACGGTTGAGCTCACCGCGGAGGCATATTCCATTGTGGTGAAGCTTCGTGGTGTCGTTGGGAGCCTCCAATTAAATTGTGGAGATTGCCCCAACCTTGTTTGTAAAGGTTCGGTCGCCGCCTCCAAGGGCACCAATAGTGGAATCACGGCATCTCGCATTGTGTGAGGGCGTGAGGAGAATACGGTGGCCCTAGTGGCTTCTTGGGGAGCATTGTGCCTCCACACCACTCCAACGGAGACGTACTTCCTCTCAAAGGGAAGGAACTTCGACAACACATCCTCGTCTCCATCGGCTCCACTCTTGGTTATCTCTTACCTTTACTTGTGCAAGCTTAATTTGTGTTGTATTCCTTGCTTGCTTGTGTGCTTGCTGTTGTTGCATCATATAGGTTGCTCACCTAGTTGCATATCTAGACAACCTACTTTGATGCAAAGTTTAAATTGGTAAAGAAAAGCTAAAAATTGTTAGTTGCCTCTTCACCCCCCTAGTCAACCATATCGATCCTTTCAATTGGTATCAGAGCCTCGTCTCTTTATTAAGGACTTTGCCGTCCGAAGAGTATGGTTGACACCATAGATGGTGGGGAGGAGAACTCCGGTGCTAGTCCCATCTTATCCGCGGCCGATGGGGTTCCTCGGTATCTCGTGAGGAGTTCAATGTGGCCTTGGACACATTGAAAACCTCCATGACGGCTGAGGTCAAAGGCATGCTTGAGAAGTTTCTTGATGGTCTTAAATTATCCACCGCACCATTGGAAGTGGTCGATCCCACTAACAAGGTGACGGATGCTAACTCCAAAAAGGGGGAAGCTACTAGTGATCAAGCTCCTTTGCCTAGTGGTAGAAGTGGAAGCGGCATCTTTGCCCATGTTGAACCTCCACCCGTTTATGGAGGACCCGTTCCCTCCACGCATATAAATCATGTTGGTCCTCCTCCTAAGCTTGCGAAAAATGAGGATTTTGCCTCTTGGGTTTATCGCTTTAAGCGTCATTTAAATCATAGTTCTACTAATCTTTGGAGAATTATTGAGCAAGGTTTCTACCCGCATGACTCAAGCAACTTCACTCCTAGAGAAGCCGCGGATCATCAATTCAACGAGTCCGCTCTCTTCATTCTCCAAGAAGCAATTCCACCCGAAGATATTGCGCACCTCCGACCATTCACCGTGGTCAAGGAAGCATGGCAACATGTTGTTTCCATTTACAAGGGAAGCACAAGTATTCAACGCTCAAACTTTGAAGTGGTGCAAGATGAAGCAGATGAGTTTGCAATGATTGAAGATGAAGAACCTCGAGAACTTTACCAGAGACTAACCACTCTCGCGGTCTCACTCTGAGATCATGGGAGTAAGGATACGGATGACAATTGGATCAAGCGCAAGTTTCTCAAAGCCATGATGCCTTACCATAAGGCAATGTCCTCCGTCATCCGTCAAAGGCCGGACTTTCACTCCTTGTCCTCAAGTGAAGTGTTGGATGAGTTTGTTGCAATGAGGATCTTGGACAAGACCGCCGGCAATGCAGTGTTGCGTTCTCAACGAGCAAAGAAGCCCAACCTTGCTTTGAAGGCCAAGACTAGCATGGAAGAAGAGGGTGTAGAGGAAGAAGAGGAGTGTTGCCCCGAAGATACCAAGTACGCATATCATGAGCACATGGCTCTCGCTTCACGACAATTTTGGAGCAAGAAGAATTCAAGGCCCAACTTCAACAAGAACAACTCAAGTGGCGTCAAGGGCAAGCAACGAATGAGGACATGCTATAATTGTGGCAATGTGAGCCACTTTGTTGCAGAGTGCCCATACGAGAAGAGCGAAGACAATGGTGGCAAGCTTATCCGAAAAGACAAGGCCAAGTCCTTCCCCAACAAGAAGAACTTCGCCAAGAAGACTCCTCCTAAGGGGTTGGTGGCACAAGAAGAGTACAATGAGGATGATGATGATGAAGACGGTGAGACGGTTGCCATGGCCTCCGTTGCCATTGCAACAACTCCAAGGGTGTCCCTCTTCGAGTCACCCAACGAGAACATCACCGCCAAGTGCCTCATGGCTAAAGCCACCAACAAGGTAACCCCCAACATCAAAACTACCATCACTACTAATCCTTCCTTGATGGATTGCATTGATGAAAGTGAGGGGTCGAATGAGGAGGAAAATGAATTTGAGTCTTTTATGAGTAAGCTCAAGGGTAAATCCAAGAAGCACTTTGTTGCTCTCTTGGAACAACTTGGTGAAGCCAATGACATGATCGAGGCTCACAAAGAAACCATCTCTAAGATGGAAGGCATAGTCGTGACTATGCCAATGAGATATTGGATCTCTCTAATGCGCTTGAGGAAGAGCGCGGTCATTGTTTGGCTCTTGAGGAGTCACACAACGATGATCATGCTAAATTAAAGAAATATCTTGATCATGCTCTTGTTGTATCTCGTGTGCTCAATTCCGAGAAGGCTAAACTTGGGGTTGACCATGCTAGACTCAAGGAGGAGTTTGATGTACTTGACAAGGCTCACAAGGCCTTGAAGGGTGCTCATGCTAGCCTCAAAGAGTCTCATGATCAACTCCAAGTGAAGCTAACCAAGGAGAAAGCCACCTTTCCTCATATGGTTCTAATTGATAATGCAAATGCTACTAACCCATGTTGTGAGCATGTGCATCTTGTGGAGGAGAATGCGAAGTTGAAGGAGAAACTTGAGAAAGGCCTTGTGTCTTGCATACAAGGTGAGAATAACCTCAACGAACTTTTGAGCAATCAAAAGGAAGTGGTGGGCAAGAAGGGAATTGGGTTTGCACCCAAGTCCAAGAACAATAAGAAGAATGACAAGGCCAAACAACCTCCTCCTCTCAAGCAAACTTTTGTGAAGAAGGGAGAGGGTGCTCCTAAGGAGAAGAAGAACAATGTGAAGGGTGGTGGTGATCAAGAAGGGCAATGCCACCCCTTCCAACAAAACCGGCGACTTTAACCCTTCCTATGTGTTGTGCCGTGCTAGTGATGGGCATGTTTATGCTAAATTTGTTGGTTCTCCTTATGAGTACATTGCATGGTCTATTTGGGTTCCTAAGACCCTTGTTGCTAACATCAAAGGACCCATTACAAAATGGGTACCTAAAACCAAGCATTGATCTCTTGTAGGTGTTTGCTTCCGGTGGGGGATCATGGTTGCTCGATAGTGGAGCCACAAATCATATGACCGGAAGCAAGGACTTGGTGGTGGACGTGCACAAGATTTCATCTATGCCCACCAATGTCGAGTGGGGTGATGCCTCGTCTTCTAAGGTATTGGGTCTTGGCAAGGTTGTCATTTCTCATGATCTCACGATCGAGAAAGTCATGCTTGTTGAGTCCCTTGCATACAATTTACTTTCCGTTCGTCAACTTGCACTCATGAGCTTTGCCACTTTCTTTGATATTGATACCGTGGCCCTCTTGTGGAGCAAGACTCTTAAAGTAGCCTTTGTTGGGCATGTCGAGAACGGTCTTTATGTGATTAACTTTTCGGAGCGACCCACTAAGACCGCGACATGCCTAATGGCTAAAGTTGACGTGGGTTGGCTTTGGCATCGCCGTTTAGCTCATGTCAATATGAGATCTTTGCAAAGTCTTCTCAAGGGGGACCATGTTCGTGGACTAACAAATTTTAGTTTTGCCAAAGATCGTGCTTGCAGTGCTTGTATCGAAGGAAAGCTACATGAGAAGGCTCACCCTCCCACGACTATCATCTACTCGAAGAGGCCCTTGGAGCTCCTTCACTTGGATCTCTTTGGACCTCCATCCTTTGATAGTCTTGGGGGTAGAAAGTATTGCTTGGTGATTGTGGATGATTATTCAAGATAGACTTGGGTATATTTCTTCAGAAGGAAGAGCGAGACCCAACAAACCGTCATCGACTTTGCAAATGAAGCTCAACGCCAACACAATGCAAAGATCTTGACAATAAGAAGTGACAATGGCACCGAGTTCAAGAACTACACCTTGGATGAGTTTCTTGACGATGGGGGGATCAAGCATCAATATTCTGCTCCTTACACCCCTCAACAAAATGGTGTAGCGGAGAGGAAGAACCGGACGTTGATGGATGCGGCAAGGACCATGATGGCGGAGTTCAAGTCGCCATACAACTTTTGGGCCAAAGCCATCAACACCGCTTGTCATGCTTCCAATCGGCTCTATCTCCGCAAAGGCTTGAACAAGACTCCATATGAGATACTCACCGGTAACAAGCCTAACCTCAAGTACTTCCGGGTGTTCGGGTGTAAGTGTTTCATTCTCAAGAAAGGTGTTCGTTTGTCTAAATTTGAGGCTAGAGCTCATGAGGGCATATTGAAGGAAATATGCCCTAGAGGCAATAATAAAGTTATTATTTATTTCCTTATTTCATGATAAATGTTTATTATTCATGCTAGAATTGTATTAACCGGAAACATAATACATGTGTGAATACATAGACAAACAGAGTGTCACTAGTATGCCTCTACTTGACTAGCTCGTTGATCAAAGATGGTTATGTTTCCTAACCATAGACATGAGTTGTCATTTGATAAATGGGATCACATCATTAGGAGAATGATGTGATTGACTTGACCCATTCCGTTAGCTTAGCACTTGATCGTTTAGTACGTTGCTATTGCTTTCTTCATGACTTATACATGTTCCTATGACTATGAGATTATGCAACTCCCGTTTACCGGAGGAACACTTTGTGTGCTACCAAACGTCACAACGTAAATGGGTGATTATAAAGGTGCTCTACAGGTGTCTTCGAAGGTACTTGTTGAGTTGGCGTATTTCGAGATTAGGATTTGTCACTCCGATTGTCGGAGAGGTATCTCTGGGCCCACTCGGTAATGCACATCACTATAAGCCTTGCAAGCATTGTAACTAATGAGTTAGTTGCGGGATGATGTATTACGGAACGAGTAAAGAGACTTGCCGGTAACGAGATTGAATTAGGTATTGAGATACCGACGATCGAATCTCGGGCAAGTAACATACCGATGATAAAGGGAACAACGTATGTTGTTATGCGGTTTGACCGATAAAGATCTTCGTAGAATATGTGGGAGCCAATATGAGCATCCAGGTTCCGCTATTGGTTATTGACCGGAGACGTGTCTCGGTCATGTCTACATAGTTCTCGAACCCGTAGGGTCCGCACGCTTAAAGTTCGGTGACGATCGGTATTATGAGTTTATGTGATTTGATGACCGAAGTTTGTTCAAAGTCCCGGATGAGATCAGGGACATGACGAGGAGTCTCGAAATGGTCGAGAGGTAAAGATCGATATATTGGAAGGCTATATTCGGACATCAGAAAGGTTCCGAGTGATTCGGGTATTTTTCGAAGTACCGGAGAGTTACGGGAATTCGTATTGGGCCTTAATGGGCCATACGGGAAAGGAGAGAAAGGCCTCAAGGGTGGCTCCGCCCCTTCCCCATGGACTAGTCCGAATTGGACTAGGGAAAGGGGGCGCCCCCTTCCTTCCTTCTCCTTCTCCCTTCCCCTTTTCCTATTCCATGTGGGAGGTGGAATCCTACTAGGACCAGGGAGTCCTAGTAGGACTCCACACCTTGGGCGCGCCCTGTGAGGGCCGGCCTCCTCCTCCCTCCATCCTTTATATACGTGGCCAGGGGGCACCCTATAGAGAACAATTGATCATTGATCTCTTTGCCGTGTGCGGTGCCCCCCTCCACCATAATCCACCTCGATCATATCGTAGCGGTGCTTATGCGAAGCCCTGCGTCGGTAGCATCATCATCACCGTCACCATGCCGTCGTGCTGACGAAACTCTCCTGTGAAGCTTTGCTGGATCGGAGCTCACGGGACGTCATCGAGTTGAACGTGTGCTGAACTCGGAGGTGCCGTGCGTTCGGTACTTGGATCGGTCGGATCGTGAAGACGTACGACTACATCAACCGCGTTGTGCTAACACTTCCGCTTTCGGTCTACGAGGGTACGTGGATACACTCTCCCCTCTCGTTGCTATGCATCACCATGATCCTGTGTGTGCGTAGGATTTTTTTTGAAATTACTACGTTCCCCAACACATATTTGTTGGTTATGCTACAAACTCTCATGCTTACCGTGTCCTCAACAAGTCTAACAGACTCATTGAGGAGACGTGTAACGTGGAGTTTGACGAGAATAACGGCTCCCAAGTGGAGCAAAGTGGTACTTGTGATGTAGGTGATGAAATTCCTCCCCAAGCCATAATAATAATGGGTGTTGGTCATATCCTACCCATTGAGGAACCCCTTGTGGCCGAAGGAGAATGACAATGTTCCACTCAAGTGGAACCATCACCAACGCAAGACCCACATGCTTCCGAAGAACAAAGTGAAGGCCCTCAACCAAATGAACAAGATCAAGGGCAAGATCAACCTCAAGATGGTGGTGAACCACCATGTGATGCCCAAGGTCAAGTTCTCACCACCGAGCAAGTTCAAGATCAAGAGCAAGCTCAAGATCAAGAACAAGTTCAAGACGACGCTCAAAATGATCAAGTTACCGTTCCTCAACTATCTCTTGAGGAGGAATTGGAGCGTCGTGCCGCCAAGATTGCCTCCAAGCTCACTACCAAAGATCATCTCATGAAGAATGTGCTTGGAAGCTTAAGAAAGGGGGTAAGCACTCGTAGACAATTAGCAAACTATTGTGAACATCACGCGTTTGTCTCTTGTGTTGAGCCCCAAAAGGTCTATGAGGCGCTCGAGGATCCGGATTGGCTCAATGCCATGCATGAAGAACTCAACAACTTCGAGCATAACAAGGTGTGGAGATTGGTGCCAAGGCCAACGGGGAACCATAATGTCATTGGAACCAAGTGGATATTCAAGAACAAGCAAGATGCTCATGGAATTATCGTTCGCAACAAGGCTCGTTTGGTAGCACAAGGCTAGTCCCAAGTCGAGGGTATCGACTACGGTGAAACCTTTGCTCCCGTTGCTCGCCTTGAATCTATTTGTTTGTTGATTGCTTATGCTTCTCATCATAACTTCAAGTTGCAACAAATGGATGTGAAGAGCGCTTTTCTTAATGGTCCTATTAATGAATTGGTGTATGTCAAACAACCCCCGGGGTTCGAGGATCCCTATTTCCCCGATCATGTGTACCAAGTCGATAAGGCACTCTATGGCCTTAAACAAGCCCCACGTGCTTGGTATGACCACCTTACCGAGTTGTTGCAAGATCGTGGGTTTGAAATTGGGAAAATTGACCCCACTCTTTTTACTAAGAAGGTCAAAGGGGAGTTGTTTGTGTGCCAACTATATGTTGATGATATTATCTTTGGTTCCCCTAACAAAGCTTTCAATGAGGAGTTTGCCGCTCTCATGACCTCGAAGTTGAAGATGTCCATGAGGGGAGAGTTGAAGTTCTTTCTCGGGTTCGAAATCAAGCAAAGAAGAGAAGGAACCTTCATCAACCAAGCCAAATACACTCAAGACATGCTCAAGAGATTCAAGCTAAGTGATGTCAAGCCGACCTCCACTCCAATGCCCGTCAAATGCCAACTTGACATAGATCCCAATGGTAAAGCGGTGGATCAAAAGGTATATCGCTCCATGATTGGCTCCTTGCTTTACCGTTGTGCATCTAGACCGGATATCATGTTGAGTGTGGGAATTTGTGCACGGTTTCAAGCCGCACCTAAGGAAAGCCACTATGTGGCGGTCAAGCGAATCTTTCGATATTTGACTCATACCCCAAACTTTGGCTTATGGTACCCAAGAGGAGCAAACTTCAACCTTGTGGGCTTTTCGGACTCGGATTGGGCGGGAGACAAAGTGGATAGGAAGTCAACTTCCGGAGGGTGCCAATTTCTTGGTTGCTCTTTGGTGAGTTGGTCTTCTAAGAAGCAAAGTTGTGTGTCTCTCTCGTCCACCGAAGCGGAGTATGTGGCCGCCGGTAGTTGTTGTGCTCAACTTCTTTGGATGAGGCAAACTTTAAAGGATTACGGTGTCATTTGTGACAAAGTGCCTCTTTGGTGTGACAATGAAAGTGCCATCAAGATCTCTCTGAACCCGGTGCTACACTTCAAGACGAAGCATATTGAGATTCGGTATCACTTTATCCGGGATATATTAGGCGAGGGGAGATCAAGCTCAACTATGTCAACACTCATGATAACCTTGCAAATATCTTCACGAAGCCCTTGGATGAAGCAAGATTTTGCGAGTTAAGGCATGAGCTAAATATCATTGATTCGAGCAATGTGGCTTGAACCCTTGCACACCCCACCATACTCATTTTGATGTCTTGTTTAGGTGTAGGCATGGACATAGGGGGAGTGGTGTTCTCTCAATGAACTCTCCCTCCCCCCATTATGCATAAATTGATCAACTCTTTCACATTAGCCATTTTTTTTATGGTACTTGTGTTTCAAAGATGAGTTTTGGTCATGGGCCCAAGGATAATTCTTCGCGGTGCCATACCAATTGACTCAAACATAGGTGGCTCTGGCCACCGCCCTCTCTTTGAAGAGGCCGTGTTTCGTGTTTGGTTGGTCTCTATTGTCTCTTGATTTCCCTTGAGCGTCATGTGTGTGTGCTCTTCTGCGTGTCCGGTTGCTTAAAGGTTGCATTGCAAAGGCCGTGTTTTGTCATTTCGTGCACTTTCTTGGGTTTACGGTATTATCGCAGGAGATGGGCTGCCCTGTGCGCGCACAGCGGCATCCCAGGCACGGTACTACTGCTTCCACCGCAGCAGTATTTTTTTACTGCCGCTGGAAGAGCGGTACTACCGCCCTGAGTGCGATACTTCCGCCCGGGCGGTACTACCGCGATGACCCGCGGTACTACCGCGCTGTCGCGAGCGCGTGGGGGTTAAGAGCGGGCAGGGGGAGTTCCAACTCCCCCCATACCCATTCATCTCTTTTCCCCACCTCGTCTCTCTCTCTCTCCTGCCCAAGAACGCCGCCGGGGGACCTCGCCGGACCTCCGTCTCCGGCCGCTCTCCTCGCATTCTGGCCAGTGGGATCGTTCCCCACCTCTCCCTCTTGCCATGGACCCCGGTATTTCCCCTAGTCCCTCTCCTTTTTGCCCCGTTTTGTGCTTCTAGGTCTTGGGGAGATGCATGTGTTGCTCATGTGATTTTCGGCTAAATCTTTGCAAGAGGAGATTGTAGGAGAATGTTAGTGTTGTAGATATGATATTTGGTGTTATACAACAGTGTAGTTTTGATCAACGGTAGTACCGATCTACTTTTATGGATGTTTTTAGATCCGTAAGAGGCTGTTCATGTGCGATTTTTTTCCGTGCGGTACTACCGCTCCTCCTGGAGCGATACAACCGCTCACTCGCCCGTGAACCGCCCCACGCGGTACTACCGCTCTGCTTGAGCGGTACTACCGCACGGGGTGCGGAAGTAAAATTTTACTTCCGCTCCATATGTGGTACTACCGTGCCTCCCCAACACGGTACTACCGCGGATGGAGCGGTTGTAAATTTTTTCATCCGTAATCTAGGCCCGGTACTACCGTTGAGTTGACAATTGCCTTGTTTTGTCCACTCAATCTCATTTCTACGTGTTTCGTTTGGTTTTGGCAGTGGACTTTGCAATGACCCTTCTCGTCCTTCTCGTGTGTTTGTGTTTTGTGTCATAGGTGGTGGCTCCAATGTCCGTCGCTCAAATCCCAGCCGCGACACAAGCTCCAAGCAGCTTCGCAACCAAGATGCTCCCGAGGGCTCCACCCCCCAACGCAACATCAAGTCCACAGCTAGCAAGTTTAAGGAGCCAAATATGGGCATGGATGAGATGCCTCTAGCCGAGTTCATCACTCGAAGAAGGCTCAACCCCTATGTGAAGCCTCGTGAGAATGTCAGAGGAAATGATTTGTTCTGGACCAAGCAGCAGAATCTCATATACCTCGATGTGATCAAGTCCAAGCACAACATCTATGTTCCAGTTCCGTGGATTGATATGGGTCATCTGAAGAAGGACCGGGCATACTTTGGCGAGGCGTTGGATTTAGTGGAGCAGTTTGGCATTGAAGATTTTATCACGTTCCACATGGACTTTGACGCGGAGCTTGTGGCTCAGTTCTTTGCTTCCGTCCACTTCCACACGGATGAGGAGCGGACCATGACGTGGATGACCAATGGGAAGAGGCTGACTGCTAAGTGGAAGGAATTCATGGAGATGCTGCACGTTCGCGATGAGGGGCTCAATGTGCCCGTTGGTGTCCGCCCTCATGGCAACCAAGAGTCCACCAACAAGAACAAGCTTCAACCGTTCCTTGTGGAGAAGACGCTAGCCAATGGCAAGAAGACTTGGGTGCTCAACCCTTTTCTTGACGTTATGCATCGGATCTTCCGCAACACTCTCTTTCCGCGCATTGGTGACAAGGACAAGGTGCATGCCTATCTCATGGACATGATGCTTCTTTGTGAGGAGGCGCGTCATAAAATTCCTAGACCACTTGATGCCTCTCACATTATGTGGTGTGAGCTTAGTTTGCGGTCTTCAATTGCAAAGTTCCAATCTATGGACCATATTTGCACCTTTTGATCTCGAAGACTTGGGAGAAGCTCTTTCCGGATGAAGAATTTCTTGCTCCAAACTGGGTTCGTCATGAGCCTATCAAACTGCGTCAGAAGAACAAGTGGGCTAATACCACAAACCGAGCTGAGGCTGAGGCTGCACGAATGGATGTTGATGAGGACGAGTTTGAGGAGGAGGAGGCTGAGGACAGTTCTGCGGGGTACGCTCCTCCCTCTTCTGAGCCCTCTTGGGGTAAGAGGCTGAAGGCAAAGATGAAGGCTCTGTTCTGCATGCAGGCCAAGGGGCAGTACAAGACACATGTTGCTCAGAAGGAGGCTCGCCAGCATGACAAGAGGATCTTGAGGACGTTCGGCGAGCACGTGTCGAGTGGGTCAGAGAAGAACATCACTCCTGAGGCTGACTGGATGGCGAAGCAAGACTATCAGTGGACTGAGTCAGAGGAGGAGTCCCCTCCCACTGCCGAGTCCGATGAGGAGATTGTTGGGTGATCTCTGCTGAGGGAGCTACCACCTGTGTCGTAGGTGTCCTCTCTGCCTTTTTGGTGTCTCGATGCCAAAGGGGGAGAGAGTGTAGGATTTGTGAGTCTTTCGTCTTGTGCCATTTTGCTTTCGTTGATCTCTCATTGCTTTGGTTTGTGGTTGTGTTTGTGTGAGTCCAGGAGACTTTTCTTATGGTGTAAGACATATGCACTCAAGCTTATCTTATCTTATTGTCTAGTATGTTTAGTAGCTCGCACTTTATCTTGCATCCATGCTTAGTTTAGTTTATATTGTTGTAAGGATTGCCATGTCTATAAAATATAGGGGGAGTGTTGATCCTAGTATGTGTGCCATGCAGTCCAAAGCATATCTATAGAGTGCACACATCTAGGGGGAGCCTGTCTATATTTTATAGATGTTGAGTTTGCTTATGTTCAATTTATATCCTTATGTGCAAATCCTGTATTGTCATCAATCCACCAAAAAGGGGGAGATTGTAAGGGCATATTCTTCCCTATGTGGTTTTGGTGATTGATGACAATGCATTTGCGGACTAATCGTGTGCATTGAGCATTTCAGATATCTCATGTCTAGGCACGAGACGATTCGGTGCCCCTCGAAGCCTAGTAAAGACGGCGTTTCTCTTCGTTTCTTTTCGGTGGATTTGAGTCGTAGGAAAGCCGTACTATTAAGAGGGGGTCCGCTTCGGAAAGGTTTGGGTGGAATCAACACGTACACGTCTATCCCTTTGCACCACCCTTCCTTTGTTCCTTTGGAGCACCGACCGGTAATCCGTGTCTTTGCAAAATGAAGGACTCCTAGTGGTATTGTGCTGTGGCATGCGGTAGTACTGCTCCACGGAGCAGTAGTACCACAGACGCTAACGGTAGTACCGGACAGGGACGCGGTAGTACTGCATATTGTGGTAGTACCGCTACTCGGACGCGGTAGTACCGTGATGTCTGGCCCAGCACAGCTACTCGCGCGGAAGTAGGGGCGGATGTAATTTTTACATCCGCGCCCTGTGCGGTAGTACCGCTCTCTGGATGCGGTAGTACCGTGTCGGATTTTTGCACAGACCAAAACTCAGCGGAAGTAGCCACGGATGTAATTTTATTCGTCCGTGCCTACCCAGCCTAGTCGAACCCTGCCTTGCGGTAGTATCGCAAGGGCTCGCCGTAGTACCGCTCGTTGCGTCAATGCAACAGGGCTTCGTCTGGCCTCTGTCGTGGGTGCGGTAGTACCGCACAGCCTGGCGGTAGTACCACAATGCCTTCCGGTAGTACCGCATGTCTGGTGCGGTAGTCCCGCATGTCGCGGGCTGGTTAAGTGGGTAACGGTTGGATTTGTCTTCTTACTATATAAGGGGAGTCTTCTTCTCCACTTCACTTTACTCCACTCCCCCAAGCTCCATTGTTGCTCCAAGCTCCATTTTCGCCCGATCTCTCTCCCTAGCCAATCAAACTTGTTGATTCTCTAGGGATTGGTTGAGAAGGCCCCGATCTACACTTCCACCAAGAGATATTTGATTCCCCCCCCACTAATCCCTTGCGGATCTTGTTACTCTTGGGTGTTTGAGCACCCTAGATGGTTGAGGTCACCGCGGAGCCATATTCCATTGTGGTGAAGCTTCGTGGTGTCGTTGGGAGCCTCCAATTAAATTGTGGAGATTGCCCCAAGCTTGTTTGTAAAGGTTCGGTCGCTGCCTCCAAGGGCACCAATAGTGGAATCACGGCATCTCGCATTGTGTGAGGGCGTGAGGAGAATACGGTGGCCCTAGTGGCTTCTTGGGGAGCATTGTGCCTCCACACCGCTCCAACGGAGACGTACTTCCTCTCAAAGGGAAGGAACTTCGGCAACACTTCCTCGTCTCCATCGGCTCCACTCTTGGTTATCTCTTACCTTTACTTGTGCAAGCTTAATTTGTGTTGTATTCCTTGCTTGCTTGTGTGCTTGTTGTTGTTGCATCATATAGGTTGCTCACCTAGTTGCATATCTAGACAACCTACTTTGATGCAAAGTTTAAATTGGTAAAGAAAAGCTAAAAATTGTTAGTTGCCTATTCACCCCCCCCTCTAGTCAACCATATCGATCCTTTCAGAGAGGCTTAGTCAACGGGTCTGTCACATTCAGATCCATATGTATTTTGCAAATTTCTATGTCTACAAAGCTCTGTATGGAGCTACTCTAGCTAATTGCTCCCACTTTCAATATGTATCCAGATTGAGACTCCGAGTCATCTGGATCAGTGTTAAAGCTTGCATCGACGTAACCCTTTACGACGAACTCTTTATCACCTCCATAACCGAGAAATATTTCCTTAGTCCTCTAAGGTAACTAATGATAACTTTGACCGCTATCCAGTGATCCACTCCTGGATCACTATCGTACCTTCTTGCTAAACTCATAGCAAGGCACACAACTGGTCTAGTACATAGCATGGCATACTTTATAGAACCTGTGACTAAGGCATAGGGAATGACTTTCATTCTCTTTCTATCTTCTGCCGTGGTCGGGTTTTGAGTCTTACTCAATTTTACACCTTATAATACAGGCAAGAACTCCTTCTTTGACTGATCCATTTTGAGCTCTTTCAAAATCTTGTCAAGGTATGTACTTATTGAAAAATCTTGTCAAGCGTCTTGATCTATCTCTATAGATCTTGATGCCCAATATGTAAGCAGTTTTACCGAGGTCTTTCTTTGAAAAACTCCTTTCAAACTCTCCTTTATGCTTTCCAGAAAATTCTACATCATTTCCGATCAACAATATGTCACTCACATATACTTATCAGAAAGGTTGTAGTGCTCCCACTCACTTTCTTGTAAATACAGGCTTCACCGCAAGTCTGTATAAAACTATATGCTTTGATCACCTTATCAAAGCGTATATTCCAACTCCGAGATGCTTGCACCAGTCCATAAATGGATTGCTGGAGCTTGCACACTTTGTTAGCACCTTTAGGATCGACAAAACCTTCTGGTTGCATCATATACAACTCTTCTTTAAGAAATCCATTAAGGAATGCAGTTTTGACATCCATTTGCCAGATTTCATAATCATAAAATGCGGCAATTGCTAACATGATTTGGACAGACTTAAGCATCGCTACGGGTGAGAAAGTCTCATTGTAGTCAACTCCTTGAACTTGTCAAAAACCTTTTGCAACAAGTCAAGCTTTATAGACAGTAACATTATCGTCAGCGGCAGTCTTCTTCTTAAAGATCCATTTATTCTCTATGGGTCGCCGATCATCTGGCAGATCCACCAAAGTCCACACTTTGTTCTCATACATGGATCCTATCTCAGATTTCAGGGCCTCAAGCCACTTATTGGAATCTGGGCTCATCATAGCTTCTTCATAGTTCGTAGGTTCGTCATGGTCAAGCAACATGACCTCCAGAACAGGATTACCGTACCACTATGGTGCGGATCGTGCTCTGTCTGACCTACGAGGTTCTGTAGCAACTTGATTTGAAGTTTCGTGATCTCTATCATTAGCTTCCTCTCCAGTTGGTGTAGGCATCACGGGAACAAATTTCTCGGATGAGCTACCTTCCAAATTGAGAGAAGGTACAACTACCTCATCAAGTTCTACTTTCCTCCCACTCACTTCTTTCGAGAGAAACTCCTTCTCTAGAAAGGATCCATTCTTAGCAACAAATATCTTGCCTTCGGATCTGTGATAGAAGGTGTACCTAACAGTTTCTTTTGGGTATCCTATGAAGACGCACTTCTCCGATTTGGGTTCGAGCTTATCAGGCTGAAACTTTTTCACATAAGCATCGTAACCCCAAACTTTAAGAAACGACAGCTTAGGTTTGTTGCCAAACCACAGTTCATACGGTGTCGTCTCAACGGATTTTGACGGTGCCCTGTTTAACGTGAATGCAGTTGTCTCTAATGCATAAACCCAAAACGATAGTGGTAAATTGGTAAGAGACATCAAAGATCGCACTATATCTAATAAAGTGCGGTTACGACGTTCGGACACACCATTACGCTGTGGTGTTCCAGTTGGCGTGAGCTGTGAATCTATTCCACATTGTTTTAAATGAAGGCCAAACTCGTAACTCAAATATTCTTGTTACGATGATTCTCCACTTCACTCTGAAATTCTTTGAACTTGTCAAATGTTTCAGACTTGTGTTTCATTAAGTAGATATACCCATATATGCTCAAATCATCTGTGAAGGTCAGAAAATAACGATACCCGCCATGAGCCTCAACACTTATCGGACCGCATACATCGGTATGTATTATTTCCAATAAGTCGTTAGCTCGTTCCATTGTTCCGGAGAACTGAGTTTTAGTCATCTTGCCTATGAGGCATGGTTCGCAAGTATCAAATGATCCATAATCAAGTGATTCCAAAAGCCCATCAGCATGGAGTTTCTTCATGCGCTTTACACCAATATGACCTAAACGGCAGTGCCACAAGTATGTTGCACTATCATTATCAACTTTGCATCTTTTGGCATCAATATTATGAATATGTGTATCACTACGATCGAGATTCAATAAACCATTAACATTGGGTGTATGACCATAGTATGTTTTATTCATGTAAACATAATAACAATTATTCTCTGTCTTAAATGAATAACCGTATTGCAATAAACATGATCTAATCATATTCATGCTCAACGCAAACACCAAATAACATTTATTTAGGTTCAACACTAATCCCGAAAGTATAGGGAGTGTGCGATGATGATCATATCAATCTTGGAACCACTTCCAACACACATCGTCACTTCACCCTCAGCTAGTCTCTATTTATTCTGCAACTCCTGTTTCGAGTTACTAATCTTAGCAACCGAATAGGTATCAAATGCCCAGGGGCTACTACGAGCACTAGTAAGGTACACATCAATAACATGTATATAAAATATACCTTTGTTCACTTTGCCATCCCTCTTATCCGCCAAATATTTGGGGTAGTTCCGCTTCCAGTGACCATATCCTTTGCAGTAGAAGCACTTAGTTTCAGACTTAGGTCAAGCTTTGGGCTTCTTCACGGGAGTGACAACTTGCTTGCCATTCTTCTTGAAGTTCCCTTTCTTTCCCTTTGCCCTTTTCTTGAAACTAGTGGTCTTGTTTAATCATCAACACTTGATGCTTTTTCTTGATTTCTACCTTCGTCGATTTCAGCATCACGAAGAGCTCGGGAATCGCTTTCATCATCCCTTGCATATTATAGTTCATCACGAAGTTCCAGTAACTTGGTGATGGTGACAAGAGAACTCTGTCAATCACTATCTTATCTGGAAGATTAACTCCCACTTGATTCAAGCGATTGTAGTACCCAGACATTCTGAGCACATGCTCACTAGCTGAGCTATTCTCCTCCATCTTTTAGGCGAAGTACTTGTCAGAGGTCTCATACCTCTCGACACGGGCATGAGTCTGAAATACCAATTTCAGCTCTTGGAAAATCTCATATGCTCCATGGCGTTCAAAACGTCTTTGAAGCCTTGATTCTAAGCCGTAAAGTATGGCGCACTAAACTATCAAGTAGTCATCATATCCAGCTTGCCAAACGTTCATAACGTCTGCATCTGCTCCTGCAATAGGTTTGTCACCTAGCGGTGCATCAAGGACATAATTCTTCTGTGCAGCAATGAGGATAATCCTCAGATCACGAACCCAGTCCGCATCATTGCTACTATCATCTTTCAACTTAGTCTTCTCTAGGAACATATAAAAACCATAGGGTAGCTACAAACGCGAGCTATTGATCTACAATATAATTTGCAAAATACTATCAGGACTAAGTTTATGATAAATTAAAGTTCAATTAATCATATTACTTAAGAACTCCCACTTAGATTGACATCCCTCAAGTCATCTAAATGATACGTGATCCAAATCAACTAAACCATGTCCGGTCATCACATGAGATGGAGTAGTCATCAATGGTGAACATCTCTATGTTGATCATATCTACTATATGATTCATGTTTGACCTTTCGGTCTCCAGCGTTCCGAGGCCATATCTGTATATGCTAGGCTCGTCAAGTTTAACCCGAGTATTCCGCATGTGCAAAACTGGCTTGCACCTGTTGTATTTGAACGTAGAGCTTATCACACCCGATCATCACGTGGTGTCTCAGCACGAAGAACTTTCGCAATGATGCATACTCGGGGAGAACACTTATACCTTGAAATTTTAGTAAGGGATCATCTTATAATGCTACCGCCGTACTAAGCAAAATAAGATGCATAAAAGATAAACATCACATGTAATCAAAATATGTGACATGATATGGCCATTATCATCTTGTGCTCATGATCTCCATCACCGAAGCAACGTCATGATCTCCATCATCACCGGCTTGACACCTTGATCTCCATCGTAGCGTCGTTGTCGTCTCGCCAACTATTGCTTCTACAACTATCGCTAACGCTTAGTGATAAAGTAAAGCAATTACATGCCGATTGCATTTCATACAATAAAGCGACAACCATAAGGCTCCTGCCAGTTGCCGATAACTTTTACAAAACATGATCATCTCATACAATAACGTGTATCACATCATGTCTTGACCATATCACATCACAACATGCCCTGCAAAAACAAGTTAGACGTCCTCTACTTTGTTGTTGCAAGTTTTACGTGGCTGCTACGGGCTTCTAGTAAGAACCGTTCTTACCTACGCATCAAAACCACAACAATTTTTCGTCAAGTTTGCTGTTTTAACCTTCAACAAGGACCGGCCGTAGTCAAACTCGATTCAACTAAAGTTGGAGAAACAGACACCCGCCAGCCACCTGTGTGCAAAGCACGTCGGTAGAACCAGTCTCATGAACGCGGTCATGTAATGTCGGTCCGGGCCACTTCATCCAACAATACCGCCGAATCAGAATAAGACGTTGGTGGTAAGCAGTATGACTATTATCGCCCACAACTCTTTGTGTTCTACTCGTGCATATCATCTACGCATAGACCTGGCTCGGATGCCACAGTTGGGGAACGTAGCATGCAATTTCAAAAAAATTCCTACGCTCACGCAAGATCTATCTAGGCGATGCATAGCAACGAGAGGGGGAGAGTGTGTCCACGTACCCTCGTAGACCGAAAGCGGAAGCGTTAGCTCAACGCGGTTGATGTAGTCGAACGTCTTCTCATTCTGACCGATCAAGTACCGAACGTACGGCACCTTCGAGTTCTGCACACGTTCAGCGCGATGACGTCCCTCGAGCTCTTGATCTAGCAGAGGTTCGAAGGAGTAGATGAGTTTCGTCAGCACGACGGCGTGGTGACGGTGATGGTCATGTGATCTGCGCAGGGCTTCGCCTAAGCACCGCGAGAATATAACTGGAGGCGTAAACTGTGGAGGGGGGCGCCGCACACGGCTAAGAGCAACTGGTGTGTCTCCAAGGGGTGCCCTGCCCACGTATATAAAGGAGGGACAGGGAGGAGGCCGACCCTAGGGGGCGCGCCATAAGGGGGGAGTCCTACTAGGACTCCCAGTCCTAGTAGGATTCGGCCCCCACCCTTTTTTCTTTCTACCGGAGGGGAAAAGGAGGAAGGAGTAGGAGAGGTAGAAGGAAAGGGGGGTGGCGCCCCCTTCCCTAGTCCAATTCGGCCTCCTCCCTTGTGGGGGGCGCACCAGCCCCTTGTGGGCTGGTTAGCCTCCCTCCTATGGCCCATATGGCCCATATCTTCCACCGGGGGGTTCTGGTAACCCCTCCGGTACTCCGGTATGTACCCGATACACTCCGGAACCCTTCCGGTGTCCGAATACTACCTTCCAATATATCAATCTTTACCTCTCGACCATTTCGAGACTCCTCGTCATGTCCGTGATCTCATCCGGGACTTCGAACAACCTTCGGTCACCAAAACACATAACTCATATAATACATATCGTCATCGAACGTTAAGCATGTGGACCCTACGGGTTCGAGAACTATGTAGACATGACTGAGACACCTCTCCGGTCAATAACCAATAGCGGAACCTAGATGCTCATATTGGTTCCCACATATTCTACGAAGATCTTTATCGGTCGAACCGTAATGTCAACATAGTTATTCCCTTTGTCATCGGTATGTTACTTGCCCGAGATTCGATCGTCGGTATCTTCATACCTAGTTCAATCTCGTTACTGGCAAGTCTCTTTTCTCATTCCGTAGTGCATCATCCCGTAACTAACTCATTACTCACATTGCTTGCAAGGCTTCATATGATGTGCATTACCGAGAGGGCCCAGAGATACCTCTCCGATACTCGGAGTGACAAATCCTAATCTCGATCTATGCCAACCCAACAAACACCTTTGGAGATACCTGTAGAGCATCTTTATAATCACCCAGTAACGTTGTGACGTTTGATAGCACACAGGGCATTCCTCCGGTGTCCGAGAGTTGCATAATCTCATAGTCGGAGGAATATATATTTGACACGAAGAAAGCAGTAGGAATAAAACTGAATGATCATTATGCTAAGCTAACGATGGGTCTTATCCATCACATCATTCTTCTAATGATGTGATCCCGTTCATCAAATGACAACACATGTCTATGGCTAGGAAACTTAACCTTCTTTGATTATCGAGCTAGTCAAGTAGAGGTATACTAGGGACACTGTGTTTTGTCTATGTATTCACACATGTATCAAGTTTCCGGTTAATACAATTCTAGCATGAATAATAAACATTTACCATGAAATAAGGAAATATAAAATAACAACTTTATTATTGCCTCTAGGGCATATTTCCTTCAGAAGCTGGCGCCGGTGGCCACGGCGAGCAGCAAAGCGCGGCGGTTGCGGCTCTCGGTGGCGGATCTGAGAAGGGAAGAGGCGAGAACCAGCGAGGGAGAGAGGTGGAGAGTGAGTGGGGAGGTCCAGGGGGAGAGCACCGGCTCGTCCTTATCCTCCCTCCTGTCGGTGGCGTCGGTGGGCGTCGGCGTGTCGTCGCTTGACCGGCGCGTGCCGGCGCAGCCATGGAGGGGATGACACGGCGAGGGAGAGAGAAGGAGATGGGCCAGCTGGGCCGGTTTGGGGCACTGTGCACTTAGGCCCAGCGCACAGTGCCTCGTTTTATTTTCTTAACTCTGTTTTCTATTTTCTTTATTTCTTTTCTGTTTTGTAATTGTTAGGCCACTTTTGCTATTTTGTAAAATGTGGGACTTGGCCCAAATATTACAATGCAATATTTCTTGTCACCAAAAACTTGTTTGGGTAAAGTAGGATTTTATTTGAATTTGATATTATTATAAATGGATTAAATAATTCTATTTTGGTGCTGTTTCATGTTGTTAGAGTCAATTAGTAAACTCACTTATCTTTGTTTATATTCTTATAATTGCTACTGGATTATTTGCTATTTAGTGAACATTTTTCCAATAGTGTTTGAGCAAATTTATTTTGCACTTTTGAATTTGAGTTGATTTCAGAGAAGTATTAGAATTGTTTTGAATAACCACTATGACTAGGCACTGCTAATGAAGTGACTTGGCATTATTAGCAGATGATCACAGTGGCAATTACACAAGGGTGTTACAACAGCTAACTCCTCTTTCTCTAACATCGAGCCTAAGCTGAACGAGGTGTTGCGTGCCATTTGATCTACAACGGTAAACACAAGTTCACTTAGACTTTGTTCATAATTAATTTCACTAGTGTTTAAACAATTCAATCCTAAAGTGCGCTCCCACTCAAATCAATATCTCTCATATTAGATTGTGAGTGATTCAAGACCCGTTTCTTGGTTGTTTGCCACGAGGGTAGCATCACAGATGACGAAAATCTCAACTGGTAGGCAAACTTGCCAATCACATCTCTATGTGACTCTTGTTCATCTTTTGATTTGCACTAGTGATTAAACAATTTAATTCTAAAGTGCACTCTCACTCAAATCAATATCTCTCATAATTGATTGTGAGTGATTCAAGACCCGTGTCTCGATTCTTTTCCACGATGGTAGCATCACAGATGACAAAAATCTCAACCAGTAGGCCAACTTGCCAATCACATCTCTATGTGACTCTTGTTCATCTTTCGATGCACACTGTGACGGTGCTACACTTGGGAGAACTGTACCTACTTGATATTATAAGTGAGAGATCACCCTAATAAAAGTGACTACCACGTAATCAAAAGGGTGCATAAAAAGGGATGAACATCTCAGGCAATTCATAATAGCATGATATGGTGTAGCCCTTTCTTTCGAAGAAGGATTCTTTGTCTTCCCGAGAATCCAGAAAACATTGTTGTGGCAGCAGTTGAACTTTTCTGCTAAGGCCTCTTTCTTTTCCTTTTTCTCTGTCTTCGGATTTTGCGTCGGTGTCCACCTTCGCAAAGCTTGTCACCACCTTGTGGATGCATCAAATAATATTGCTATCTCTATAGCTAATAAAATAAATACATTACATCAAGGTTGACACGCATGTCATTTAAAGTGACAATCATATGGCTCCAGCCATCATGCCGAATCATGACACGCTAGTCATGTTAACTAATTTACATCATATAGTCATCTCATACATAATCAAATTCAATATGACGAAGACTATACCACATCTCATGGACATGCATCCTGCAAAACCAAATCAGACGCCTCTAATCGGTTCACATTTTGCATGGCTTCTAAGGTTTCAAAACAACCGAAGCTACCAACGTCCATCATCAAGTATGATTATTCAAGTCACTAGATTAAGTTTGCGGGGTGTATGAAACACAAGATAAAAAAACTCGAGCCCCACACTGAACTTCGTCATACGCAAGAACCCCGTGCTTATCATATCTGCATGCCTTTTAGTTTGTGAAACATTCATCTTTCTTAACTATGGCAGAACCCAAAGAACTGAACCGCATCGTTGATCTATCATACTCAGGAGCAGCATAGAAGGATCGCGGATAGCCAGAACTTTGTACCAAAATTCTAACATGCCGTCAAGATCAGAACTACACAAATTCAAGGGAAGCAACAAGAACATCAGGTAATAGATTTCATCTACTACCCGCAAAAATAATTTTCAGCAATAGATCTCATCTACTGCAAAATTATATTGTGCAATACCCATACATCGTATTCTAGATCGTAACCTGCATCTACGCATAGCACGGCTCATGATGCCACTATTGGGGAACGTAGAAGAAAACAAAACAATCGGTACTACGACCACGCCCAGGATCACTATGAAGATGCATACAAAGTTTGATCTGGTCATTACCAACTCGTAGCAGCAGTGGAAGGAGAGTCAGTGAAAATTGTCGGTGCAAATCCCCGCAGCTAGGATTTTGTAATCTCCCAACCGCGAGGATGTTCTCCCTCGGACAGCCCTTTGGCCGGTCCCTCGGACAGCCCTTCGGGCAGGCTCTCGAATAGCCCCTTGGACAGAATGTTGAAACTATGACCTTTCTACTGGGTTGCACACATACGGTGTCAGCTATCCAGCAGGGATTCGCCATCCAGAACTATTTCCTACCGGAAACCAGACATCATTTCGGCACTATGAAACTATTTCGTGGAGGAAGAGCGAGAAGGGTAGATCATTGTGTGCCTTTGTATCAGAGCTCAAGAGAGAACTTATGTGTAAATGGATAGCCCTCTCCACCTCTATTTATAGGGGTAGACGCTTGAGGGAAAAGACCAAAAAACCACTTCGATATTTTTTCACCAAAAGCCATAAAAAGGGGAAAATGGGAGCTCCATGGAGGAACTCCTCCTTGGCCCGGCCATGTGTGTGTTGACCCCCTTGTGGGGGGGGGGGGGCACCACCCCCATGTCATCCTCAAGGCCACCAAAAGGGGGTTGTACCCTAATAGTGTTCATCCCATGAGTCGTGGGATCTTGTCCCCTCAAACTGGGACAAGATTTTTCCACGACCGTTTTCTCTGAAAAAATGCCCGAACGTCTAGAACATTTCCGGCACCCCCTAAAATAATTCTGGATGCGTTCTGAAACATTTCGAGCATGATGATATTATCTCCGAAACATTTTCAGTTACTTCGAAACTCTTCCGGTTTTCTCTCTGAAACTTTTTCGTCGTCTCTGAAACTTTTCCGGTGACTTTCTCTCGGACTCCCTGTCTAGTACTCAGCAGATATATGACCTTTAAATGTGTGACCCTGTAGGTTCGGTGAAGTATAGACATGACCGGAACACTTTTCGATCAATGATCAATAGCGGAACCATGGACATCCATATTAACCGCTATACCCACACAAATAAATATTCGAGCGAACCTGTAGTTATCGAATGTTGTTCCTGTTGCTTCGCGATATGTTACAAATACCCTAGGTGAGATTTAATGGCATCCCCATGAATCAACAACTTGTTCACTATGCCAGTTACCTCGTTACTAGTTTGGTTATCTTTTCTCTCTCCAGCGTTCCGGCATCCCTATGATCAAATCACACTGTGTCTGGCCAGACGATGATGGATACCGTAACACTGAGAGGGCCCTAACAATATCTCTCCATCGTCGAAGGATCAAATTCCAATCTTGAGCTATCTAATTCCTTGCCATACTTTTCCGTGAACCCGTAAGCCGCCGTAATAGCCACCCTATTACAGATGAAGTTTACCAAACCCCAAAGTTCATGAAGCAAGTATGAAGGAACTCGATACTCTCATGGTCTACGGAATTATGCAAATGTATAACTTTCTTTGTGTTATAAAACCATTAACTCGTGACGAATGTATCTCATAGCATAACATCAATTGGGTCGATACAACACAAGTGTTCTGCTAACATTGTGTTCTCAAAGTTGCCGGCATAGACATGCCCGTGATCAAGAAAACGTGATCATCATGCAACACTTGAGCTGGCCTTAGAGGCACGACTAGGAATACTTTTTACCGTTTATTATTCCATACGTGCACATGAGTTTCCCTCCGAGCCTTGTGGTTATTCTAGACTCGAGAATCATTGCAGTTATAGCACAAAATATAAACTTCAATTACAAACTTGGAGATAGATAATAACTGTTATTATTGCCTCTAGGGCATATCTCCTATAGGAAGATGGTATCATACTCACACATCCAGCCGAGGACACCTATGGGAGCGCCCGTGGCCAGAGGTCGGCCAAGAGGTAGTGGTGGCAATACCTCAACGAAAACGTCTTCTGATGATGCAGACCTTGATGCTGATAAGGAAATACATGATACATCCACCAGTCCTCTAAAACAGGTGGAAGAGGAGGAGAAGGGAGATGGTAGGGCCTTGGTGCCCTCCACGTGGGAAAATCTTGATCTGAATCGCGCATTGGGTGCAGTGGTGGGAACAGACTCACTATCCGTGGCTTGGCACCGCTGGGCAGTCTATGTGTCACCGAGGAAGAGGAAGCCAACAAGATCAAGAACTCAGCAGGAACTAAACAACACATTATCATCATAGGCGGCCTCGCTCGAGGGGGACCATCGAGAACAATGAGTACTCTATGCTGGAATTGTCGCGGACTTGGCAATACCGTGACAATTCGAGAACTTCACAAGCTTGTGAGGGATTTTGCCCCCATTATTTTATGTGTTGTGGAAACGCAAATCTCAAAGAGATGGCTTGAGGGGATGACGAGAAGCTTGTGTTTTCATGGTTGTTTTGTGGTTGATAGCGATGGGAGAAGTGGAGGGGTCTTTTGGAGGGACACGGTGTACTTTGGTCTAATATGATTCTCACAAAGACACATTGATGGTGAGGTTCGGATTCAGGATAAGCCGCCGTGGAGGATTACATGTGTGTATGGCGAAGCGGACAGAAGAGAGAGGTACAAGACATGGGATCTCTTGAGAAGTATAAAATCTGAATCAGTGCTCCCATGGGTTTGTATCAAGGATTTCAATGAGGTTCTGAGACCGGAAGAGCAGTGGGGGTAGGCTCAAAGCCTAGACATGAAATAATGGAATTTAGGGAGGCAGTGGATGCTTGTGGCCTTACCGATTTGGGCTACACTGGAAGTGATTGGACATGGGAGAAGAAGGTGGCAGGGGGGCTACATGAAGGTGTGCCTCGATCATGTGCTTGTTGCCCCAGACTGGATGGCTGCGTACCCCATGGTGGGTTTAAGGCACGTTCATACTGCATGCTCGGACCACTTCATCCTTTGGTTGCAACCGGAAATTGAGGACCAGGAAGCCATGATGGATTGGATACCGAAGCTATTTAGATATGAAAAATGTGGGAGGCGCATAGGGATTTTGATAATGTGATGGAATAGAAATGGGGAGGCAGTAGGGCCCCAAATGTAAATGAAATGAACAAGAAGCTATAAAGCTTAGCAGAAGAATTGAAGGGCTGGAGTAGATATGAGTTTGGGAGTGTTTCGAAGGAGCTTAAAAGGCTCAATGACAGGCTTGCCATGCTGCATATAGCCCCGGGCAGTCGGGGGCTGATGAGGGAAGAGATCAAAGTCCAAGACAAACTCGCAGAATTATATTATCATGAAGAGATTATGTGGCGGCAACGCTTGAGGGTGCAATGGTTAAAAGGGGGGATTGTAACACCCTCTTTTTCTATCAAAAGGCAACGATGAGGAAGAGGAAAAATAAAATCTCAAAGCTTGAGAGGCCAGATGGTTCTTTTATTGAGGACAAGCAGGAGATGAGCGGGATGATACATGATTTCTATGGATCATTATATTCATCAGAGGGTTTGGCTAATCTTGATGCTTTGTTGCGAACTGTTGATCGCAAGGTGATTGATGATATGAATAGTTTTTTGCTTAAACCCTATAGTGAAGAGGAGGTCAAAAAAGGCTCTGTTCCAGATGTTCTTAACCAAAGCACCGGGACCGGATGGATTTCCAGCTCACTTTTTTCAAGAAATATTGGAGCTTATGTGGAGAGGAGGTAACCCAAATGGTTTTAAGGGTGCTTCAGGGTGAGGATAGTATGGAGGTAAGAAAAAGTAGTTTTATTGTTATTATCCCAAAGGTTGCGACACCAATTTTATTGTCTTAGTTTAGACCAATAAGTTTGTGTAATGTTATATATAAGATAGTATCAAAGGTGTTGGCTAATAGGCTCAAGGTTATTCTTCCGGATGTTATTTGCCTGGAGCAATCAGCATTTGTACCAGGAAGATTAATCACAGACTACATTATTTCAGCCTCTGAGATCTTGCATTTTATGAGAATAAATAAGGCAAAGAAGAACATGAGTTGTGCATTGAAAATTGATATAATGAAGGCATATGACCATGTGGAGTGGGACTATTTAGAGGCTATTATGGGGAAGTTGGGATTTAATTGTGTTTCGATTTCGTCGGTGATGAAGTGTGTAAGAACTGTTTCTTTTTCAGTTCTATTCAATGGTGACTAGCTTGAGAATTTTAAATTGACCAGAGAAATTTGACAGCAAGATCCTATTTCTCCTTATTTGTTTCTATTAGCTTCAGAAGGTCTGTTGTCTTTGTTGACAGATAGATGTTCATAGACTGAGTTGATTGGGTTAAATGGCACCTAGTGCTCCGAGGGTGAGCCACCTTTTATTTCCAGATGATAGTGTCCTTCTTATGAAAGCATGTTCACAAGCTGCTGTTGAAGTCAGAGAAGTTATGAATCTTTACTGTAGTGCATCTGATCAAAAGGTAAATTTTGAGAGGTCATCTATGTTTTTTAACAACGGATGTCCCAATGAGCTGAAGTCCAAGGTGAAGTAGGTGCTTGATGTGCAAGTGGAAGCCTTATCTGAAAAAAATATCTTGGGATGCCTACAGGTGCGGGAAGGGTGAAAAATGGGGTTTTGAAATCCTACAAGATAGATTGTGGAAAAGGATACAAGGATGGATTGAACAATTATTGTCTGTTGCTGCAAAGGAAGTACTTATAAATCAGTAGCACAAGCTTTGCGTACTTTTGCTATGGGGTGTTTCAAATTGCCTAGGGGTTTGTGTGAGCACATTGACTCATCTTTGAGGAAGTTCTGGTGGGGTGCAAGAGATGGAAAAAGGAAGACAACATGGGTATCGTGGAAGGACATGACCCAACCTAAATATTTTGGGGACATGGGGTTCAGGAAGATGGAGCTTTTCAATTTGGCCTTGCTTGCAAAACATGGGTGGAATACCTAGATCCTCAAAGTTGTGTATTTCCCTAATAGTGATTTTCTGAATGCAAAATTGGGGTCTCGTCCTTCACAGATTTGGAGATTGATTTTAGAAGGTAGAGAGGTGTTAAAATCAAGGGCTAATTATAAGAATTGTTAATGGAGAATCAACACACATTTGGAACGAGAATTGGCTGCCGAGGGAGAATATGAAGCGACCGTTTGCGCCATTGAAGGAGGATCACCTGGATCGGGTGAGTGACTTAATTCATCATGCAAATAGAATATGGGATGTGCAGGTCCTAGAGGAACATTTGCTTCCTATCGATGTTGATGGAGTGTGTCAGATCCCATTGCCGATGGTAAACATGGATGATTGCTAGGCTTGGAGTATGGAGAAATCTGGAAATTTCTCGGTCCGTTCTGCGTACTATGTTAATTCATACAAGGAATAGAAGAGAGGCATGGCTAGAAGGCACTCCGGGAGTCTCAAGCACTAAAAAGAAAGAAAATGCATGGACCAGATTATGGAAGCATAAAATACCGGGCAAAATCATGGTTTTTGCATGGAGGCTGACGAGGCAGAGCTTGCTTACAACAGATGTTTTGCATCATAGGAACATGTCTCCGGAATGCAAATGCACGGTTTGCGGATGGATGGAAGATTCATGGCGGCACTTGTTGCTCGAGTGTAGACTAGCGCGGTGTGTATGAGTGCTGGTGGACAAGGACATGTACGATTGGATGCGTAAATGCAGAGAACCTAGTGCAAAGAACTGGATGTTTGCAATGGAAGAACAACTAAACAACAAGGACTACATCAAGATGATGGTCACCTTTTGGGCGTTATGGTAGGCGAGACATGATACCACACATGAGAATATTCATCAGAGTCCATTTGCTATAAGCAATTTTATTGCACGCTTCTTGGCTGAGCTTGAGTTAATGGAGGGTGTTGATAAGCAGGGAACCCAGAGGGGTGTTCATGAGCGTTAAAATAAATGGGTACCTCCGCCACAAGGTGCTGTGAAAGAGAATTGTGATGGTGTTGTATCTCAAGTGAACGGACGGTTTGCAGCAGCTGCCATTTATAGAAGGGAAGATGGAAGCTTCATGGGGGCCTCGGTCCTTGTTACTGATGGGTTGTGTGATCCGGAATGCGTGGAGGCAATGGCCCTGTGACGCCCCCGACTCAATCATGCACTAATCATACACGCAAATGCGCATGATCAAGCCCAGGGACTCACGGGAAGATATTACAACACAACTCTAGACACAAAATAAAATAATACAAGCTTCATATTACAAGCCAGGGGCCTCGAGGGCTCGAATACATAAGCTTGAGATGTCAGAGAAAGCATCAGAGTCTGGGTACAGACTAAAACATAAAACAGATAGGCCTTAAGAAGGCGACAACAAGCAAAGACTCCGATCGAAAGAGGCAAGGCCTCCTGCCTGGGAGCCTCCTAACTACTCCTGGTCGACTGGCTCAATCCAGTAGTACGTGCCGTCTGGACCCTCCTGGTAGTAAGCTCCTACAGTGGCATCTAGCTCCTGGGCTCCATCGCCTGATGTAACATCAAAAGGGGTATGGGGGAAAAAGAGGTAGCAAAGCAACCGTGAGTACTCATCCAAAGTACTCAGCAAGCAAGGATCTACACTACATATGCACTGTTATCAAAGGGAAAGGGCTGTGTATGTGGACTGAACTGCATAATGCCAGAATAGAGGGGGAGAAGCCTAGCCTATTGAAGACTAGCATCTTCAAGCATCTTGCAGCATTCAGAAGAGTATAGAATAGCATATTAATTAACAAGCATGTTGTAGCATTAAAGCCCAGAGATCCTTCCTCGACTCCCTGCGAGAAAGCGATCCCGGAGCTTCCCTTTAATTAACTCGTATCCAGTTCAAGTAATAGATCGGGATACCAAATTGAGCGCCCTGTTACCGTGGACATGGCTATTCGAATAGATTACTTGCCTGTAGGGGTGCACTACTGTTACCCAACACGCTCGATCACCTCTGGCCGGACACACTTGCTGGGTAATGTCCGGCCCCGGGAGATTGACACGACGCAGTCCTACCTAGGCTCAGCAGAGAGGTCCCTGCCGGTCTACATCCTAAGCGCTCAGGTGTCTTGAGCCATCGCCCTGTGCACTCCGGGTCGTTGCATGAAGGGTGAAGCCAGGCGCCAGGAGGGCGCCGGTCCGTCCCGGCCGCAATGCTGAACTGGACGTCTGACAAAGCTTTCGGCCGATACATACGACGCAGAGGGCCCCATAAACCATTATCCCGCGTGGTGGTAGTGCGTATAGGGCACGACGACCCACTCAGATCAAATACCCAAATCCGTTAGGCGTATTTAATAACTCGCAGAGGCGATCAGAGTTTCTGTCGCTCCGCCACAATATCTCTTGCGGGTGCCCTCCTGGCAAGCCCGACTTCATATTTCCCTGCGGGTACCCCTCGGGGTCGACCTGCCTGCGACAAAGGTCAAAGTATCCGTGTGGTCAAAGCAACGTGAAGGAATCCAAGGAATCACCCTCGATGGATTCCCACTCGATGTAACCGTCAAGGTGGACTTGGAGGAATCACCCTTGATGGTCCACACTTGAGGGGTTGGACGACAGAGTCGCTATCTGGAGTGGTAAAGGAGGAATCACCCTCGATGACCACGACCGAATAGCTACACTATAGGGTTAACATCAGAAGTGCTGACGAGGTATCACCCTCGGCACTCGATAGTAACTCTGCAGAGTCGTACAACTAGGGGGGGGGGTGATGTGCGGTGTCGGGGCCTGGACGTCGATCACGTTGATTGAGTCATCGAACATAAGGCGAGGCAACTGGGACAAGGTGAGGGGTCACTAATGGATCACTAACCAACCTGTACTAAGCATATAGGATAACAGGTAAGGTAACAATAGCAGGTTACAAAAGCAGGCTATGCATCAGAATAGGAGCAATCAAATACAGTAGCAAAATCTAATGCAATCATGAGAGAGAATGGAATGGGTGATATCGGAATGATCAAGGGGGTTTTGCTTGCCTGGAAGCTTTGCAGACATCAACGGGTCTTCGACGAGGTGGAAGATCATCGGGTCATCATCGGTCTCGGGGTCTATCGAAAGAAGAGGGGGGAAGAAACAATAAATACACGGCAACAATGCAATCAATATGCATGACATGCCTAAATGATATGCAGAGGTGCTCTACTACCTAATTAAAAGATTTAGTTAATTTAGAAATTATTTGGATTTATTTTATTAAGGTTATGCACTATTCATTTATCGAAATCAGTCAAAAAGTTCCACGTCTAGGTAGTTAGGGGCATCTGACAGCAATACGAAGGGCGTATTCGGATTCGTCTCGTCGTTCTGAGCAACTTTCATGTATAAAGTATTTTCATCCGAGTTATGGATTATTTTATATTAATTGTCAAGGTTTTAATAATATTCTGGAATTTTTTATTTAATTAAATCCGAATTATCCAGAATAGTAAATGGTGATGTCAGCATGACGTAGAGGTGATGTCAGTGGTCAACAGAGGCTGACCGGAGTCAAACCTGTCCAGTGGGTCCAGTGGGTCCCACTGGTCAGTGACTGGACTAATTAACAGAGTTAAATTAATTAATCTAATCCTAACATCTAGCGGGACCCACCTGTCAGTGTCTTATACTAATTCCAATTAGTTTGAATTTGAATTAGGGTTAATTAGGCGCTGGGGTCCGCAGGTCAGTGACAGCGGTTGACGTCAACCCAGTCAACCGGGCCCATTGTCATTGACCCATAGGGGGCCACGTCGGCGCCATGTCGGCCGGCCGGCGTTTAAACGCCGGTGCGCGTTCCGGCGACCACCGAAGACGGCGGCGACGCGCAGAAACGGCGCATAGGGGGCCATTTGGCCCGCAGTTTCTTCCTACGGGACGGGCGCGATGCGCCGCGTCTGATGGTGGCCGTGAAAAGCACGTAGATGGCCGGAATCGACCGCTACCTCGATGGCGGCGGGCGGCGCATTCGGGCGGAGCACGGGGTCAGCGCTACGGGGCTCGACAGAGTGCATGGATGGGTGCAATGGGCCAGCACGGACGTGCTGAGCACGAACCCGAGCTTGTTTGAGCTTGACGGGCAGCGACGGCATGTCTACAAGCACGCCGGCGGAAGCAGAGGTACGGCCATGGCAGGCGCGGTGGCTATGGCTACGGGGAGAGGCCTGGGAGAGGGGGAGATCAAAGCGGCTGCTCACCGGGACCTACAGGTGTGCACAAATGGGCTCGGGGTAGCTCGACGTCGCCAGAATCGACGCGGGGGCCGCGGCGTCCGAAGGTTGAAGACGGGCTCGTGGGGATCATTGCGGCACCTCCGAGCTCCGATGAGTCGGCGCAGGCGGGGTAGCGGATGACGCCAATGCCTTAGGACATCTAGGCGAGGCTTGAGGAGTCCGATGGCCACGGGATCGACGAGAGGACGATGGCGAGCTCTCGGGTGTGAGAGAAGAGGCGAGCGAGCGAGAGGGA
This sequence comes from Thinopyrum elongatum, assembly GCA_011799875.1. Taxonomy (NCBI): domain Eukaryota; kingdom Viridiplantae; phylum Streptophyta; class Magnoliopsida; order Poales; family Poaceae; genus Thinopyrum; species Thinopyrum elongatum. The sequence continues at coordinate 522,272,575 of CM022297.1, read as the reverse complement.
GAGGGGAAAGTGGCTAGAGTTTTTGGGGAAGGGAGAGGCGCTCGGGGAGGCTCTTATAGGCGCCGTGGAGCCGTGGGATGGCCGACAATGAGGCGGCTGTCGCCGTGTCGGTGCGCGCGCGACAGCGCGCGGGAGAAGGACGACGACCGCGGTGGTGGGCTGGGCTGGCTACTGTGCACTGGAAGCCCAAGTGCACAGTAGGCATTTGCCCCTTTCTTCTACCTTTTCTATTTCTTTTCTTATCCACAGTTTTGCAAATTCCTAAGCCACCAGATGACTTTTACAAAATATGTGACTTAGTTAATATATTACAGTGCATTATTATCTATCACCAAAAAATGGTTTGGGTAAAATATAACTTCATATTTAATTTAGATTAAATAAAAGGTTATTAAATGTTGCTGTTAACCACTGTTTGAGGTTGTTAGAGTTACTTATCTAATTTCATTAATGTGGATTACAGTTTTATAATTGCCTCTGAATTATTTGCTATTTAATGAACATTTTAGTTTTCAAATTTGAACAACTTTTATGTTCACTTTAAATTACGAATTGCAATTTGAATTGGAATTTGAAATGAGATTTGATGCAATGATGATCAAGCACTGTTAAGCAGGGTGACTTGGCATTATCAGTGGGAGGTTACTGTGGTTTGATATCTGGGGTGTTACAGGCCCGCCGGGAAGCTTTGTGCTTAGGGCAGGATCTCCATGTGGGAGTGGCTGTTATCGCATCTGACTGTGCGGGTGTTACTCGCAGCATCGAAGAGGGAAGTCGCGGAGAAAATGCCATGGTGGTAGAGGAAATCAGGCTCATGAAGAATGAAGCTGGATACATATACTTTCACCATGAATGCCAAGAGTCGAATTTTGAAGCCCATCATATCGCTAGAAACTCTCTAGATTTAGTACCAGGTCGCCATGTTTGGCTACTGGAGCCCCCAGGCTATGTAACCTCTGTTATCGTTGATCAATAAAGCTCGGGTGGTTCTCTCAATAAAAACAAGATTGCAAGAACATCAAGAAATGACCGAAGAAACTGAAAGTGTTAAACAAGAGAAAACTCGGGAAAATACTAGCCAACTCGTGCATATCTCCTTACATGCTATGAGTGGATTACCTACTTCTAACACTCCATGTGTGGTTATCTCTGTGGGTAGCATCAATAAACTGTGGCTCTCTTTGATTCAGGAAGTAATGCAACGATCATGGACCAACAATGGCAGGAGGTGGCTCCCTCCTATCAGATTATTTCATCCCTGAATGCACCTTCCACATTGCTAAACACCAATCTGTACGCCAAATTCGTGTGCTTCATTTGCCCAATCATGATATCATATTGGGGTGTGACTGCCTGACTGGCTGTCACTGCATAGTCCAATATCTTTCAGTTTCAATGCTAATAAATTCCCTGTCACCATTCATCTTTAGCAATTTGCTGATGTGTTCAATTAACCAACTGAACTTCCTCATAGATAATGTGATCGAATAATTTCTCTACCACCCAACTCCCAACCCCATCTGAGACCTTACAAAGTGCCTCAAAGCTCAATTTTGCATTTCATCAGCAACAAAGTGCCTCTACTACCCAATTTTTTATTCTGTCACAAATGGTCATGATGTTTAAACTGTTGAATTGCTTTGATCAAGCACGTTGTTGGAAGCTCAAATCTGCTGACTTTTTATTGGAAGCTCAAATATGTATTACATCAGCAGCAAAGTAATGATATCATCGCTTAGGGGGGCACGTAAGAGTTATCGAGAGCTGCCACCACAGGGCAGACTCTGACCTATACCTTCTACTGATACAAGGTAGGCTACAGTCCTGCTGAGAGTTACTACATTTGAATATTTGATAGCTCTGTGAGCAAGCAAATAAGCTACATTTTTTTGTTTTGTACTTTTGTTTGCTGAGCAAGGTCGACTTCTGATGCACCTGCGGAAATGATCGAGTTGCTGATGGATCATGGAGATTCCTTGTTTGACCTTCAGATGGAAGAGTTTGATTGTCTGTGAAACGTTTGATTAGCCAATAGTTTCAAGTGCAAACCTTGTGCTTGGGTGCCATAACGGGTTCCGGGATTGGTTGATCAGGGTTTGGAGGGTCATCATAAATATCTTGAATCACAAAACAATATGGTCACACAGTCCTCTTGTTCAAACTTGACCTCTGGCCATCAAACAAGTGGACAAACTGAAATTTCCTATGGAGATCCAAGCCGGACGCTGATGGAGGTCTAGCTTTGGTCAACTGGGCCACTGTTTGTCGCCCCAAGGAGCTGGGTGGCCTTGGTGTGTTGGACATCAGACATTTTGGACGAGCATTAAGGCTGCATTGGAAATGGATAGAATGGATGCACCAAGATAGGCCTTGGCAAGGTTCCCAGGCACCATGCGACAAAGATGATGAAGCCTTGTTCAGAGCCGCTACCACCATTCAGCTGGGCAATGGGCGTCGGGCTAAATTCTGTTATGATGATTGGATGGTGAGGCCCCTACTTCCATTGGTCCTGACCTCTTGCCCCTCTGCACACGAAAGAACCTGACAGTGGAACAAGGCCTTACCAATCAGAGATGGATGTCTGGGCTTCAGGGGATCGACTCTATGACCCAGTTACGCCAATTCACCAAACTTTTTTTCCCTCTCGCTAGGGTTTCGGCTTCCTCTCGCCGCCACCGGCGACGTTGAGAAAAACTCTATCCTTCACCGCCGCCCATCTGATCTCTTCCGCTCGGGCTGATATCGGGGTAGTCTAGCACTGCTTCCCGGCCTTGGTGGGGGGCTAGGTGCGTCCGGAGGTGTTAGGGTTTTGCTTTGATCTGGCGGCAAGGAAGCCGCAAGATCGGATCCGAGGTTTTTGGCAATGGCGAAGCAAGGTACTCCAGGCGCGTCTGGGAGCAAGGGGAAGGGGAAGCTTGAGGATCTCATGGAGGAACTCGCCCTGAAAGAAGATGACCTAGATGACGTCGTCTTCTTGGAGGACGACGCGCCACCAGAGGAGGATCTCCGATGGATGACCCTGGTCTGTGTTCACATTGACAAAACCTTCAGCACATACTGGTTCTTCCGCAACATGAGGTCAGCTTGGGATCTAGCAAGAAAGGTCAAGATCAAAACCTTGGAAGAGAACCTGTTCATCATGCAGTTTGAGTGCCTAGGGGACTGGGAAAGAGTGACACAAGGGGGGCCATGGCACTTTCGGGGCAACCCTGTGATCATTGTCCCTTACGATGGTTACTCCAAACCCTCGTCCATCTAGCTTTTCAAGTTCGAAATTTGGGTGAGAATTCTTGACCTCCCCATTGCATACCACGGAAAGGTGAAGGCCTTGGCAGCAAAGATTGGTGAATTTGTGGAGTTAGAGCCATCATCCTTTGACTTTGAAGGGAACTTTTATAGAGTGAGAATTCGCCTGGATGTTCGTAAGCAGCTGAAGAAAGCGACATCCATCGTCCGGGGTGGCCAGAGAGAGATTTTTGCGGTAAAATATGAGAGGCTCCCGGACTGGTGCCAGGTTTGTGGTATGATGGGCCATGAATTTAAAGAACATGGCGATGGGGTGCACCCTCCCTCGGCCCTGGTTTTTAAAAACCTGAGGGCACCTGCTACTACGGCATGGGGCTCTAGACGTCGCAACAATGGGCAAAAAACTAGGGGTCAAGAGGGAGGAGGAGGCGGCTCCGGACTGAAACCACAGGATGATGCAAGGGAGGGTGAGGATACTGATATGGAGGAGAATGATGCTAGCCGCAAAAGGACTTCTGATGAGGTTGTGGGTTTGCTCGCACCTGCAACTTCTAGCTCAAGCCTAGAGCTTGTTCCTGTGGAGAAAAACAATGGTGGTGCTGCAGGTCTTCCCCTTAGCCCGCCACCGAAACAAGACCCAAAAAGATCAAGACTCTCGCAGCAGTCAGAGAAGGCACTGAACTCTAACGGGAGGAAGAACTCGGCGGGTCTGAAGAATCTTGATGCTAAAACGGCGGCCTCCCCGGCGGAGGACCGCCGAGCACAATGAGTTGTCTAAGCTGGAACTGCCGGGGACTAGGCAACGCCCCGACAGTTCAAGAGCTGCGATAAATCGTGTTAAAGTTTGCCCCTAGAGTACTTTGTATCGTTGAAACACAGATTGGTCAAGATAGAGCTGAAAACTTATCAAGTACTTTAGGTTTTGATTCTTCTTTTGTTGTTGGTTCCACCGGTCGGAGCGGTGGTTTAGCTTTGTATTGGAACAATGAAATAAAGATTGAGATTTTGGGCTATTCACAGTATCATATAGATGCAAAGATCTCAGACCTGGGAGGAGATCCTTGGAGGCTCTCATGTTTTTACGGAGAGGCACAAACACACCTCCGGCATAGAACTTGGGACACAATGAAAAACCTGGCAGCCCTTCAAAACATGCCTTGGGTGTGTATAGGGGACTTCAACGAGGTTCTCCGTTATGACGAGCACGAGGGAATTGGCCAGAGGAGTCAAACTCAGATTCAAGGTTTTCGCGATGCAGTTGATGTGTGCGGATTAATTGATCTCGGCTATCAGGGCCGCAAGTGGACGTTCGAAAAGAAAGTGGTGGGTGGATCATACACAAGAGTAAGACTCGATAGGGCATTGGGCATGCCCGAGTGGTGTGCTCAGTTTCCTTTAGCGGCTGTGGAGCATCTCACAGCTGCAACTTCTGATCATTCCCCCGTCAGGCTAATGCTAGATCCACCAGATAGAGGGAAGTACGCCAAGAAGCAATTCTGGTACGAGTGCATGTGGGACACGCATCCCGAGCTAACCCCCACGGTTCAGCATGCATGGGAGGCGAATGGACCTAATCTAACGGCTGCGGAAGTTCGAGCAAACTTACAATCCTTGTCTAATAATTTGGGCGAGTGGAGTAAGTCAACTTTTGGGAGTGTTAAGGCAGAGATAAGGAGGCTGAAGAAAGATTTGGAATGTCTTAGGAATGATCCGGCGAGGACTGCACCGAGCCATGTAGAGATAAAAACAAATGATCATTTGATCGAATTATATCTTCGAGAGGAAATAATGTGGTGCCAAAGATCAAGGGTGGCATGGCTGTCAGAGGGAGATAGGAATACACATTTTTTCCACCTTCGAGCTTCAAAGAGAAGGCGCAAAAATTTGATAAAAGCACTGCAGAAACAAGATGGGCAGCTAACGGAGGATCTATCGGAGATGCAGCAGTTAGCTCTTGATTTCTATAAAACCTTATACACCTCGGAGGGGGTGGAGGGGTTAGATGACGTTCTTCAACATGTCCCCTCAAAGGTGACATCAGCTATGAACGAGACTCTAATGGCGCCTTACAAGGAAGAAGAAGTTAAGAAGGCGCTCTTTCATATGTTCCCAACCAAGGCTCCAGGGCCTGACGGGTTCCCAGCGCACTTCTTCCAAAGGCATTGGGACATTTGTGGGGCTGCGGTCACACGTGCCGTATTGAGATAGTTCGAGGAGAAGAGAGCCCGGCATGTGTTAATGACACTGTTTTGGTATTAATTCCCAAGGTATCAAAACCAACTCTTCTGTCTCAATTCCGACCGATTAGTTTATGCAATGTTTTTTACAAGATAGCTTCAAAGGTTTTGGCTAATCGGTTGAAGGTAATACTGCCTGAGGTTATTTCTGAAGAACAGTCAGCCTTTGTGCCTGGCAGGCTTATAACTGATAACATAATCTCAGCATATGAGTGCTTGCATTTTATGAAGAGGAATAAGTCAAAGAATAATAATTTCTGTGCTCTCAAACTCGACATGATGAAGGCATATGATAGAGTGGAGTGGAACTATTTGGAAGCCATCATGTGGAAACTGGGCTTTGCTGCACCATGGGTCTCTACTGTCATGAACATGGTCAGAACAGTTTCTTTCTCAGTTTTGTTTAATGGGAGTAAATTGGAAGAATTTCAACCATCCAGAGGTATTCGTCAGGGAGACCCCATCTCTCCATACCTTTTCTTGTTGGCAGCAGAGGGCCTTTCGTGCCTGTTAAAATCTCAGAATGGATCATCCCAACTCAGCGGCATCAAGGTGGCTCCATCGGCTCCGTCGGTGAACCACCTTTTATTCGCGGATGATAGCTTGCTGTTCTTCAAGGCGAGCGTGAATGGAGCAGAAGAAGTGTCACACCTTTTGGATACTTATTGCATGGCCTCGGGTCAAAGGATGAACAAGGACAAATCATCTATTTTCTTCAGTAAGGGATGTCCACAGATTGTGAGAGATGTTGTTAAGGGATGTCTTCAGGTCCCTAATGAGTCCTTAAGTGACAGATACCTTGGTATGCCCACAGATGTAGGACACTCAAAAAAAGGCACTTTTAAACACTTGAGCGATCGTGTGTGGGACAAGGTGAAAGGATGGATGGGCAAGTGTCTGTCTGCCGGAGGAAAGGAGGTTTTAATCAAGTCGGTTGCACAAGCTATCCCGGTTTATTTCATGTCCTGTTTCAAGCTCCCTAGAGGTTTATGCGAGCATATAAATTCCATCATCCGGAAATTTTGGTGGGGATGCAAGGAGGGGCAACGGAAGCCGGCGTGGGTATCATGGGAGGTAATGACAAGGCCTAAGTATTTGGGAGGGCTGGGTTTCAAAGACCTGGAACTATTTAACCTAGCACTTTTAGCTAGGCAGGCGTGGAGGGTGCTGCAGGATCCATCATCGTTGAGCGCGAGGATACTCAAGGCATCTTACTTTCCCAACACAGATTTTCTTACGGCAGAGTTGGGCTCACGCCCATCGCAGATTTGGAGAGCTATATTAGAAGGAAGAGACATTCTCAAACAGGGCATCATTCGAAGGATTGGCAATGGACAGTCGATGAATATCTGGGATCATAACTGGATACCCAAGGAGGGATCACTGTGGCCAATATTGTCTCTGGCCCAAGACCCGCCTCAACTTGTCTCCGAGCTTCTACTTCCAGCAACTGGCTCCTGGAACGATAACCTCGTTCGGTCGTTGTTCCTGCCTACCGATGCTGAGGCGATTTTGAGGATCCCAGTTTGCACGAGCAATATCGACGACTTCTGGGCATGGCATCCGGAGAAGAAGGGACGTTTCTCGGTGAGCTCAGCTTACAAGTTCATGATCAAAACGAAAATCACCAGAGAGAACTGGCTAGAAGGCAGGAGCGGGTCCTCGAGCAATGACAGAGAGGAGCATGACTGGACCTCGCTTTGGTCGCTGACGGGGCCATCCAAAGTCAAGGTTTTCTTGTGGCGCCTAGCCCGCCACTCTCTTCCAACAACAGATGTTCTGACCAGAAGGAATATGGCAACCCGCGATGCTTGCCCGTTGTGTGGTTCTCCCGACTCATGGCGCCATGCGCTGGTTTCATGCACGTCGGCTCGATGCACTTGGGCGTTATCTGAACCTGGTCTGGTTGCGAAGATGGCGGAGAACGAGGAAACCAGCGCTAAAAATTGGCTGTTCCGGCTGAATGAGGTTCTTGATCACAAGTCCTTCACAACTATGGTTGTGACTCTTTGGGCGATATGGTATGCTAGAAGGAAGGCGATCCACGAGGGCATCTTTCAGTCCCCGAGGCACACTTCATCGTTTGTGGCCTCTTACATTAATGAGCTGCAGCAGCTTGAGAAACCTGAGGAGCATCATATACAGGCAGCCGCAGCGAGAGGTGGGCCAAGGAGATGGCTAGCTTCACCTGTGGGGTTTGCAAAAATCAATGTAGATGGAGCTGTTGCGCGCCATAAATGTGGCGGCGCAGTTTCAGCGGTGTGTCGAGGCCACACAGGATTATACTTGGGCTCTTCGGCGGCAGTCTACCGAGGCATTACTGATCCAACAACCCTGGAAACGTTTGCGTGCAGGGAGGCGCTAGCTCTTGCAGAGGATCTTCAGGTGACAAACATGATGGTTGCCTCGGATTGCAAAGGAGTGGTACTGGATATCAACGAAGGGACGGGAGGTCCGCACTCTGCTATTGTACATGAAATAATGCAATGGAGAAGCACTTTCGATTTGGTTTCTTTTGTTTTTGAGCGTAGAAATCTCAATTTCGAGGCTCATAATCTCGCCAAGTTCGCTTGTAACTTAGGGGTAGGTAGACATGTTTGGCTGGGAGTCCCTCATGACCAGCATCGTGTACCTATGAACATTGCTATTATTTAATAAAGTGGCGACCATTCTCAAAAAAAAAAAAAAAACCAAACTTTGGTCCAAGATTCAACATGTTCAGCTGCTCCCAGGCACGGAAGACTCGGTCACCTGGAACTGCTCGACCTCTGCTACCTACTCCGCTCGGTCGGCGTTTCTCGCCTAGTTCAACGGGTCTTTCTCGTCGGTTAACTTTATGAAGCTTTGGAAGGCCAAGGTTGAGGACAAATGCCGTTTATTTGGATGGCTGCTACTGCGTGGACGGATCCTCACCAACGACAACCTCTCCGTCAGAAGCTTGCCGCACAATAATCTCTGTTCCCTGTGTGATCAGGAGGAGGAAACGCCCTACCACCTTGCCCTTGGCTGCTCCTACTCAAGGGAGGTCTGGCTGCAGATCGCTGACTGGCAAGGCTCCCCGGCTATTGCAACTCACACACAGGCGGCTACTTCAGTGGTTTCCTGGTGGAATGACTTCGTCTGCTCCCTCGATGACATTTTTTTTTTGAAAAGGAGGATAGCTCCCTCGATGACATGCGCGTCAGGACTATGATTTAAACTTGCTGGCACTTATGGAAGGAACGAAACAGAAGGGCGTTTGATCAGGAAGCACTGCCAACCAATGGAGTTCTTCACCTCATCAAGCAGGACCTGCTACTGCCTACTCTACTACCATGCATTGGATTTCGGACTGTGAGAATGAACCACCACCTGAACCGGACTAATTCTTTCTTTTCTTTTCGTTTTGGTTCAGGCCGCCCTTGCCTGAATCTTGTAACAAAATGTTAAACTTCTACCCCTCTTAATATATCGGCAGACCACTGCCAATTCCTCAAAAAAAAATAGTCCTCTTGTTGCAGCAATAATAGGAGACAAATAGAAATTGAGAATACCTGGGTATCATCTGGCTGCTCTCCCCTTTGTATCATTTCCATGACCTATCAAGTGTCAAGTCCAATATTAGAGACAATATCTGGTTCAGTATTAACATATTCAGACTAAACTAAGTTGCTCATGCAAGCGTGCATGCGTGACAGAACAAAAAAAGCAATGCTCAAGATAGCCAACCTCCATATATGATTTCGGGTGCCGGGGCACCACAGGGGTCACAGTTTCAGGGTCAGGAGTCCCTATAAAAGTAAAGTAGGAATGTCAGAAAAAAAGAAACCAAGAAAAACAGTCAATATTAGAAGCACAGAGGGGCTGCAAAGGAAAACCTGAACCATCCACACATTATGTGCTGATTTTAGCTTCCTGCTGTAGTGAAGGAAAATAACTAGTTTAAACTCTGAACATAAACACCAGCAATGCCAGACCAAGACTTCGCTGGGAACTTATAACAAATATTTGTGAGGTTTGGCTGACCTGGGTAACTCTGCAAGAATATTCAGATACCCCTGATAAATACAGGAAAATACAAGGCAATTCCATTAGACATGTCTTGATGAAGCCATTTAGAGCAGCTTTGAACAGAACATACAACTGAAAGTAGAAAGCTGATTTGGAATCGGCATTTATTTATAGAGAACAACAAACAGAAAAACAATCAACAAACTTGACTGGATCCATGATGGCACCAAAATAGAATTAAACTCGGAGGCCTTCTTAAATCACTAATAACTGGACTCTCATTACATACCTTGAGATGCACATGTATTCGAACTCGTAGTATTTGAAGGTGGGCTCTACAAATTACGAAAGTGAAGTTAATGAAAAGAATAAGTCGAGAATAGCCAGGGACTTACCTACTCTAAAAATGGAAGTCAAGTGGATAGTGGGAAAAAAACATACAAGTAAACGTCGGTTTCGTCCACAGTAAGATGCCATGAGGGTGTCTCAAAAAACTGAGACACTCTGAATCAGTTCCTCCCTCATCGCTTCAAAGGTCGCGACAGGGCGCTTTTCCTTTCTTGTTCTCCTGCTTCGTTGGGCCTCGTGAAGTACCATGAGCGGGGCTCTTAGCTACCTAAAGCGAAGGCAAAATTAAATTTGACGATTAGGTTAGCTTCCTCGCCGATCGCCATGAAACAGGCATTAACTCACATACCACCGGCAGCAGCAAAAATACATTGGATAATCAGACAGTGTAGTGCTTCATGGTCATTCATTTGGTGTATTAGTATTGAGGCGGGTATCTAGTATCTACGCGTAAAAGAGCTACCTAAATTAGTCCGATAGCGCGGCAGTTCGAACAAGGGTGCCTGAATTATTCTGATCAATACTCCTAGCCAAAAGGAATTACAATGATCAACTCAATGTACTGGGCCAATAACTCGGTGCCAGTGAACCTAACACTATCTAGCCCCAAAACATGCCAACAAATTGGGAACCAAACAAGATAGCTAAGCAAGCAACCAGTGCCGAACTGTGGATGGAACTGCTTGCTCTTTGGTAACCCTAGCAGTAGCATCGCTGGCGATCAATCGGTGACCGAACCGGAACAAATAGAGAGAGGGGCAGGGATGGAGGACCTGCATCAGGTGCCTCGGCGGCTGGATGCGACGCCGACAAATCGGCCATTAGACATTCTCCGGGAGCCAAGGATCGGAAGAGAAGAGGGAGGAAGACGAACTAGCCAGGAGGAGGCTCCTTTCTCCTTTCTTTCCCCTCTCTACTGTAGCTACGTGCAGAGTTCGGCCCGGTGTCATAGTTCGGCCGCCTTCCTCCTCTCCTCTCCAATGGCGTGGTCGGCTAGAGGTTGGGGGCGGGGGTTGTCCTTTTTCTCGTTTTGTTGTGTTGTTTGCCGTGTTTCAGGAATAAACCGTATCCTCCACTTCTTCTTCCTGCGATCTGTGATTTGGCCGTGGTGGCTGAAGAGTAGATCGTCGGTGTAAGCAGGCAGGATGGATCTGAGAGCACCCGCGTCCTTGAGCTGCTTGTAGGACCCTGCCTTCTTCTCCGCATCGAAAGCCATCGAGGGGATGGTACCAGACCAGAGAGAAGGCCGAGTTCTTCGATGGGGTGGTTCGAGTTGAGCATATCCTCGTCGATGTTGAAGGAAGAACGATGGCGCCTGCTGACGACGTGGTTCTATGGGCGTGGCGACAGCAGTCGATGGCCTGTTTCCTCCTTCCCATTGGCGACTTTTCTGGTCAAATGGCGACCATTTCTTTTCCTCCCAGCCTGCGTGCCGAACGGGAGGCAGCTTCAGCCTCTGCCTGGGTGCCTTGGCTTACAGCTTCTGCAGCCATGGCGGCAGTGGCGGAGCTAGCATTTGACATCAGGGTGGTCCGACCCCCCCCCCCCCCCCCCCCCCCACCCAATTTTTTTTTTTACAAAAAATATGACATGTGGGCGTTCTAACTAGTTACCAATATCACATAGAAATAGATCAATATGGTCTTACAAACACACTAAAATTCTCAATTAAGCATAAAGAAGCATACATAGTACATATTATATGGACCATAGTACATACCTTGAGAAGCTCGAAAAGACTATGTTTCTGGCCTACGCTTTTGCATTGACATGAAAGTATCAATTATATCATTTTCATTCACCTCAGCAAAAGCATCCCTCTCAATGTATGTGACTAGGCAATCATTCAAAAGACTATCACCCATCTTATTTCTCAACTTGCTCTTGACTATACTCATGGCAGAAAATGCTCTCTCAACATTTGCTGTTGCCACCGGTAGAATCAATACAAATTTTAGAAGCAAGTACACCAAATGATGAACTATATGTCTCCCCAGCATCATGTTTAAGATGACTAAAATCATAAACCGGTGGTGGTTCTTGAGTTTGCTCTATGGTCACATTCGACATAGACACTGTTGGTTCTTGAGTTTGCTCTTCAATCACAACCGGCATACACACAAGTTCTCCGGCTTGCTTTCCGGCCAAATCTGACATATTCATTGCCTTCTTCTTCTTCCCTATCTTCATAGCTTCTCTCTGAAAAAGAGAAACAATGTCTCCGGCCCTCTTCATTCTTCAAAAATTCTGCAATAAAAATTAGTTTCTATCAATAAAGATAATTGAGGCAGAAATGATATGCAAAATTATGTATGTGTTCATCAATTCATGATAGTATAGTGCAAAAAAGCAAACCCTAAGTCAAAAAATAAGGGGTTTCGGTACCTTAAATTTGATTTGCACACTTGCTGCGAATCTGCGATACTGCCGCCGGACGGCCATATACTGGCTGGTGAGCAGCACCTCCGACAGGCGTCGGCTTTGCAGGGAGGGCGGAGGGGGCGGAGGCAGGAAGCGGGCGGGCGGCAGGGCCAGGCGGCCGCGGCTCCTGCTGGTCAAGGGGCGCGGGGAAGCGGTGGAGCCGACGGCCAGGGGCGCCGGGCGGGAAGGGGAGGCGGCCTGGGCTCCGGCCGGCAAGGAACGGCGGCGCCGCGGCGGTGAGGGCGTGAGGCGAGGGCGTCCTCTGCTCTCCCTCGATGTGGAACGAGGGGTCGTGGCCTCGTGGGCTATGGCTGACCGAGGGCTGGCCAGTGATATTGGGCCATCTTTTTTTTTGGCCCAGTTAAATACCCATAGGTATAGGCTGCTCCAAAATCCCAGGGTGGGCCGCGGCCCACCCTGGCCACCCTGTAGCTCCGCCCCTGCATGGCGGCCCGGCCGCCCCAAGTGGTGCGTCCTCGATGATGGCGAGGTTCATCCCGAGCAGATTCTGAGTTGGACTCGATCGCATTTTCCACATCCTGTTCGAGGTCCTTCCTACAAAAAGCCAGGGGCTTGGTTGCTATTTTCTATTTCTGTTGGGTTTCTATGTAAAATGTACTGCCCCTTTGTGTTAATAATATAATGCTGGGTCCTTCTATATTATTTTTAAAAAGCCAGGAGGAGCACTGAAGGGGACTCCTGCCTGTGACTGACGTGCGGGCCCCGCAACTAGTCTTGGACCGGGCTCTGGTACTGGGCTAGGCTTACATTTCATTTCGTGCCTCACTCCCTCCACCACCGCCCGCCTCGGCTCCTGCTCCGGCGATGCCACCCCAAACAGACCCCACCGCAATCTGCCAGCGAAGGAGATGGAGGCGGGCGGCCCTTGCTTGAGGAAGAGGAAGTCGGCGGGACTCAACAACTCGCTCGACGGGGCAGCGGCGGCTGTAGCAGAAGGGCGTGGCCCGGAACCTACGGCGGGTGAGAGATCCGGTTCTTGCTCTGGCAGCTCACAATGGAGGTTTGGCAGCTTTGACCCGTGGGGTTGGTTCTGTTTCCGCCCATGACACCCAGGTTTTGTCTGCCCCTGCCCGTGACATTTGGTCATCTGCCCATGCTGCGGAATCTCGTCCTTCCTCCATGAGTGCTCCTGCATGTAGAACCACTCCGCTCCCTTGTACAAACCTCCTGAGGGGCCATGGATCCAGGTCCCTCTCACCCACTGACAGAAGAAGAAGTGGATTCCGAGATCAGGCGCATGCACAGAGCAAAACTAGTTCGGGTGTATGCATTGGACAAAGCTTGTGGTGAAGATTGTGGCCATGACCAATTCATAGGAGCGTGTCCGCATGCCACTCGGGGTCGACGGCTTGGATTGGGCTCGTGCGGAAGCTCAATCTTCAGATTCCAGGCAGTAGGTGAGATGGACTGCATTTTCGCAGCAAACCCCATTCCCAAGTGAGTTCCGTGGCTATTCCCGACTCACTACTGGAGCTTGGCTCACCTCTCAGATGGATGTCAAGCACACCGCCACTACGCTACCGCCTGCCGGTGCCGCTGCCGCTCTGCTCTCTGCTGCCGATTACCAAGGTGGGCGAGATCCCCTATTTTGCTGACCCCACTGTGCAGCGGACCCCAAATGTCAGTCCTGGTGGTGGTATCAGAAGTAAACAATACGTGGATCTTGCACAACCATCAGATGAAGAGGCAGCTATTAGCGATCACTTTGGATAGCTTTGGGTTTCTGAAGCAGCTGGGACTTGCTCTAGCCATTTCCACCAGCTTTGTGTGGATCAAGAAGGACCTGGTCGCCGCTCGCCCCCTCAGATTGCTTCCCCACCTCCTTTGACCCTCGGAAAGGCCAAGATCTCTATGTCCCAAAACCACTCTCTGAGATTCTTGAAGCCTGGGAGGGCCCTAAATATTTGCTCGAAGACATCAGAGACATGGCTGATAATCGGGCAAGAGGCAGGGGAAATCAAAAAGGGGGGAACCAGCGCAACAACCGTAGTGAAGGAGCTCTGATGGAAAGCGCATTCAATCAAGCACAAGGGAACCAAGGTAACTATTAAGGTCCCCCTATGATCCTCAATTCGGGCCCCTGCAACAGTTCCCTTTTAATTTTGGTTTCCAGAATGCATCTCCTCCACCTCCATGGGCATATCAAGGGCCTTTCTTCCCAAACCCCCTCCCAATCAGTGGATCAATCCTGCCTGGGGGTGGGCAACCTGCTAGAGTCCCTGGATTGGGTCAATTGGGCGGTAACCCCCTGGTTTTCCACCACCCTAGCTAATGCAACAAGTTCCCCAGTAGTAAAGCCAGAACTCAGTATCCCAATAGGAAACTGGCACTGATGGAACTAAAAGCCAGCAACAGCAAAAAAAAGGAAAGTATGTTGGAAATAAAAAAAATATCAGATGAAAGACAAAGTTCCAGGAGAAGCTCAAGCTGTTGACTCTTATGCTGCTGTGATTTGCAATAGCTGTGGGGAACCTGGACATCATAAATCACAATGTAAGAGCCCCACTTGTTGCTTCATTTGCAAGATGGTCACACATAAGGTTGATGACTGCCCTGAGAAGAAAAAGTTGTGTTCATTGGTAGTGTTGCCTCTGGTTTGGGTTTCTTTCAAATTGTGGTGCCAAATGCCAATGACCAGCATGTGGGTGCAGTTAAAAATGTTGGTTGGGTCTCTATAGAATCTGGACAAGTCACTAAAGAAGAACTAGCATCCAATATATCTGCTATATAAGACCACCTGGCCCTAGCAAATTAGAAAGTTAGATGACTGGACCTTTCTGGTCTAGTTCCCCCTCACATAGTAGCGCAGGTAGCCAGATATCCTTTGTTTGGACTCCCTGACTATGAAGGGGTCACTGTGAAGGTGGAAGTCTGGAAAGGAAACCTTGAATCTAAAGCTGAACTTCAGTATGTATGGCTCCAACTAGAAGGAATTGATCCTAAATGGCTCAGTGGTCCATCCTTGAGGAGTTTGCTTTAGTACTTGGCACTTTGGTGGATGTTGACTGGTAGAGTTGTTTTAGGGATTTAGCTGAAGTTGTTAGGATCAAGATCAAATGCAAAGACCACACCAATATCCCCTCTGACAGGCTCTTTGGTATTGGATACAAACTTTTTAGAGTGAAAATTACTTTGGAATCGGAGATTTCTTTTGATGAGGATGACCTCCTTGAAAATGAACTTAGCAAAGATAAAGATGATCTTCAAGATGGAGATGAAGCTCCCCTGGTTTTGGAAAAGTGAATCCTCCCCTGGAACCCACTGTTTCCTCTAGCAACAAAGCCTCTGGACCTGCTGGTGGAAATGTCTCTAGTTCTAGACAGGATGCTCTCAATCTCCTCCAGCAACTACAAGAACCACATACAGAAAGCCTCTACTTACTAAGGGAGATGGAGTTTGCTAATGATGAGGATTCCACTGACTCTGAATTAGAGGATGATGAAACTGATGAAGAGGATGTAATGTTCAGCACTCCAACTGGACCCAATCTACCTGTGGTTAACATCTCAGCTCCACAAGACACCTCTCAAGATCAACCAGTTGCTCTGAAGCCTGCCACCAAATGGGAGCCTATGCAAGCTATCAGGAAAAGTAATAGAGTTGAAGTTGGAGGCAGGATCTACTTGAGACTGCTGTTGAAAAGAAGGTGTCTAACCTGGAGGCTCCTAAGGATACTACTAAAAGTACAATCATCAAAAGTTCTTTTCATCTTTTTAATAACCCTAATTTTGTAGCTGTTGCCATGGATGTAGGTGTAGAGGTTGATGTAGATTTAATTTCTAAACTCTCTCAAGATTTAAATTCAAAAAGATTTGATAGACCTGAGGGGTCTGATGATAGATCTACCCTAGATGTTACTATTCAGTCCATAGATGCTACTAAAGGACCTATCAGGCTTGAAGGGTCTTGCAAAAGATCAACCCTAGATGTGTTACAACAGTCTCTAGATAATGGTTTTGAGGACCCTTTTATAGATCCTCCTGTTACACATGTTGGGTTAAACGGCATTTCTGCCGAGTTTGATGATCACAATGTGATCTGGAATAGAATTTCCAAACATAGGTGGGGCAAGCACCCCAAGACAGCGATTTGCCCATAAATTGTCTTTTTTGGAACATTAGGAGTTACCCCGTGGAAAAAAAAATTGTATCATAGACACTTTAGGTAAAACTAGACCTAGCATTGTTACTTTTCAAGAAACTAAGAAAGAAGATCTTTCTACTAGTTTCCTTAAATCCATTAGCAATAATTGCAACTTTAGTTGGCACCATCTCCCAGCAAAAGGCACTGCTGGTTGGATTTTAGTAGGTGTTGATGCTGATATTTTTTATATAATCTCTTGGGAAGACAAAAAATTTTCTGTCTCCTGTAACCTAGTAGTTAAAGCTAGTGGTGTAACCTTTAGATTCATTGCAGTTTATGGGTCCCCCTATGATGATGGAAAAGATGAATTCATCTTTGAACTGCATAGCCTTTTCATTGATAATCAACAACCAACTTTGATTGGTGGAGACTTTAATCTGGTTAGATATTAATAAGATAAAAGTAATGGCATGATCACAAATGGAGTGACAAGTTTTATGCCTGGATAGAAATATGGAGTCTACTAGAAATTAGGATGTCTAGTAGGTAGTTTACCTAGGCCAATAATCAATCCAGTCTAATTATGTCTACCATTGATAGGATTTTTTGTACCACTGAACTTGACTCCATTTTTTCTCTTAGCACTTCCTAGGGCTGGTAGTTGTCATACCCCTCTACTTTGGGACTCTGGGCTGGGATCTAACCCATCCCCTTCTTGTTTCAAATTTGAGAAGTGATGGCTTCTTAGAGAAGATTTTAAAGATCTAGTTATTAAAAACTGGGAGCCCCCCATCAAAAGTAAATCTTCCATAGATGTTTGGCAAGAGAAAGTTAGGAGATTCAGGAAATTTGCTAGAGGTTGGAGTAAAAATGTAGATGATGATATTAGAAAGCTTAAAGCTTCTCTAATTTTAGAATATGACCTTCTGGATATTAAATCTGAGACCGTTAGACTCTCTGATATTGAGCTAGATAGGATGAAATATGTTCATCCAGAGCTCAACAAAATCTGGCTTAAGGAAGAGACCAAGGCCAGACAGAGATCCAGAGATAGATATATTTTAGAAGGTGGTAGAAACAATAAATATTTTCATGCAGTAGCTAACAAAAGGAGGAGGAAAACCCTCATTCATTCTCTAGAGGGGCCAAATGGTGTTACCTCTGACAACCCTGAGATGCTTGACATTGCCTTCTCTTTTTATAAGGATCTTTTTAAGAAAGAAGACAGAGCTGGATTTTGTTAAAGTGCTAATTTTTTCTCTGAAGAGGAAAAACTCACTAGCCTTAACAACTCTTCCCTTGAGGCACCCTTCACAGAAAAAGAAGTTAGGGAAGCTGTGTTTGGCTCTTATGCTGAAGGGGCTCCTGGACCTGATGGTCTCTCTTTCCTATTCTATCAAAAAAATTGGGATACCATTAAGAATGACTTGATGGATCTTTTTAATGATTTTTCATGATGAGAAACTAGACATATATAGGCTCAATTTTATCGTTCTTTCCCTTATTCCAAAATAAAAAGATGCCATCAGCATGAGAAAATTCAGACCCAGTAGTCTCCTAAACTGCTCTTTCAATTTTTTTATTAAGGTGTTGACCAACAGACTATCCAAGCTTATGAACTGGCTAATAGCTGGCAACCAAACTGCCTTTATTAAAGGGAGATTCATCCTTGAAATTGTAGTTACTGCACATGAGGTACTCCACTCTGTCTATCAATCAGTTGACCCCGGGCTAGTCCTCAAGCTTGACTATGAAAAAGCTTTTAACAAAGTCAACTTAGACTTCCTGTTATAGATCCTTTCTAACAGGAGCTTTGGTCCCCTCTAGATTCAATGGATTAGGATGGTTACACACGGTGGGTCTGTACGAGTTAAAGTCAATGGAGTTGAGGGGGGTTTCTTCACTACTGGCAAAGGCCTTAGGCAAGGAGACCCCCTCTCACCCCTCCTCTTTAATTTGGTAGTAGATGTTCTCACCAAGATGGTCTTTAAAGCTAGTCAGCAGAATTTGATCAAAGGTCTCTGCCCTGAGTTTTATCCTGGAGGGGTCATCTACCTTCAATATGCAGATGACACCATCCTTTTTGTTGATGAGGACCAGGACAAAGCTAAAAATCTTAAAATTGTGCTGACTTGTTTTGAGAACGTTTCTGGTATGAAGATTAACTACTCTTAAGAGTGAGCTCATCCCTATGGGTCTCACTCCTGAAGAGGTAGTAGATTACTTAAATATTTTTGGTTGCTCTAAAGGTACCTTTCCCATTAAATACTTAGGTATACCTCTTCATTATGAAAAGCTTAGAAGAGAAGATATCCAACCTATTGTGGACAAAATCCTTAAGAGCATTGCTGCCTGGAGAGGAAAGCTTTTGTCTTACTCTGCTAGATTAACTCTAATCAAAGCCTGTCTTAGTAGTATTTCAGCCCATCTACTTTCCTGTTTTAAGTTCCCTAAATGGGCATTAGATCTAATTAACACAAAATTAGCTCACTGTCTCTGGAATGACTTTGAGGGCAATAGGAAACTTCACCTTGCCAACTGGAATTTAGTTTCTTTGAAAAAAGGATTTGGAGGTCTTGGGCTTCCAAACCTGAGATGTTAACATGTGTATCCTAGGCAATTGGATTAATAGATACAACAAAAATGAGGGTAAGATTTGGAAAACCTTTGTTGACCAAAAATATCTTAGGAATGCCCCTAATATTTTTGCTTGCAAAACTCAAAAAACCCTCTAGATTTTGGCAAGGTGTGATGTGGGTAGTCAAAGCTGTCAAGCATGATTTTAGATGGGCGGCTGGGAATGGTAAAATAAAAAGATTTTGGGAGGACATTTGGTTTGGTACCTCCCCCCTCTCTGTCCAATTCTGGCCCCTTTATAACATATGTCATCAACATTGTGTAACTATTGCTGAGGTCTGGGATGGAAATAATCTAAAACTTACTTTTAGAAGAATTTTCTCCTCTCAGTTGATGGAGTCCTGGTTCTCTCTGGAACAAATTATGCACAGTGTGGCCCTCTCTGAAGAAGATGATGCCCTCATTTGGCAACATGAAACAAAAGGAGAATTTTCTACCAGTTCTATATACAACATCATCAACTTCAGAGGGGTGCAACCTATCTTTATTCCTACAATCTGGTCTATTGTAGTTCCTCCAAGAGTACATGTCTTTTTGTGGCTTTTTGCTAATAATAGTCATGACTAAGGATAATCTCTTAAAAAGAGGAATTGACAAAAATCCTGATTGTCTATTTTGTCCTGATCCTGAAAATGTGCATCGTCTTTTCTTTGGGTGTGTAGTAGCAGAACATACTTGGATGCAGATAGCTAGTGATTTGACACTTGGTGTTGATTATTTTTCCATTACTAAGTTCTAGCCAGCCAGCAAGAACCGTGCTGCATTGAATTCTATATGTGCTTGTACTTTATGGTGCTTATGGAAAACTAGGAATGCTCATGTGTCCAATAATGATGTTTGGTCTGACATTAAGCAGGTCTGGTGGATGATCCTGACCACTTTGAAAAATGGGAAATCCTCTTCAAGCATCAGGTGGAGAAAGTGGAAGCCTTTTCTCAAATGCTATCAACCCTTATCAGAACTCTACACCCCTTGTCCATGGGGTGAATGATGATGGATCAGGCACTGAAGGTGCGCTGAATCATGGCCTATTAGCCAAGCTTTCCCTATCAGGTGTGCTAGGTAGGGGGGCGATCATGCCTTCACCACCAAGGAGCCCCTCTTCGCCTGGAATTGACCTGCCTCACTGGGAACTGAATATCGCCACAATTAGCCCTGTGACGCCACTACAATTGCCAGGCTCTCCAAACCAATCTCCGCTGAAGAGGTCAAAAATGGAGCCAACTCCTCTGGCTGTCATCGCAGAAGCTGCAACATCATTTGCACTGTGAGAGTATGACTCCAGTTTGTAATAAATTTGTCCCTTTAGCTGCTCACTAAAACTTTAGTGCCCCTGAAGATGTTGATCCTGTTCCCCTAGCTTTCTTTTTGGCCTGGTCTGTGGCCTGTTAGTTTCTCATGGCCTTGTTTTCTTTTATGCTATTGCTCCAGACTTATGCACTCTGCTACTTTGGTTTCATTTATATAATGGAACCGGGGATGCCTTCTGGCTCCCTTATGCTCTAAAAAACCTACGGCGGGGGATCAGGAGCTGCCGCCGCCCAGAGTGAACTGCATCAGCAACCTCCCCGACGCCATCCTCCGGGACATCATCTCGCTCCTCCCCATCAATGAAGACGCACGCACCCAGGTCCTAGCTGTAGGGTAACGCAGCAGAAAACAAAAAATTTCCAACCTACGCACCAGCCCAGGATCACTATGGAGATGCATACAAGGTTTGATCTTTTCATTACCGACTTGTAGCGCAGCAGAGGTAGAGTCGATGACGAATGGCGGTGCAGATCCCCGCAGCTAGGATTTTACAACCTCCCAACCACGAGGATGTTCTCCCTTGTCTGACCCTCGGACAGCCCTCCGGGAGGCGTTCGGACAGTCCCTTGGACGGTGTCACGGACAGCCCTCCCGGAGGACCCTCAAAACTCGGACGGTTACTCGGACGGCCCTTTGGGAGGCACACTTGAACAGCCCCTCGGGCAAAAAGATCGAACCTATGACCTCTCTACGGGGTTGCACACATACGGTGTCATCTATCCGGCAGGGCCTTGCCGTCCAGAACTAATTCCCACCGAAATCCAGACAGCCTTTCGGCTCTACGAAACTATTTTGTGGGGAGGGAGAGAAGAAGCCAGATCATTGCAATGGCATGTGTATGTGAGCAAGAGTAAGTGTGGAGAGCTCCTCTCCACCTCTATTTATAGGAAAATGCAAGGGGTAGGGTGGCTCACAAAAACTCCAAAATGCCCATGCAATATGAATCACATGACGGGCATAATTGGGAGGGAACCGGAGCTCCACCCTTGTGGCCGGCCAGCCCTAGTGGGGCCCCCCATGAGGGGCTTCCTTGGTCCCCAAGACCTTCTAGAAGCCTTTTCGGAAAAGCACTAAAAGGTGGCTTTCCATAAAGTAACCAAAAAGCACTTCCACTATTCATGACTACATTTTTCAGAGTCCGTTCGAACCGAAAATATTTATGTGGGCTTAGAACATTTCCAGTACCCACTAAAATAATTCTCGACGTGTTTCAGAACATTTCCAGATTAGTGATTTTCGCCAGCGAAAGCTACCATAGCGATTCCGGCTGCTCCCGAACATTTCCAGTTTTTCTCCAAAAAAATCCAGAAGTTACCAGAACAATCTGGTAACCTCCAAAAGGTTCCCAGTGCTTGCCAAAACCTTTTTGGCTTAATGGTTTACTCCAAAACAACTTTTCAGTTTTACCAAAACTATTCCGGTGTTCTCTCTCCGAAACTTTTCCGCTGTCTCCGAAACTTTTTACGGTGACTTTCTCTCAGACTCCCTGTCTAGTATTCAGCAGATAGATGACCCTTAAGCGTGTGACCCTATAGGTTTGGTGAAGTATAGACATGACCGGAACACTTTCTGATCAATGATCAACATCGGAGCCGTGGACACCCATATTGACCCCTATACCCACACGAATGAATATTCGAGTGAACCTCCAATTGCCGTGTGCTTTTCCTGTTGCTTCACGATATGTTACAAATACCCGAGGTGAGACTTATCGGCATCCCCATGAATCAACACTTGTCCACTATGCCAGTTACCTTGTTACCTGCATTGTTCTCTTTTCTCGTTCCCGTGTACCAGCGTCCCCGTTTTCAAAATCACGCTGTGTCTGGCCAGACGATGATGGATACCGTGACACCGAGAGGGCCCAGAGATATCTCTCCATCGTCCGAGGAGCAAATCCCAATCTTGAGCTATCAAGTCCCTTGACATACTTTTCCATGAACCCGTAAGCCGCCGTAATAGCCACCCATTTACAGATGACGTTTAACAAACCCCAAAGTTCATGAAGCAAGCATGAAGAAACTCGACACTCTCATGGTCTAAGGAATTATGTAAACATTAACTTTCTCTGTGTTATTAACCATTAACTTTTGATGAATGTATCTCATGGCATAACATCAATCGGGTCGATTCAACACAAGTGTTCTCCTAACATTGTGCCCTCAAAGTTGCCGGCATAGTCATGCCCATGATTAGGAAAACAGAACCATCATGCAATACTTGAGCTAATCTTAAAGGCTAGACTAGGAATACATTTTACCGTTTATTATTCCACACGTGCATACGAGTCTTCCTCCCAGCCTGGTGGTTATTACAGACTCAAGAACCATAGTAGTTATAGCATGGAATATAAACCTAATTACGAACATGGAGATAAATAATAACATTTATTATTGCCTCTAGGGCATATCTCCTACACTAGCTCCTAGTGGCGTCACCTTTGGCGCTCCACCCCACTCAACCTCCAGTACCGTCCATTCCTATTTGGCGGGGAGAGCCTCGATGTCACCATATCGCACGTCCTTGCCACTTCTACGCGCTCGTCTACCACCTCCCCGGCGACCGAGCCGATGCCTGGCTCCGGTCCCCTGCCCTCGACAACCTCCACGAGCTTGAGCTGTGCTACTTCAAAAATAACCTACCGTATCCACCGGCAATGCCGCAGCTGCCTTCCGCTTCTCCAACACCCTCTGTGTTACCACCATCAGAGATTGCCACCTGCTAGACAGCACCGTCCAAGCGTTTCACTTCCCTAAGCTTCAGAAGCTCATGGTTAGCATCTTTGAATGTTCGCTGCACACAATGATTGCTGCTTGCCCCAATCTAGAGTTCTTGCTTATCCAGAATAGCTATGGCTTTCCGTTGTGTCTGGATTAACTCCATTGGTATTAGTGTAGGGGAACGTGCTATGCAACAAAAAAATTATGCTACACGATCACATCCAGGAACACTATGAAGATGGCGGTAACGATCAAACTCACTGACCGTGCAGAGTAGCAGAAGCAGTGATGAGTCAGTGCAGTGCGACAATCCCGCCAATTCCCGCAACTAGGTTATACCTCTGAGCCATGAGAATTATTCTTCGAGACGAGAGTTGAAGTAGACCACTGATACGTCTCCAACGTATCTATAATTTATGAAGTATTCATGCTGTTATATTATCATTCATGGATGTTTTACAATCATTTTATAGCAACTTTATATCATATTTTGGGACTAACCTATTGACCCAGTGCCCAGTGCTAGTTGCTGTTTTTTGCTTGTTTTTTACATCGCAGGAAATCAATATCAAACGGAGTCCAAACACCGCGAAACTTTTTGTGGATTTTTTATGGACCAGAAGACATCCAATGGGCCAGAGCAGCACCTGGGGGGTGCCCCGAGGGGGGCACAACCCACCAGGGCACGCCTGGGCCCCCAAGCGCGCCCCGGTGGGTTGTGCCCACCTCGGTGGCCTCCCGCACTGCCTATTCACCCTATAAATTCCCAAATATTCCAAAACCCCCGTATGTAACCCTAGATCAGAAGTTCCGCCGCCGCAGGCCTCTGTAGCCAGGAAAAACCAATCTAGACCCCGTTCTGGCACCCTACCGGAGGGGTAAATCATCACCGGTGGCCATCTTCATCATCCCGGCGGCCACCATGATGAGGAGGGAGTAGTCCACCCTCGGGGCTGAGGGTTTGTACCAGTAGCTATGTGTTTAATCTCTCTCTCTCTCTCGTGTTCTTGAGATGTCACGATCTTGATGTATCGCGAGCTTTGTTAATATAGTCGGATCATATGTTGTTTTCCCCTCTCTATCTTGTTGTGAATTGAGTTTTCCCTTTAAGATTTCGTTTTATCGGAGTGAATACTTTTATGGATTTGAGAGCACTTGATATATGTCTTGCATATGAATACCCGTGGTGACAACGGGGTGTTATATTGATTCACTTGAGATATGTTTTGGTACTCAACTCGCGGATTCCCGAGGTGACATTGGGGTAATCTATGCATAGGGATTGATGCACGTTCTCGTCTTTTGTTTCTCCAGTAGAAATCTTGGGGCACTCCTTGAGGTTCTTTGTGTTGGATTGAGTATTATGAATCTGAATTTGCTTTGGTGTTATTTTAGTACGAACTCTTGATAGATCAATTGGAAAGAAGAACTTGGTGTTTTTTTAGTATGAACTCTTGATAGATCGATCGGAAAGAATAACTTGGTGTTATTTTAGTATGAACTCTTGGATAGATCAATCGGAAAGAATAGCTACAAACAATTTCTTCTTATGTTCTCCGCTAGATAAGAACTTTGGAGTGATTCTTCATCGCACGTTGAGGGAAGGTTATATGATCCAATTATATTAGCATTGTTGAGAGATTGCACTAGCAAAAGTACGGACCCTAGGCCTCATTTTCAAGCATTTCAATACCGTTTGTGCTCACTTTTGTTACTCGTTACCTTGCTGTTTTTTATTGTTCCTATTACAAAAATCAATATCTACTATCATTACTACACTTTTATCACCATCTCTTCGCCGAATTAGTGCACCTATACAAATTACCATTGTATTTGGTGTGTTGGGGACACAAGTGACTTTTTGTTATTTGGTTGCAGGGTTGTTTGAGAGAGACCATCTTCATCCTACGCCTCCCACGGATTGATAAACCTTAGGTCATCCACTTGAGGGAAAATTGCTACTGTCCTACAAAACTCTGCGCTTGGAGGCCCAACACGAGTCTACAAGAACAAGTTGTGTAGTAGACATCAAGCTCTTTTCTGGCGCCGTTGCCGGGGAGGCTAGGTAAGCGGCACTCACATCCCGTCAATGAAGCTCTTTTCTGGCGCTGTTGCCTGGGAGGTGAGTGCATGAAGGTATATCTTTAGATCTTGCAATTGAATATTTTAGTTTCTTGTTTTATCACTAGTTTGGTTCGTAAAAGTAAAGTACAAAAAATATGGAATTGAGGTGGTCTCATATTATTCATCTTTATCATGTCTTTCGTGAAAATGATGGAAAGGAAAATTGTGCTCAATTGATAGAAGAAGAATTCAATAAAATGTTTGGCATAAATGATGAGCATGATTGCAATGTTGTTAGTATGAATTCCGTGAACATCCATGATGCTAATGATATGCAAGGCCATAAGCTTGGGAATGCTATGCTTGATGAAGATGATATTTTTAGTCCCTCAAGTTTTGATGAGAATATTTACTATGATGAAAGCATGGCTCCTACTTATGATGATTATGGTGATGACATGTATGCTATAAAGAGTAATGATATCCATGAAACTTCTCATCATGATTTTAATGCTCAATATGATTATGCCAATCAAGAATCACATGATAGCTATTTTGTTGAGTTTGCTCCCACTACTATTCATGAGAATAAATTTTCTTATGTGGTGAGTAAGAAAATTTCTATGCTTGTGGATCATGAAAAAAATGCTTTACGTGATAGCTATATTGTTGAATTCATTCATGATGCTACTGAAAATTATTATGAGAGGGGAACATATGCTTTTACATATTGCAATAATATCAAGTTTTCTCTCTATGTGTTAAAAATCTTGAAGTTTTGCTTGTTTTGCCTTCCTATGCTAGTTGATTCTTGCTCCCATAAATTGTTTGCTCACAAAATCCCTATGCATAGGAAGTGGGTTAGGCTTAAATGTGCTTGCCATGTGCTTCATGATGCTCTCTTTATGTTTCAATTCTTATCTTTTATGCGAGCATCATTGAAATCATCATGCCTAGCTAAAAGGCATTAAAGAAAAGCACTTGTTGGGAGACAACCCAACACTTTTACCTACTATTTTTGTGTGTTCACATGGTTAGGCTACTGTAGTGATCTTGTTTTATAGCTTTTATTTCAATAAAGTGCCAAGTAAAGCCTTTGGGATAGTGTGGATGATAGTTGACTTGATTCTGTGCAAAAACAGAAACTTTTGCGTCCAGTGCAGAAATTCCTATCTTTTACTGGAACGTGGAAAAATTCTGATTTTTTTAAAGTTGTTGGGTATGCAAATTGTCTATATATGTTGTCCTAATTTTTCAGAATTTTTGGAGTTACAAAAGTATGAGCTTAATTCAGACCTTTACGTACTGTTCTGGTTTTGACAGATTCTGTTTTCAATGCATAGTTTGCTTGTTTTATGGTTTCTATGGCTTATATTGCTTAATATAAATTGTGGAAATTGTATAGTACAGTAGGCATTGTGTGAGAACAATTATGAATCTTATCTTAACAGTACCAAAGTGAATGATTTGTCTTTATCATACTAACCCATCTCACGAAGTTCCGTTAAGTTTTGTGTGATTGAAGTTTTCAAGTTTTGGGTGAGATATCGATATGAGGAGAATAAGGAGTGACAATACCCTAAGCTTGGGGATTCCCAAGGCACCCCAAGGTAATAATCAAGGAATATCCAAGCAACTAAGCTTGGGGATGCCCCGGAAGGCATCCCCTCTTTCATCTCCGACATTATCGGTAACCTCACTTGGAGCTATATTTTTATTCATCAGATGATATGTGTTTTGCTTGGAGCATCATTTTATTTTATTATTATTTGATTTATGTTATCTATAATAATGTTTTGGATCTTTTATTTCAATAAAAGTGGCAAGGATAGCCTTTGCCATGCTTATTTTGCAAGTATATGAGTTGCTGTTTCAAAACAGAAAGTTTATCGCTCTTGCAATAATTATCCAGAAAATTCATAATGTGATAAAATGTTGAAATTTTTGCACAGTAAGAAATACTAAATTTTCTACAGCGTGGTAAATTTTCATAATTTTTGAAGTTAGGGAAGTATGAAGAATATTGCACTCTTTACAGACTGTCCTGTTTAGACAGATTGCTGTTATGTTTGCATTGTGTGCATATGTTTGCTTGTTTAATTATTCTATTTGAGGATAGGAGTATTAAATATGCAGAGGCATTTAGTATGCAATGTTGAATAATAATTTTAGTAATTTTCTACAGTAGAGAATGATAACTTTTTTGCATTGGTTTATACTAACTTATCTCATGAGTTCTTGTTGAGTTTTGTGTGGATGAAGTTTTTAAGATTTAGGGAAACCGTGATATAAGAGGAATTAAGGAGACACAAAAGGTCAAGCTTGGGGATGCCCAAGGCATCCCAAGTTAATATTCCAAGAAGTCTCAAGCACCTAAGCTTGGGGATGCCCCGGTAGGCATCCCACCTTTCTTCTTCAACAATTATCGGTTAGTATCGGTTGAGCCTAAGTTTTTGCTTCTTCACATGAGTTGTGCTATGCTTGGAATCTCATTTTATTTTGTTTTGCTTGCTGTTTATCTAAAATATTTAGATCTGAAAGTTTTAAATAAGAGAGAGTCCTCAATTAGCTACCTATTTACTTAAACTACTCGCTTGATCTTCACTTATATCTTTTTGGAGTAGCTTGTCATTTACTCTTGTGCTTCACTTATATCCTATGAGTAAATTGTTGAAAGAATTGAATATCCTGAAGTTGAAATTATATGCTCATATCAGGCCTAGTAGTAGCTTCACATTGGGTTTAGAAAGTGAAATCTTTTGAAGCTTGACAATCACAATATTGGTCATACAAGCAATTCATGAATGATTAGTAGAAGGAAGAGAACTTTCACATGCAAATACACTATCTTGGAAATCTTTTGTGATTGTGAGCCCCCATCAAAATATTATATGCCAAAATTGTTGATGTTGGACAAGGAAGACAACGTAATGATTTATGTTTGTTCATATTCACATAGAAGTTATATTGTCATAGATCCTTCAACATGTGGTGCTTGCCCCCATCTTTGCTAGCCAAAAATTCCGCACCAAGTAGAGATACTACTTGTGCATCCAAAAACCCCTAAACCCAAATCTTATTCTCAAGAGTCCACCATACCTACCTAAGGATTGAGTAAGATCCTTCAAGTAAGTTGTCATCTGTGCATTAAGGCAATAAAAATTGCTTCTAAAAGTGTTAGATCATTTAGTGTAAGGGAAAATTGAGCGTTGTACGAACTTGTGATGGCAAAGAATAAAAGCGACACACTGCATAATAAAGGTTGCTATCATAAGGGGCAATATAACGTGATGTTCTTTTGCACTAAGGGATTGAGCATACAAACAAAAAAGCGCATGGCAACCTCTGCTTCCCTCTGCGAAGGGCCTACCTTTTACTTTTATGTATTTACTTTCATGCAAGAGTCAAAGTTTTTCTCTCTATTCCTTTTTATTTTTCTCTTTTGGCAAGCATCATGTGGTGAGGAAAGATCTAGGCACATATATCCAGTTGGATATGGGTAGCATGAGTTATTATTGTTGACATCACCCTTGAGGGGAATACGTTGGGAGGCGAAATTATAAGTCCCTATCTTTCTATGTGTCCGGTTGAACGTTTTGCTCATGTGTATGTGGTGAGAGCTAGCAATCATAGTAGACTATATGATGGTTGAGTATGTGGAGCTCTTACTTTGACTCTGTTGAATAAGTTGAATTGCAATTGTTTGGTGACTAAGAATATAGGTTGTTGAGTTTCAAGAGAATTCATTGTTTGAACCTTAACATGTGAATTGGTTGCTACTTTGTCATGATGAGTTTTATGAGAAAGAGTTGCTGTTATTATGCTAGGGAAAGTGATTGAAATTATCATTGTTCAAACTAATGCACTTTGCTAGCATTCACACTTCATAAATTATTTCTTTTATCATTTACCTACTCGAGGACGAGTAGGAATTAAGCTTGGGGATGCTGATACGTCTCCAACGTATCTATAATTTATGAAGTATTCATGCTGTTATATTATCAATCTTGGATGTATTACAATCATTTTATAGCAACTTTATATCATTTTTTGTGACTAACCTATTGACCCAGTGCCCAGTGCCAGTTGCTGTTTTTTGCTTGTTTTTTACATCGCAGGAAATCAATATCAAACGGAGTACAAACACCGCGAAATTTTTTGTGGATTTTTTATGGACTAGAAGACATCCAATGGGCCAGAGCAGCACCTGGGGGGGTGCCCCGAGGGGGGCACAACCCACCAGGGCGCGCCTGGGCCCCCAGGTGTGCCCCGGTGGGTTGTGCCCATCTCGGTGGCCTCCCGCACCGCCTATTCACCCTATAAATTCCCAAATATTCCAAAACCCCCGTATGTAACCCTAGATCAGAAGTTCCACCGCCGCAGGCCTCTGTAGCCACAAAAAACCAATAGACCCCGTTCCGGCACCCTGCCAGAGGGGAAAATCATCACCGGTGGCCATCTTCATCATCCCGGTGGCCACCATGATGAGGAGGGAGTAGTCCACCCTCGAGGCTGAGGGTTTCTACCAGTAGCTATGTGTCTAATCTCTTTCTCTCTCATGTTCTTGAGATGTCACGATCTTGATGTATCGCGGGCTTTGTTAATATAGTCGAATCATATGGTGTTTTCCCCTCTCTATCTTGTTGTGAATTGAGTTTTCCCTTTAAGATTTCGTTTTATCGGATTGAATACTTTTATGGATTTGAGATCACTTGATATATGTCTTGCATATGAATACCCGTGGTGACAATGGGGTATTATATTGATTCACTTGAGATATGTTTTGGTACTCAACTCGTGCATTCCCGAGGTGACATCGGGGTAATCTATGCATAGGGGTTGATGCACGTTCTCGTCTTTTGTTTCTCCGATAGAAATCTTGGCGCACTCTTTGAGGTTCTTTGTGTTGGATTGAGTATTATGAATCTGAATTTGCTTTGGTGTTATTTTAGTATGAACTCTTGATAGATTGATCGGAAAGAATAACTTGGTGTTATTTTAGTACGAACTCTTGCTAGATTGATCGGAAAGAATAGCTACAAACAATTTCTTCTTATGTTCTCCGCTAGATAAGAACTTTGGAGTGATTCTTCATCGCACGTTGAGGGAAGGTTATATGATCCAATTATATTAGCATTGTTGAGAGATTGCACTAGCGAAAGTACGGACCCTAGGCCTCATTTTCAAGCATTGCAATACCATTTGTGCTCACTTTTATTACTCGTTACCTTGCTGTTTTTATTGTTCCTATTACAAAAATCAATATCTACTATCATTACTACACTTTTATCACCATCTCTTCACTGAATTAGTGAACCTATACAAATTACCATTGTATTTGGTGTGTTGGGGACACAAGAGACTTTTTGTTATTTGGTTGCAGGGTTGTTTGAGAGAGACTATCTTCATCCTACGCCTCCCACAGATTGATAAACCTTCTACAAGAACAAGTTGTGTAGTAGACATCAACGACCCCTCTGAGGTATCTACGCATTCCGAAGTAATAGTTTGGCAGAGCTTCGATGTCCAGGAAGATGAACTGTAAGAAAACTAGAGATAGAGAAAGCCTACCAGTGCTTCTCGTCTAACTCGGAGTCTAATTCTATTAGACCAATTAGACCGAGATTAGAGCCCGTCTAATTAGATGCCTAAACACTTACGCCAATTAGACCGGGAGACCATGGACCTATGCGGGAGAGAGGCCCTTTGATTTGATCTATCTCAAGAGGGAGCCCTCCCCACATATATATAGGTGGGAGAGGGGGAGGGGGCGCCCAAGGAGGGGAGTCCAACTCCTCCTCCAATTGGAGCAAGGAGGGAAGGACTCCCCTCCCTTGCCCAATTCGGCCTAGCCCTTCCTTATGGAAGGGGCGCCCCATGTGGGCCCTGCGGGGCCCACTAGGGGTGGTCATCTCATGATGGCTCTTCACAACTTTTTTCCATAAATAAAATTCCAGAATTTTTGGATGTCTCTGGAACCCATTCCGAGACCCCTGAAAACTTTCCATATATAGATTAGGACTTTCCGAAATCATGTTATACCTTTTCGGAATTCCCAGAACCCTTCGGGAACCATCTAAAACACTTTAGGAACTATTCAAAACTCTTTTGGTGCTCTTTTTACTCATTTCTCATCTCTCCGATAATCAGGACTAGTACCCGTTAAGCGCGTGACCCTACAGGTTCGAAGATAAGCGTGCATGTCCCGGTACCCCTTTCGGATAATAGTTAATAGCTGGATTTGCACACCCTTATTAACTCCTGCATATTCATGAAGTTCTCGAGCGAACCTCTATCTGCGAATAACATTCCCTTTGCTTCGCGATACGTTTACAAAACCTGAGGTGAGATTATCGGTATCCCCGTGATCAACTCCTTGATCACTATACCGGTTATCCTCGTTACCAGTTTTGTTCTCTTTACTCGTGTCCATGTTTTGGTATCCTGTGATCATAATCACAAGTGTCTGACCAGACGATAATGACACTGTAACACCAAGTGGGCCCAGAGAGTATCTCTCTATCGTGAGAGGAGCAAATCCCAGTCTTGAACTATCGCTACCGAGACATACATTTCCGGTATACCCGTAAGTCACCTTTATTCACATCCATTTACGGAGTGACATGTGGTCAACCCCAAAGTAACCATCTGGTAGGTTGGTATACAATATTCTCATGTTCTAAGGAACAATGCAATCATGAACAAGTTATATGAAGTACCGATAACATAGCAACGATGACATCTCTCAGTAATTCATAAGTTGGATCTATCCAACTCCGTTGTCATGACAAGGGTGTTCTCATATATTGATAGCATCCTTGTTACATTAACAATGCTCATGATCAGGAAAACAAGATCATCATCAATACATGAGCTAGTCTTAGAGGCTAGACTAGGGATCACTTGGTGTTTATATTTCCACACATGTATTTGGGTTTTCCTCTGAATCTCATATTCAAGAACCAATACAATTGTAGCATAGAAACATAAACTTAATAATGAACATGGAAATATAATAATACATTTATTATTGCCTCTAGGGCATATTTCCAATATTCTCCCACTTGCACTATAGTCAATAATCTAGTTAGATAAGTGCATCAACACTAATGGCATTCCGGTGTTGCTCATGTTTTGCTTGTGGTATAGACTTCGTCAACGGATCCGACATCTTCAGATCCGTGTGTACCTTGCATAGCTTTGCGTCTGCACGCTCCACAAAAATTCATAACTTATGTAGAACCAGCTTTGTATACATTTGAACTCTTGGTAGAAAATTGGCTTCTTGACCTGGGCTATGGCACGACCATTCTAAATAGTGTTCCATTTGCTCTAGCACACTTGAAACCATACCAAGCTCGGTGACGAACTTCTTTAGTTCAACACCCTCCATTGCTACTTTCAAAGTGGCGATATACTTAGCCTCTATTGAAAAATCCGCCACAGTATCTTGTTTGGAACAATTCCAACTTACTGTGCCATCGTTCTATGTGTTCACAAAACCTTGATTGAAATCGAAGATCGTCTGGATCAATGGAGAAGATTGCATCAGTGTAACTCCTTACAATGATCATGCATCGGTGTAAAACTTTACAATGAAGCTCTTCATCATGTCCATCTACAAGAAATATGTCATTAGTCCTTCTCAAGTACTTAAGGAAATTTTCTGATGTAGTCCACTTGATCAACACCTTGATCATTTTGGTATCTTGCTCATAACACTTAGAGCACATGACATGTCTGGTTGTATACATACCATGTCTTATATGATAAATCCACACACAAATGTATATAGAATCTCACTCATGTGTTCTTGCTCATCAGTCCTCTTAGGATACTGAGTCTTGTTCAAAACTTTTCATGCGACCTTGACAAGAACACTTCTTGGCGTATACTAAACCATTTAGTATCTTGTCAATATTTCCATGTGACATCAGCAAGAACACTTCTTCTCATTTTCATACTAAACCTCTTTAGTATCCTTGTCAATATGTATGTGATTTGACTAAGACCTATTAGGCACATGGATCTATCTCTATAGACCTTAATGCCCAATATGTAATCTGCTTCGCCCAAGTCTTTCATCAAAAAACTATTTTTTAATGAAGTCTTAATTCATGTCGAGAAGTTTTACTTCATTTCCAATCAGCATTATGTCATCCAGATAAAGTATTAGAAATACTATTGAGCTCCCACTTACTTCCTTATAAATACAAGCATCTTCGCCCTTCTTGATGAAACCAAATTCTTTGGCCATTTCATCATTACGAAGATTCCAACTCATTTATGCTTGCTCAGATTCTATGAAGTTTGCACATCCTTTAGCATCCTTATTATCGTCAAAACCCTCGGGCTGTATCATATACACATCCTTGGTTAAACTTTCATTGAGGAAATCTATTTTGACATTCATCTGCCACATCCTGTAATCGGAATGTGCATCAATTGCTAGAATAACCTGAACTGACTTAAGCATCGCTATGGCGAGACAATCTCGTCGTAGTCAACTCCTTGAACTTGTCAAAAACACTTTGCAACAAGTCGAGATTTATGGATATAAAAAATTTCATGCGTGTCAGTTTATAGATCCATTTACATTCGTAAGGTATAACACCTTTAGGAGGGTCTACCAAGTTCCAAAGTTGATTTTCGTACATGGATACTATTTCAGATTACTTGGCATTAAGCCAATTCTCGGAGCCAGGGCTCATCATTGCCTCTTTGTATTTCACAGGCTTACTGTTGCCTAACAACAATATCTCGTTCACATACCACAGTGGTTTGCATGAGTTTAGCTCATCCTGCGTGGTTCAGTTGCTAGTTCAACCAAAATCTCTACATCACATGTAGTAGCTTTCATATCACTCATAGTGCAAAAACTTCGAAACTACTTCCAGCATTTCATTACTTTGACGTGATAACAAAGATTCTCTAATCTCACCGAGCTGCAAAATCCTCCCACTCACTCTTTTGCGAGGAACTTTTTCTCCGAAACACACCGTCCTTAGTGACAAACACTTTTGCCTCCGGCGTAGTGATAGAAGAAATTCGCAACACTTTGGGATAACCAACAAAGTAGCACTAATATGATTTGTGATTTGTGCTTGGTTGTAAAAACTTTACAAAAGCTTTGCATTACCAAATTTTAAGAACAGACAAATTAATTTGGCTTCTCAAGCCATATCTTATATGTCATTTCAACAGATATGATGGCACTCTTTTCAGTGTAAAAGTTGCAGTCACTAAAGCATAAACATAAAATGATAATGGCAAATAAGTTAATAATATATATGATCTTACCATGTCATACAAGGTTTGATTACGTTTCTCGGACACTCCACTCCCAAGTGGTGTTCCGGGATTCGCAAGTTATGAAACTATTTCATGACTCATTAGATATTTACTAAACTTGTAACTCAAATATTCCTTCCCGCGATCCAATCGCAGAAACATATTTTTCTTGCTACAATAATTTTTTACTTCACTTTGAAATTCTTTGAACTTTCCAAAGGTTTCAGACTTCTATTTCATTAAGTAAATATTCACATATCCACTTAAATCATCACTGGAAGTAATGATGTAGAAGAATCCACTGTGCACAACTACACTCATTGGACCGCACACATCTATATGCATGATTACCAATAAGTTAGTTGCCCATTCCTTATGGCTTGTGAACGGCATCTTAGTCATTTCTTTTTAGACAAAAGTTCACAAGTGTCAAATGATTTCAAATCAATATGACTCCAAAATCCATCACTATGGAGTTTCTTCTTGCGGCTTTTGATAATATGACCCAAATGGTAGTGCCACAATCATGTGGTATTCATATCAGTCTTGTGACGTTTAGCGTCAGTGTTATGGATGCCAATATCATCATCAAGATTCATAACATACAATCCATACACAATGGAAGTATGGCCCTTATGTTATTCATAACATTGAACAACACTTGTTCTCTAACTTTATGAGCAACCTTTCGCAACAAACATGATTCTAAAATAATGTTCTTGCACAAGGCTAGAGTATAGTAACACTTTACTTAACTCCAAAATGAATTATGAAGATAAATGCCGAGATAATACACTGATGGTGAATTCAGTAACCTTTACTAGTTCCCAACGCGTATCAAAATCTCATCCTTAGCTAGTCTTTTAGGCCTTTGCATTTCTTGTGTCGAGTTGCAAAGAGCAACCGATCCACTATCCTTGTGACTAACACTTAGTCATAATACTCAAGAATTACACTATGAACTAGCAAGGAATTCATCTATAAATGTATGACACTCATATACCTGAGCTAGACATTCCAGTCTTCTCTTTTCTGCCAATAATCTTTTTGCGGTTTTACTTTCAGTATCTCTCCTACCTACAGAAGAAACACACAACTCCAAGAGTGGCGCAAGCCTTGGACATCCTGAGTGTGTAAGTCTCACTAACACCCTCTGCCCTTTCTCTTTAAGTTGTCATTTTATTCACCATCATCAGATGACTGGTGTTTTTCTGGATCCCACTCTTATCATTATAAAGCATAGTGAACACTTCATTTATACTTGCAATTAAACATTGCTTTAGATATCTCATATCTTTTAGCCTTTGTTTGTTTCTGAAAACAATTTTCTGCTCCAAGAATATCACATAATTATACCAAACATTTCAAAGTTTGGGTTACATGGAGGCAAGCATCATGTACTGAACTGAGATGGAATTCTAGCATGTGGATCGAGGGACGCGAGTCTCATCATCCGTAGCATCAGCGGGAGATCACTAAGAGCATGCAATAGGACATAGTCCTTCTCGACACTTCTTTGAGGATAATCCTCACATTACGGTACCAATCCATAAAGTTTTATCTAGATAATTATACACAGCTAATCAAAATTCAATCAAGATGCAAGGCGGTAATGCGAGCCATTATTCTACAATGATAATGCAAATACTAAGACATTGTTCAAAATTAATGCAACTCCTATTAACGGTTTAACTAGAGTGTGCTCCCACTAAAATCAATATCTCTCATAATTGATTACTAGTGATTCAAGATCCATGACTCACTTACTACCATTTGATGTAACATCAGTGATGAGTGGTAATTGAGACCGGTAGGTCAACAGGCCAATCATATCTCCATATGACTCTTGTCCATCTTTTGATGGGTGTGTTCCGAGATTAAGACCATCTTGCTATCTCGTCAAGACAACCAAATGTACTTGCAGCATGAACCATTCATGCCCGTCTTATACCCTTCTCATCTAAACCCATGTGACATGGCGTATTCAAAGGAATAAGTATTTTAGACGGTGCTACAATTGGATGAACACTATCAACTTCATATTTTGTGTGAGAGATCACCCTAATAAATGACTACTGCGCAATCAAGGTGCATCAAAAGGGATTAACATCACAGGTAGTTAATAATATAGTGATGTGGTATAGCCCTTTTCCAATGAAGTAGTCTGCAACGTCTCTGCGATCTTCTTCATCCTTTTCCACGCCGTAGAACTCCTTCTCCGCGTCTGACTTTTGCGTCGAGGTCCACCGTCGCAAAATATTGTCTTCTTCATTGTCACCGAGGTTGACACGCAGGTCAACAAATAAAAGAAAAGACAATCATATGGCTCTAGCCATCATGCCGTGCCATGGCTCGCAGGCCAAGATAAAATTATTACAACATATCGCATCTCATACAAACATATTGAATAAACGAAGGCTTATACCACATCACATGCAAACCTCCTACAAAAATGAGTTAGATGCCTCTAATCACTTTGCTAATTATCATGGCTGCTACGGTTAAGTTAGCAAAATTTTACTTTTCCTACACACCATAAGCATGACACTTCACGTTGTTGGTTTAACTTGCGAGGTGTATGAAACACGAGACTTAACTAAAAATCTCGAGCCCCATACTAAACTTCGTCATTACGCGTGACCCTCGTGTAGATCATAATCTACATTGCCCTTCCACATTCACAAAGTTTATCTTTCTTGACTATGAACAAACTGAAAGTATCTGAAGCTTAGCTATGGGTGCCCGACCTTAGCAAGACAGACCTTTGTAGCAAAATTCGTACATGTTGTCAAGATCAAAACCTCACAAGATTAGAGGGCTTACAACATGAACATCTAGTAATTAGAACCATATAATCACCCCGCACATACGTGCAATGCCGCATATCACCATATGCTCTAATCGTACCTGCATCTACTCATAGATTTGCTCATGAAGCCACTGTAGGGGAACGTGCTACGCAACAAAAAATTTATGCTACACGATCACACCCAGGAATACTACGAAGATGGCAGTAATGATTAAACTCACCGACGGTGCAGAGTAGCTGAAGCAGTGATGAGTCGGTGCAGCACGACGATCCCGCTGATTCCCGCAGCTAGGTTATACCTCCCAGCCATGAGAATTGTTCTCCAAGACGAAAGTCAAAGTAGATGACCCCTCCGAGGTATCCACACGTTCCGAGGTAGTAGTCTGACAGAGCTTCGATGTCCAGGAAGAAGAACTGCGAGAAAACTAGAGAGAGAGAAAGCCTAGCGGCGCTTCTCGTCTAATTAGGAGTCTAATTGTATTAGACCAATTAGACCGATATTAGAGCCCATCTAATTAGAAGCCTAAACACTTAGGCCAATTAGACCGGGAGAGCGTGGAGCTATGCGGGAGAGAGTCCCTTTGATTTGATCTATCTCAAGAGGGAGCCCTCCACACATATATATATAGGTGGGAGAAGGGGAGGGGGCGCCCAAGGAAGGGAGTCCAACTCCTCCTCCAATTGGAGCAAGGAGGGAAGGACTCCCCTCCCTTGCCCAATTCGGCCTAGCCCATCCTTACGGAAGTGGCGCCCCATGTGGGCCCTGTGGGGCCCACTAGGGGTGGTCATCTCATGATGGTTCTTCACAACTTTCTATCACAAATAAAATCCCAGATTTTTTGGATGTCTCCGAAACCCATTCTGAGACCCCTGAAAACTTTCCATATATAGATCCGGACTTTCCAAAATCATGTTATACCTTTTCGGAATTCCCAGAACCCTTCTGGAACCATCCGAAACACTTTCAAAACTATCCGAAACTCTTTCGGTGCTCTTTTAACTCATTTTGCATTTCTCCGGTAATCAAGACTAGAAAACGTTAAGCATGTGACCCTACAGGCTCGGAAATAAGCGGACATGTCCTGGAACCCCTTCCGGACAATAGTTAACAGCGGGATATCGACACCCTTATTAACTCCCGCATATTCATGAAGTTCTCGAGCGAACCTTTGTCTACGAATACCATTTCCTTTGCTTTGCAATACGTTTACAAAACCCGAGGTGAGATTATCAGTATCACCGTGATCAACTCCTTGATCACTATACCGGTTATCCTCGTTACCGGTTTCGTTCTCTTTTCTCGTGTCCGTGTTTTGGAATCCCGTGATCATAATCACAAGTGTCTGGCCAGACGATAATGACACCGTAACACCGAGTGGGCCCATAGAGTATCTCTCTATCGTGAGAGGAGCAAATCCCAGTCTTGAACTATCGCTACCGAGACATACGTTTCTAGTATACCCGTAAGTCACCTTTATTCATATCCATTTACTGAGTGACATATGGTCAACCCCAAAGTAACCATCCGGTATGTTGGTATACAATATTCTCATGGTCTAAGGAACAATGCAATCGTGAACAAGTTATATGAAGTACCGATAACATAGCAACGATGACATCTCTCAGTAATTCATAAGTTGGGTCTATCCAACTCCGTTGTTATCATGATAATGGTGTTCTCATATATTGATAGCATCCTTGTTACATTAACAATGCTCATGGTCAGGAAAACAAGATCATCATCAATACATGAACTAGTCTTAGAGGCTAGACTAGGGATCACTTGGTGTTTATATTTCCACACATGTATTTGGGTTTTCCTCTGAATCTCATATTCAAGAACAATACAATTGTAGCATAGAAACATATACTTAATAATGAACCTGGAAATAAAATAATATATTTATTATTGCCTCTAGGGCATATTTCCAACAATTAGAAGCATAGCTATGAAATCTTTTGTTTATCATAGAGCGCTCTGATTTGGAGAACTCATTATCGAGAATGCCCCCTGTCTTGAAAGCTTTCTCCAACTTGGTTGAAGTGATGGCCTGCATGTATCGGTAATCTCGGCACCTAAACTAAAGGCCTTAGGCTACCTTTCTTCTTCTGCTTATAGTGACAGAATCTCGTTTGACTCGACAGTTATTTAGGTAGGCGTGGCCTTCCAACTTGCTTTCATGGGCCTTCTTACCTACATTTCTATGTGCTGATGAATTACATGCTATTTTCACTTATAGATGGCCTAATGTTACCTTCCATGCTTCATGAAGGGATTGCGTGTTGATTGCCTGATGACAATGGTGCGCACTGTCAAGATTTTAGCTGTTGATATGCTTGCTCTTAGTCTGGATGATGTTATTGACTTGATGCGATGCTTTCCATGCTTGGAAAAGCTGTACATTTAGGTGACAATTCTTTTGTGGTGATGGTTTATAGTATTCACTGCTCGTTTGATCTATTTACTGTTCTGAATTGATTGGTTTTTATTTGTCTATATTCATTTTTACTCAACTGGACCAGGGAAAACCAACTTCTGGCGTCATAAACACCGGACTCTTGTAAGATCTCTTGACATCCGTCTGAAAACAATTGTTTGGCGATATTATCGGGGCATCAAATCACATGTCGACTTTGCCACTTTCTTTGTACTAAACGCTGGAGTACTAGAATTTATGACTTTTGAGGTTAACCGCGAAGATTACAAAGAGGCGTTTTTTTGTACAACAACGTGAGATGCTTCAGGTGGATAGGAGGGCCTCAAGAGGTGTTTGATTTCATTTTACATCAGAATGGTCTTATAATTACATTATGGAATCCAGTGTCCATGATTTGGATCCAGCTGATCCCTTCGAAAGGAGATACCAATTTTGTGTTTTGCAAACCATTACTGGATTGTTTAAGTTTGAGTATTATTTTGGAACCTTATGGCAGTTAAACATGATATTCATGATGTTGGTTCAGTTGAAACCAACTTGTGCTGATGTGCACTTATTGGATGAGAAAGCACAGATCAGTCTGGCTTCTGAACATCAAATGTGATGTCTGTCAGTCAAGTCATTTTATGAAGCCATGAGACTTGCTGGCGCTCTCTCAGATCAAGGTATTTCTATGGTTTGCTTTAAACAGGTCTTGTCAGTCATATATCCACCTCTTTTTGCTCAATGGCAAGATCTGTGTGGAACATAGTCGCAAAGTCCGGGATGTTTTGTGATGTCTACAGTTTGCATCAAACTATTTGTAGCGCGTATCTATCACTTCAGCTGCAAGAAAAAACAGGGCATCGTCATGGAAGCTAGGAGGGGTTTTTTTTTTTCCAGCCCGGTGTCGAACTGCTCTGATCAAGCCTGGTCAGTGTTGGCCGCCGTGCAGTCGATCTGCTGACATTGTCTCTTGGAAGATAAATAAATATATATTTCATCAGCAGCAGAGTAATAATATCACCGTGTAGGGAGGCACACTGAAGTTGTTGAGAGATGCCAACACAGGGCAGCCTCCTGACCTATTGCTTGTGCTGATACTAGATAGGCTACAGGAAGTGAAGATCCTGAAGATTGAGTTGAGTCACCATTGTTTGGCAATTTGCTTCGTTCTAAAGGAAATGAGTCGAGCCGCCATTTTCTTGCCCCCTCGCATTCATTTGTGATATTCTATTTGTTTGGCAATTTGCTTGGTGCTACGCAGATTGATGCTTCTGAGTACCGGTATTGCTTTGTCTGGCATATCAAACACCTTCTCAGATCAAGGTATTACTGTGGTGCAACAAGTCTTATCAGTCATTTGTTTTTTATCCTTGCCCAATGGCATAATTTGTGTGGAACATAGTTTGTTGCGCATTCCGGGATGTCTCCAGTTTACATGAACTATTTGCAGTGTGGATCTACCACTTCAGCTGGGGCTTCATGTTAGCAACAACCCCCCCCCCCCCCCCCCAAGTACAAGGCCCAGCAGTAGAACGTCAGGACCAAGGCCCAGCCCACCATCGGCACGCGACCTACATATATGACAGGGAAAGGCAACGAAGAGGTCATCCAGGAGGATCACGGCAATTGGCATGGGGGCGGCTTCCTCTCCCACCTTGGCTCTGAACCTTTCTTCGTCTTGCTGTTTTCCTTTGCACACTTGTGCTTGTATGGCGGACCTAGAACAAAAATGTCCCAATGTCCACGTGTACACACTACATGGGTGGATAC
This sequence comes from Thinopyrum elongatum, assembly GCA_011799875.1. Lineage (NCBI taxonomy): Eukaryota > Viridiplantae > Streptophyta > Magnoliopsida > Poales > Poaceae > Thinopyrum > Thinopyrum elongatum. The sequence goes on along the minus strand of CM022297.1, from coordinate 522,231,204 downwards.
GAAGCAATAATATGCATACAAGTAGCACTCAACAACTTAAAATGTCCGATAGTAAAAAATACTAGTTGTTACGTAAAGATGAACAATAAATCATAAGAATTCCAAACAATAACAACAAATATGATCAGCGACGACAGTATACGATCCTGGTTGCCTACAAAAGAAACAAAATCACTTGGTACATATTGAATAGACTTGTGCATAATGCGTAAAGTTAAGAACATTGAATTTTAAAATAGCCTTCTTCGTTCTTTCATGATGTCAAAGTGATCAAAGACTGCCAGTTGGGTGGGGCCAAGCACTATGTGGTTACGAAGTTAAACTTACTCGACATTCTATATTAGTTGCGTCTGGCTCAGTCGAGAAATAATCCAAATAGAAGTGAAACACTAGGTAAAATTGTCAAATCGCAGCAATCTACTCCCTCTGTCCCGAATTAATTGTCGCAGAAATGGATGTATCTAGAACTAAAATACATCTAGTAGATACATCCATTTCTGCGAGAAGTAATTCCGGATGGATGGAGTAATTCTCAGTTGTATACCATTAAATTTGGGAGACATAGACATACGATTTAGACAACAAAAAATAGACACAATTAAGATAAGTATATGTGTAGACGTGCTTAAGCGAGATTAGCGGCCGTACCTATTTTCTTCGACTATTTCATGCTCTGCTGCAGTGGGCGAGGCACGGGTGGCCAGCCGTCGGCTGACGACTGGCGGCCGGCTCTGGCTGCCGAGCGGGCGACGGCGGACGCCCTAGCACCGTGTCCTTGTGACGAGAGGAATAAACAGCGCACATACAAGCACACAGGAGATCGATCCAATACCTGTGCACGCCCCCCCAATGATCGAATTGATGGAAGGCCAGATGGGCTACTACTACTAGTAGATGGGCCGTGGCTGCCGCGTGGTGGTGTCCAGCTCAAAATTTTACAGGTGTCCAAACAAAAAATTTGTGCAATGTACAACGTAAACGGAACATGCACCCGGTGTCCAGTGACACCGGCTGGCAATACGTAGGTCCGCCCCTACTTGTATCCAGCCCCTGAACTCTGAATCCATTCCTAAAACTCTAGTGAATCCCTGTGAGAAGCTAACACTTAGTATTCAGAGCTAGATTAACACCCTTCCACCTCCAAAATTTTCCCATATTTTTCCCAAATCCCTTCCACCACCACCATGAACCAGCTCACCACACCACCCACCTCCAACGACGCCATGGATGATTTCAACAGTCGTTGGGATCGGATTCACGACAAGTGTTTTGATCGGATGCTCGAACGGATGGAAAAGAGGCTTGCGGAGCAAAGCAACAGTACTCCTCGTTGCAGACTACTACACTTGACGAGCTCGCGGTTGGCTGTGGCAACAACGTCGACTGCGCCCCGGCAACGACCACCGAGCTGCTCGACGCATCCTCTGAGCTAGTTTCCCTTGTGGCTGTTAACCTGAATAAGCTCAAGTCCACGTAGGCTAGGTTGTTTTTCCGTTTTAAAATAAGGTGCAGCTGGGCTGATGTGACCCACACATGCACGTAGATTCAGAGGCGTACGTAGCGGGCGCTCTCCAGTTTCCTTTTCTGTTATTCCCTCCTGGTCGCTCGGCCTTAGCTATGGACGTGATCGGGGATGGCGCGATCTACGCGGATCATGGTGGCCAGACCGGGAGGGTAGACTAGCTCTTGTAATCTAACATTCTTAAGAAGTTGCTCCCCATTCCTTCCAATTCTCTCAACATGCATGCTGTCCACATCACCATGTTGCCACGTCAACGTTCTCTCACCATACAGCCTCCACATCAGCAGGAAAAAAAAAGAACAATTAGCCTTCCCAAGGCATTAGTTTGACGTTTTTTTATTTGGCCGCTTCGTTTCTTCAGCACACACCGCTTCAGTTTCTGCCAAAGGCCCACTACGCTAGGGCCCGATCACACCGTTTCTTTCTCCACTTCAATTTATTTCCCCAACCGAGTCCCCCATCAAATCGCTCGATGGCACGCCGCTTCATTCTCCACTTCTCAGATTTATGCTTCGTTCCCACACTGGATTCCCCATCGCTGCCCGCTTCTTCTCCAATCTCCACGGCAGCCTTCTCCTTGGCCGCTACCCCGCCAATGCGGCGGCTTCGCCTCGCCAGCCGCCATATAGCCTGGTCTACCAGCCCCCTCATGGACCTCCTCGCCGTCGTGGCATATAGGCACAACGCTGGAGTTCGTGAGTTGGTTCAATCTGATTCTAATCTGCCATCAGAATAGCTTTTACCCGATCTGCTTACCAGATCTCTCTCTCTCTCTCTCTCTCTCTCTCTCTCTCTCTCTCTCTCTCTCTGGAGTTCGTGAGTTGGTTCAATCTGATTCTAATCTGCCATCAGAACAGCTTTTACCCGATCTGCTTACCAGCTCTCTCTCTCTCTCTCTCTGCGGACTGTTATGATGCCCCGTAATTACTCATCTCATGTATTTTGTTTGCAGGATTAAATCGGCTTTGCAGAGAGAGATTACCTTGAAACAATGCAGAAACTACAATGCAATGAAATTAATTAAAGGTATTCAAGCGTCACCTATTGTCCCCTGATTTCCCCCCGATATTTATACCAATCATCTACTGATTTTCCATCCGATTTTCTCATATTTCGCTTGCCAACAGCAAGGGTGATAGACGATTGTCAAACTTCTGGCTCCTTACTCTGCAACTATTGTTTCTTGATAGTGCATTATTATTCAGATAAGTCATGGTCTGACTACAATTTGGTACTTCATTATTGTATAGGATTCCCCCTAATTCAATTGTGGTTTATACAACTATCCTGCGAGATTTGGTACGTATGCTTCCTGGCAATCTACTACCTCTGAAATGTTGTATGTCATTGGCAACAGCTTATTACTCCCACGGTCTCACACGTGAAACATACATGTGTGTTGCTTGTGAGTACAGAGCCCAAACGTCCACAACTTATAGGTATAAAAGATAAATAAAGGATAGTTACGATCATTATGCCCATTCAAATCTTTCATATCCACCGATCTTTGTAACTAATGTAATCCGCATGTTCTGTTTTTTCATATCCCTGAATTCAGGTTTGTTGCATTCTGTCTGTTTGTGTAAAATATTTTTTATCTATGTCGACAACATGTTTGTCCATTTGATCATTGACCATCTCCTATATTGCTTTCATAGACTGCGCATGCCACTGTCTGTCCTAGAAAATGATCCATAGAATGTGTTAGAAACTGGAGAGGTTAAAATTTTTCTGGTTTCATATATGATGAGCAAGCATCTACCGGAAAGTAATATTTTTTTTTAAGAAAGTGGTCGTTTTCTTATGAAGTTGTACATTTTTGCATGGCATATAGGGGCATTCTTATTGGTGATTTGCAAGTTATATGTCTGCCTATGTTGATGTAGTTTTCAATAAATTGTATTTATAATCTTTAATTTACATAAGTATATTTAGACCAATTGCTTCTTTCAGTGAATTGATGTTGTGAATGAATATATAAATATTTCTCTGCAACCAACAATTTATTCTGATGCTTAGCTGTTGTCTTTGCAACCAAGACATTTTTATGTTCCGAATTATTACCAGGTGCCAGCACTAAATTATCCCAAGTCAGCAAGCATTCACTATTGACACACAAATCAATGGCTTCTGATCTTCTCATCGGCTTGGTTTCGCCTGTCTCTAGGTGCGAACCATCTAACATCATATTATATCCACTCTTCCTCTTTTTTGTTAGCCCCTCAAGCATCATATTATATTTGATCGAGATTTTACTATAGAGGTGCAAGCCAACGAACAAGAAGAGAGATATGAAACTAATCTGTATGTAGCATTTTATTTTACTATCAGATATTCTTAGATTTTTGTTATCTATCAGGCATATCAAGGAAAAGCCTCATCTACAAGCAGTTGCCATGGCACACGGATTGCACCTTAGATTCTAGATCGTTCACTTATTGTTTTATATAAACATGCATATTATGTAGAGTAATCAAGAATTTTTACTGGCCATTGTATGTAAAAGAAATTATGAGTAGCTGCTATAATGTTGTGTGCTATTGTCACAAAGTGTACTCCATCACTATGTCTACGGTACAATTCTATTTCCAGTATATCATGACAGCCATGATTTAACTTGAAAGTTTTACGGTATATCATGACAGTCATGATTTAACTTGAAAGTTTTACATCATGTGCTTATGAAGTCCCGCAGCAACGCGAGGGGTATCATCTAGTTCAGATAAAAGGAATGAAGAAAACGGGAAAATGCTACGCAGTTACGGCAGCACAAACTACTGTCTCGTGTTCGTCTCTCTTCCTTGCTCATTCTCTCTCTCTCTCTCTCTCTCTCTCTCTCTCTCTCTCTCGTTGATCCAACGACGACAATTGGCATCAGAGCTGTGGTGTTCGATCCCTGCTCCGGCGGCCGGCGGTGTCTGATCCGCGGCGGCGGCCATGTCTAACAGCGAGCCGCTTGCGCGCCTCACCGGCAGCGGCAGCGGCGAGATCCGCGTTATAGAGCGGGTCGTGTGTGAGTCGGAGGGCTCGTCGGCATCCATGATGCTGACACGGACCAATTACATGGAGTGGTCTCTCGTTATGCAGGTTAAACTATAGGCTGCGGGTCTCTGGACCGTGGTCACCAACGGCGCCGACGACGAGCGCGACGACAGGCGCGCCCTCTCCGTCATCCTCACGGGCGTGCCGCCAAAGATGCTTCGCGTCCTGGCTGCCAAGGACATGGGCAAAACCTCCTTGGGAGACCATCAAGACGCTCTGCATGGGGAGTGAAAGAGTCCGGGAAGCAAAGGTGCAGGTGCGCCGCCGCGAGTTCGAAGAGCTGCGGTTCAAGGATGGCGAGACTATGGAGGATTTCGCTCTGCGGTTCACCGGGGTCGTCGCCGATCTGGAGCTCTACGGCGATCCCATCACAGAACACAAGGCGGTCCAGAAATTCCTTCGAGTGGTGCCGCGCAAGTATAGGCAGATGGCCATGGCGATCGAATCGCTCATCGATCTCAAGACGATGACGATCGAGGAGTTGACCGGGCGGCTCTCGGCGTGTGAGGACCACTACGGCCTCGACGAGGCCACACACTCCGATGGACAACGCCTTCTCACCGCCGAGGAGTGGGCCGCTCGCGAGCACAAGCGCGGAGGTGGCTCGTCATCCGGCGGCAGCGGCGGAAAGGGCAAGTCCCCGGGTAAGTCACCAGCCAAGGGCGGCGGCGGTGGTGGCAAGCCTGCGTCCGGCAACAGCGACGCGGGTGGATCTGGCGGACCGAGTGGCGAGAAGAAGGGGAAGTGTCACCACTGCGGCAAGGTGGGGCACTGGAAAAAGGACTGTCGTACGTGGCTGCGGGAGCAAGAGCAACAGGGGAAGAAAGAACAGGCAAACCTTGTCCGTGATGGCAGCGACGAGCATGATCAGGGGCTATACATGGCCGTGGTCACCGAGGTCAGATCACCACAGATTGTTGCACCGCAGGCTGTCTTCTTGAATGAAGAGAAAGTGATCCCCTCGCCCGACGGTCTGTGGTACTATGACACTGGTGTCTCTAGCCACATGACAGGGGAGAGAAATATGTTTGCCACGCTGGATGAGGGTGTGCACGGCACGGTCAAGTTCGGCGACGGCTCACTGGTGGCCATCAAGGGCCGGGGCGCCGTCGTGTTCCGTTGTCAGAACGGCGATCCGCGCGCGCTCTCTGTAGTTTATTTCATTCCCAGCCTCCGCAGCAACATTATATCAGTGGGACAGCTCGACGAAGGTGGTTGCAAGATGGGGATTGAAGATGGGACAATGACCATCCACGACCCAGGCCGACGCGTGCTAGCTCGAGTCAAACGCACAGCGAACAGGCTGTACACGGGAGTGCTCTCCATCACTCCAGCCTGTCTCCTCACCAAGTCTGAAGATGTTACCTGGAGCTGGCATGCGAGGATGGGACATTTGCACTTCAGAGGAATGCAGATTTTTTGAGCACCTGTACCCGGGCCTGTTATCCTGGCTCTCCAATGTCGCTTTAAGATCTGTGCGACACAACTAACTTCCTACATGAAATATTCTCTTTTTTATTTCTCTCATATTGAACATGTCTTGAACTTCAAACTTTGCAGCGCAGCAAAACTTTCTAACTAGAATGTGGGATAAAACTTTCAGAATTTTTTGTCTGACATAAATACTAAAAATAAGGATTTTTAATCAAACAAAACTTATTTTGTATATTTATGTTGGACCAAAAAAATTAAAGTTTTATCCTAGATTCTAGTTAGAATGCTTTGCTGTTTTGCAAAGGTTTGAACTTCAAGACATGTTCTATATGAGAGAAACAAAAAAAAGAAATGTACTTGCACGAATCTTGATGCGGAAAATTGATGGCTAGATAAGAGGGGCCCGGGTGCAAGTGCTCTAAAACATGTTTTCGCACTTCAGAGCCTTGCGAGCTATGTCTTCGAAGCAAATGGTGCGCGGGATGCCGGTCATTGACCGCGTCGAGGAGTATTGTGATGGCTGTGCATTGGGCAAGCAGCACCGAGCACCTATTCCTCAAGTTGTCGCATACAGAGCTGAGAAGGGGCTTGAACTGGTGCATACAGACTTGTGTGGGCCGATCACACCGACCACACCTGGAGGCAACAAATATTTCTTGCTTGTAGTGGATGATTGCAGTCGCTACATGTGGTTGGAGCTGCTGAAATTGAAGGATGAGGCTCATCAGCGGTTCAAGAAAGTTCAGGCCATGGCCGAGTCTGAAGGAAGATGCAAGCTTCGAGCTTTTCGCTCAAGACCGTGGCGGGGAGTTCAACTCAGTTGAATTCAGGGAGTACTGTGATACGCTGGGCATCAAACACTACACAACCGCTCCGTACTCCCCTCAGCAAAACGGAGTGGTGGAACGAAGAAACCAAACTGTTGTTGAGATGGCACGGTGTCAGCTCAAGAGTATGTCAGTTCCGTCGTATTTTTGGGCAGAGGCAGTAAGAACAGCCGTTTATCTGCTGAACAGAGCGCCAACACGCAGCCTGGACGGTGTCACTCCGTATGCGGCTTGGCATGGCTGTAAGCCAAGTGTGCAACATCTGCGGACATTTGGCTGCGTGGCGCACATGAAGAAGCTCGTCCCAGGCATCACAAAGCTCTCTGACCGATCGAGTGCAATGATATTTGTTGGATATGAGGAAGGCTCGAAGTGCTATCGAGTGTATGATCCGGCTACAAAGAAGGTACAGGTGACCTGTGATGTGCTGTTTGAGGAAAGCAGGCCATGGAGCTGGGGCACCCAGGACGCGGTCACCGTGCCCACACCGGCAACGTTTACTGTGGTTTACACCACAGAGCAGGGCGTGCAGGAGCTGGATACCGGAGGCTCACCAGAATCCGCTCTGGGGAGTGCAGCGGGCTCACCCTCGACACCAGCAATCGGGTCACCGCCGCGCTCCGCGAGTGCGCCACGCTCCACCAGCGCATCAGCCGCGTCGACTACCAGCACGCTCCAGGCCCACCCACACACGCTGGCTGAAACGCGGGAGATGCGCTGGGCCACACCGCCCACGCACGACGATGCGCGCGACGTGGACTCCAGACCTATACGGTACCGGCGTCTATCCTGTGTCCTCGAGGAGACGGAAGAAGAGGCCGAGCGAGAGGAATTCGAGCGCTGCTTGCTCACGGCAGCAAGGTTTTGGTTACCGCTCGAAATTTCGAGATTTACCACGGTTACCGCATATTTTGTCCCCCTCGGTAAATGGGCATTTCGAGCAAAAAAAAAATCGAATTTTTTGAATTCAAACGCTCAATGTATAGTAAAGTATGGCAGCACCACACAGCACGCGCGTAGACAAAGTTCCACTGAGCTAGTAGCTCTTTTATGATAAATATAAGTTCAAGTGCTATCTATATCTATTTTGAAAGAATTTGAATTCAAAATTCAATTATAAATTTTGTTTGAAATTCGTTCGAAATTTGCTTGAAATTTCGTGGTAACCGTGGTAACCACGTTTACCGGTCCCCCTGGGTAAAAATGCCCCATTCGGTAACCAAAACCTTGCACGGCAGAGGAGCCGCATGACATAGGCGAGGCGCTGAGCGACGACGCCTGGAAGGCGGCTATGGACGCAGAGATGGCCTCCATAGGTGAGAACAACACCTGGGAGCACACTCACTTGCCGGCTGGCCACAAGGCCATCGGTTTGAAGTGGGTGTACCGCGTCAAGCGCAACCCGGACGGCGAGATCGTCAAGTACAAGGCACGACTGGTGGCGAAAGGATATGTACAGCGAGAAGGCGTGGACTTTGAGGAAGTGTTCACGCCAGTGGCACGGATGGAGACCGTGCGCCTGCTCCTCGCGCTCGCCGCGCACTCCGGCTGGGAGGTGCACCATATGGATGTAAAATCCGCCTTTCTCAATGGTGACCTTGCCGAGGAAGTTTACGTCGCTGCCGGCAAGGAACAGAAGGTACTGCGGCTTCGGAAGGCGCTCTACGGGCTACGGCAAGCTCCGGGGGCCTGGTACGCGAAGCTAGATGAAACCCTGGGCACGCTCGGGTTCACGTGCAGTCCATTGGAGCATGCTGTTTACCGGCGAGGTGATGCGCGCTCGTTCCTGCTATTCGGTGTGTACGTCGACGATCTCATCATCACCGGCACCGACCAAGCATCCATCACCGAGTTCAAGAAGCAGATGCAAGAACTCTTCAAAATGAGTGACCTCGGTCTCCTAAGCTACTACTTGGGCATCGAGGTAACCCAATCCAGAGACTCAATTACCTTGTGTCAGAAGGGCTATCGAGAAAAGATACTTGAAGCTGCAGGGATGTCAGGTTGCAATGGGTGTCAAACGCCCATGGAGTGCCGGCTCAAACTGAGAAAAGATGATGAGACAAAGGCTGTTGATCCCTCTCTGTATCGCAGTATAATTGGGAGTTTGAGATACTTGGTACATACCCGGCCAGAAATTGCACATGCTGTGGGGATTGTGAGCAGGTTTATGGAGAAGCCAACAGCCACCCACTGGACGGCCGTCAAGCAAATCCTTAGGTATGTGCGTGGAACTCTCAAACATGGCTGCTGCTACCGGCGTGGCTCTGAGAAAGCTACACTGGTTGGATACAGTGATAGCGACCATGCTGGAGACATTGGAGATCGCAAGAGCACTTCCGGGCAGGTTTTCTTCCTTGGTGAAAATCCTGTGTCTTGGACCTCTCAGAAGCAAAAGATCGTCGCAATCAGCTCCTGTGGGGCAGAATATGTGGCAGCGGTGGCCGCTACTTGTCAAGGCCTGTGGTTGAGCCGCCTTCTTGCAGAAATGAGAGGGGAAGAAGTCAGTGCGTTCAAGCACTTGATCGACAACAAATCTGCCATTGCATTGGCGAAGAATCCCGTTCACCACGACAGAAGCAAGCATATTGACGTCAAGTTCCACTTCATCCGTGACTGTGTGGAAACAAAGCAGGTGGAGATCGATCATATCGGCACAAGCGATCAGCTGGCCGATGCGCTGACCAAGGCACTGGGCCGCGTCCGGTTCGTCGAGCTGCGGCAGGAACTTAGCGTCAGGGAAGTGACCGTGGGACGTTGAGCTTAGGGGGGAAAATTGTTAGCCTGAATAAGCTCAAGTCCACGTAGGCTAGGTTGTTTTTCCGTTTTAAAATAAATAAGGTGCAGCTGGGCTGATGTGACCCACACATGCACGTAGATTCGGGAGGCGTACGTAGCGGGCGCTCTCCAGTTTTCTTTTCTGTTATTCCCTCCTGGTCGCTCGGCCTTAGCTATGGACGTGATCGCAGGATGGCGCGATCAACTCGGATCATGGCGGCCAGACCGGGAGGGTAGACTAGCTCTTCTATACTTCTATTCTATATCTATACTACTATTAAAAGAGTGAACTGAAATTTTTCTACAGCCACCAAAACAAAGTGTACACGGGACAACCTGGAGCCTCCGATCTAATTCACTGATGAAATCCAATAGTCTGTATTTATCCAATGGTCTGCCATCTAATCACACGGCTGAGATTTAATGTTCCTGAGATTTAGTTGGTTTTTTCTTTAATAAAATGATGATGATGTGTACTCAAAAGTTATTTTGTATGTCCCCGAATGAGAGCCTACAATACCAATAAACAATAAGCATGACAATAAAAATAGCATAGCCAATACGTAATGGATTTTCCTTCATTAGTTTGCATCTCACCTTACTGCATTGAACATTACAGGCTGCGATGCCATTTTTGTTGTTCTACACCTGAACTTACTGTAACAAGCAGGAACACATGGACATTATATGCTGCTGATCCAGGTGAGATTTGGTGATGCATGTCATAAGCAAGAATACATGGACAGCCCTGTTCTTTTTAGCTGCCTTGATGCTGTCATACTGCATAAGAGCTATTTCTACTTACTAATGTCTGCCAACTACAATTCCCGTTCAGTTCATACGTTGCAACTCTGAAACTGGATTCTGTGTGTGTAGTTATTCTAATATCCCTCGGATCAACTCTAGCAATTTCTATTCAAAATCAGAGGTTTCAATCTTTGCATACTAAGACAACATCTATTCCTCATAATTCATGCCACATAGTATTGTAATGCCAGGGATTTAGCTTTTATGCCTCATTGGTTGTTACAGATATTGGAAAAAGAGTGATCTTCCTGTTATCTCATATAATTTATTCAATTGTAATGATGAAATAAACAGTAAATTAGGGATACACTGATGGTTTGCTCCTGTACTCTGTGTGATTATATATTTACCTTGTATTGTATCTCTTTAGAAGCAGCGGAAACTGGGAAGAAAAATGTGTTGTATATCTCTTTCTACCTTTACCGGAACATATATTTGGAAAACAAGTGTTGAACGAATATTTATTAATTACCTTTGTATATTTATATTTCTAGCGATCATGAGCACAACAAATCTTGAAACATGCATTGTCAAGAGATGAGGAAGTGAAGAAAATTGTTATTGTTCAGAAAACCATTTCTCAGGATCCTACGTTCGATTTTACTCGCGAGATGGTAACTGCTCTATACCTAAATAGTGGAGTAATCAACTACTTTTGCACTTCCTGTTTCATTATATGAATCTGTGTCCTATACGTGCATATTAGGGATTATTGGACTTCTAAATTAGAAGAATTACATCTTGTATTCATCAAATTACTCTTCTTAACTGAGACCAACTATAAATGCCCTAGAGGCCTTAACACTGGGATGACTTAATCCTTTCAGCATCTAACAGTTATTACAAAAAAACTGAGAAAACTCCAGTTATGGTGAAGAATGGATGAGTCTCTCATGGAGATATTTCTATTTTGAGTTCTATCACCACTCGATATTATTCTTGTTTCGGCATTGTCTGCAGCTTTGTTTCATGAAGATTCTATTCTGTATTTTTTATGTCACATTTGAAGGTGTTGACAAGTAGGCAGCTCTACATCTTGACAATTCCATTTCTAATAGGCATGAGCCCCCTGTGTTCTGGACAACTAAGGTTACATGCATAATTGCCTGGTCATGTAGCAATTCTGAGTGAGATACGTGCATTTGGATTGGATACTGAAGCAAGCCCGCCTTTTTATTACTCTGAAAAAACTATACACTGATATTTGGCTATTGTTTTCAGTATTAGAGAAGTATAGAAACTGAACTACAGGCTTACTATATTTTTATGTGACATTCGTCTATGCCATCGTGCCATACTATTTATTTTGAGCAACCTTTCTATGGTATTTTATTGTACAGTTTTTAGTGTAATCTCTAGCACCTCAATATACGGTAAACAACTGCAAGCTTGGGTATATATTTTTATTTCCTCATGTTGTATTTATTTTATTTGCTCTGTTACTTTAGCAATCAAATAGAATCAAGAACAAGGTCCAGTTAGCCCTGTGCAAAAACTGATGTACATGTCTGGACTATGGATTCCTTAGTTTGTCGGTTTCAGACTTGGGATCGTAGGGAAAAGTGTGGACTATGGATTCATACCAGAGCTGGATTGACCATGGCACATCTTCACAAACGAGTCATGGTGTCGGCAACAATATTCAAGATTTCATGTTTCCTTCATTTCCAAGCATCACTCTTAACGACAATATATGCAGGTTCATCATTCATGCGAGGGATATGAAAAACGAAACAAAAGTAGAAGGTGCTTACGCCAACGGAACATCATAATTGGCGAGGAATGTCATGTCGGTTTTATAAATCCAGTAGCATCCTACTATTCGCAATTTTTGTAGTTCAAGGAAATAATACAATTTTCAAATGATACTTTTATGGTCATATATGAATTTTTAAAAGTTAAAGGTTCCGAGCGATGTGATGATGGCTCTGATGTGTCATTTTGACAAAAGTGACATGACCGTCAGTTCTTGTACTTCAATTAGATAATGCATTTTTCAAATGATATGTGATATGGTGATATCTTTTATTTATTTATTTCATGTGTTCCTTGTCACCGGCATTTGTGCATGAATTGGTTACATGTCTATAAAGCTAACCAAATAAGGGTGAGATGAATAACGTGTCTGCCAAACTAACCAAATATGAATGACCAGTGAATTTTTTGACCGCAGTTTGTGCCAGAGCTTACTATGAAACTAACGCTCTATGCCAAAATCACCACTCTCCTATATTTTTTGTTTGGGTTAATTTGATAAATGCCACTCCAATTATGGCGATTCCGAGAAATGCCACTGCAATTTCCAAACTTTGAAAAATACTATTTCATGCCATTTCCAGTGGCATTTTTTGAAGTCTACAGTGGCATTTTTCAAAGTTTGTAAAATTTGCAGTGGCATTTTTCAAAGTTTGGAAATTGCAGTGGCATTTTTATGAATCGCCATAACTGGAGTGGCATTTATCTAATTAACCCTTTTTGTTTTCACTGGTTTACTGACTTCATTCTTCACCAGAAGGCGTGGAAGATCTCTATGAACAGCCACAACTAGCAGTAACTATGTTTGGTTCTAGGTCGCCCTGTACCATGTTAGTTCACAATTCTTGTTTGGTTCTAGGCCGCCCTGCTCCATGTTAGTCCACAATTCTTTTGCAGTTTGAGTCTGATAACAAAAATAATTTTTCACCATGTTAGTTAGCATTACTATATCATGCCGGAATCCCTTCTCTCCATGCCCTGGAAATACTTAACTTCCTTTTTGCAGAATCCACATACTACGTATTAAACGCGAAAAAATATGTTTATAAATGAGAATTTTTCTCATGTTTATACGTGCGTTGCACGTGCACGCTTACTAGTGTAATTCAGATAAAAGGAATGAAGACAACGGGAAAACGCTGAGCAGTTACGGCAGCACAAACTACTGCCTCTCGTGTTCGTCTCTCTTCCTCCTCGTTCTCTCACTCTCTCTCTCGCTGATCCGACGACGACAGTGGCGAGCGGGGCAGATAAAGGTGTCCTTGCCATCAACAGCAATGCCCTTGCCGCTCGGACGTGCCCCATCTGTTCGACGGATTGCTCGAACCACGACGTCAACACCATCGTTGGCCTCACACCAACGGTGACCGCCAGCACCACCTTAGAGCTCGGCCCAGACTGGGATCGGGATGACGTCTACCCACCACTTGCCAAGCTGCGGCGGAAGATGATGACCGATGCAGAGTGGGCAGCCATGCCCAATTGGGAGAAGGATGTGTGGGAGATGAAACACCAACCGGATTGGGAAAGGCTCGCTTGCATCAACCAGATATTAGAATCCACTCCGGAGTCACAACGGGAGGAGAGTGATGGACCTGACTGCACCCATGGAGCTCTCCACCAACTCTGGGCCCGCACCACCATGCTCACAACCTGCTCGATGGATGGCACGAGTCACAACATTGACACGCAGCTTTTCTGCCACCTATCATGACCTCGTCTCCGACCTCTACAGTCGTCACGACCCACGCTGCTGACCTTTGAAGGAAATATGCCCTAGAGGCAATAATAAAGTTGTTATTTTATATTTCCTTATTTCATGATAAATGTTTATTATTCATGCTAGAATTGTATTAACCGGAAACTTGATATATGTGTGGATACATAGACAAAATACCGTGTCCCTAGTAAGCCTCTACTAGACTAGCTCGTTAATCAAAGATGGTTAAGTTTCCTAACCATAGACATGTGTTGTCATTTGATGAACGGGATCACATCATTAGGAGAATGATGTGATGGACAAGACCCATTTGTTAGCTTAGCATTATGATCGTTCAGTTTTATTACTATTGCCTTCTTCATGTCAAATACATATTCCTTCGACTATGAGATTATGCAACTCCCGGATACCGGAGAATACCTTGTGTGCTATCAAACGTCACAACGTAACTGAGTGATTATAAAGATGCTCTACAGGTATCTCCGAAGGTGTTTTTTGCGTTGGCATAGATCGAGATTAGGATTTGTCACTCTGAGTATCAGAGAGGTATCTCTGGGCCCTCTCGGTAATACACATCATGATAAGCCTTGCAAGCAATGTGACTAATGAGTTAGTTACGGGATGATGTATTACGGAACGAGTAAAGAGACTTGCCGGTAACGAGATTGAACTAGGTATGAAGATACCGACGATCGAATCTCGGGCAAGTAACATACCGATGACAAAGGGAATAACGTATGTTGTCATTACGGTACGACCGATAAAGATCTTCGTAGAATATGTGGGAACCAATATGAGCATCCAGGTTCCGCTGTTGGTTATTGACCGGAGAGGTGTCTCGGTCATGTCTACATAGTTCTCGAACCCGTAGGGTCCGCACGCTTAACGTTCGATGATGATTTTGTATTATATGAGTTATGTGATTTGGTGACCGAATGTTGTTCGGAGTCCCGGATGAGATCACAGACATGACGAGGAGTCTCGAAATGGTCGAGAGGTAAAGATTCATATATTGGACGATGATATTCGGACACCGGAAGTGTTCCGGGGGTACCGGGTACATATCGGGTCACCGGAAGGGGTTCCGGGCATCCCCCGGCAACTACATGTGCCTATTGGGGCAAGAAGGGGACAGACCAGCCCCTAGGGGGCTGGTGCGCCCCATGTAGGCCGAAATAAGGGAGAAGGAAAGAGGGGAAGGGAGAAAGGAAGGGGAGCAATTCGGCCTCCCCCTTCCTTCTCTCCTCCTTCCTTCCCCCTCTGGATGAATATGGAAGGGGGAGAGGCCGAATTGGGAGGCGTGGGCGCCCCCTTGGCTGCCTCTCCTCCACTCCAACCTATATATATGAGGGGGGGGGGGGGGGGGGGGGGGGGGCACCGCTAGAACACACAACAACATCTGTTAGCCGTATGCGGCGCCCCCCTCCACAGTTTACGCCTCCGGTCATATTGTCGTAGTGCTTAGGCGAAGCCCTGCGCGGATCACTTCACCATCACCGTCACCACGCCGTCGTGCTGACGAAACTTTCCCTCGACACTTTGCTGAATCAAGAGTTCGAGGGACGTCATCGAGCTGAACGTGTGCAGAACTCGGAGGTGCCGTACGTTCGATGCTTGATCGGTCGGAACGAGAAGAAGTTCGACTACATCAACCGCGTTGTCAAACGCTTCCGCTTTCGGTCTACGATGATACGTGGACACACTCTCCCCCTCTCGTTGCTATGCATCTACTAGATAGATCTTGCGTGAGCGTAGGAATTTTTTTGAAATTGAATGCTATGTTCCCCAACAACCTTGACATCATCGGCGTCCACATCGCAGAGATGACCCTGAGACTGGAGGACGTGTTGGCATTGATGTTCAGGCCAAATATGACACTGAGTATAAAGACACATGGACGGGTGCTCCGGCCGGCACCATGGCCATCGTGCAAGTGCCCACACTACGAAGCCACCGCCGTGGTTGTCGTGCGTGTGGAGAATTGGATCAGTGCAGGAGGATTCATGCCCACAATCTGAAATCAAGGCTCTGGTGTCAAACATGTCGATGGTATGTGGTAATCGCTCATCCTCTCATGGTTACACCATTGGAAATGTTCTGCTCAGTCCAAGTGGGACATGGTTGTTGCATGCACCATCTCGCCCACCAGACTCGCCGAAAGCTACTAGACGTCGACTTTCTCCGTGGCGACCACTTCTACCTGCCCCAGCTCCGAAGCCACCATGGTTGCCTCCTGGACGTGAGCTTGCAGGAGAATTATATGGAGGCAAGTTACCAAGCCGTGGATGCCAGTTGCCAAGTTGCAAAGATTTTTCAGAAATAACTCTTGCTACAACAAAATCTGAGATGATTCCAGGTTCACAGTTACAATTCTTTTGGAGTGGTTCTGCTCCTATATTTCTTTTGGAAAAATTTCTACATGTTTGCAATCAGCTGAATTGTCAATGGAGGGTATAGTCTTGCTTGGGGATTATTCTAGTACAGATCACAACTAGCCAAATTGGCGCAGCTTGCTGTTTTGGGGGGCCTGACCAGGAAAAGTTGCCTTCTGCTGGAGCAGTGGTTGATCAGGTTACGATGTGCTGTTTTGTCGAACTGAAATATTGTCCGTCTTTGTTTATGCCTTTAACTTCTTTTGAGATGTGTTTGATACAGTTTCTTACTACTCGTGTTGGCATACAAATGGTGAAGAACACTTGCAAGCTGCTCGAGAGTGTGGAATTGTGCAGTGCAGATGGTCGTTTTGATGCGGCCCCGAGGATTTCAATTAATCATGTTATTGCAGGACTTCAAGAATTTTATTTGGCTGTGTGGGGGAAAGGAGCTGCATTACTGACCTGGAAAATAATAGGACTGTCAACTGAACACCACGTAGAGGCAACCCACTCAGGTGTTGGTTCACTATATGGTGCATCTAGGCAATGGATGATACCCTGGTTAGAGGACATAATTGGGTTGACTGCAACATGTTCTCCACTAGATGAGAATCAAATACTTCCCCCGTCCGAAAATACTTGTCCTAGAAATGGATGTATCTAGACATATTTTAGTTCTAAATACATTTACTTTTTTCCATTTCAACGACAAGTATTTTCGGACGGAGGGACACTACTAGGAAAAGGGCTATAGCTGATATGGACATTAATGGCGCACCATGTATGTGGTGCGCCACTGCTATATAGCAGTAGCAGTGGCGCACCAGATACAGGTGCGCTATTAGTGTCCTCATTACTAATGGCGCACCAGACACACGGTGCGCCATTACTAGCAATTTTTTTTTTCCAAAACTATTAATGGCGCACCAGGGCACAGTGCGCCATTACTAGTTTTAACTATTAATGGCGCACCACACGCTCCGTGCATCACTACTAACAATTTTTTTTTCTTTTCAAAACTAGTAATGGCGCACCTGTATGAAGTGCGCCATTACTAGTTCAAACTAGTAATGGCGCACCACAACCACGGTGCGCCACTACTAACAATTATATATATATATATTTTTTGCAAAACTAGTAATGGCGCACCCCTAACTGGTGCGCCATTAGGTTACTAATGGCGCATTTTTAGGTGGTGCGCCATTAGTAATCTGAAACCAGCTAGATATTTTGGACAGCCACCTACCACACTCACTTTTCCCACTTCATTCTCTCCACCTCCTCCTCCAAGCTTGTCTCGGCTGCCTCCTCCTCCTCACCTCATTTGCACCATAGATTCACCCAAATTAAGTGGTTAAATTACCTTTTTTTGATAGGTAAGTAAGGGGAAAGCTTTCTTTAATTATGTTGTAGAACTACTTTTTTCTCCCTCCAACAACGTGCACATGCACTTTTTATGGCCTAGATCTACGTATGTTTGTGGTGTTGCATATGTTTGTGGTGTTGCATATGTTTGTGTTTGCAGGTACTGGTATTTGAAATGTGATAGTTGCCAATATTTTGCCGGAATGTTGATTCATTTCCGTTTTGGCGAGAATTTGGCACTATGCATTCTTTTTGGTCCTATTTTTAGGCAAAGTCATGCCAAATTTTTTCTTGGTTCTAAAATATCGTTTTGCTCTACCCCGCAGGTGACCATGGTCCGCACGATGACCGAAGGCATCGTGAATAGGTTTTTGAGCTCCGCGAAGGCCGAGATGCTTCAAAAGAACGAGACGGAGATAAGATGTCCGTGTCGAAGATGCAAGCTGAAGAGCCTTATTACGGACCCGGATTCCGGACAGGTGCGGGACCACCTGCTCTTGCGTGGTTTCATGGATGGCTATCGGTGGCAAGGTGATGAAGATGACTATGAAGTCGTCCATGGGGGCCGGGTAAGAAATGAGGAAGGGCAGCAAGACAACCGCGGCGGCGAGGGCGGGCGAGAAGACGAAAAATCTCCAGGACATGATCACGACGGTGATGCAGTACACAGTCATCATGTAGAAGATGCCGGACATGATGATGAGGAAGATCAAGACGAAGGGCATGATCATGAAGATGAAGATGCCGGAGCAGACGACGATGGACCATCGATGGGCTGGGTGCAGGACCCTCATATTCAAGAGCTGCTTCTCAAGCAGACGGATAACGCAAGAGCTGCCGCCCGAGAGAAAGCCAAGCTGGATCAACTGGAGATAGACGCGGTTACTCCATTGTATGAAGGATGCAGGCCCGAGGATACCCACCTGAAAGTAACGCTCATGGCTCTGGAGATGAAGGTAAAACACAAAATGACCGACGCATGCTTCGACGAGAACATGTCATTCTGGCACGAACGTCTTCCCAAGGGGAACAAGTGCCCGACCAGTTTCGAGGAGGCGAAGAAAATTGTGTGTCCTCTGGATTTACCGCACGTGAAATACCATGTGTGCATGAACGATTGCATCATTTATCGGGACGAGCACGCGGAGTCTACCATATGTCCGGTGTGCGGCGTCACTCGATACAAGAAGAGGAAGAAAGCTCCTCGAAAAGTGGTGTGGTACTTTCCGATCACTCCTCGTCTGCAGCGGTATTTCGCGGACCCTAAGGCAGCAAAGCTCCTGCGTTGGCACGCGGATAGGGAGGAGAAGAAGCGAGAAGATGACGGAAATGATCCGGAGATAAATAAAAAAGACAAGATGCTGAGTCACCCTAAGGATGCGAGCCAGTGGCAAGTGTTGAACTTCGAATACCCAGATTTTGGGGACGATCCAAGGAACATCGTGCTGGGCGCGAGCACCGATGGAGTCAATCCGTTTGGCAGCCAGAGAAGCACACATAGCACCTGGCCTGTGTTTGTGTGGATGTACAACCTTCCCCCCTGGAAGTGCATGAAGAGGAAGTACATTCATATGAGTATGCTAATTGAAGGGCCGAAACAACCAGGGAACGACATCAATCTGTATCTGGGGCTGCTGAAAGAGGAGCTAGACACGCTGTGGAAAACGCCAGCCAATACGTGGGACGCCGCAGAGAAAGAATATTTCCCTATATGAGAGCCGCACTGCTCACGATGGTGCAAGACTATCTCGGTTACGGATATGTCGCGGGGCAGGTGGTCCACGGATTTCGTGCATGCGTCAGGTCCGTGGGATCATGGACGCGCACGTCCGTGAAACGCTATTTGGCCCATGCAACTTTTTCGACGTCATCTCTCGGAAGTCGGTTGGCGTGAGACAACTCAGAAGGCTACAGGAAGAGATCGTGGTGATACTATGCGAGCTTGAGATGTACTTCCCGCCCGCATTCTTCGATGCTATGGTGCATCTGCTGGTCCATATCGTGGAGGATATCATCCAACTCGGGCCGACGTTCCTGCACAGCATGATGTCGTTCGAAAGGATGAATGGTGTCATCAAAGGATACGTTCGCAACATCTCACGTCCAGAGGGAAGCATAGCCAGGGGCTTTCTGACCGAAGAGTGCATCTCCTACTGCACGAATTATCTAGGCATCGAGAACCCCGTTGGTCTGCCCGTCAACAGGCACCTCGGCAGGCTCGCTGGATGGGGTCACCGCGATGGTCGCCGCGAAATGCATGTCGACTTCGAGGGTCGACTCGCCTACTTTGAAAGAGCAAACCTAGTCGCGCTACAACACATAGACGTGGTCGATCCTTGGGTGGTAGAGCACAAAACCTTAATTGAGAAGACGTACAATGACCGAGGCCAACAGAGGACGGACGGAGATATAATCAAAGAGCACAACTCATGTTTCACGCGTTGGTTCAAGGAGAAGCTTCTGTCGTACCCTTTACATGAGGATTCTTCCGCGGAAGAAAAACTCATATTCGCCTTGTCACAGGGCGCCAAGCACAACCTGATGACCTATGAGGCGTACGATATCAACGGCTACACATTCTACACCGAGGACAAGGACATGAAGAGCGATGGTTATCAGAACTCCGGGGTAACGATGGAATCCTACACCGGTAACGACAAGGACAGATACTACGGAAGGATCGAGGAGATCTGGGAGCTGAGCTACGCTGGAGAGAAGGTCCCGATGTTCCGTGTCAGATGGGCCAAGAGCGTCCTAAAAGAAGACCGGTATTTCACCACCATGGTTATAGCCGAAGCCAAATCCAAGACCGCGGGCGCAAACGTCACCGCGAAAAATGAGCCATGGGTACTGGCTTCCCAAGTGGACCAATGCTTCTTCATTACCGACCCGTCAAAGCCCAGTCGTGTTGTCGTGAGGAGAGGCAAAAGGAAGATCATCGGAATGGATGGAGTCGCCAATGAGCAAGACTTCGACAAGTACGGCGACCCGAAGATGGAACATGACGACGACGATGAAGTGCCATACACCACAGGAAGAAGCAGGACCACCCTACCTAAAGGACGTTCGTTCAACAGAAGAACTCCATTTGCGAAAAAGAAGGGCAAGAAGATTGTGAAAAGATATCTAGCTAAGATCGATTGTATTTAAATCGTAGTCTTCATTTCTCGATTGTATTTCGACATATGGAAATGGGCGGCACTTTTTGAATTCATGAATATTTTGAAATCTGATGATATTTTTTCATATTCATAAATGTTTTCTAAAAAATTATTAGATGCAACTAAAAATCCAAAAAAAAATTCAAATAACAAATTTGATGATATTTTTTCATATTCATATTTTTTCATAAATGTTTTGAAATCTGATGATATTTTTCCACATTCATAAATGTTTTCAAATTTGATCCTCATTTTCTAAAAAATTATTAGATGCAACTAAAAATCCAAAAAAAAAAACAGTTAGTAATGGCGCACCAGGGGAGGGTGCGCCATTGCTATGAAGGTATTTATGGTGCACCCGAATGAGGTGCGCCATTGATATACAAATTTTTATTTATATTTATTCTTGTATTTTATTTTTCAGTGTTCCTTTTCCAACTTAAATTTCATGGGCACTTTTTGAATTCATGAATATTTTTTCAAATTTGATGATATTTTTTCATATTCATAAATGTTTTACCAATTCACAAATGAATGCAACTAAAACCCCCCAAAAAATTTACTAATGGCGCACCGCTAGGTGGTGCGCCATTGCTATCCAAAAAAAAGTTACTTATGGCGCACCGCTAGGTGGTGCGCCATTGCTATCCCTCCCCCCACTAAAATCCCCAATCCCCGATCCCCAATCTCACATCTCTCTCAGCCCCCCCACTGCGCGCCGCCGCCCCTACGTGCGCCACCGCCCCCGCGCCCCCGCCGCCTCCCTCTCCCCATCCTCCCCTTCCTTCCCCTCCGACCCACTGCGCCGCCGCCCCTACGTGCGCCGCCGCCCCCGCGCCCCCGCCGCCTTCCTCTCCCCATCCTCCCCTTCCTCCCCCTCCGACCCCACCCCGACGCGTTTCCGTCTCCACACCGTCGAGCACCGAAGCAGGCCGGAGAAGTCCAGCACGAGCGTCTACGTCATCTCCGTTGGATACGTCGACGAACCGGACCGGAGCCGAGCCGAGGAGCACCGCGAACCCGCCACTGAGCCCTTCTTCCACCTCGGATTCCGCCGCCTCTCCTTCAAGTCCGGCCGGCCTGCTGCTCCTAATCCACCGCCGGGCCTTCGTGTGCCTCCGCGGTGAGCTCCCCTCGCTTGAAGTGTTGTACTTTCAGACAACTGAAAATTCAGTGAAGTGTCACTAGGAGCAGTAGGAACTGTCAAAATTCAGTTACCTGTCACTAGGAGCTTTCAAAATTCTGTTTGCTGTACCATGTGCTGAAGGCCTGATTGAACCTTTTGTTGGTCTAGAAAACCTGACACAAGGTAGGGTGCTGACCCATGGACAGACACAATCACTATTCAGACAGACCATGTCCTCATGGAAAACATTTGCCTGAACTTACTGTGATCGTTCGATCTGCAAGGCCACTGAAGACGGTGCATAAGTGCATGATGATCGTGTGCGTATGTTATGTGGCGCTGCCGGTGGTTGGGATCACCCTAGTGGATGAAACACAATTAGATTTTGTCAATGTAGACTCTGTTTGTAGAAAGTTTGTGCTCTGTTAAGCAGAGCAGTGTGTGAGTAGGACACACATCATTCTTTTAGTATGCCTACTAGCTAGCACAATTGTTCAGAGACTACTGTTTTTGCAAGAGATTGCACTAGTCACTTGTCTAAGCCAATAACCCTAGACTTTGCCAAACACAGCTTTATCTTCTTGAGTCACTAGATTGTCGGGTTAGTCTAGTCATTCAGCTAAAATTACACTAACTACGTTAACTAACAAAACAGTCTTAACTGAAAAAAATCAGTAGATATCAGTAGAGCAATTATGATCTGAACAATTTTCAGTAGTAGAACAATTATGATCTGAACAATTTTCAGCAGAACAATTTTTAGTAGTAGAACAATTATGATCTGTTGATAATGTACTCCAGAACTGTGAATACTAAATGAAACTTTGAGGAGGTCATCTTTAATCTGAATAATAATCTTTACAGGGAAGCTGTAGTACCATATGAACGCGCGCTATCTAGCGGGAGAGAGGAGGGAGCGGAGGAGGAACCGGATGAAGACCAGTTTCATCGCGATGATGCTCATCGTGATGACCGTAGCTCTCTTCTATGTGATGGTAGTTTAGATGATCGATATCGACTTGTAATGTGAAGACAAACTCGCTACTCGCGGTCTCGAGACTTGTAATGTTCTAACTTTGTTCGGTCTTTTGAATTCGGAGACTAGCTAATATGATGAATTGTATTCGGAGACTAATCTTCTATTGTATTCGATGAATCTGCTGTTTATATGTTTTGCTGTCTATATTCTGTGCAGTAATATATTTTGTAATCTGTGCAAATATCAGAAAAGAAAAAAAAATATTCCTAATATTCATACTAGTGGCGCACCATACAGCACATTAGTGGCGCACTGCTATAAAAAATACTAGTGGCACATTATCTGTTAGTGCGCCATTAGTAACCCAGAGCACAAGGTAAATATGGCCCCCTGCGAGGCATACTAATGGCGCACCGTGTGACTTACTAATGGCGCACTGCCTGGTGCGCCACTATAGTCTGGTATACTAATGGCGCACCAGGGGTGTGCCATTAGTATATGTTACTAGTGGCGTGATGATAGTGGCGCACCTGTAGTGCGCCATTAATGGCCAAAACAGGTGCGCCACTAATAAGCCTTTTCCTAGTAGTGGGAGTACCTTATTCCACACCTGCACTAGGGGGGGGGGGGGCTGTTTCTGGAACCCGTGTGCTGGCTCCCCTTCTCTCCTCTGCTCTCTCTTGTGATTCCTTGGTAGTTGATTTGGTTGTCTGGTGGATACCGATCTCTTCTCCCTCCATTCTTCCCCTCTCATCGCCTCCTACTCCAACCACCCTGTGTTCATATTGTATAGCTTTAGCCTTTAGGTTCTTTCATCCCAATAAACCAGATCTGGGCAGTCAGCTCTCTCTCTCTTCTTCGGCATAGAGGTGGGCCCTGCTCCCTGGCGTGGGACGGGCGGTTCACGCCCTCAGGTCTATGCCGACAGCGGAGACGGCGGCCGTCGGCATAGCTCGAGCCCACGTCATCGATCCGGGGCGCCTGCCACGTCATCGATCCGAGGCGCGCCTCTCAGCTACCCAGTCACAGCTAAGCCGACGCCAAAGCCGTCGGCATAGCTCGAGTCCACGTCATCGATCCGAGGCGCGCCTCTCAGCAACCACAGGCACAGATAAGCCAACGGCTCTGCCGTCGGCATAGTTATTTTTTTTTAAGTTTTCATATGTATTTTTAAACTTTTTTTATGTATTATTATATGATTAACTTAAATGTAGCATATGTAAATATAAACATCCATACATTATTTATCGATTTGGTGAAAAAATTTCCATACATTATGAATATATATGTAGTTTGTATTTTTTTTTGAGTATGTTAATAATGTGACCTCATGTTCTTTTGAATATAGGTCCTTGTACTTTAGTAAAATAAAAAATAGCTATGCCGACAGAAGTGTTGTGGCGGTTGCAAACGCCCGGCACGCGTCTCCGGAGTGTGACCCCCCCTCACATCTGGGGTGTGCCCCCCTCACGGACGGCGCCGCCGCCGGCACCTGGAGGGGGGAAACGGCCGCGTCGGGTCTACACGGAGGGGATCTTGCTGTGGGTTTGGCCCGGACGTTGCTCCCAAGTATTCCTATGGGCTGACCTACCACAACCGGATGGAGAGGTCCACCGATCAAATCCCGTCCGGGGAAAGTCAAAGGGCTAGATCTCGTGGTCAAACGCTCCAGGGTTCGGCGGGACGGGGGCCCCGAGGGAGGGGGTAGCAATGCCACCGGAGCGTCGCACCAGGCCCTCATACATGCCTTAAGGTGTGGTGGCATGTTTGAAGAGGCAGCACACATCTCCGGGGTGTGGCCCCCCTCATGGACGGCGCCGCCGCCGGCACCTGGAGGGAGGAAACGGCTTCGTCGGGTCTACACGGAGGGGATCTTGCTGTGGGTTTGGCCCGAACGTTGCTCCCAAGTGTTCCTATGGGCTGACCTACCACAACCGGGTGGAGAGGTCCACCGGTCAATGCCCATCCAGGGAAAGTCAAAGGGTTAGATCTCGTGGTCAAACGCTCCAGGGTTAGGCCGGACGGGGGCCCCGAGGGGGTAGCAATGCCACCGGAGCGTCGCACCGGGCCCTCATACATGCCTTAAGGTATGGTGGCATGTCCGAAGAGGCAGCATGCATCTCTGGCGTGTGGCCCCCCTCACGGACGGCGCCGCCGCCGGCACCTGGAGGGGGGAAACGGCCGCGTCGGGTCTACACGGAGGGGATCTTGCTGTGGGTTTGGCCCGGACGTTGCTCCCAAGTGTTCCTATGGGCTGACCTACCACAACCGGGTGGAGAGGTCCACCGGCCAAACCCATCCGGGTAGTCAAATGGCAAGATCTCGTGGTCAACCGCCCAGTGTTAGGCGGGACGGGGGCCCCGGGGGGGGGGGGGGGGTAGAATGCACCGGAGCGTCGCATCGGGCCCTCATACATGCCTTAAGGTGTGGTGGCATGTCGAAGAGGCAGCACCATCTCCGGGTGTGCCCCCCTCACACACGGCGCCGCCGCCGGCACCTAAGAGGGAGGAAACGTCCGCGTCGGGTCTACACAGAGGGGATCTTGCTGTGTGTTTGGCCCGGACGTTGCTCCCAAGTGTTCCTATGGGCTGACCTACCACAACCGGGTGGAGAGGTCCACCGGCCAAAGCCCGTCCGGGGGTAGTCAAATGGCAAGATCTCGTGGTCAAACGCTCCAGTGTTAGGCGGGACGGGGGCCCCGGGGGGGGGGGGTAGTAATGCCACCGGAGCGTCGCATCGGGCCCTCATACATGCCTTAAGGTGTGGTGGCATGTCTGAAGAGGCAGCACGCATCTCCGGGGTGTGCCCCCCTCACGGACGGCGCCGCCGCCGGCACCTGGAGGGAGGAAACGTCCGCGTCGGGTCTACACAGAGGGGATCTTGCTGTGTGTTTGGCCCGGACGTTGCTCCCAAGTGTTCCTATGGGCTGACCTACCACAACCGGGTGGAGAGGTCCACCGGTCAAAGCCCGTCCGGGGAAAGTCAAAGGGCTAGATCTCGTGGTCAAACGCTCCAGGGTTAGGCGGGACGGGGCCACGGGGGAGGGGGGTAGCAATGCTACCGGAGCGTCGCACCGGGCTCTCATACATGCCTTAAGGTGTGGTGGCATGTCTGAAGAGGCAGCACGCGTCTCCGGGGTGTGGCCCCCCTCACGGACGGCGCCGCCGCCGCCACCTGGAGGGGGGAAACTGCCGTGTCGGGTCTACACGGAGGGGATCTTGCTGTGGGTTTGGCCCGGACATTGCTCCCAAGTGTTCCTATGGGCTGACCTACCACAACCGGGTGGAGAGGTCCACCGATCAAAGCCCGTCCAAGGAAAGTCTAAGGGCGAGATCTCGTGGTCAAACGCTCCAGGATTAGGCGGGATGGGTGCCCCGGGGGGGGGGGGGGGGGGGGGGGGGTAGCAATGCCATCGGAGCGTCGCATCGGGCCCTCATACATGCCTTAAGGTGTGGTGGCATGTCTGAAGAGGCAGCACGCGTCTCCGGGGTGTGGCCCCCCTCACGGACGGCGCCGCCGCCGGCACTTGGAGGGAGGAAACGGCCGCGTCGGGTCTACACGGAGGGGATCTTGCTGTGGGTTTGGCCCGGACATTGCTCCCAAGTGTTCCTATGGGCTGACCTACCACAACATGGTGGAGAGGTCCACCGGTCAAAGCCCGTTCAGGGAAAGTCAAAGGGCTAGATCTCGTGGTCAAACGCTCCAGGGTTAGGCGGGACGGGGGCCCCGGGGGGGTAGCAATGCCACCGGGCCCTCGTACATGCCTTAAGGTGTGGTGGCATGTCCGAAGAGGCAGCACGCGTCTCTGGGGTGTGGCCCCCTCACGGACGTTGCTGCCGCCGTCGCACGGAGGGGGGAAATGGCCACCAGGGCTTCGCACTGGGTCCTCATACACACGGCAAACTAAAAAATAGTAATAATTGAATTTATAAAAAACACCAGCATCCATCATGGAAAACGGACTCTCGCTGTGAAACCTTAAGTGCCCGGGCACCGGAGAGGGCATTGAAAGTTTCACAGTAATTGTCCGTTTTCTTAACAGAAGTCTAATGAATACCGGAGCTTACTTCATATGGACTAGCCAACTATTTAAACTGGTCATCTTGCTTGTCTTTGGTCGAGGTTGGACTATGTTTTAGACAAATGTTATGGTTGACGAATTAAAAGAAGAAGAAAAAAGTAATTATGTATGCCGACGCCGTCGGCATAGCTTGACACGTGCCACGTCAGCAGGTATGCCAACGGCTAAGCCGTCGGCATACATGGCCTTATCCACTCGCCCTGCCCTCCCCTCCACTCATTCCTCTTTCCCCTCCATCCAGCCCCCGCGCCTCCACACACACCCGCCGCCGCCGCCTCCACCCACCGCCGCCGCCGCCTCCACCCGCCGTCGCCGCCCGGATCTGCGCGCCCCGCCTCCACCCCGACTCTCTGCCCCGCCACGACCCCGGCCCGGACCTCCCCGACCCAGTCTGCCGCCACCCTGGCCGGCCGCAACGTCGCACCGGCCTCCCCGCCCCCGCCTCGGCCTCCCCGACCACGCCTCGGCCTCCCCGACCCCGCACTGTGGCCGCCCCGAGCATGCCTGGCCGCGTCTCCGGCCGGCCCGCGTCCATGCCCAGCCGGCCCTGCTTCTAGCTCCGGCCGGCGGCCTCCTCTCCTTCTCCAGCCGGCCATGCCTGGCCCCGTCCCTCCCGTCCCCTCCATCGCCGTGACGCCCCTCTGCCCGGTGAGCTAGGCTCTTTTTTTTCATTTTTTTCCTACTATGACATTCATAGTTTCATGTTAATTTGCTGCAAATAAATACTATGTATGGACATGTGTAACTTATCTTCACAAAGACAAGCGATGTAATTCTTAGCGTTGTTCTCTTCTAGATTTCTCTGACCATAATCCTAATATTTTGTACCAATATGATATATAATGGATTATGACAATATATGCATGTGAGATTAATGGATTATGACAATATGACATATAATGTCCATAAGCCGGATCTTCTTTTGTGCTACCACGCACAAGCATATGGGATTAATCAACAAAAAAATGTTTATATTTGTGAGTCTCATGTGAGTCTCAAGCATGGTGTATTCAGCCCCTAAGTCTATTCTTATATGCATGCAAAACAAGTTTTTTGAGTTGATATTTGTGTCATCTTCTTTGAGTTGTTGACGTCTATAGATGACATGGACAGGAGGTGGAGCTGTGTCTAAATCCTTGCAATGTGACATTTAGTTTCTAAAATAGTTATGTGAGATGTTTCTAAGTAGCTATGTGAGATGTGCTCCAAAATTGGGATATGATGAGTGGTTATTTAATCATGATGATCTTGCTAAAAAAATTGAAGGACAAAATTTGACACTTGACGAAATATGATTTTTTTTCATAGTTTAAAGTGTCAATGCTTAATGGGAGGTGATGACCTAAATTTTTTTCACTCGGTGGAATTAACAGGATTTGTGGTGTTCCATCTTCGTGGAGTGATCGTCAACGTTCGAGGTGTTGGTCCACGATCATCCCTCCTCTGATCGACTACATCCTCTACATCCGAGGGTGAGCAACAATTCCAGCACCTCGTTCGCTTTTTTTCCATGTCACTAGATTAAATTTTCACATCAAGTCGCGTAACCTAGGCGTCTCCCGTCCGAAAGGGTTGCATCGATAAATATGCATTCAATTGCATATTTATCACCGCAGCTCTTTCGGATTGTCCAGCGCTTTCCACGGACAGCCCGAGGATGTGTAGATTGGGTACCTAGTCCACCCTACAATTCCAATTAAACTAATGCACCCTATAATTTCAATTAAACTTGTAGGGAAAAGATCCGAACACATCAATGGATGAAGAATTGAGATGGGTTTCCATGGGTTTTAACAGTCAGGTCATGACATGTGAAAAGTATGATGTGAATGGGTATCGCTTTCATATAGTGGAGCACCGGAACAGTCGGCCTGATCCCAAAACTATAAATACGGGAGTCTTCACCGAAGGAGATAATAAAGTAGAGTACTACGGAAGGGTAGGAAAAATATACGAGCTTACATTCAAACGTGGCCGCGAACCCCTAAGTCTCATTGTGTTCAAATGCTGATGGTTCTACCCCAAAAAGGGTCTGAGACATACGCCTTCTGTTGGTTTAGTTGAAGTTAAACCATCAACCGTCTATGCCTGAGCTGATCTCTTTATCGCGGCTACCCAGGCCACACAAGTATATTATCTGCCTTACCCATGCCAGAAAGAGTACCTAAAGGGTTGGGAAGTTGTGTTAAAGGTGTCGCCACATGGTAAGCTACCGGACCCGAACGATGATGATTACTACAACATAAACCCCATGACATACGAGGGAGTGTTCTTTCAAGAGCAACATGATGACATGGTCCGAAACAAGGACGATGATGACTTGGGTTATGTTGACCTGGACCCAAACGATGACGATGCACGGATTGATGGTGGGGCAATTGTGAATCAAAGAGACATAATTATGTTTGAAAAGTTAAATGAAGACGCTGACGATGAGGAAGAGCCTCCACCTCCGTCAGACAACGAAGAAGATATGCGTGATTGTGATGACTAAACCGGTCGACAATTAGATTACAATAGTGATGATTCATATGGGTTCTAGAAAATGTAAGTTCTTTTAATGATGATTAATTGAGGTAGATTACAATAGTATGCTTAATGTGCTCTTCTGTTATTAATGTTCTTTTCTGTATGCTTAATGTTCTCTTCTGTTATTAATGTTCTTTTCTGTATGCTTGTTTATTTGATATCCTTACTAATTGTTAATTCTATTCTCAATGCAGGTTTGCTAATCATGGGCAAGTCTAGCGGCGCGGGTTTCCTAAGCAAATTCAAAGGACTTACTCAGAGTGGACGAGCCCACAAGGTTCCCCCCCCCGACTACGTGAGGATGACACCTCACAAGGAGGTCGGGGGAGGAGACCCTAGAGGAGGAGGGGGTTGTCGGATTGGGGGATCCGCAGACCCTTGAGAGGTTCGAACTCTGGGGTGCGTGCGAAGAACTCTCCCTCCCCAGTCTGCCTGCTCAACGATTCCACAGCCTAGCTCGACGGACCCAAGGGACAAGAGACACAGCAGTTTATCCTGGTTCGGGCCACCTTACGGTGTAATACCCTACTCCAGCTTTGTGGTGGATTGCCTCGGAGAGCTTAGGATGAACTAGTACAGAGGTGGAACGACCTCAGGAGGTGAGGTGTTCTTGAGCTCGATGAGCTGGTGAGCTGGTGAGGGTGGAATGGATCCTCTCTCTCTATGGAGGTGGCTAAGTCCTATTTATAGTGGCCTTGTCCTCTTCCCAAATGTAGGCGGGAAGGGATCCCACAACGGCCAAATTCGAAGGGGGACAACTAGTACAAGTTATCCTGACAAAAGTAGTCTTCGCCTGCAAAGGCCTCTGGCGGTGACGCTGCAGTGGGCTCCGCGATGACCTCCGTCCAGCTGTCCTGGCGGTCCTGGTATTGTTGCACCGATATGGAAACCTTTGCTTGATTCCTCGGGACTCGGCGCCTGCGCTTGCCTCCTTTGCACCAAAGGGAAAACTGGTACACTGCGCCCGCTGGCGCCCGCCTGGTCTTGGTCTTCATGGCTCACGTCAGGTGAACCTCGCGAGTTGCGGCTTGCATTAATATCTCCGCTCCTCGGGAGCCAGCCTGGGGAGGCCACCCCCTGTGGAGGTCTTGGTGTCGTCCGCCTCGCGAGGCTTGGCCCCTCGCGAGGGTCTTGAGTTGCTGTTGCTGAATCCGGGCCATACCAGGCCGTCGATGGAGCCACGCCATGGGCCGCAGGCAGGCAAGTCTGGGCACCCCTGGTCGCAGGACGCCGACAGTAGCCCCCGGGCCCAAGGCGCGCTCGATCTTGGCTTCGAGGCGAAGCCAAAGGGCAAGTGCGGAGCGCCGCGGGCCCTAACCGCCTGTGGCCTTGGTTGCCGCGTGGCGATTGATGGGACGTGGGCGCCCCCACTTTACCCCGCAGCCTTGACAACTGCTCGACTTGACGAGACCCTGCTGCATGTAGAGAAAAATCATCATTACGCGCGATCGTGGAGGCCGGCGATAGGCCTCCCCCTGGCTATAAATGAGGAGAGGGGCGAAGCCCCCCTTGCTCATCTCCGTCTTCTCGCCAGCCGCTCCTTCTTCTTCCTTCTTTCCTCGCCGTCTTGCCGCGGTGCTCATGGCGGCGACGAGGAAGTTTTCTGCTGCCGAGAAGGGGAAGGCCCCTAAGGAGGGGCCCGGCTCGCCGCCGCCCAAGAGGGGACGAGGTCGCCCCCGCAAGCATGCGGCGACCCCCATGGTGGCTCCTCGTGGACGTGGGCACGCCTCGAGTGGCCGCGGCGGTGCCTCTTCTCGCGGCGAGAGCCACCAGGGGCGAGGCAGCCCCTGTGATGGAGGGAGGCGTGCCGTGGTCGCCCGGCCTCCTCGGCCGCGCTTCCACTCGACAAAAGTGCTCCTAGAGTTTGTTGTGTGGTCGGAGGGGCCGACCGGCACCTGGCTCTCGCTCCCCCGCTTCCTCGCGGGCGAGCTATTGGTCGCTGGCCTTGACAGCCTCTGGCTGCAAGCTGATGGCTGCTGCAGCAAGGCTTCATGGGTCGGGGTCAAAGTTTCCGCCGCCGGGAACATGGCCCTGACCTGCGGCTGGCAGACGTTCGCCCGCGCGCGTGGCTGAGCAGGAGGTGCACCCTCGACTTTAGTTACGACGGTGTCGCGACCCTCTACGTGAGGGTGTTTGGGGAAGATGGCCGCCGCGCAGGGTGCTGCCCCGAAGACGACAGCGGCGATGATGAGCTTGGCCTTGGCGACGGCCGCGGCTCGTTCAGCAGCGGCGGCTCTTCCTCTGGCGAGAGCCCAAGCAGCGGTGGTTACGACCAGCTACCACGCCCTGGTGAAGCAGGAGGAGGGCTCAGGCTGAGCCTGGAGAACCTCCGGAGCCGAGCCTCAGGAGCTGCTGCAGACGCGCGGGCCGCTTCTGTTTAACCTTTCCTTTGTTCTGCATTTTGAAAAAAGTAGAAAGCCCTGCTAGGGCATGTAATGAACCATGGAACTTATGCCGCTATGCTATGTTTATTGTTCTTGTGTTATGCTATGGTGTTCATGTCCCGAGCAGGTGTGGTAGGATAACTTAGCTTGGTACACCCGTGGTAGCTTCCCTTCTCGCGAGGGCATGTTCTTCGGCATCTGGTGAGGCCCCCTTGCTGCCGACCTAGAAGCCGCTGGCCTCGGGAGGCATCATAAAACTGCAGGGTTGGTTAGAAAACTTGTCGGGTGCCTTGTTCTTCCTTGCGTGAGCCCTCAGGCCTGACTAGTCGTGGCTTAGTTCACCGCGTCATGGTACCCGGGGGGCACGGACTTAAGAGGGTGCGCAAATCACGAGCTCAATCGAGGGCGCCTTGCGAAGATCAAGGAAGCCGAAGCTCTGGGGCAACAAGGCTTTGGCGAGGTGTGTTCGCGGTGTGGGCTAGCCCAACGCACGCACACACCTGTCCAGCCCCCGCGGGAGGCGCTCGAGGGAGAGCGACGGGCAACTGCCGTTCTCCCTGACCCAGAGAAAAAAAAGCAAGCAAGGCAAGAAGAGAAAAACCAACTAGGCAATCGAGAAACGCTAGAGCTCCAAATTCCATTAGAAAGTTGCAAACCAGCTGCAGAAAGCAAGCAAATGAACAGCCACGTCCGGCACCTAGTCTAGTCTTCTCACCAGCGCGCAGCTAAGTGCTGCCACTAGGACGTGGAAGGGAGCCCCCGAGGCCGGAGGGCGGCACTCCGGAGACTCCAGGGCGTGTACAACCCCACTCACTATTATGTGAGAGTGTCACGAGCGGAGACCTTCATAGGCGTGAGCCTTGCTTCATATCGCCAGACAAGGGTCCCGCCCTGCGCCACCCCCGACCACCGTTGGGGCGTCCAAAAACCAGGACGAGACCAAGGGGCAAGGGGGACGCTGGCGGCACCATCGACGACCACAGGCCCTCTGCCAGGGGGGGGGGGGAAGGGCTCACCGGCGCCTCCCCCGGCAGAGGACCTACCTCCGTACAACGCCTTGCTCCGTGCGGCGCGGGGGAGGCCCTGGCTCCGGGGGCCTCCCGCGCAACCCCCAGTGCGCCACTCCCGCCTGGAGCGGTGCCACCGCCCTGGGGTTTCCAGCCGCTGCTATGGCCTGGTTCACCTGTGGTTCGTGGTTAGCGTAAGCATGCTCCCGAGATATCGGCTATACCCTGCGGTCGTTGTCGCGCTGGCCGAAGGTGACAGGTAAGCGGATCTGCCCTATCGGGGTGGTGGAGCCGTCGGTTACTCCTGAGAAGGGCTTGGTGGGCTGCAGCTGATCATAGGGCACTTGGAGGTGATCGAACGTTTTGATGGAAAGGACATTGAGCACCGCACCGCCATCAATGAGGGTCTTGGTGACGAGGACGTTGCTGATGACGGGAGAGCAGAGCATCGGGAGGGCGCCGGCGGTTGCCTCGCACTTGAGCTAGTCTGACGAGCTGAAGGTGATGATGCACTTGGACCACCTGAGCGGGCGCGTGGCCTCGAGCCTGGGGAGATCTGCGTTCACCTCACGGGCGAACTGCTTGAAGATGCGCTGGGAAGCTGGGGCCTGACCACCGCCCAGGATGCAAGCGACGGCGCGAGGCTCCTGGAAGCCCCCAGCCTCCTCATCCTGGTGGTGGTCGTCGTTCCTTCTTGGTTGCGGTGGCAGCAGAGGGAGGCCGGCGTTCCCCTGAGGACGGCCCTCACGAGGCTGATCTCCCCAGGCGCCCTCGCGAGGCTGGCCCTGCCAGCGGTCCACAAGAGGCTAGTCACGCCACTCCTGGCTAGGCCCGCGGTCGACCCAACGTCCTCCGCCTCGGCCTCCTCTATGGCCGTAGCCTCGATCGTTGCACTCGAGGCGTCGACCGAGGCGCCCGTCGCGGATGGCCCTGAGCTCATGGCAGTCGTTGGTGTTGTGGCTGTGTACGTTGTGGAAGATGCAGAACGGACGGCTGCCCTTGGATGACTCTGGGTGGTCGCAGCCGCGCTTCATCTCTGGTTCAGCCGCAAGCACGGCCTGAAGGAAATATGCCCTAGAGGCAATAATAAAGTTGTTATTTATATTTCCTTATATCATGATAAAAGTTTACTATTCATGCTAGAATTGTATTAACCGGAAACTTGATACATGTGTGAATACATAGACAAAACAAAGTGTCCCTAGTATGCCTCTACTTGACTAGCTAGTTAATCAAAGATGGTTAAGTTTCCTAACCATAGACATGTGTTGTCATTTGATGAACGGGATCACATCATTAGGAGAATGATGTGATGGACAAGACCCAACCGTTAGCTTAGCATAATGATCGTTAAGTTTTATTGCTAAAGCTTTCTTTATGACTTATACATATTCCTCTGACTATGAGATTATGCAACTCCCGAATACCGGAGGAACACCTTGTGTGCTATCAAACGTCACAACGTAACTGGGTAATTATAAAGATGCTCTACAGGTGTCTCCGAAGGTGTTTGTTGGGTTGGCATAGATCGAGATTAGGATTTGTCACTCCGAGTATCAGAGAGGTATCTCTGGGCCCTCTCGGTAATACACATCATATGAAGCCTTGCAAGCAATGTTACTAATGAGTTAGTTACAGGATGATGCATTACGGAACGAGTAAAGAGACTTGCTGGTAACGAGATTGAACTAGGTATGATGATACCGACGATCGAATCTCGAGCAAGTAACATACCGATGACAAAGGGAATGGCGTATGTTGTTATGCGGTTTGACCGATAACGATCTTCATAGAATATGTAGGAGCCAATATGAGCATCCAGGTTCCGCTATTGGTTATTGACCGGAGATGTGTCTCGGTCATGTCTACATAGTTCTCGAACTCGTAGGGTCCGCACGCTTAACGTTCGATGATGATTTGTATTATGAGTTATGTGATTTGATGACCGAAGTTTGTTCGGAGTCCCAGATGAGATCACGGACATGAAGAGGAGTCTCAAAATGGTCGAGACATAAAGAATGATATATTGGACGATGTTATTCGGACACCAGATGAGTTCCGAGAGGTACCGGGTAATTATCGGAGTGCCGGAAGGGTTACCGAAACCCCCCGGGGAAGTAATGGGCCAACATGGGCCTTAGGGGAGAGAGAGCGCAGGCCACGAGGAGGTGGCGCCCCCTCCCCTTTGGGGAGTCCGAATAGGACTAGGGGAGGGGGCACGGCCCCCCTTTCCCTCTCCCTCTCCCTCTGCCTTCCTTCTTCCCCCTTCCACCAAGTGGAATCCTACTAGGACTTGGAGTCCTAGTAGGACTCCTCTCTCTTGGAGCGCCCTACAGGGACCGGCCGGCCTCCCCCTCTCCTCCTTTATATACGGAGGCAGGGGGGCACCCCAGAACACACAAGATCAATTGTCTTAGCCGTGTGCGGTGCCCCCCTCCACAGTTTTACACCTCGGTCATATCGTCGTAGTGCTTAGGCGAAGCCCTACGTCGGTAACTTCATCATCACCGTCGCCACACCGTCGTGCTGACGGAACTCTCCCTCGACCCTCTGCTGGATCAAGAGTTCGAGGGACGTCATCGAGCTGAACGTGTGCTAAACACGGAGGTGCCGTACGTTCGGTACTTGGATCGGTTGGATCGTGAAGACGTTCGACTACATCAACCGCGTTAATCTAACGCTTCCGCTTTCGGTCTACGAGGGTATGTAGACACACTCTCCCCTCTCGTTGCTATGCATCTCCTAGATAGATCTTGCGTGAGCGTAGAATTTTTTTGAAATTGCATGTTACGTTCCCCAACAGTGGCATCCGAGCCAGGTCGATGCGTAGATGTTATATGCACGAGTAGAACACAAAGAGTTGTGGGCGATAATAGTCATACTGCTTACCAACAACGTCTTACTTTGATTCGGCGGTATTGTTGGATGAAGCGGCCCAGACCGACATTACATGACCGCGTTCATGAGACTGGTTTTACCGACGTGCTTCGCACACAGGTGGCTGGCGGGTGTCTGTTTCTCCAACTTTAGTTGAATCGAGTTTGACTACGGCCGGTCCTTGTTGAAGGTTAAAACAACACACTTGACGAAAAATCGTTGTGGTTTTTATGCGTAGGTAAGAATGGTTCTTACTAGAAGCCCGTAATAGCCACGTAAAACTTGCAACAACAAAGTAGAGGACGTCTAACTTGTTTTTGCAGGGCATGTTGTGAGGTGATATGGTCAAGACATGATGTGATACATGTTATTGTATGAGATGATCATGTTTTGTAAAAGTTATCGGCAACTGGCAGGAGCCTTATGGTTGTCGCTTTATTGTATGAAATGCAATCGCCTTGTACTTGCTTTACTTTATCAGTATGCGTTAGCGATAGTTGTAGAAGCAATAGTTGGCGAGGCGACAACGATGCTACGATGGAGATCAAGGTGTCAAGCCGGTGACGATGGAAATCATGACGGTGCTTTGGAGATG
The DNA here is from genome assembly GCA_011799875.1 of Thinopyrum elongatum. Taxonomy (NCBI): domain Eukaryota; kingdom Viridiplantae; phylum Streptophyta; class Magnoliopsida; order Poales; family Poaceae; genus Thinopyrum; species Thinopyrum elongatum. The sequence goes on along the minus strand of CM022297.1, from coordinate 522,194,840 downwards.
GAGATCAAAGGCACAAGATGATGATGGCCATATCATGTCACATATTTTGATTGCATGTGATCTTTATCTTTTATGCATCTTATTTTGCTTAGTACGACGGTAGCATTATAAGATGATCCCTCACTAAATTTCAAGGTATAAGTGTTCTCCCTGAGTATGCACCGTTGCTACAGTTCGTCGTGCTGAGACACCACGTGATGATCGGGTGTGATAAGCTCTATGTTCACATACAACTGGTGCAAGCCAGTTTTGCACATGCAGAATACTCGGGTTAAACTTGACGAGCCTAGCATATGCAAATATGGCCTCGGAACACGGAGACCGAAAGGTCGAACGTGAATCATATAGTAGATATGATCAACATAGAGATGTTCACCATTGAAGACTACTCCATCTCACGTGATGATCGGACATGGTTTTGTTGATATGGATCACGTGATCATTTAGATGACTCGAGGGATGTCTATCTAAGTGGGAGTTCTTAAGTAATATGATTAATTGAACTTAATTTATCATGAACTTAGTCTTGATAGTATTAGCATATCTATGTTGTAGATAAATAGCTTGCGATGTAGCTCCCCGTTTATTTTTGATATGTTCCTAGAGAAAACTAAGTTGAAAGATGATAGTAGCAATGATGTGGACTGGGTCCGTGATCTGAGGATTATCCTCATTGCTGCACAGAAGAATTATGTCCTTGATGCACCGCTAGGTGACAAACCTATTGAAGGAGTATATGCAGACGTTATGAACGTTTGGCAAGCTCGATATGATGACTACTTGATAATTTAGTGCACCATGCTTTACGGCTTAAAACCGGGACTTCAAAAACGTTTTAAACGCCATGGAGCATATGAGATGTTCCAAGAGCTGAAAATGATATTTCAGACTCATGCCCGTGTTAAGAGATATGAGACCTCTGACAAGTACTTTGCCTACAAGATGGAGGAGAATAGCTCAGCTAGTGAGCATGTGCTCAGAATGTCTGGGTACTACAATCGCTTGAATCAAGTGGGAGTTAATCTTCCAGATAAGATAGTGATTGACATAGTTCTCTAGTCACTATCACCACGTTACTAGAACTTCGTGATGAACTATAATATGCAAGGGATGACGAAAACGATTCCCAAAGCTCTTCGCGATGCTGAAATCGGCCAAGGTAGAAATCAAGAAAAGCATCAAGTTTTGATGGTTGACAAGACCACTAGTTTCAAGTAAAAGGACAAGGGAAAGAAAGGGAACTTCAAGAAGAATGGCAAGCAAGTTGCAACTCCCGTGAAGAAGCCCAAAGCTGGACCCGAGCCTGAAACTAAGTGCTTCTACTGCAAAGGAAATGGTCACTGGAAGTGGAACTACCCCAAATATTTGGCGGATAAGAAGGATGGCCAAGTGAACAAAGGTATATTTGATATACATGTTATTGATGTGTATTTTACTAGTGTTCATAGTAGCCCCTGGGTATTTGATACCGGTTCAGTTGCTAACATTAGTAACTCAAAGCAGGAGTTGCAAAATGAACAGAGACTAGTTAATGACGAGGTGACGATGTGTGTTGGAAGTGATTCCAAGGTTGATAAGATCACCATCGCACACTCCCTCTACCTTCGGGATTAGTGTTGGACCCGAATAAATGTTATTTGGAGTTTGCATTGAGCATAAATATGATTGGATCATGTTTATTGTGATACGGTTATTCATTTAAGTCAGAGAATAATTGTTATTCTGTTTACATGAATAAAACCTTCTATGGTCATACACTCAATATAAATGGTTTATTGAATCTCGATCGTAGTGATACACATATTCATAATATTGATGCCAAAAGATGCAAAGTTGATAATGATAGTGCAACATATTTGTGGCACTGCCGTTTAGGTCATATTGGTGTAAACCGCATGAAGAAACTCCATGCAGATGGACTTTTGGAAACACTTGATTATGAATCATTTGATGCTTGCAAACCATGCCTCATGGGCAAGATGACTAAAACTCCGTTCTCCGGAACAATGGAGCGAGCTACTGACTTATTAGAAATAATAGATACTGATGTATGCGGTCCGATGAGTGTTGAGGCTCGCGGCGGGTATCGTTATTTTCTGACCTTCACAGATGATTTGAGCAGATATGGGTATATCTACTTAATGAAACACAAGTCTGAAACATTTGAAAAGTTCCAAGAATTTCAGAGTGAAGTGGAGAATCATCGTAACAAGAAAATAAAGTTTCTACGATCTGATCGCGGAGGCGAACACTTGAGTTACTAGTTTGGCCTTCATTTAAAACAATGCAGAATAGTTCCGCAACTCACGCCACCTGGAACACCACAGCGTAATTGTGTGTCCGAATGTCGTAACCGTACTTTATTCGATACGGTGCGATCTATGATGTCTCTTACCGATTTACCACTATCGTTTTGGGGTCATGCATTAGAGACAGCTGCATTCACATTAAATAGGGCACCGTCTAAATCCGTTGAGACGACACCGTATGAATTGTGGTTTGGCAAGAAACCTAAGCTGTCGTTTCTTAAAGTTTGGGGTTGCGATGCTTATGTGAAAAAGCTTCAGCCTGATAAGCTCGAACCCAAATCGGAGAAGTGCGTCTTCATAGGATACCCAAAAGAAACTGTTGGGTACACCTTCTATCACAGATCCGAAGGCAAGATATTTGTTGCTAAGAATGGATCCTTTCTAGAGAAGGAGTTTCTCTCGAAAGAAGTGAGTGGAAGGAAAGTAGAACTTGATGAGGTAGTGGTACCTTCTCTTGAATTGGAAACTAGTTCATCACAGAAATCAGTTCCAGTGATGCCTACACCAATTAGTGAGGAAGCTAATGATGATGATCATGAAGCTTCAGATCAAGTTACTACAGAACCTCGTAGGCCAACCAGAGTATGTTCCGCACCAGAATGGTACGGTAATCCTGTTCTGTAAGTCATGTTACTAGACCATGACGAACCTACGAACTATGAGGAAGTGATGATGAGCCCAAATTCCAATAAATGGCTTGAGGCCATGAAATCTGAGATAGGATCCATGTATGAGAACAAAGTATGGACTTTGATTGGCTTGCCCGATGATCGGCGAGCCATTGAGAATAAATGGATCTTCAAGAGGAAGATGGACGCTGATAGTAGTGTTACTATCTACAAAGCTCGACTTGTCGCAAAAGGTTTTCGACAAGTTCAAGGTGTTGAGTACGATGAGATTTTCTCACTCGTAGCGATGCTTAAGTCTGTCTGAATCATGTTAGCAATTGCCACATTTTATGAAATCTGGCAAATGGATGTCAAAACTGCATTCCTTAATGGTTTTCTCAAAGAAGAGTTGTATATGATGCAACCAGAAGGTTTTGTCGATCCTAAAGGTACTAACAAAGTGTGCGAGCTCCAGCGAGCCATTTATGGACTAGTGCAAGCATCTCGGAGTTGGAATATACGCTTTGATGAGTTGATCAAAGCATATAGTTTTTATACAGACTTGCGGTGAAGTCTGTATTTACAAGAAAGTGAGTGGGAGCACTACAACCTTTCTGAAAAGTATATGTGAACGACATATTGTTGATCGGAAATGATGTAGAATTTTCTGAAAAGCATAAAGTAGTATTTGAAAGGAGTTTTTTCAAAGAAAGACCTCGGTGAAGCTGCTTACATATTGAGCATCAAGATCTATAGAGATAGATCAAGATGCTTGATAAGATTTTTCAATGAGTACATACCTTGACAAGATTTTGAAGTAGTTCAAAATGGAATAGTCAAAGAAGGAGTTCTTGCCTGTGTTGCAAGGTGTGAAGTTGAGTAAGACTCAGAACCCGACCACGACAGAAAATAGAAAGAGAATGAAAATCATTCCCTATGCCTCAGTCGTAGGTTCTATGAAGTATGCTATGCTGTGTACAAGACCTATTGTGTACCTCACCATGAGTTTGGCAAGAGGGAACAATAGTGATCCAGGAGTGGATCACTGGACAGTGGTCAAAATTATCCTTAGTGGAATAAGGATATATTTCTCGGTTATGGAGGTGACAAAGAGTTCGTCGTAAAGGGTTACGTTGATGCAAGCTTTGACACTGATCCGGATGACTCTGAGTCTCAATCTGGATACATTTTGAAAGTGGGAGCAATTAGCTAGAGTAGCTCCGTGCAGAGCATTATAGACATAGAAATTTGCAAAATACATACGGATCTGAATGTGGCAGACTCGTTGACTAAACTTCTCTCACAAGCAAAACATGATCACACCTTAGTACTCTTTGGGTGTTAATCACATGGCGATGTGAACTAGATTATTGACTCTAGTAAACCCTTTGGGTGTTGGTCACATGGCGATGTGAACTATGGGTGTTAATCACATGGAGATGTGAATTATTGGTGTTAAATCACATGGCGATGTGAAATAGATTATTGACTCTAGTGCAAGTGGGAGACTGAAGGAAATATGCCCTAGAGGCAATAATAAAGTTGTTATTTATATTTCCTTATATCATGATAAATGTTTATTATTCATGCTAGAATTGTATTAACCGGAAACTTGATACATGTGTGAATACATAGACAAAACAAAGTGTCCCTAGTATGCCTCTACTTGACTAGCTCGTTAATCCAAGATGGTTAAGTTTCCTAACCATAGACATGTGTTGTCATTTGATGAACGGGATCACATCATGAGGAGAATGATGTGATGGACAAGACCCAACCGTTAGCTTAGCATAATGATCGTTAAGTTTTATTGCTAAAGCTTTCTTCATGACTTATACATATTCCTCTGACTATGAGATTATGCAACTCCCGAATACCGGAGGAACACCTTGTGCGCTATCAAACGTCACAAAGTAACTGGGTGATTATAAAGATGCTCTACAGGTGTCTCCGAAGGTGTTTGTTGGGTTGGCATAGATCGAGATTAGAATTTGTCACTCCGAGTATCGGAGAGGTATCTCTAGGCCCTCTCGGTAATACACATCATATGAAGCCTTGCAAGCAATGTGACTAATGAGTTAGTTACGGGATGATGCATTACGGAATGAGTAAAGAGACTTGCCGGTAACGAGATTGAACTAGGTATGATGATACCGACGATCGAATCTCGGGCAAGTAACATACCGATGACAAAGGGAATGGCGTATGTTGTTATGCGGTTTGACCGATAAAGATCTTCATAGAATATGTAGGAGCCAATATGAGCATCCAGGTTCCGCTATTGGATATTAACCGGAGATGTGTCTCGGTCATGTCTACATAGTTCTCGAACCCGTAGGGTCCGCACGCTTAACGTTCGATGACGAATTGTATTATGAGTTATGTGATTTGATGACCGAAGTTTGTTCGGAGTCTTGCATGAGATCATGGACATGACGAGGAGTCTCGAAATGGTCGAGATATAAGGAATGATATATTGGACGATGTTATTCGGACAGGATGAGTTCCGAGAGGTACCGGGTAATTATCGGAGTGCCGGAAGGGTTACCAGAACCCCTCGGGGAAGTAATGGGCCAACATGGGCCTTAGGGAAGAGAGAGGGCAGGCCACGAGGAGGTGGCGCCCCCCCCCTTTGGGGAGTCCGAATAGGACTAGGGGAGGGGGCGCGGCCCCCCTTTCCCTCTCCCTCTCCCTCTCCCTTCCTTCTTCCCCCTTCCACCAAGTGGAATCCTACTAGGACTTGGAGTCCTAGTAGGACTCCTCTCTCTTGGCGCGCCCTATAGGGGCCGGCCGGCCTCCCCCTCTCCTCCTTTATATACGGAGGCAGGGGGCACCCCAGAACACACAAGATCAATTGTCTTAGCCGTGTGCGGTGCCCCCCTCCACAGTTTTACACATCGGTCATATCGTCGTAGTGCTTAGGCGAAGCCCTGCGTCGGTAACTTCATCATCACCGTCACCACGCCGTCGTGCTGACGGAACTCTCCCTCGACCCTCTGCTGGATCAAGAGTTCGAGGGACGTCATCGAGCTGAACGTGTGCTAAACACGGAGGTGCCGTACGTTCGGTACTTGGATCGGTTGGATCGTGAAGACGTTCGACTACATCAACCGCGTTAATCTAACGATTCCGCTTTCGGTCTACGAGGGTACGTAGACACACTCTCCCCTCTCGTTGCTATGCATCTCCTAGATAGATTTTGCGTGAGCGTAGAATTTTTTTGAAATTGTATGTTACGTTCCTCAACACGGCCGCCCCCTTGCGTTTCACGTCCTTGGCCGTGGCCTTCTTGTCTTCTGGGTCGGCCGCTGGGAGCTCGAGGAGGGAGAAGCGTCCCTCCTCAGCTCTTGCGCACTTTGTCGCCATGTTGAACATCTCTAGAGCCGTGCACAGGTCTTCGTGTATGGCGAGCTCCTCCTTCATCTTGACATCGTGGACGCCATCAGAGAATGCCGAGATGATGGCCTCATCCGACACCTTGAGGATCTTGAGACGAACGCTATTGAAGCGCTGAATGTTCTTCTGCAGGGTTTCCCCTGGCTGCTGCTTGATGCGTTGCAGGTCGCCCGCGGCAGGCGGGCGGTCGCGGGTGCCCTGGAAGTTGGTGACGAAAGGCTCGCGCATCTCGCCCCAGGAGGAGATCGATCCTGCGGGCAGGTTCAGGAGCCATGAGCGCGCGCCATCCTTGAGAGCCATGGGGAACCAGTTCGCCGTGACCTTCTCGTCGCCGTTGGCCGCCTCGATGCTCAGCTCGTAGAGTTGCAGGAACTCAGCAGGGTCGGGGGTGCCGTCGTAGCGTGGAGGCAGGTCGGGCCTGAACTTCCCCGGCCAGACGACGCTGCGTAGCTCGGGAGTGAAGGCTCGGCAGCCCGCGGTGGTTACGGGAGCCCGACGTGGAGGTGGAGCTTGATCTTGGCGCTCACGCGCCACCACCACAGGCGGCGTGCGGTCTTGGCGTGGGGGTGCTGGGAGTGCAGGAGCATCTTCTTGCGGCCGCTGGACCTCCTGGCAGCTTGCTTCTTTGCGCGCGGGCGCCCCGCGCGGCGGGTTACGCCGTGGAGCTGCGCGCCTTGGTGCGAGGGCAACGTCTTGACGTGGAGGTGGTGCAGGCGCACCGTGGGCTACGTCGCTCGCGGCAGGTGGCGGGCGAGGCAGCGAGAGAGATGGCGCAGGCGAGCCCCCTCCGGCGCTGACAAGCTTGGCAATGCACTCGAGCCAGTCCTCGTAGAAGTCGTCGACGGGGCGGTAGCGCAAGAGCTCGCGCGCCATGAGCAACGCAGCTTGCGCGTCCGCCGGCCCGCGACGAGCATGAGACGACAAACCAGCCAGAGTTAGCGACGGAGTGGCCGTGCGCCCATCACGCCGCACAGAGGGGTGCAGTGACGAAGCTTGCTACTCGTGCCACGCCGGGCCGGTGGCAGCGTTAGCAGCGGGCGATGGAGAACGGCAGGGAGGCCCGCCGACGGGCGCCGTCTAGGCGACGCGAGCGGCGAGGGCAGCCCGACGCTCATCACGGGCTCGACGGGCGTCAGCCATGGAAGCGGTGGAGCAGCGGCGGGTCGAACGACAGGAGAAAGGCTCCGACGCACCCCTACCTGGCGCGCCAAATTTCGAATTCGGGGTTCCGCAGACCCTTGGGAGGTTCGAACTTTGGGGTGCGTGCGAAGAACTCTCCCTCCCCAGTCTGCCTGCTCAACAACACAGCCTAGCTCGACGGACCCAAGGGACAAGAGACACAGCAGTTTATCCTGGTTTGGGCCACCTTGCGGTGTAATACCCTACTCCAGCTTTGTGGTGGATTGCCTCGGAGGGTTCAGGATGAACTAGTACAGAGGTGGAACGACCTCAGGAGGTAAGGAGTTCTTGAGCTCGATGAGCTGGTGAGGTGGTTAGGGTGGAATGGATCCTCTCTCTCTATGGTGGTGGCTAAGTCCTATTTATAGTGGCCTTGGTCCTCTTCCCAAATGTAGGCGGGAAGGGATCCCACAACGGCCAAATTCGAAGGGAGACAACTAGTACAAGTTATCCTGACAAAAGTAGTCTTTGCCTGCAAAGGCCTCTGGTGGTGACGCTGCAGTGGGCTCCGCGATGACCTCCGTCCTGCCGTCCTGGCGGTCCTGGTCTTGTTGCACCGATATGGAAACCTTTGCTTGATTTCTCGGGACTCCGCGCCTGCGCTTGCCTCCTTTGCACCAAAGGGGAAACTGGCACACTACGCCCGCTGGCGCCCGCCTGGTCTTGGTCGTCATGGCTCACGTCAGGTGAACCTCGCGAGGTGCGGCTTGCATTGATATCTCCACTCCTCGGGAGCCAGCCTGGGGAGGCCGCCCCTGTGGAGGTCTTGGTGTCGTCCGCCTCGCAAGGCTTGGCCCCTCGCGAGGGTCTTGAGTTGCTGTTGCTAAATCCGGGCCATACCAGGCCGTCGATGGAGCCACGCCATGGGCCGCAGGCAGGCAAGTCTGGGCACCCCAGGTCCCAGGACGCCGACAGGGGTGGGGAGAGAGCCCCTAGAGGAGGAGGGGGTGGGGGAGAGGCACCCGGGTAAAAAAACTCCGGGCCGTGTCCGAAATAGGGGGGTCATCTTTGATGCCCTCCTATACTGAGCCACCTTCTGAGTCTGAGGAGGAGGAGGAGGTTCCTGAGGAGGAGGTTCATGAGGAGGAGGAGGGCGAGGAGGAGGAGTGCGAGGAGGAGGGCGAGGAGGAGGGCGAGGAGGAGGGTGTTGGAGGGGAGGGTGACGCCAAGTTGTGGGGTGACTTGCCGTTGGGTGGTCCGAAGGGGTGGCTGTGTGGTATTGCAGAACTAACTACACCACCTTCTATCAAGGCGAACAAGTGGCTCATTGAACCCGCGGGGACAGAGTAAGTGCCTCTCAATCATATTTTGAACACATGCCAACATTTTCTTATTGTACACATGCTAATTCTTTGATTCTTTTGCAGGAACTGGATCTTTCACGGAAAGGGCCATAAACCGAACGGCCTTATCACTGTCCTGTTGAAGGAGTTTTGGCCGGGCCTATTCTGCCCGCGGCCAGACAGGGACGCGGAGCTGCGGGTTTTGGCCACGAGCTGGGCCCACTACAAGGCTTCCAGCCACGCGGAGTACGGGACGGCCGCTAAGGCCGTGATCACCAAATTTTGGGTAAGTTCTCTCAGAATCACTTGTCTTCAGGTTCGTTCATAGTTTATCATTGAATCACTCCAGTCATGCCTTGTTTGCTTCTGGTTTTATGCATGATTGCAACAATTCTATAGAGTTCTTGACGAGCACAAGGCCAGAGCCGACGTGGTCTTCCTGGCGGCTGCAAAGAAGAAAGCTCGTCAGTTGCAGTACGAGGTGCGCTAGGTTTCCGTCTCGCACTACTATCACTCCTACCTTCATCAAAAGATGAGCAAAAGTGAAGCGTAGAAGCAACGACTTACCTTGAACAGGGAGAAGTACATGAAGGTAAGTATTAGAGACTTTTCATTCCAACGTATAAGCAGTCAATTTTATTGTTTCGTGCTGACATGTCATGCTTCCATTTTTTAGGTTATTCCTCCTTGGTGCTTTGGAAAGGATGAGGGATGGGCTAGGTTGGTGGATAGGTGGCTCGGCGATGATGCAGAGTTTGCTACCAAGAGCAGCAAGAACCGGGCTAACCGTGGAAAAGACGGAACACACGGCCAAGGAAACAGGAACCACTGGGGCTTCAAGGCCATGAAGGTATATCTATATGCATGATGCATTTTTTTTGGTACCATCATGTTCTTATGTATGGCTAACTTATGTCTGACGTTGTAGGAGGACAAGTTGAAGAGGCCGCTCTCAGACATGGAGTCGTGGAAGATGGCCCGTGAGTGGAGTGATCGCAAGGAAGGTGAGAGCGAGTACTATGGCAAAACCGAGGAGCACCTGGAGTCCTACAAGGAGCAGTTTGAGAGGTTGCATCCGCCTGGTCCAGATGCTCCTGACGTCGTCCAGTCTCAGATCGACGACACGGCGGTGGTGGCCATCCAGCCGAAGTCCCATGGACGGTACCCGTGATTCGATGGCTTGATCACTCCTTCTGTCTCGTACACACACCTTCGAGCTACCAACCCGAGCCCGTTAGAGAGTACGGGGCGTTCGCAGCCTAGCTTAGCCCGTCAGCATGCTGTAAGTACTTCCTCCTTATCTTCCTTCTCTCTCACTTTCTCAATTTATTTTCAGCATTGCCCACTTAGAAACAACCTAAATTTTGTAGGCATATAAGGCCTTTGTCGAGCTTAGGAATCTCGAGGTGCGGGAGTACTTGCAACGAGTGAAGGCAAACGATGATTACAACCGTCAGATGATGACGGTTAGTTTTGCCCTCTTAAAACCAAGGTAAAATTTGCACTTTCATTCCTTCTGACCTTCTAGTTTGCTTGGTTAACTAACATCCAGGCTATGTTGACGTCTTGGACTAACCGCACGGATCCACCACAAATGGGACCCCCACCACCACCTGCTGGAGAACCTCCACACATGCCCACGTTCGATGAATGGGTGGCACTAGGCAGTCAGACTCCGGTTAGTACATTTGCCTAACTATTGACAAACTAGCTCTCATTCATTCAACACTATCATATCATATTTACCCTTACAATCTCTTTTCAAACATGTAGGGGACCGGTGGCTCGACTCCTGCTTCAGAGAGCCCAGTCACTCCGATCTTTCAAAGTGGTGCTGTTCTTGGCGGTGCTCACGGCGATGGTCCTAGTCGTGGCTGATGATGTGTTCCATGTGTTGCAATACTTTCCATGTTCCGTACTTCTTAGTTTCTTTAGATGACGATGATGATGTTCCATGTCTTGCATTACTTATGTTCATGAAGTTTCGACGATGATGATGATGATCTTGAGTATCTTTAGATGATGAACTTGAGTATCAGATGATGATCTGTCTTATTTCTCTCTATATATGGTCTCTGTCATATTTTGTGAAGTTAAATGCTGTCAAATTGAATGAAAAATGAGAAAACAGAGCAAATAAAAAAACAGAATAGATCTATCCAGGAGAAACCAGGGAGCGACACGTGGCACAGGTATGCCGATGGCCTGGCCGTCGGCATAGATGGAAACCTATGCCGACGGCCTGGCCGTCGGCATAGCCTGCTGCCAGGAGCGCCCAGTGACTGCCACGTGGCATATATAAGCTGACGGCCTTGCCGTCGGCATAGATGCCTATGCCGACGGCCAGGCCGTCGGCTTATATATGCCACGTGGGCGTCTATGGTTGGTTAGCGTGTGTGACGGCGCCGTCTGTTGCCGTCTGATGATTTTCTCTGTCGACGGTGTATCTATGCCGACGGTCGTACGGAAGCCGTCGGCATATATGGCTATGCCGACGGCTTTTCTATGCCGACGGTCTGACAGGTCTACACTAATGATATCTATGCCGACGGCTTTATGCCGACGGTGTCCGTCGGCATAGACCTAGGCCGACGGCCCGCGGCCGTCGGCATAGATGGTTAGTCCGGTAGTGCTACATATATGACAGGGGAAGGCAACAAAGAGGTCATCCAGGAGGATCACGGCAGTTGGCACGGCGGCGGCTTCCTCTCCCACCTTGGCTCTGAACCTTTCTTCTTCTTGGTGTTTTCCTTTGCACACTTGTGCTTGTATCCAGCCCCTGTACTCTGAATCCATTCCTAAAACTCTAGTGAATCCCTGTGAGAAGCTAACACTTCATCTCAGAATCAAAGGAATTATTTTCGTTTCCAGTGTATATGGTGCTGATGTTGAACTGCTTTGATGGGCCGCTGCGCCACCAATCTGCTGACCAAGCAGGTTTCTTGCCCTCTTTCATTCTCTATCAGAATCCCTTGACTCTATAATTTGTTTGCCAATTTGCTGCGTGCCAACGTAAATATGTGAAAGATGGAGCACTGTAAACCTGTTAGGACTGCGCTTGCTAGTGAAACAGTTTGCTGTGGAGCATCTGGTCTGCCGGGAACACCATCAACACCGGTGACGGCGTCAGCAAGCAGCGCAGCATGTCGATCATCCCGGCATGTCCTGGTTCAGTGGTCGCCCCCAGGCGATGTTTCCCTGAAAATCAACACCGACGGTGCTTTCTCTGAAGCCACGGGCAGCGGAGGGTGGGGTTTCCTCGTTTCTGTGCACGGGAACATGAAGGAGGTGCTGTGAGTGGCGCTGGAATGAGTCTGCCTCCATGTTTGAGAGCGATGCTGGGCTGTGACGAGTTGTTCGCCCAGGTGATACGTGATACTATCGAAGCAAGCAACGGCACCATGTTCAGCAAGGCACGGCGTCATATTCAGAGAGCCAAAGTACTCTATCTGGCCAAGTGTATAATGTTCCATGCTAAACAAAAAAGAACAGTGCATGGTGTATCTATTATCTATTGTACGAGCTACATATATCAGCAGACGTGGAAGGCCAACGCCCTGGTGCCAGTGAACCTAACACTAACTCAGAACGAACCTGACACTTGATTGCTCTCTACCATACGACGCAAACAAGCAAGCAGCGAGCCTGCTGTGTTTCAGTGACAGTCTTGAAGAGAAGAACCTAACACTAATGGCAGGTGGCAGTAACTAACATTAGCAACGATTATCTTTTTTTTTAGAACAATCATCAACGACTTTTTTTTAGAGGAGGAACGACTTTCTAAAAGAAACATCAGCAGGCTGACCGGGATTTGCCCTGAGTGGGCCTTTATTTCATTCCCTGAGTGGGCCTTCATTTCATTTTGGTACGTCGTTATGTGATCCGCCACTCGCCCATACATTTCCCCCAAAACCAGTTTGGGCCGGCCCATGTGCAGGCTGGGCCCTCCTTTTTTTTCGATTTTCTTCTTTCTTTTTTTACTTTGAGACTGTTCATGAATCTCAAATTTGATTTTTTTGGGATTTAAAAAAATGGTCTTAATTTCAAAAACAGTTCATGAATTTAAAAAATGTTCCAAATTTCAAATATTGTTCACAAACTTGAAAAATGTTCATGATTTCATAAAATGTTCATGAATTCAAAACATGTTTATGAATTCTAGAAAAATGTTCATGAATTCAAAAAATATTAATGAATTTTAGAAAATTGTTCCAAAATTTTAAAAAAGTTCATTGATTGAAAAAATGTTCATAAATTAAAAAAAGTTTAAAAAATGTTTGTGAATTTAAAAAAATTCATCGATTCAAAAAATGTTCATGAATTTCCAAAAAATGTTCATCGATTCAAAAAATGTTCATGACTTACAGAAAAATATTCCCGAATTAAAAAATGTTCATGATTTTCAAAAAATGTTTGATAATTTCAAAAATTGTTCCCGGCTTTTCAAAAATTATTCCCAAAACTGGTTGTGTGGAAAGACCGAGAATGGGCCGGCCCAATTGACGCAGTGCGCTCGCGACGGGAGGTACGTGTTACGACGCTATTCTCTGACCTATGCGATAACTAAGATCCGTCGTCGGCTCCGGCTCCGGCGGCCTAGAGCTGGACGTCAACCCTTAGCCCCCTCCTTCCACCGTGAGAACCACAACCCCCCTCCTCGGCATGCCCTTCCATAACCGCCGCACAAGCAGCCAGCCGCCAGCCATGGCGATGGAGTCCAGTGCTACCAGTCCTTCCTCGAGGAAGAGGAAAGCACCGGCGCCTGCGGCTACAGAAGTGCCCGGTCCAGAACCTGCAACGGAGGACCCAGAACCGGCTCTTCCCGGAGCGCATGGGGACGGAGGAGGCGCCGGCTATGGAGATGGAAATGGACGTGGCGGCGGTGACTACAGAAGGGCGCGGCTCGAAATCTACGGCGGAGGACCAGGAGCCACCGCTGCCCAGGGCGGACCACATCAACGACCTCCCCGCATCCATCCTCGGGGACATCATCTCGCCCCTCCCCACCAGGGAAGGCACCGGGATCCAGGTCCTCGCCTCCCGGTGGCGTCACCTCGGGCGCTCCGTCCCTCTCAACCTCCACTACCGTCATTTCTTATTCGATGATGAGGGCCTCGACATCGTCATATCGCGCGTCCTCGCCACCCACCTGGGCCCTGGCCGCCGCTTCTACGCGCCCGTGTACCACCTCGTCGCCGACCGAGCCGACGCCTGACTCCGGTCCCCTGCCCTCGACAACCTCCACGAGCTTGAGCTATGCAGCTATGAATACAGATTAGTGTGTCCACCGATAATGCCACAACTGCCTTCCGCTTCTCTGATTCTCCGTTGCCACCATCGGAGATTGCCACCTTACCGACAGCACCGCCCAAGCGCTTCACTTCCCTAAGCTTCAGAAGCTCGCACTTAAATGAGTCAGCATATCTGAATCCTCGCTGCACACCATGATTGTCGGTTGCCTGGCTCTGCAGTGCTTGTTGATTTACTGTAGCTTCGGCTTCCGTCATGTCCGAATCAACTCCATTAGCCTTACAAGCATAGGTGTCGAAGCTTATAGTCATGGGAGAGAGCTCAAATTTGGGGAACTCGTTACTAATGTTATCTTCATGCTTCATGAAGGGATTGCGTTTTGAAAGCCTGACGACAGTGGTGTGCACTATCAAGATTTTAGATGTTGATATTCATGCTCTTAGTCTGGATGCTGTTCTTGACTTAATGAGATGATTTTCATTCTTGGAAAAGCTGTACATTCAGGTGACAATTCTTTTGTGATGATGGTTTATAGTATTCAGTGCTCGTTTGATCTATTTTACTGTTCTGAAATGATTGGTTTTTATTTGTCTATGTTCATTTCTGGTCAACTAGACCAGGGAAAATCAACTTGTGGCGTCGTAAACACCAACTCTTATAAGATCTATTGACATCCGTTTGAAGACAATTGTTTGGCGTTATTGTCGGGGCATTAAGTCACATTTTGACTTTGCCACATTTTTTGTACTAAATGCTGGAGTGCTAGAATTAATGACTTTTGAGGTTAATCTCGAAGATTACAATGAGGAGTTTTTTCCATAACATCGTAAGATGCTTCAGGTGGATAGTAGGGCCTCAAGAGGTGCTCGGCTTTTTTTTTACATCTGATTGGTCTTATAAGTACGTTATGGATTTTAGTGTCCATGGTTTGGATCCAGCTGAACCCTTTGAAAGAAGATACCAATTTTGTGCTTTGTGCTAGCTATTAGTAGTTCTCACATTTGTAGTTTGTTTAAGTTTATATTATCTTGGGACCTTATGGCAATTAAACATGCTATTCATGATGCTAGTTCTGTTGGAACTAACTTGTGCTGATGTGCACTTATTTGGTGATAAAGTACAGATCTGTGTGGCTTCTGAACATCAAATGTGATGTTTGTCCGTTAAGTCATTTTATGAAGCCATGCGACTTGGTGGCGCTCTGTCAGATCAAGGTATTTCTACGGTCATTCCTTTGGTTTAAACATGTCTTATCAGCCATATGTTTCCCCCCTTGCTCAACGGCAAGATCTGTGTGGAACATAGTTGCAAAATTCGGAATGTTGTGTGATGTCGCCAGTTCACATCAACTATTTGGAGTGCTGATCTATCACTTCAGCCGGAACAAAAAAAGGGGTCATCATCTTGGAAACAAGGAGTTTTTTTCCCCGGTGTTGAACAGCTTTGATCAAGCCTGGTGTTGGCCGCCACGCCAACATCAACTATTTGCAGTGCGGATAGCCGCGACTTCATCTTGGAAGCAATGATTCTTTGTGTTTCCAGCATAAATGGTCCTGATGTTGAACTGCTTTGAACGGCTGCTACGCCACCGGTCTGCTGACCAAGTAGGTTTCTTGCCCTCTTCCATTCACCGTTGAAATCCCTTGACTCTATAATTTGTTTGTCAATTTCTTGTGTGCCGATGCAAATGCCGAAGATGGAATGTTGTAAACTTGTTTCTGAATCAATTATTCAGTTATCGCATGCGTACTGCACTTGTTTCTACAACTTTTCTATCCCCACAGAAATTATCGTAGCAACTAGATGGTACCCACAACCCATCTCACCAAAAACCTTGGGGTCCAAAGTTCAAAATTTTCGAAATTCATACAGTTGAAATTTGGACCAGAAACCATTTTCTTGCTCAAAACAAAATCTAAACTTCTCCAAAAATTCTGAAACTTTGTCAAACTCATTTTTGAGCATCAACACCTCACCACAAATATTCACAGAAAATCCTAAAATCCCTAGCACCTCCTGGCATTTTGTCATACACCTGGTGGGCACACTGTAGCACGGTCGGAAAAATTCAGTAACATTCAGAAAAAATACAGAGGGGGAGAATCGCCGCCGTGCACTCCACTCCACTCCACCTCATCCCCTCCTCGTCCACGCCTCATCGTCCATAAATGTGCAGCCGCGGGGCCTCCTCGTCAGCCCCTCGTCGTCAACGGGCCGGAGGCTGGCCGGTGCAACGGCCACCACGCTCGACCACGGCAGGCCGAGCGGATCAGCACGCGCCACCGGCCTCATTCACTGCGCCGCACCCTACTAACCTACTCCCTCACCACACGTCGCTTCCCTCCGCAGCTCCGTGCACTGACCAAACCTCTGGACCCCATCCGGCAGTCGCCGGAGATGGGCACGTCCGCCGCTCCCGTACATCGACCTCGCCGTGGATAAGCTCGAGGAGCTCGAGTTCGTCCGCGCTGAGACTTCCAGAGTGCTCCACCGTCCTCCATCAATGCTTGCCGCCCTTGACCACCGCCCAAACCTACCTCGCCGACCACCGTAACTCCGGCGTGATCCGAACCTCGCCGGACCACCTCGGATCGCCAATAAAAGGCCCTCCCGAGCTCCATTCTCCTCACCCATCGCCTCCGCCACCTCCCAATCGCCCCTATGCCACTCCCCTGACCTCGGGGAGGTCTCCTTCTTCCCCTCCGACCACCGCTCCGCCGCCTCTGTCCGCGATCAGTTGATCACCGTTACTCCACCACCACTGCTCAAATCTTGCCAGCAACTCTCTCTCACGCCAAATCATCGTTCCCGCGCTTCAATTTCGCACCCCGAGCTCTCTCCGGCGGAATCCCAACACCACCGAACCGCCATCCGCCGCCGTCAACCTCGCCGCCGTTCTGCTACTCTCTGGCGACCACCACCACCAACCCCCGACGCGGTACATCATCCCGGACACGTCCACACCATCGCCAGCTGCTGGAATCCCGGCGATCGTCGCCGGCGACCGCCGTCACCTCTCTATCTCGCGCGCGATCGGGTTCAAATTTGAACCTGACGGGTGGGCCCCCACACCGCGGTCTTTTTCTTTTTCTCTGTTTAAAACGAAGGCGTACTCTGTCTTTTACGCCTTCTCCGCTGAGAAGCGTACTTCAGCCGAAGCGTTTTCTGTATAAACTGTGCAGGGACTGCTGTTTTACGGAAAAGCCCTTGGTTTTGAAAGTCTAATAACTTTTAAACCATAACTCTGTTTGAGTTGAACTTTTTTTTGAAATTCTTATTTTTCTCTCTAGTTTTTTTAGTATTTATTTAAAAATGTTTTGAGACAACTTTTTGTACTGTTGCCAAATTTTTTAATTTGGGTTGAATTTGAACTTTTCAGAAAAAGAAGAGGGAAACTTTGCCGAGAATTTCGAAGGGTTTTCACCTGACTACTTTGGACAAGGCAAGCATTATTGAACTTGGGATATGGTGATTGCATTTGCATGTTTGAATCGGTTGGAGTTGCACCACATATATCACAAGTGCATGCATGTCTGGTAATATCAATTTTGGCACATAGCTTGTACTTCACTCAAACAAGTAATCCTTCTGACATGGTAAAATTGTGGAAATCCAGGAGAGTGTCTCCTGCCTTGGACGTGCCGGTGGGCACGGGCCATTAATTTTGACATGGTGGTGTCATGTGACTTATGTGGAACATACCGGTGATGATAATTAACGCCTCCTGAGTCGGCCTAGATCGAGTCTTGTTCCGTTTCACCTAGCTGGATACCATGCTGCCACGAGTCCTTCCGCAAGGAAGGTGCGGCTGAGTAAGTTGTTAACCCCTGTCCAGGTACACACCATACAGAGGGCCACGATGAGGGTTTCCAAGGCCTTGGACTAAATCCTGTCGTCGGGTCAGGGGGCATGGGTGTTACCGGTTGTTGCCGAGAGGGGGTCCCCCATGGAATCCGCGCGTATTAATAGTGATCCCATGCTACTCGAGATTGTTGTCTCCCCGACTTAGAGTTTTTTCTGAAACGATGC
Source organism: Thinopyrum elongatum (assembly GCA_011799875.1). NCBI lineage: Eukaryota > Viridiplantae > Streptophyta > Magnoliopsida > Poales > Poaceae > Thinopyrum > Thinopyrum elongatum. Next base: position 522,176,786 of record CM022297.1, on the reverse strand, counting down.
TTTGGGTGATTCCTGGCATCCGGACGGTTAATCTGGTGTGTGCTGGTCAGGTGTGTTTTCAACCCAAAGACCGTAGTGAGAATTAGCCAGTGCCACGGTGCTGACTGAAGGAATCCTATGCACGTGAGTAAAGAGTACACCCTCTGCAGAGTTAAACCTATTCGAATAGCCGTGTCCTCGGTCAAAGGGCGTAGTTGGGTGGGTCAAGTGTCGGTCCCGGTGTCGGTCTCCGGAGGAAAATAATTAATTTGGGCATGAACTATTTTGCAGGATATTGTTGTCATCTCTAACACAGTCATGGTTATTTTGAATACTATTACTGTGAATGTTTTCATGGTTATGCACATTATTGAGGACTAATCGTTTCTCTTATTTTATATTTCCTGAGTGTCTCAGGGGCTGGCTAGACTACCCCGGGCACTCAACTTTTTTTTTCAAGACCTTTTCGTGGCGTCCCTCGAGTTAACAGGCGGTTTATCACGCCACTACTCTTGTGGATACCCTATTGGCATTTCTTTTCAAGACCTCTTCGTGGCGTCCCTCGAGTTCTCAGGCGGTCAATCACGCCACTACTCTTGTGGACACCCGATTGGCATTTCTTTTCAAGACCGACCGTGGCGTCACTTTTGACACCCGACTGGCATTTCTTTTCAAGACCTTTCGTGGCGTCGCTTGAGTTTCCGGGTTATCACCCGACGCTCTTTTAGACACCCGATTGGCTTTTCTCTTTTTTTTTGAATGTCACTTGGGCTGGCTAGACTACCCGTGGCATTCACTTACTTTTATTTTTAATAAGACTGGTTATGACTAACATGTTTTATTTACTTCCGCATCATTTTATTATTATGTCATGACCAAGATTATAGTCAGCATGAGCATGTTAACATGATCCTACTTGAGCATATGCATTCATTATATCTTTTGTTCATAATGTTTGCGAGTACATTCCAACGTACTCACTGGCTTGTCCCTCGCTATTTACTTGGCCAGACTTGGAGGAGGACGAGCTTGTGGAGGAGGATTGCGCTAGCGAGCCCGACGCTTAGAGGAGTCCCAGTCAGTCAACCTGTGAGATAGGAATCTACCACATGTATCATTCACCGAGCTTCTGCTACACCAATAAAATAGTCAAGCCTCACACTGACGCTTGGTTTTATATTATTGTATTAGAGATGTATCACCACCACACCACTGTCATATTCCGCCACTGCCATATACTGGCGAGTTTGTAATAATGTTGTTGAGCCCTCAGACCCAACCTTGTGTAATATTATATTGTACTGGTTATCTGTATCAAGGAAGTCCACCAGTTGTGTTGATCTTGGGGCTGGTGTGACTTAGGGATTTTCTGTGATTTAATCCAGAAAGGGGCCCGACAGGCCTTAGTACCAGAGCCAGGATGACTGTTGGAAGCCCTAGGCATGATTGCTAGCACTCGAGTCAGTACTAACATTTTTAGCATGCATTTCATGCATTGTAGCAAATTTTCCTTGGTCATCATATTCTTATGGTATGACTGTTCGGATTTTTGTCTACTGTTGTAGATGTCTGGCGGCAACTGCCCATCCCAGATTTTTGCCAATGAGCCTGCGGGATTTTCCCGTCTTCTTACCGTTATCGCTAGGGATGCGATGAGATCTCCGAGCCGCCCTGAGTACACTGTATTTCCTGACAGGATTACAGACACTCTGACTATGTACCAGGCTTCGGTATATATTCGGGGTGGAAGTACCTTGTCTTTCCGCAACTACCGTTTTATGGGGAGAGTCATGCCCTCTGAGAGGCATGCTATCCAGATGGTCGCCCGTGAGGCTATTGCCCGTCTCAGGGACATCCTGCCTGTCATGCAGACCCGTCCCTATCACTACCTTCCGTGCCATGTTCCTTATACCAACCATTATGCTTTTTCCTGCACCGCAGGAGAAAGGGATGGGGCAATCGAGCCCTTGTTCAGTATATCATGGCACTTGAGTCAGTCTTCACTGCACTGGTGGACGACCTTCTTGCTGCACGAATGGACTTGGCTCATGCGAGGATCCCTCGCAGGAGTGAGTTCCGTTCCCCTTCACCACGTGCCCCTCGTATTCCAACTCCACCACACTATTCTCCTACTCAACCCGCGGTTCAGCACTCATCCCCGAGTGATGAGGCTAGTCGCTTGGCTGCTCCTGTTCTGATCAGAGCTCCACCTCCGACGCGCACGGTGCCACCTCAGACAGGCGAAGCATCGACCTCTACCCAACTGGAGACCATTCCAGAGGAGGGGGAGGAGGTTGAGTCTCGAGAGCCACAGCTGGGACTCACCCTTAGCGGAGCTTACAGTGTCTCAGACACCCCTTGAGGACAGATCGAGTGTCAGCACTGCAATAGTCTTTTTATGATGACGTGGCTGTAAGATATTTATTTTCTGTTTCTTCTTCTTCTTCTTCTTTTTGTAAGATGGCGAGTATCAGACTCGGACCACAGCATGTTGAGAGGACGAAGTAGTACACTAGTTGAATAAGTGGTCTTGTAGTATGCAGTTTCTGCAAGCATCTTGTATAATTAAGTCATGCTTGTATAATTAAATCCTGCATGTATGATATAATCTGTTGCATTTACTTCCTGGGAGGGGAGATTTATTTTCAGTCTCTTAAAAATTTTATTTGCTGCCCTTATAATTTCTTTCCTCATCGATGTTACACAATACCCCCAGAAAGAAAATGCATCGCCCCTGGACTCGTTCCATGCCAACTCCGCCAGAGAACAATAATGGACAAATGGGAAACAATTTCACACAAGGACAGACTAGTCAACAGGGCAGTGACTCAGCATTTTCACAAGTATGCCATCTGTACGAGCAAAGCCAGCAACAACACCAAGAGATGATGCAGTATTTAATCAATATGGGAAATCACCAAGGACAAAATCAGCACAGGTCAAAATTAGCTGAGCTCCAGAAGACCCATCCAACGGTCTTTACTCACACAGATAAGCCGTTGGAGGCAGATGATTGGTTCCTCACTTTTCCAAGACAGAAGAGAAGCAAGCAACGGATTGAGCAACTAGCGCGAAAGCCGTTGCGCGTTAGCGCATCCGTTTTCTTGCTTGATTTTTATACGATTTTTTGAGCAACTAGCGCGAAAGCCGTTGCGCGTTAGCGCATCCGTTTTCTTGCTTGATTTTTATACGATTTTTTGAGCAACTAGCGCGAAAGCCGTTGCGCGTTAGCGCAAACAAAAATCAAAGAAAAAGAAAATGCAATTCGTTGGGGGAACGGGTTACACGATGAATCATCCCCCTATTAAGAAACCTAAGTAATAATAATGATACGAAAATCAAAAGGAGAAGGAAAGGCAATTCTAGGCCGATGGGAAAATGAAAAAAGAATTTCCCGAAAAAAAGGATGGGACCTGGAAATGGAAAACAAACCTACTATAATACGAATCCTCTTCTCGGGGATTATAATGTCAAGTTGCTTTCTTACTCGAAAGTACTAAATAGATAGGCGCTTGGGCCAGGTACAATTGAACGAAAAGAAGCAAACTACCGTTGTTTTAGGAGGTATGGGAGGGCGGAGACCGATCGATAGAAGTGTCTTTTCTTGGCTATCCGGATTTATTGGATCATTCCTTCCTGTGACGCCTTTTCCCCCATCCATCTCCTACGCTACGCATGGAGTTAGCACAGTCTATGACTCGGTCCTGGGACTCCTTCTTTCTATGCATAGACATAAGGAGGTTCTGCTTTCTATTTATAGCTACTGGATCGTAGTATTTCCTAAGAAAAAAGGATACGCGAAACGTAGTTCCAATACCTCTGATGTGGTCCACCCTAAGAGCAAGCCAAAATTCTAGGTGAATGAAAGGGCAACTGCAGTTCAGCCTTTGATTGACTTCAACACAACTTACCCTTTAGGGTAATAGGATGCCACTACTTTCCCTTTAATCATTCAAGTTGGATAAAAAGATAGGAATAGGGATTTTCTTCTTGATCCAATCGGTACTCTTCTCTTGAATTGAGGGGTGGCCAAAACACCTTGTACCTTTCCCAATACTTGACCTTCGATGCAATTGTTTACCTTTCTAGTTTTGACGATGGAATGAATCTACTTTTGACTTGTCCTCCATATGCAATAGTTTGATTGTCAGGTTTCAAGAATGCTGGAAGAGAAGGGAAACCTCAGAGGCAGAAGGTAGAAAAACGATTTCATCATCTTATGGAAGGCATTTCCGTTTTGGTAGACCATTGGGGCAGAAGGAACACTCACCGTAGGCAATTCGTAACTCTATAGATGCAAACCTTTGAGGTAGGCATTGACCATTTTGTACTGTCACTAGTTCGGCATACTATAGAAACCTCAAGCAGCGAGGCACCATGGTGACACAGTACCTGGATCAGTTTACTCAGCTGGCACGATACGCCAACGAGGAATATATGACAGAAAACAAAAAGATGGAAAAGTTTCTCGATGGACTTATTCCGTCTTTAAAGTGCCAACTGGCTGTCCACACCTTTCCTGATTTCAAGACACTGGTGGACAAGGCAATTATACTGGAGAACGAGCACCGCAACATGAATGAAGTACGCAAGCGCCGTATGAACCAGTCATCCCAGATTCGCAACAACAAGCCCAAGAATGAATTTCAGAAGCCCACAACACCTCGACCAGCAACACTACTACCCCGACCAGCAGCGGCAGCTCCACAACAGAACCGCAGTGCTTTCAACAATAGGACCAAAGATACAACATTCCATCCGGGCATCACCTGTTATGCCTGCGGAGGAGAAGGGCATTACTCTAGGCAATGCCCAAAGCAGGGAAATAATACTACCAAGCCCAACAACAATGGCCGTGGTACAAACACAGCCCCCAAACGCAACAACATCAACCCCAATAACAACCAGAGGAAGGGATAGGTCAACCACGTGACCTTTGAGGAGGCACAAAATGCATCGGATATTGTGTTCGGTACATTTCCTGTCAACTCAATTAATGCTACAGTATTATTTGATTCTGGAGCTTCGCATTCGTGCATCTCTAAAAGATTTGCTTCAGAGAATCAATTTTCTTTTTCGCCTTTGCAAAATTCCTTGGTTATTCAGTCCCCGAGATCGAAGCAAAGCACACAATGGTACTGCAAGGATGTGAATATTGAGATCAAAGGAATGGTATTTTCAGCCAACCTTATTGTACTAGAAGTAGTCGATCTGGACGTTATTCTGGGAATGGATTGGTTAACCAAAAACAAGGGTTTCATAGACTGCTACAACCGCACAGTGACACTTACAAGCTGCCAAGGAAAAACAATAAAATTTGCCACAAAGTGGATCTCCGCATCACAAGGGAAATTAAGTCAAGTGGATGCAGCGGAATTAAGTAAGGTTCCTGTAGTCTGCAAGTACCCCGATGTATTCCCCGAGGAGCTACCAGGAATGCCCTCGGACCGTGAAATTGAATTTGTTATTGAGTTAGCACCAGGAACGACACCCATTTATAAGAAGCCGTACCGAATGGCTCCAACAGAATTGGCCGAGTTGAAGAAATAGATTAAGGAACTAAAGGAAAAGGGTTATGTTCGACCCAGCTCATCACCATGGGGATTGCCAGTTTTATTTGCTAAGAAAAAGGATGGTACCCTCAGGCTATGTATTGATTACAGGGCACTCAATAGGATAAATGACTTGTTCGAACTGCTAGCAGAAGCCAAGGTGTTCTCAAAAATAGAGTTGAGGTTAGGCTACCATCAATTAAAAATCCGATCATCAGATATACCCAAGACTGCCTTTACTACCAGATATGGATTGTACGAGTTTACAGTGATGCCTTTTAGCTTAACCAACGCTTCTGCTTACTTTGTGCATCTCATGAACAAGGTTTTCATGAAATATTTGGACAAGTTCGTGGTCGTATTTATTGATGACATACTTATTTATTCCAAGACACCCGAAGAACAAGAGCAACACCTACGAATCATCCTGGAAGAATTACGGAAAAACCAACTTTATGCCAAATTCAGTAAATGTGAATTTTGGTTACGAGAAGTTGGCTTTCTGGGACACGTACTGACACAAGATGGGATAGCAGTGGACCCAAGTAAAGTAAAGGCTGTCCAAGAATGGAAGCAACCTACAAACGTGACAGAGGTCAGGAGGTTTCTTGGTCTGGCAGGTTATTACCGGAGATTTATTGAAGGATTCTCCACCATAGCTAAACCCATGACCCAATTACTTAAGAAGGATAAGAAGTTTGAATGGACTGAAGCCTGTGAGAAAAGTTTCCAAGAATTGAAGAGGAGGTTAACAACATCACCCGTTCTGGTCGTGCCCGATGTGCACAATTTTTTTGAGATATACTGTGACTGGTCCAGGAAAGGCCTTGGATGTGTATTGATGCAAGAAGGAAAAGTCGTGGCTTATGCCTCAAGACAGCTACGACGACACGAGGAGAATTATCCTACCCATGATTTGGAGCTAGCTATGGTAATACATGCACTCAAAGAATGGCGACACTTTCTTCTTGGTGAACGATGTGAAATATACACGGACCACAAAAGTCTTAAGTATATTTTCACCCAGCCAGAATTAAACCTGAGACAGCGTCGCTGGCTTGAGTTAATAAAGGATTACGACATCGGAATTCATTATCATCCGGGTAAAGCAAATGTTGTGGCAGACGCTCTCAGCCGAAATCCCTGCACCAATAATAATAGTGTGCAATTCTCACAACATGAGTTCAACCAGGAATTTGCCAAACTCAATATGGTCCTAATCACAGAGGGAACCATTAATCAACTAGAGATAAAACCAACATTAGAGGATCAGATCAAAGAAGCCCAAAAAGGACACTCAAGTGTTGAGGGGATTAAGAGGAAAATAAAATTGGGCAAGGCATCTGAATTTACCATAGACAATCAGGGAATTTTATGGTTCGGAAAAAGACTGTGTGTGCCTAATAAGTAAGATTTAAAGCAACAAATTTTGGCCGAAGCCCATACCACTCCATATTCTATTCATCCAGGAGGAACAAAGATGTACAAGAAAATTATTGGTGGCACGGGATGAAAAGAGATATAGCTGTAAATGTCGCATGTTGTGATTCATGCCAGCGTGTAAAAGCAGAACACCAAAGGCCAGCAGGACTATTGCAGCCACTCAGAGTGCCTGAGTGGAAATGGGACGTAATAGGAATGGATTTTATCGTCGGATTGCCTAGAACACGACACGGAAATGATGCTATCTGGGTTATAACAGATTATTTAACCAAGGTGGCACATTTCTTTCCAGTAAAAACCACATACTCCACACAGAGACTTGCCAGATTATACCTCTCCCGGATCGTTTGCTTACACGGAGTACCCAAGACCATAGTCTCTGATAGAGGCACCCAATTTGTCTCTAGATTTTGGGAGCACCTACAGCAAGCCCTAGGGACTCAACTGACATTCAGCACAGCATACCACCCGCAAACCGGAGGACAAACTGAGCGGGTAAATCAAATCTTGGAAGACATGCTGAGAGCATGTGTGCTCACTTACGGAGTTAGCTGGGAAGACAGTTTACCATACGCAGAATTCTCATATAACAACAGTTATCAAGCCAGTTTGAAAATGTCACCTTTTGAAGCCCTGTACGGACGAAGGTGCCGTACCCCACTCAATTGGTCTGAAACCGGAGACAGTCGAATTTTCGGTCCCGAAGTTCTTAAAGAAGCAGAAACAATAGTAAAACTTATTCAGGACAGACTGAAAGCAGCTCAGAGCCGCCAAAAGAGTTACTATGATCAAAAGCACCGCCAAATCAGTTTTGAGCCCGATGAATATGTGTATCTCAGAGTATATCCCACAAGAGGACTACAGAGATTTAAAGTCAAAGGAAAATTGGCACCGAGGTTTATTTGACCATTTAGAGTGATCGCAAGAAGAGGCAAGGTTGCTTATCAACTAGAGCTACCGGTAGAATTATCAGATGTTCACGATGTGTTTCACGTGTCACAACTGAGAAGATGTGTTAGTAACCCGGACAAGCAAGTGCAACACCAAGACTTGGATCTTCAACCAGACCTTACCTATAGGGAACGTCCTATAAAGATTTTGGAAGAATCTGAATGGGGGACCCTGCAGAATGTAATAAAATTTTACAAGGTTCAGTGGAGTAATCACACCGAGGAAGAAGCAACATGGGAAAGAGAGGATCATCTGAGGACTGAATATCCGTACCTGTTTGAGGGACAGCTGAAATCTCGGGGACGAGATTTTTCTTAAGGAGGGTAGGTGTTGTAACACCCCAAAAATATTTCTTTTTGGATTTTCAAAACCTTTCCCTCAAAATATAATATTCTGAATTATTCTTTCCATTATTCTCTTTATAGTTCTTTTATTCTGAAAATTATTTTCAATTTTTAATGGGATTTCAAATTTTCTTTAGTGGTTCTATTTGAAAGGTTTAAAATTATTTGGATAATTAATTTGGAGGTTTTCAAACAATTTTCATTCAGAAAAGTTTTCGGGAGTGATTTGAAAAATTTCAAAGGAAATGGCCCTTTTCACTTCTCTCTAACCCTTCTAAAATCCATCCAACAATTTTTCTTCCACTCCAAATTCATCCCACAAGTCACTCACATCTTTAAGGGCAGTATCCAACTTCTTTCCACCCCACAAAAATATTCTTCCCATTTTAAACAAATTCCAAAATTGGAATTTGCAATATCCATGGTTTCCTTGAGTTACAAAGGAGCTATAATTTCTACAACTTTTCTATCCCCAAAAAAATTATCCTAGGAACTAGATGGTACCCACAACCCATTTCACCAAAAACCTTGGGGTCCAAAGTTCAAAATTTTCAAAATTCATATAGTTGAAATTTGGACCAGAAACCATTTTCTTGCTCAAAACAAAATCTAAACTTCTCCAAAAATCCTGAAACTTTGTCAAACTCATTTTTGAGCATCAACACCTCACCACAAAAATCCACAGAAAATCCTAAAATCCCTAGCACCTCCTGGCATTTTGTCATACACCTGGTGGGCACACTGTAGCACTGTCGGAAAAATTCAGTAAAATTCAGAAAAAATACAGAGGGGGAGAATCGCCGCCGTGCACTCCACTCCACCTCATCCCCTCCTCGTCCACGCCTCCTCGTCCATAAATGTGCAGCCGCGGGGCCTCCTCGTCAGCCCCTCGCCGTCAACGGGCCGGAGGCTGGCCGGTGCAATGGCCACACGCTCGGCCATGGCAGGCCGAGCGGATCAGCTCGCGCCACCGGCCTCATTCACTGCGCTGCACCCTACTAAACTACTCCCTCTCCACGCGTTGCTTCCCTCGGCAGCTCCGTGCACTGACCAAACCTCTGGACCCCATCCGGCAGTCGCCGGAGATGGGCACGTCCGCCGCTCCCGTACACCGACCTCGCCGTGGATAAGCTCAAGGAGCTCGAGTTTGTCCGCGCTGAGACTTCCAGAGTGCTCCACCATCCTCCATCAATGCTCGCCGCCCTTGACCACCGCCCAAACATACCTCGCCGACCACCATAACTCCGGCGTGATCCGAACCTCGCTGGACCGCCTCGGATCGCCTATAAAAGGCCCTCCCGAGCTCCATTCTCCTCACCCATTGCCTCCACCACCTCCCAATCGTCCCTATGCCACTCCCCTGACCTCGGGGAGGTCTCCTTCTTCACCTCCGACCACCGCTCCGCCGCCTCTGTCCGGGATCAGTTGATCACCGTTACTCCACCACCACTGCTCAAATCTTGCCAGCAACTCTCTCTCACGCCAAATCATCATTCCCGCGCTCCAATTTCGCACCCCGAGCTCTCTCCGACGAAATCCCAACACCACCGAACCGCCGTCCGCCGCCGTCAACCTCGCCGCCGTTCTGCTACTCTCCGGCGACTACCACCACCAACCCCCGACGCGGTACATCATCCCGGACATGTCCACACCATCGCCAGCTGCTGGAATCCCGTCGATCATCGCCTGCGACCGCCATCACCTCTCTGTCTCGCGCGCGATCGGGTTCAAATTTGAACCTGACGGGTGGCCCCCACCACGCGCGGTGTTTTTCTTTTTCTCTGTTTAAAACGAAGGCGTACTCTGTCTTTTACGCCTTCTCCGCTGAGAAGCGTACTTCAGCCGAAGCGTTTTCTGTTTAAACTATGCAGGGACTGCTGTTTTACAGAAAAGCCCCTGATTTTGAAAGTCTAATAACTTTTAAACCACAACTCTGTTTGAGTTGAACTTATTTTTGAAATTCTTATTTTTCTCTCTAGTTTTTTTTAGTATTTATTTAAAAATGTTTTGAGACAAATTTCTGTACTGTTGCCAAAAAATTTAATTTGGGTTGAATTTGAACTTTTCAGAAAAAGAAGAGGGAAACTTTGCAGAGAATTTCGAAGGGTTTTCACCTGACTACTTTGGACAAGGCAAGCATTATTGAACTTGGGATATGGTGATTGCATTTGCATGTTTGCATCGGTTGGAGTTGCACCACATATATCACAAGTACATGCATGTCTGGTCATATCAATTTTTCCACCTAGCTTGTACTTCACTCAAGCAAGTAATCCTTCTGACATGGTAAAATTGTGGAAATCCAGGAGAGTGTCTCCTGCCTTGGACGTGCCGGTGGGCACGGGCCATTATTATTGACACGGTGGTGTCATGTGACTTATGTGGAACATACCGGTGATGATAATTAACGCCTCCTGAGTCGGCCAAGATCGAGTCTTGTTCCGTTTCACCTAGCTGGATACCGTGCTGCCACGAGTCCTTCCACAAGGAAGGTGCGGTTGAGTAAGTTGTTAACCCCTGTCCAGGTACACACCGTACAGAGGGCCATGACGAGGGTTTCCAAGGCCTTGGACTAAATCCTGTCGTCGGGTCAGGGGGCATGGGTGTTACCGGTTGTTCCCGAGAGGGGGTCCCCCCTTGGAATCCGCGCATATTAATAGTGATCCCATGCTACTCGAGATTGTTGTCTCCCTAACTTAGAGTTTTTTCTGAAACGATGCTTTGGGTGATTCCTGGAATCCGGACGGTTAATCTGGTGTGTGCTGGTCAGGTGTGTTTTCAACCCAAAGACCGTAGTGGGAATTAGCCAGTGCCACGGTGCTGACTAAAGGAATCCCATGCACGTGGGTAAAGAGTACACCCTCTGCAGAGTTAAACCTATTCGAATAGCCATGTCCTCTGTCAAAGGGCATAGCTGGGTGGGTCAAGTGTCGGCCCCGGTGTAGGTCTCCGGAGGAAAATATTTAATTTGGGCATGAAATATTTTGCAGGATATTGTTGTCATCTCTAACACTATCATGGTTATTTGGAATACTATTACTATGCATGTTTTCATGGTTATGCACATTATTGAGGACTAACCGTTTCTCTTATTTTATATTTCCTGAGTGTCTCAGGGGCTGGCTAGACTACCCCGGGCACTCAACTTTATTTTTTTTCAAGACCTTTTCATGGCGTCCCTCGAGTTAACAGGCGGTTTATTACGCCACTACTCTTGTGGATACCCGATTGGCATTTTTTTTCAAGACCTCTTCGTGGCGTCCCTCGAGTTCTCAGGCGGTCCATCACGCCACTACTCTTCTGGACACCCGATTGGCATTTCTTTTCAAGACCGACCGTGGCGTCACTTTTGACACCCGACTGGCATTTCTTTTCAAGACCTTTCGTGGCGTCGCTTGAGTTTCCGGGTTATAACCCGACGCTCTTTTAGACACCCGATTGGCTTTTCTCTTATTTTTTTCTGAATGTCACTTGGGCTGGCTAGACTACCCGTGGCATTCACTTACTTTTATTTTTAATAAGACTGTTTATGACTAACATGTTTTATTTACTTCCGCATCATTTTATTATTATGTCATGACCAAGATTATAGTCAGAATGAGCATGTTAACATGATCCTACTTGAGCATATGCATTCATTATATCTTTTGTTCATAATGTTTGTAAGTACATTCCAACATACTCACTGGCTTGTCCCTGGCTATTTACTTGGCCAGACTTGGAGGAGGACGAGCTTGTGGAGGAGGATTGCGCTAGCGAGCCCGACGCTTTGAGGAGTCCCAGTCAGTCAACCTGTGAGGTAGGAGTCTACCACATGTATCATCCGCCGAGCTTCTGCTACACCAATAAAATAGTCAAGACTCACACTGACGCTTGGCTTTATATTATTGTATCAGAGATGTATCACCACCACACCACTGTCATATACCGCCACTGCCATATACTGGCGAGTTTGTAATAATGTTGTTGAGCCCTCAGACTCAACCTTGCGTAATATTAAATTGTACTGGTTATCTGTATCAAGGAAGTCCACCAGTTGTGTTGATCTTGGGGCTGGTGTGACTTAGGGCTTTTCTGTGATTTAATTCAGAATGGGGCCCGACAGTTATCGGAGCTCAGCTTCGCCGTGGATGAAGCCGCCGTCGCTGTCGATGTTGTCATGGCCAGCTGAGCACCTCGGCGTGCTCAGGGCACCTCCAGGACCCCGGAGCACCTCTCTGTAGGACCTGCCGTGGTCTCTGTCGCCGTTTGCCGTGCGCCCGAACTCCAGCGTCCGCTGCAGCGGTCGCCGCCGATGTTTCCGGCTTCCCCAGGTCCAATCGCCGCCATCAAATGTCGTGGCTCGCTTCGCACGTTCAAACGGGATATCGCGCGCGCCCAATGAGGCCCTGTGGCCGATTTCCGACGCCCTCCCGTGCGTGCCGTCGCCATTTTGGTTGCCGGTGGCTAGTTGCCGGCGCGCCACTGCCATGTGGGCCTGCCAATGGGGCCCTTGTGTCGCTGACACTGGGTCCCACCGAGTCCGCTGACCAGTCAACGGGTCAGCGTTGACCCGCTGACTCAGCCCTCCCCCTGTCCCGCTGTCAGCCACTAGGTGCACCCCTATGTGCACTGCACCGGGTGCACTTAGCATTTTAGTTTGGTATTTTTGGAATGAAAATAAATCCAAAAAATCATTTAAACTTCAAAAACTCATAGAAAATAAACCGTAGCTCAGATGAAAATAATTTATATATGAAAAATGATCAGAAAAATAAGACAAATCTGAATATGTCATCCACATACCTGCCACATGCCTCTGACATAGCAAACATGGAACCTTCCCCTCCGGATTAATATACCAATAATCACCTGGAGCTGGGAAAATATTCTCGGATATTTTATCGCTCCGTCTAAAATACCTAGTACAACATTAGGGCCCCCTAGCTCAGCATACTGCCATGTCATGCATTGTGCTGCATTTGTTTGCCTTGTATTTATTATTTCTTCCCCCTTCTCTTCTTCGGTAGACCCCAAGACTGCCGACGACACCGGGTATGACTATATCAATGACGACCAGCCCCTCTTAGCAGAGCTTCCAAGCAAGCAAAACCCCCTTGATCATTCCGATATCGCCCATTCTTTCTCTCTTATGCTTGCATTAGATTTTGCTACTGTTGTTGTCTGATAGCTCCTATTCTGATGCATAGCCTGTTTTTGTAACCTGTTGTTGATACTTTGCCTGTTATCATATATGCTTAGTATAGGAGGGATAGAGTCCCATCTGTGACCCTACACACTTGTCCGTGTTGCCATGCTTTACTACTGGGTGATCCGAGCAAGATGATCATGGAACAGAGACCGAACACACCACCAGTACCCCCATAGTTGTACGACTCTGCAGAGTTGCTATCAAGTGCCGAGGGTGATTCCTCATATTTCACTTCCGATGATATTTCTGTAGTGTAGTACATCGAGTGTGGGTTACCGTGGGTGATTCCTCATCCTTCACTCTCGACGATGACTCTGTTGTGCAGTACCTCAAGTGCGAACCTATTAAGGCTGATTCCTCCGAGTTCACCTTGATGGTATGGACCCACTATTACTTTTAAATGTTACTACGGGACTGAAGGGCAGGTGGTACCACCCCGGTTGAGGTGGACCTGGGCTCCTGACAGTCCTTTGATAAAGTCGGGTCTTCCCCAAGGGTACCCGCGAGAGATGTTGTGGCGGAACGACAGGGCAGGCGGAGACCATCTGGGAGAGAGGTGGGCCTAGCCCCTGGTCGTGGTCCGCGAGTTACCTAGTCGGGACGGCCGACGCACTGGTAGTCTCCGCGAGCTCCTAATAATGCACTAACGGATATGGGTATTTAATCTGAGTGGGTCGTTGGCCCTTTCGCACTAACCACCACGCGGGATAAGATATGGGCACTCGGTGTCGTTCATTGTACCGAAAGCTCTGTCAGATGTCACAGTTGAGCGGCACGCACCCGGGTGAGCTGGTTACGTCTGTTGGTGCTTCCACAGTCGCGCTTGGTCCCAGTCGTCCACGCAACATGCAAGAGTGCTTAGGGCGATTGGCCCATGACACTATCGCACTTAGGATTTAGACCGGCATGCTGACTTCTCTGGAGAGCCTAGGTAGAACTATGGCATGTCAATCATCCGAGGCCGGGCATTACCCAGCAAGTGTGCCCGGCCAGAGGTAATCGAGCGTGTTGGGTAATGTGGTGCACCCCTGCAGGGAAGATATATCTATTCGACTAGCCATGTCCAGGGTAACAGGAGACTCAAAGTTGCATCATGATCTACTACAACTAGAACCGGATACTTTGAGATACTAAACTGTGATATTGCTCCGGGATCACTTTCTCACAGGGTAGTCGAGAAAGGATCTCTGGGAGTTGCTAATATGAAGATGTTACTATATATTGTTGTATGCTACTCCCTTCTAATGCTGCAAGATGCTAGTCTTTGATAGGCTAGGCAATTCCCTCTACTCTGGCATTCTGCAGTTTAGTCCAAAGATATAGCCCCATTACTTTGATACTGAAGCATACTTAGTATAGATCTAATGTAAGTCTTGCGAGTACTTTGGATGAGTACTCACGGTTGCTTTGCTATCTCTTTTCCCCTGCCCGATTGCTGTGACCAGATGACGAGGCCCTGGAGCCAGAGGATCCCACTGGAGCTTACTACTACATGGAGACCGACAACCAGGAGTAGTTCGGAGGCCCCAGGTAGGAGGCCTGCGCCATTTCGATCAGATGTCGTTGTTTTGCTAGCCTTCTTAAGGTAAACTTGTCTAACTACGTCTGTACCCAGACTATTGTTGTTTGTTGACTTATGTATTCGGGTCCTCATGACCCTTGGCTTGTAATATAAAGCTTTATGTTTTAATTTTGTGTCTAGAGTTGTGTTGTGATATCTTTCCGTGAATCCCTGATCTTGATCATGCACATTTGCTTGTATGATTAGTGCACGATTGAGGTGGGGGCGTCACAAGCTGGTATCAGAGCCGACTGCTTGTAGGAAGCCCCTTCCAACTCCTTGGTCAAAGTTGAGTCCAGTCATTGAAAAACTATTTTACTAACAGTGTTGTGTGTCTTACGGGCCCACATCGCAATTGAATGGGATTAGGATCTTTTATTCCGCATCTTTACTCTGGGATTCTGATCTCTCTTCTGTTCGGGTTAAAGATTTTACTAACTCTAACTCTAGGTTCTCATGATCACATCCACCCAGAGATCAAAATTATCTGCAGTTACTTCTTTGAATGCATGGTACATAATTCAATCAATGTCGTTTGACACCTTTTGAAATCTCCTTTGTTTCAGATGCGTCCTGCAACATAGCTCGTGTGCCAGACTATGGCTGTTGATGCGACTGGATTCCCTGCTATCCTGGTCAACCTGCTGACCGGGTTGGGATATCGCTGGTACCCGGAGTACTCTGTTTACGAGGAGTACCATGAGTTCAACCAGGAGTAGTACCATGCCATTGTTTGTATCTTCGATCAATAGGCAAACTCCATCACTGAGTTACACACCTTTCATGGTGTTGGTGTGACTGTTGATATGGCAATCTGAGGGAGTCCCGGACTAGGAGCTCCTCGGACTGCCGGCCTATCTCTCATGGGTCGAACAGTTGGGCCGCACTACAACCGCTACAAGGCCGAGCTAGGAAGCGACCCCGTATCCGGAGAGGAGATCTTTGGTGCCTTGGTGTGTCCTCCAAGTCAAGATAAGGAGAACCGGCGTGTTATTTCCTTCCTTGTAACCGACTATGTGTAACCCCAATACCCCTGGTGTCTATATAAACCAGAGGGTTTAGTCGGTAGACGCCAGAAGAACCATCATCCTACTCACCTAGGGTTTAGTTCATCTGATCTTGTGGTAGATCAACTCTGTAACCATCCTATACACTTCAATATAATCAAGCAGGACGTAGGGTTTTACCTCTTCGAGAGGGACCGAACCTGGGTAAACATCGTGTCCTTCGTCCCTTTTCCCCATTGATCCAAGATCCCCAGCTCGGGACCCCCTACCCGAGATCCGCCGGTTTTGACATCGACATTGGTGCTTTCATTGAAAGTTCCGCTGTGGGATCGCCAAAGGATCGATGGCTCACCTGATCATCAGAGATGGCGTCAGCTCCGGAGACACCTTCGTTCCCGGCCAGCTCTTCGTGTTTGGCGACATCGTCTTGCACACCAATTCGGCCGGTCAACTAGACCAGGTCGACAGCTTCGCCCCTGAGTACCAGATCAGGTTTGGCAACTTGGAATACACCATCGATGCTCGGGATGATCTGATCCTCATCGGGTTCTCGGCCTCATCTAAGGCGCCCGAAGACCCTGAAGCTTTGACTTTGGGATCCTCCTCTGACCCAATCCTTGGGTCGACTTTCATCTCGGATCCGGCCTCGAGCCGGGATGCGGCCTCGGCGTCCGAAGATCGGGAGTTAATTCCGGTCGGACCCATCTCTCTTATCCCGGATCCAGCTTCAGGCCCGGATTCGACTTCGGCGTCCGAATACCGGGAGTCAACCCTGGCCGGACTCACCCCTTGTACCATCATACCGGAGGTCAACTTCAAAGAAATCTCGGATACCAATCCGGCTGATCTCCCCTGCTAAGCGAGATGCTAGATCGGATCTAGACGATCACCATCACGGACGGCCCATCCTCGACCTAAGCTCGGCTCGGTCTTGAGGCAGGCCACGGGGAATTTTACGCCCCACCCACCACCCACTTAGTAGCCACTGTCGAAGACTTAACCGACACGCTAGACTACGCTTCTGAGGAAGCTGACGACATGGATGAAGATGTCGAAACCACTGCCCACACCGCTACTGCCCCCTCCATCACCGGGCGGTGGACGGCAACTTCCACCTATGATGTCTATATGGTGGACACCCCCAAGGAGAATGGTGATGGCACCCCCAAACAAGATGGTGATAAGCCCGGCGAGGAGCCACCCAAACGCCGACGACAGCGCTGACGATCCAAGGGGCGTAAGGGCAGGGAAAGCAACACGGGTACCGGGGAAGACGATACCTCGGATAATATGGACGACCCCGACACCGCCGCTCCTAAGCTACAGCTTGACGGCTCGGAGGGGCATGAGGACCTCAATGACTCCGAGGACAGTAACTACCTCCCTATCTCCAAAGAGGAGGTTAGCCTCGGAGCTGAAGATTTCATCGTCCCTGAAGACCCGCTGGACCAGGAGAAGTTCAAACGGAAACTTATAGCCACTGCACGAAGCCTGAAGAACAAGCAGCAACAGCTGAAAGCCGAACAAAGCACCCGTCTCACTAGAAACCACAGCCACCTATGGTACCAGGGAGGCCCCTTGCCGGTTCGGCAGTGGGGAGTCACGTTGCGCAAAGAGCAGACGAACATGAGGCAGCACAACAGAGATCACACGGGCAGTTTTACACAAGTTCGGGCCACCGCAAGGCGTAAAACCCTACTCCTGCTTTTGGTGGATTGATGGTGGAAATATGGTGGTGGAGCGCAGTACACTTGCCCGGCAAGGGCTGCCTCAGGGCGGCAGCGACTACGTGCATATGGTGGTGTGAGTTATCCAACCTTCTAACCTTCTAACCGTTGCCAAGGGCCTCCTTTTATAGATCAAGGGGTCACCACAATGGCAAAGTAGTCATTATGCATTGATATGATAGCGAACAGTGCCATCATACCTAACTCTGTGGGCTGACAGTGCGCATTTAATGCACCGCTTAATGTCATATCATTGGTTACCCGGCAAGGCTTGCCGGGCTATCTTGCCAGCTCCACGCCTGCTTGTTTGACACGCTGCAGGATGGGTGTCATCCGTGGGTTTCTCCTGTGGGGAGAGGCTGCCATGTGGCGAATGGCTGCCACTTAATCACTCTATGGCTTGACACCGCACTGATCGACGACGGGAGTCGTGGTGCAGTGGTTGGTGAGGTGATTTATCCTCTGCAAGTCCCGGCAGGCCCTGCCGGGATGCCTTGGTCGTCTTCTTCTGTGGGTGGCCTCGCCCCTTGCCGGGCTCGCTTGCCCGGCAAGGGAGGCCTTTCTCTTGACGATATCTTGCTTCTCAGGCTTGGTCTTGGTTCCTCTGATCTGCTTGTTGGTCTTTTGAATCTCTTGGTTTCTTGTACTCTGTCTAGGGTTGGCGCTTCAATCTTGATCTTGTGCCTGTGCATAGTCAGGGCAACAGACCCAGGGTTTGTTGCACCGACAGAAGCCCCCGGGCCTGCCCCGAACGCGCTGCCGAGCATCGTCGGGGTAGGGCCTAATAAGTGCACAGGCAGAGTTGCTGAAGAGGCTGGTCTCTTGAGATCTTCTTTGCTTCTTCATTAGTCTTGATTTCGGGCCAGTTTTCCGGCTTCCCCGTGCGTCGCGTAAAGCCAATAGTGGTGGGGCCGCTCCAGTAATGGCCGTGAATGACTTTAACGCACGGGGTAGAAACTGCCAATTCACTCTTCCCACCACGCCCTTCTCCTAAGCCACGTATGTAGCATGCATCGTGCGGGGTAGGTAACGGAGGCGCGTGGTGCGGGTGAGTATAATGGCAAGGGCCCGACTTCCTTGAATTGGTGGAGGAGGATGGTGGTTACCCATTGCGGAACCAGCCCCCCGCTTGCCTATAAAAGGGAGAGCGGGGGAGGAGTGGAGACATTCATCCGCACTTTCCTTCTCCTCTGCCTTGCTTCGTCTTGGATATGCTAGAAGGGAGAGCCCGGGACTGACCCCCGGGCTTTAGCTTTGGGTTGATGATGCCGAGCAATGGTGCTGGCGCCCGGGGAGTGAGCTTGGTCCAAGTCCAAGGTGAAGGGCTTGGGACCGTCGGAAAGCCCAGTACAGTCCCTCTCCTTGGAACCGGGGTTGATATTGTCGAGGAGGGCGCCTTCCTGCTTGCCATGGCGGGACGTGGTGCGCTTCGGGCCCTCTGGTCGTCTTGGTCGCTTGCCGTCTCCCCGGAGGGGGCGTCAGTCCGCGAGTCCGGCACTTTCCTGGTGAGGTGTTGATGAAGATGAAGCCAGGGAAGATGGAGAAGGCGGGAGGCAGGTCGTCAGGATGGAGTATGGCTGCATCGACGCGTTTGTCTCGTCCCGGCGACCTGCCGCCTCGTCTTCCCATTCCTCCCCTCCTCCCCGGCACTGTCATCACCGGCCTCCTGGTCACCGGGGAGGGGGCTGCTCTCTTGGTGCCTTCGCCTCCTCCAGCAGTCTTGCAGCTGAGCTTTGATGGATGACTCCACTATCGCTCGAGCTGGGGCTTCTGGCAGGCCCTGGTGGTGGTGACCAAGGGCGTCGGCGGGCTGCTCTGGCCGCCCCCCTCCTTCGCAGCGTCGCCACTCTCGATCTTGTCAGGCCCTGCGTCCGCCAGGCCACGATGAGGTTGGGGTGGACTCCCGCTTGGGTGCTGCTCCTGCCCCCTTTCTTCCCTCCGTGCTTCCTGGGAGGACAAGGAATAGGGAGAGGAGTTTACAGGGCACTTATCTTTTTTCAATCTTAAATCTGTAGGCACTTGCCAAATTTTATTTCAAATAATGTAATCTCTCGAGTCTATGTTTGTGTTCTGTAATGCTAGTACTTGTATCAGCATGTTAGTGAAAAAGATAAACCTTGCCGGGAACCCGTGCATGTATATGTCCATGCAGAGGTGAGATGCCCCTTTAGTGTAAATAAACGAGTTTTCCCCGGCAGGCTATCTTGCTGGCACCCTTTTTGTTTGCCGGAGAGCCACATCTGCCGGGTTACAGACAAAGGGACCAGCCCCCCGCCAACTTCCTTTTACCAAAGGCCACTGCGACCATTCCGACCGAAGCAACGTTCGAGTTAGGGATGGGAGCACCTAAGTCTAAAAAGAGTGGCGAGGTTTTCTAATGCATAAGTTATAGCTTACAGAAAACGAATGGACAAGAGGTAGAACTTATCTGTTTGGCTTGCCGGGGATCGCAGTGTCGGGCAGTCTTCTCAACTCCTTGTCGCAGCCATGTTCGCAGCAAGAACGTGCAGCTTCATGCAGATGAGAATGAATGCAGGATGCGATCCTATCTATATGCATATGCAGATGCTCATGAAATGCTTATGCAGTGATCTTGGAATGCTCATGCATGCATGCAGTCTAGGTTGGGGGCCCCCCTACAGCGCTTCTTTATTTTCTCTTGCACGGGGTCATCGCCCCGGCTTTGTACAAGGGGTTACATGCAGCTGAGGCAAGGCCTGCCCGGCAGCCGCGCCTTACGGGTAGAACTTGCGGAGATGCTCAATATTCCATGAGTTTTGCAACTGAGTGCCATCTCCGGTCTCCAGACGAACTGCGCCAGGTTTGGTGACTCGTACTACCCGGTAAGGGCCTTCCCACTTTGGTGACAACTTGTTTGTACCCTTGGCGGACTGAACGCGCCTAAGGACACCTTCCTCAAAACACAGGGCATGAACCCTGCGGCTATGATAGCGACGCAGGGCTTGCTGATAGCGTGCAGCACGCGGAGCAGCCCGGAGACGGTTCTCCTCGAGTTGCACAGCATCGTCACGCTGGTGCTGATCTTGCACTACTTCATCGTAGGCAAGCACTCGAGGCGACCCTTAAATGAGTTCCGTGGGGATAACTGCTTCTGCCCCGTAGACCAGGGAGAAGGGAGTCTGCCCGGTAGCTCGGTTTGGTGTCGTTCTGAGGGACCAGAGAACTACCGGCAGCTCCTCGACCCACCGCCTGCCGTTCTTCTGCAGCGTATCAAAGGTTCTTGTCTTGAGTCCACGCAACACTTGAACGTTCGCCCTCTCAGCTTGTCCATTGCTCCGGGGGTGTGCCATAGAGGCGAATGAGATCTCGCATCCGAGGGCATGAACATATTGCATGAAGGCGGGCTCGTAAACTGGGTGCCGTTGTCAGTGATGATCCTTGCCGGAACCCCAAAACGATACACCAGATCTTTCAAGAACTTGATAGCTGACTAGGCAGTCACCTTTCTCACGGCAATCACTTTAGGACACTTTGTAAACTTGTCGATGGCAACAAACAAGAATTCAAAGCCCCCGATTGCTCGGGGGAAGGGGCCGAGGATATCGAGCCCCCAGACAAAAAATGGCCATGATAAAGGGATTGTCTGAAGAGCTTGGGCAGGCAGGTGGGTTTTCTTGGAATGGAACTGGCAGGCTTCACACTTAGTGACTAGCTCGACCGCATCTTGGAGGGCTGTGGGCCAATAGAATCCTTGCCGGAATGCTTTCCCAACTAATGCCCTTGATCCAATGTGGTATCCGCACATTCCTTTGTGTATCTCAGCCAGCAATTCCTTTCCTTCTTCCCGGCAGACGCACTTCAATTTCACACCATTGGGCCTCCTTCTGTATAGTGTGTCATCGACAAACTGATACATATTGGCCCTCCGGGCTACTTTTTCAGCTTCGTCTTGGTCGCTGGGAAGCTCTCCGGTTTGGAGGAAGCGGACAATATGCCTTGCCCAAGTTGGAGCCTGGGGCTCGGCAACGAGTCCTAACGGCACCTCCTCTGCTGCGGGAGCACATGCCTCGTACGCGGGGTCCATGGGCCCGGCTGGAGGGGGTGGTCAGGCAGGCTGCGAGGAGTTGTTTCTGGCAGGGTCTCTGCCGGGAGCGGATGGCTCTATCGGGAGAGGCTTACCGGTGTCCAACTTTCTCCTTTTCCGGGCCATTGTTGCTGGGGATACGGAGGGCTGAGTGAGATGGAGAACAAAAGTTCCTGGTTCCACAGGAAGCTTCTGCGCAGCACACTTTGACAGATGATCAGCTATACTGTTTTCCGCACGGGGTATGTGCTCTGTTTGCAATCCGTCAAAGTGCTCGTCTAATCTCCTCACTTCCTCGACGTATGCCTCCATCAATGGACTCTGGTAATCCTTGTTGACTTGTCTCACCACAAGTTGTGAATCTCCTCGAATGATTATCTTCTTAATTCCCAATTCAGCTGCAATCCTGAGACCGGCAAGGAGCCCTTCATACTCTGCTGTATTGTTGGTTGCTTCTTCCCGGGCAAAATGCATTTGGACGATGTACTTCAAGCGCTCCCCGGAGGGGGCAACAAGAAGCACGCCAGCCCCTGCACCTTGTAGGGAAAAAGCACCATCAAAATACAAAATCCATTCTTGGGGTGATTCCTTGCTGGGGATGACTGTCTCTGTCACTTCCTCATCAGGGGTTGGCGTCCATTCTGCAATAAACTCTGCCAATGCCCTGCTCTGGATAGTTGATGTGCTTTCAAACTTCAAACCAAAGCTGGATTGGTCCAAAGCCCACTCCACTATTCTGCCAGTAGCCTTAGGGTTTTGGAGTATCCGTTGCAACGGGAAACGAGTGATAACCGTAATCTCATGGGCTTGGAAGTAGTGGCGCAGTTTCCTTGAGGCCATGATGAGACCAAAAATCAACTTTTGCATGCCAGAGTACCTCGATCTAGCCCCCTATAACAAGGAGCTGATGAAGTACACTGGGCGCTGCATCACTTTCTTCCTCGCCACGTCCTTGGGGTCGCCCTCGTTGCTGTGCTCGCTGCTGTCCTGATCCTTATCTGACTCTGCCGGTCTCTGCTCACTCTCTGCCTCATCTACTTCTCGCTGTGCTACCAAGGCTGCACCGACCACTTGGTTGGTTGCCGCTAAGTATAGCAGCAGCGGCTCCTGGGGTTTGGGAGCAACCAAGGTAGGCACAGAAGATAAGTAGGCCTTCAACTCTTGCAAAGCTGCATCTGCTTCCGGGGTCCACTTCATAGGACCTGCCTTCTTCAAAATTTTGAAGAACGGCAGGGCACGCTCGGCAGACTTGGAGATGAATCTGCTTAGCGCGGCAACACATCCCGTCAGGCGCCTCACATCTTTAATTGTCCTTGGCGCTTGGATCTGCTCAATGGCCTCGATCTTGTCGGGATTGGCTTTGATCACCCTGTGGGACACAAAGTACCCAAGCAGCTTGCCGGAGGGAACGCCAAACACGCACTTCTCTGGGTTGAGCTTCAGGTTGATCTTGCACAGATTTGCAAATGTCTCCTCCAAATCCTGGATAAGAGTTGCTCTATCCTTGGTTTTGACCACAATGTCATCCATATAAGCTTCAATGTTTCTGTGCAGTTGAGGTTCAAAACCAATCTGGACTGCCCTTGCAAAAGTAGACCTGGCACTCTTTAATCCGAAAGGCATGCGGATAAAGCAGTACGTACCACACGGGGTGATGAACGAGGTCTTCTCTTCGTCTTCCTTGGACATGAAGATCTGGTGATATCCAGAATAGGCATCCAGAAATGAGAGCAGA
This sequence comes from Thinopyrum elongatum, assembly GCA_011799875.1. Lineage (NCBI taxonomy): Eukaryota > Viridiplantae > Streptophyta > Magnoliopsida > Poales > Poaceae > Thinopyrum > Thinopyrum elongatum. Next base: position 522,153,251 of record CM022297.1, on the reverse strand, counting down.
TCACAGCCTGAAGTGGATCACGGCATATCCAGAAAATTGTGTTTGACGTGGTCGATCTCCCACTCTTGGACGCCCGGCTCTGGCTAAATTCATGGCGGCATCCCACTATGCCTACAACACCCTGAAGATGCCTGGGCCGCTGGGAGTTATCACCATCCCATCAGATGAGAAGGATGCCATCATTTGTGTGGACAAGATATACCGGGACGCGGTCGCGGTAGAGGCAGCGGCAGCAGCAGTTCCCCCCAAGGAAAGTAAAGGATATACCCAGAATAGGCATCCAGAAATGAGAGCAGATCATAGCCCATTTTACGGCAGGGGGAGATCGACCACGTCAAACACAATTTTCTCAGTCCGGTAGTTCAGTTCTCCCCCAAACGTTACCGGGAACGTGATCTTTCCCTTAGGATGACTCCTGCCGGGATTAACTCCTTGAAACGTGCCGGTAACCTCTAGCTCTTCCTCTGCTATCTGAAGCTTGCTGATAACTGCTGGGGAAATCAGATTCAGTCCGGCCCCGCCATCCACCAACATCTTTGTGACTTTGAGGTTGCGAATTATTGGAGAAACCAACAATGGAAGGCACCCTACCGCAGTGGTATGGCTAGGATGATCCTCCTCGTCAAAGATGATGGGCGTAGGGGACCATTTGAGCGGCTTCCAGGCCTCTGGCGCTGGTTCCAGGGCATTGACTTCTCGCGCCCACCGCTTGAGCTGGCGGTGAGAGGTGTGCAAAGATGCACCCCTGTCAACGGACAGGGCGTCAGTGGCCTTCTAAAACTATTGCTCACTGGTTTCTTCTTCATCCCCTCCATCACTCTCATCATCACAGGCTTCCTTCGCCTGACCCCTGGCGGGTTTTCCTTTGCTCCGTAAGGGTTTGCCGGGACGATTTGCTTCACCGCCTTGGCCCTTGCCGCCAGCGGCATTCTGACCTTTGTCCTTGTCATGCTTCTCATACTCAGCTCTCTTTCTCTTGACCAACTGCTCAACCTGATAGCACTCTTGAAGGTCGTGGCCCTTGGTCCGATGGATCCTGCAGTACGGCCCATCGCCCTTCCCGGCCTTCTCGCCAGCCGCAGCTTCCCGGTAATCGGCACACGGCAGTCTCCTTGCCGGGGACCTCAGCCTTGGCGGTCTTGCCGGTACTAGGGGTGCCTGATCCTTCAACAATCATCACTGCCTTATTCCTCCGCTTCTTACTGCGCTTTTTGATCTTCTTCTGACTGGTTGATTCATCATCATCCTCTGAATCAACATTGATGCAATCTCCTTTTCTGGGCAACTTCCTTCCCTCCTCCATCCGAGCATACTTATCCAACAACGTGTAGAGCTCCTTCACAGTCTTGGGCAACCGCACGTTCATCTTAGAACGAATCCGGCGGTTGCGCACATTGGACTGGAAGGCAGCTATCACAGCTGCTGGATGGATATTTGGAATATTTCTATGAACTTTGCTGAATCTCTGTAAATACTTACGGAGGGTTTCTCCTTCCTTCTGTTGGAGAAGCTGCAGGTCGTTGGGTCGGCCCGGCTCCAGGTGGCCACTGGTGAAGGCACCGATGAACTCGTGGCACAGGTCTGCCCATGACGAAATGGAGTTCTCCGGCAGGTGCATCAGCCAAGACCTCACATTGGACTTGAGGGCCAAAGGGAAGTAGTTGGCGAACACCTTCTCATCTCTTCCCCCGGCAGCCTGAACAGCGATGGTGTAGATGCTCAGGAACTCTGCCGGGTTCAGCCTCCCATCGTACTTCTCAGGTATCTCTGGCTTGAACATGCGAACGGACGGCCAACGAACTTGCCGCAGCTCACGGTTAAAGGCAGGGCAGCCAACCTCGAAAGGTAGGCGCCCGCCAATACCGAGCACGGGCTCGTCGACGTCGGGGCCGTCGCACCCATCGGTCCGGCGGAGGTCATCGCGGCGCTGCTCGACGACGCACGCGTCTCCTCTCCGCCTATCCTCCGGGGCTCGTCGTTGGCCTGGACGTGCTCGAGGGTCAGAAGAGGCCATCGAGACGTTGTCGGGGTCTTGATTTGGTTGTGCTCGCGCTGGCTGCCGTGGCGGGGACTGCACCATGGGGACGCCCCCCTCCGAACGGGCAGCAGCATGAGCTATCGTTGTTGCTTGGGGAGGCCGTGGTGGGTCAGCTCGCCATGAGCCCCCAGCTTCGGCGAAACCGAGCAGACTTTGGATGGTGGCACGCCATTCGTCCATCTGCTCGGCCGCTGGCGGAAACCTCAGCAGCAGCTGAGCCCGCGCCATGGCCTCCGAGGCTGTACTTGGCATAGATGACGATGAAGTCGATCGCACCGTCGCTCGGCTCCTGACGGTGCCAGCGGCGGCAGCACTGCGCCCCCGCTATTGCGGTGCAACCACCTGGATGGTAGGGTGGTGCGGCGAAGGCGCTTGAGGGCCAGCGGCTCCGTTGGGCGCAGCGGCTTGGTCGACTCGCCCGGGGGAAAGCGCAGGCGCAGCGGTTGCGCCTGTGACAGGGCAGCCGGAGGGCGGCGGTTCGCCCCAGACCAAGCGCCACCACTGCGGCTGTGCTCGTCGGCGAGCGGAGCGTGGCCGTTGAGGTGTTGTTGGTGTTGCTCTCCTCCGGTGCCTCCTGCTCCTGCGTCGGCCGCGGGGGAAGTGGTGGCGGTACCGCCTGCTCCGACCACATCCCCAACAGCGTCCGCGTGCTCGCGCGTCGCCGCGCCCCCCGTGGCATTAGAGGCCGCGGGCAGCGGAGCCTTCAAGGTGGATGGATGAGCCGAAGAAGCGGGTTTCTTCTTGGGCGCCATGGTCGATGGCGTCGTCAAAGATGCAGATGGTGGTGAAGGTGACGCGCTGCTCACGTCTTCGGGTTCGCGCAAGCGATCCCCCTACCTGGCGTGCCAAAGATGTCGCGGGAAACCACGACCACCTATGGGACCAGGGAGGCCCCTTGCTGGTTCGGCAGGGGGAGTCGCGTTGCACAAAGAGCAGACGAACGTGAGGCAGCACAGCAGAGATCACACGGGCAGTTTTACCCAGGTTCGGGACGCCGCGAGGCGTAAAACCCTACTCCTGCTTTTGGTGGATTGATGGTGGAAATATGGTGGTGGAGAGCAGTACACTTGCCCGGCAAGGGTTGCCTCAGGGCGACAGCGACTACGCGCGTATGGTGGTGTGAGTTATCCAACCTCCTAACCTTCTAACCGTTGCCAAGGGCCTCCTTTTATAGATCAAGGAGTCACCACAATGGCAAAGTAGTCATTATGCATTGATATGATAGCGAACAGTGCTATCATACCTACCTCTGTGGGCTGACAGTGCGCATTTAATGCACCGCTTAACGTCATATCGTTGGTTGCCCGGCAAGGCTTGCCGGGCTATCTTGCCAGCTCCACGCCTGCTTGTTTGACACGCCGCAGGACGGGTGTCATCCGTGGGTTTCTCCTGTGGGGAGAGGCTGCCATGTGGCGAATGGCTGCCACTTAATCACTCTGCGGCTTGACACCGCACTGATCGACGACGGGAGTCGTGGTGGAGTGGTTGGTGAGGTGATTTAGCCTCTGCAAGTCCCGGCAGGCCCTGCCGGGACGCCTTGGTCATCTTCTTCTGGGGGTGGCCTTGCCCCTTGCCGGGCTCGCCTGCCCGGCAAGGGAGGCCTTTCTCTTGACGATATCTTGCTTCTCAGGCTTGGTCTTGGTTCCTCTGATCTGCCGGTTGGTCCTTCAGATCTCTTGGTTTCTTGTACTCTGTCTTGGGTTGGCGCTTCAATCTTGATCCCATGCCTGTGCACAGTCAGGGAAACAGACCCAGGGTTTGTTGCACCGACAACCCGTAACGATAGATGGACAAAAGTCCTGGCAGTCGAAGAAGGGTACGGCTATGAACGGCAAACCAGAAGCTACCCAAAGCGGAAACTGCTGCCACAGTTAGACGATGAGGCCCTTGCACCCGCTCCACCAAGATATACCCAGGCAGACCAATCCGGCCGCCCCCCCTCGAGGACGGGACAGGCCGGCTGGAGAGGCTGAATACCCACCTGCTCCCCCTCGCCGTAGAGGCAAGGAGGCAGCACAACAAGAATACGAATATGATCTAAGTCATGACCTGGCCATTAGAGCAGGCCAGACAAGATCTATCTACGGATCTAGAGGACACACTCCCGCCGGACAAGACGGATACCAAGCTTGGCGCAACCAAAATGATAGAGCTCGGGAATAGCACTGGGCCCAGATGGCACCCGATCTCCAGTGCGACGTAGCCCGTGTCAGGGGAGCCACTCACCCAATGTGCTTCACGGACGAGGTGATGCGGCATCAGTTCCCCGAAGGGTTTAAACCCGTAAACATTGAACAATACGACGGGATAATGGACCAAGCTGTGTGGATCGAAGATTTCCTTCTCCACATTCATATGGCTCGAGGAGACGATCTCCACGCAATAAAATATTTACCATTAAAACTCAAAGGACCTGCCAGGCATTGGCTAAATAGCCTCCCAGAAAACACCATAGGAAGCTGGGAAGAGCTCGAGGATGACTTCCGAGCCAACTTTCAAGGCACTTATATTCGGCCCCCGGATGCCGATGACCTGAGCCATGTGGTCCAACAGCCCAGAGAGTCAGCCCGGCACTTTTGGAATCGGTTCTTAACTAAAAAGAACCAAATCGTCGACTGTCCGGATGTCGAGGCGATAGCCGCATTTAAACATAGCATCCAAGACGAATGGCTAGCTCGTCAGCTCGGCCAAGACAAACCGAGGATGATGTCAGCCCTTACATCACTCATGACCCGCTTTTGCGCAAGTGAAGATAGCTGGTTGGCTCGTAGAAGCAACAACCCAGAAGACCCCGGTACCTCGGAAGTCCTGGATGGAAACGGGAAACCACGGCGCAACAAAAATAAGCGCCGTCACAATGGCGGTGAAGCCGAGGACACGGCAGTGAATGCAAGATTCAGTACCTCCAAGTACGGTCAGCGGAAGAAACCCTCTAAAGGGAACAGGGGCGGCCCAACCACACTCGACAAAATCCTGGATAGGCCTTGCCAGATACATGGCACCCCAGACAAGCCTGCTAACCACACCAACCGTAACTGTTGGGTGATCAAACAGGCCGGCAAACTCACAGCAGAGGAGCAAGGCAAGGCCCCCCACAGCAAGGACGATGACGAGCCTCGCGGGCCGAATAATGGAGGCCAGAAGAAGTTCCCTCTTGAGGTAAAAATGGTGAACATGATTTATGCCACGCATATACCCAAGAAGGAGAGGAAACGCGCACTCCGGGATGTCTACGCCGTCGAGCCAGTAACCCCGAAGTTCAACCCATTGTCGGCATGTCCGATCACCTTCGACCGCAGGGATCACCCGATCAGTATCCATCATGGAGGATCGGCGGCCCTGATTCTCTACCACATCATCGACGGTTACCACCTCACCAGAGTCCTCATGGACGGAGCAGCAGCCTCATTATGATTTATTCGGACACAGTGAAGAAAATGGGTATCGATCCATCAAGGAACAAACCAAGTAGCACCACCTTCAAAGGGCGGCTATCACGCACTCCTAGGCCGGACATCGTTCGCTCGTTTCAACGTCGTCCCCCATTACACATACCTAAAGCTAAAGATGCCCGGACCTAAGGGCGTCATCATAGTCAATGGTAACACAGAGCGATCACTCCGGACTGAGGAGCATACAGCGGCTCTGGCAGCCGAAGTCCAACCCGGCATCAAGGGGCCGAACTACCAGCCCGCCGTCAAGGCACGGGAGACAAGCAAACAGGCCCGGGCCATATCTTAGTTCGAAGAGCCTCCCCGAACCCAACATAAATAGGGACACGCACCCCACAGCACACCCACTCCGGTTGCACAGTACGTGCCTCGCGTGCACAACTTCGCGCTTAAAATACCATGGGGAGCTGTGGGGACCAACCACCCAGTGGCCAAGTGTCCAGTTCAACAGAGGTACGGTCAAATAGGTCTTCGGACAGCAATAGGTACCATCTAGGGCAGCGTCAAGCTAATACAGTACGGCAACTTCTCAAGACCCTCTTTCAAGGGCCCATTGGTCAATTATTACTCTCCAAGGAGTCCTTCCTCCCCTAAAGAGCAAAGGCGCAGACGTGCAACAAGGCATAGTAGGGACGTCAAACCTCATATTAAGGCCCTGTGTAAACCTTTTCTCTATAAATTTATCCATTTTCATAAAATATTTGTAGTTGCTTCAGCAGTTCGGATTGTACGGTTAGACGTCTCGAGCTTAAAGGAAATTAAGACAATCTTTTTCTTGGTCCCATCGCAGTCCTTCACATTGCATATACCTTTTTCGCTCTTCGACGCCGAAGCACCCCACTTCCGTGTATATTCTTTTTCGATGTGGCCGGCTAATATACCGGGGGCTCGATCATAAAACTCGCCCTACACATCAGCCTGGCACTACCCTTTCCTTAAATAGTGTCCGGCGTCTTGGATATTGCATTATATGAATCGGTTCCGAATTATGTCTTGGGTCAATAGTTGGGCTGCCCGGCTCCTGTGCTTACCCACCTACGTTCTGCACGTTCGGCTAAGGGGATAAAGGGAGAACCACCGTGATTGTACTTCTAGCTAGCCTGGTTAAGTACCTCGGCGGAGAAAGCGGAAAACTGACTGTCATAATAAACGAGAACTGGTCAGCGATCCGACGAGAAGTGTTAAACTAAAAATCAATGGAGGTTACGCCGTATTACATGAAGGGTTTGCCTTTACGCAAACCGGGTGATTATGGTTCCCAACCCGGCTCGTCCGAACATCATGAACCACTGGCGGCTAGTCACTAGCCCCGCAGTCAAGCTCCTATGGCTAAGTGAAAGAATTAAAACCACACAGTCGATTGCTTGGTTTCCCTCACACACTACCGCCTTCAGGTACCGAGATGTCGGCTAAGGGTTGAAGTGTCGAGGTCGAAACACCCCTTGTAGCATCTACACGGGGGCTGAAGCCGACGACAGGTAACTTTCAGACTAAAACGGCCGCACAGGAGTCAAAATATGATAAACCATACAACGAAGACGAATTGCACAGGCACAAAGGTACAACCGCCATCCGATACATGATATTGCAATTCATTCATTACATCCTTTGAGCACTGGGCCTCTATTGCCTGAGCACCGTCCATCACGATGGGAAAGTATTGCTCGGGGCATCTATGCTCCTTTCCAGCAGGCGAGGGACCGGTGGCCATCTCAATTGGCTTAATCTTGGGCCAGTGCACCATGGTCCTCGCGAAGGCCATCTGAGCTCCTTCGATGCACACGGAGCACTTCACAGCATCAACCCGGGGAGATGCGTCGCACAGTTTCTGCACCAGGCCAAAGTAGCTGCTCAGTATTGGCTCTGCGGGCCATAGACAAACACAGAGGTCCTTCATGGCTGGCTCAGCCATCCAATGTAGCTCCGTCAGCTGCTTCATCTGGTTCCTCCGAATGGGAGGATGTTCGGGCGCCTGGAACTGCGCCCAGAACAACCTGTGTTCGGCATCACCCTCCCGAGCCGCATAGTGCCTCGCCGCATCCTCCGCACTCCTTAGAAGATCCGCAAACACTAAGGAGCGCCACACTCGTGTGAGCAATGCAAACCTATGACCACCAAAGACACTCTGCAGTAAGTATGGCTTACCATCTGCAATTTGCTTCACTTGGCGAAGCTCTTCTCGGGCGCCCCGCGTCTCCATCCTCGCCTCCTGGATCTCCTCTCTTATTTTGGATAGCTCGGTGGCTTGACCATTATTTTCCTCCTCAAGGCCCTCACATTTAGTGACAGCATCCTTGAGTTCTTGTTGCACTTCGGCAACTCTGGCCTCATGCTTGTCGTTGACGGCCTTCATGGACGATAGCTCGGCAGCTGCTTGCTCGGCCGCCGCCTTCTGTGTAGTAGCCTCCTGTTTGGCCTTCTTCAGTTCGGCCTTGAGGTTCTCGACCTCCGTGGCGACAGCTACAGTCATAAATCAGCCAATTTTTTCTTAGGTATATCCCTTGTTGGATATGAAAATCCGAACTACTTAGTCTCGACCGGACTAACCTTGCGCTTGGTCGAACCGCTTGTTGACACGGTCGAGCTCCTCATCGGCGCTCGTGAGCTTCTGATTCATTTCGGCCAGCTCCGCGGCATTGGCAGCCGCCGCCAGCGACGAGGCCTACAAAACAAAAATACTTCAGCTTCCCGAGTCAATATTTTTTATCCTCCGCCAGGTTTCTTCAACCCTGACAGAGTCTCGGGGGCCATATTTAAACTTTGACTATCATAGGCATTCGCTGACTGATTCGATCCCCATTCAAGTTTTATTCAAACTCACCCAGGGCTCGATGGCTGCTATATATACGAGGATTGCATAAACTTGCTCAGAAATTCACTTTGAGAAAAGACTATTACATTGCTCACCTCAAAGCCCGTCGGCGGGCCACCAAAAGCTTCCTTCAGTCCGCTGTTAACGGACTGAATACTTTGCAACACCACGCCCATTAGGGCGCGGTGCTCCGGAACGATGGAGGAGCTGTTCAAGGCCTCCTCCATCAAATCCAGCCACCCAGCCGTGACTCGTTTGCCGGTCTTCGGTGCTGGCGGCGGGGACTGGCTCCCCCTTCGGTGAAGGGCGGAATTGACGCCTCCAGGGGTCTTGGGGGCTCTGAAGCCGTCTTTCGAGAGGGCTCGGATTGACCGAACTCCCCCTCCTTGTTCTCCAGGAGGATTCCCCCCTCCTGGTCTTCAGTGACTGAGGCATTAACCTCGGCCATGATCTCGTCACCACCACCTCCCGTGTCCGAGTCGGGAGGGGTCCTTCGGGACAAAACCTCCTCGGTCTCCCCGACGACCGGAGGAGGCGCAGAACACGATGCAGACCCACTCTCTGCCAGTTCGGCCGGCGAAGAAGCCCCCTCTGAGACTCGATCAGCGGGGTGGTCGCGCGGTGGGCTGTAGTATGCTACGTACATACACTGTCAGCAATGGACTAATAAAACAAGTGCCTAGGGAATCTTCGAATTCGTACCTTTTGGCGGGGGGCTTGACCCTCGGGTTCCTTTTCGAAACCTCTTCGGACGCTGCGGATGCCTCGTCGGAATCCGAGCTGTCGTCAGGTAGGACCAACTTGGCCCTGCGTTGCATCTTTGGGGCGTGAGGAGGTTGTTCCTCCTCGGCATCTTCCGATGCCGTCCTTTTTCTTGTTCGGGAGGAGTCACTCTCCTCCCCTACCTCTTCTTGCTCCCCCTCATGAGCAGAGGGGGCCTGGGTCTCCCCGGACTTGGTGTCCAGAGGTCCCTTTGAGCGGAGGCCTTCTCGAACCTCCTTCTTCTCAATCTTCCTTTTCTCTTTCTTCTCTGGCGCCTTGTACGGCGCCATGGTCAGCATTTCCTCGAGCAGGGCCGACCTGGGGTCTTCGGGCTGCGGGGCTGGATTGTCGATCCGCACGGCCTTGTTAAGCCAGCCCTGCGAGAGAGGGGAAGAAAGAGTTAGATCCCTCCTTGAAAGGTAAAAACCCGAACATCAAAGGGTGAAGCTTCATTACCTCCCTAGGCGGGTGTGCGGCGTTGAGACCGAAGTCCTCCTCCTTGGCCGGCCACTCCTTCTGAGGCTTAAACAACACCTTCCACAACTTCTCGTGGGTGGTGCTGTAACAACGGATCACGGTGGCTGGGTCCTCGGGCTTGTAGGTCCACATCGGCGCGGCCCGCTAGTGGCAAGGGAGAAGGCGGCGGTTGAGCATCACCTGAACCACGTTGGTCATTTTGGCACCCACCCTTATCATGCTGGAGACGCGCTTCTGCAGCGACTCTACCTCTGTGGTTGACCCCCAGTCAAGGCCCTTTTGCGTCCACGAGGTTAGCCTCACGGGAGGTCCGGATCTGAATTCGGGAGCCGCCGTCCAGGCCGCATCCCGCTGCTCTATGATATAGAACCACTCCCTCTGCCAGACTTTGACGGTGTCTATGAACGTGCCCTCCGGCCACTCGACCCGGGCGAGTTTGCTGACCATCGCCCCGTCGCAGTCCGCCTGTTGGCCATCAACTATCTTTGGCTTGACGTTGAAGACCTTTAGCCACAGGCCGAAGTGTGTCCGAACTCGCAAGAAGGCCTCACAAACAACGATGAAGGCCGAGATATGCAGAAAGGAGTTTGGAGCCAGATCATGGAAATCTAACCCGTAGAAGAACATCAACCCCCTGACGAAGGGGTGGAGCGGGAAGCCCAGTCCCCTAATGAAGTGGGGGACAAACACCACCCTCTCGCCTGGTTGGGGCGTGGGGGTGACCTAGCCCTCTTCTGGAGCCCTGTGAACAACGTCGGTCGAGAGGTAGCCGGCGCGCTTCAGATCCTCAGTGTCATCGTTGGTGATGGTGGAGTCCTCCCACTTGCCCTTGGCACCGGATCTGGCCATGGCTGAAGAGAGGGGGGTGGCTTGAAGGGATTTCTCGAGGAAGAATGACACGGGGCGCTGGAGCTCTGAAGATTGGGAAAGTGATGGCGAGGGGAAGGAGAAGGCATACACCTGTAGCAGTGGCCGTTTCCCTTTTATGGGCTGTTGAAATACCAAAGGTCCTTTTACTGCGCCACAGGCCTCGCCGCTTCCCAATATAATCATGACGTTACGCTCGAGCGGGATAACCAAAATTATTGATCACATCCCCTAAAAGATGGGCCTAATCTCCATATTGATGGGATGTGCCAATGGAAGCACTGCCTCGAACTACGAATCGACTTTTTATGACGGTTCAGCATTTATAACCGGCTGTGGCCTTTCACCAAAAGTTGTCAGACAAGGGCACTGTTCACACTTGAGCGGTTGGCCTTCGAGGCTAAGCAATATCTGCAGTTCGAATTCCGAACGTAACCCGGTTAACACATGGCCGAACTCAGCCAAGCGACTATCGGAGGCTTGGTTAAGGGGGGAACTACTCCAAAGATAGAAGGGGAAAAGAACTCGAAGCCAGAGGCTTTAGGTGAACCAAGAATTCAGGAGACACCAGCGTTGGAGGCTAGTTCGGGGGGCTACTGAGGGAGTCCCGGACTAGGGGGTCCTCGGACTGCTGGCCTACCTCTCGTGGGCCGGACAGTTGGGCCGCACTACAACCGCTAGAAGGCCGAGCTATGAAGCGACCCCATATCCGGAGAGGAGATCTTTGGTGCCTTGGTGTGTCCTCCAAGTCAAGATAAGAAGAACCGGCGTGTTATTTCCTTCCTGGTAGCCGACTATGTGTAACCCTAATACCCCTGGTGTCTATATAAACCAGAGGGTTTAGTCTGTAGACGCCAGAAGAACCATCATCCTACTCACCTAGGGTTCAGTTCATCTGTTCTCATGGTAGATCAACTCTGTAACCATCCTATACACTTCAATATAATCAAGTAGGACGTAGGGTTTTACCTCTTTGAGAGGGCCCGAACCTGGGTAAACATCGTGTCCTTCATCCCTTGTTCCCCATTGATCCAAGATCCCCAGCTCGGGACCCCCCACCTGAGATCCGCCGGTTTTGACACCGACACAATCCATGACGCTGCCTATGCTGCTATCACATGTCTTCGTGGAGAGCTTCATCACTTGGATGATTCTGAGTTTTGATATATTCCGTATGCCTCTCCTGGAGATGCGGGTGGATACTACACTGCTATCTATACCCCTTACGTGCGATGTCGTTATGACCCACAGGTCTTGATCTAGTACTCTGAGGCTCTGGATCGCACTGGCCGAGCTCTTGCTGTCGAGTTGTATGCCACTCATGCATGTCTTTACGATGCTTTGACGCAGCTGATGTCCGCTCTCCATGCGGGGATTCATCCTCAGCACATCCTTTACCCATGCAGGACCGAGATGCCTCCAGGTGTCGCTTGGCCTGCTATTCGAGGTTGCACCCCTCCACATGGACCTCTTCTCCGAGCCGAGGACTGGATTCTGCATCAGAGTGTTCATGAAGCGCAGGATCCTCATATCGAGGGCACCTGCATCGTCACCTGCAGATGCCTGGCTTCACTGGTTTTCCCCGACATTGATGTTGCCTTTGCTATGTTCCATTGTTGTATCCCTCCACTACGTCCCTGCGTGCCGCCTAGTATGTCTGGCTATGTATTTCCGAACTTATGCCGTCAGTTTGTAATCGACTCTGTGTATGGATCTGTATGTCATGAATGACTATTGTTATGTATCTATTGCACTTCTCGTTCATCATTCTTGTGACATCATGAATGACTCCATAATCTACAATTGCTTTTACTAAACTACCCCATGTCATGTGTAGCAGGATCGTTAGACTAGGTGGTCGTGGTCGTGGTCGTGGTCGTGGTGCCGAACATCCACCCCTGCCAAACTACATGGCCGGTATGATGCAACAATTTGAGCTGCAACGTCAGTTCATGATTGGGATTATGGCTCAGTTTTTGAATTAGAATGCTCAGCATCAGCCAGCCCCAATAACTCTACAAGAATTTGTGCGCCTCAACCCTGCTATCTTCCACAACACAACCCAGCCACTTGATGCTGATGATTAGCTTCGCGACATCACTTATTAGATGGAGTCTGCTAATGTTGCCCTGCCAACTTTATCACCTTTGTTTCCTATTTCCTGAAGGGTCCCGCTGCTTAATGGTTGGACAACCACAGGCGTACTTTGCCTGCTGGATTAGTCATCACCTGGCTAGAGTTTCAGACTGCCTTCCGTGCCCGCTACATTCCCCAGGGAATTATGGACAGGAAGAAAAGAGAGTTCCGCAACCTCACTCAAGGCAACAAGACTGTGGATGTTTATCGGCGGGGGTTCATTGACTTATCTCGCTATGCTGAAGAAGATATGACCACTGATGCTCGCAAGCAGGAGAAATTCCGTGATGGGCTGCACCCAGATATCAAACTAGCTCTCCTTGTTCATGATTTCACCGACTTATGCTGCACCTCGTCCGCCTCCACCATCGAGACAGCCGAGGCTTCAAGCTACACCACCCACTGCTCTAGCTCCCCGCCCCAATGATGGATTATGCTTCAAGTGTGGTCACCCAGGTCACCGCGCTATGGAATGCCGCCAGAATTAGAACCAATTGTCACTCTCTGCACCTGGCCGTGGCAATGGCCGTGGCTACAACCAGCCTCGCAACTATAATGCCAGACCTTCTGCTTATGGTCGTGGTGAAGCTAACCATGTTGATGTGGCCGAAGCTCAAGATCAACCAGCTACTGTGATGGGTACCCTTCCCGTTAACTCAGTACCAGCTTCTATTTTATTTGATTCAGGAGCATCACATTCATTCATATCGAAAGCATTTGCATTAACGCATGACATCACATTTGGAAAGATGAACTTTCCACTAGTTATGAACACCCCCGCGGGCCAATGTCGTGCCAATATGGTGGCCCACAATGTTTCCATTATGATCGGAGGTCTAGAATTCCTTGCCTCCCTCATCGTCTTAAGGTCTTCCAGCATTTACGTCATTCTAGGGATGGATTGGTTGAAAGCCCATGTTGCTTCAATCGATTGTGCCACTAAAACAGTCCAGCTCCTATACCCTTCCGATCAGATAGTAAACTACTCTGCTCGAGTTATCCAGAATGCTGAATCCCAGATATATGCTCTGAATGCGTTGAACTCTTCACCTCTTGAGGGAATCAAGAACGTTCCAATCGTTCATGACTTTCAAGATGTCTTTCCAGAAGAACTTCCAGGAGTACCCCCTGTTAGAGCTGTCGAATTCGTCATCGACTTGAAACCAGGCACTACTCCTATTGCTAAACGTCCCTACAAGATGCCGCTACATGAACTATTTGAACTTAAGCAGAAAATCAACAAGTCACTTCATAAAGGATTCATTCATCCAAGTTCCTCTGCTTGGGGAGCACTTTCTCTCTTTGTTAAGAAGAAGGATGGGACGAATCGTTTGGTCCAAGATTATCAACCTATCAACCAAGCAACAATCCAGAACAAGTATCCACTTCCCCGGATCAATGATCTGTATGATCAACTCGCTGGTTCCTCTGTATTCTATAAACTCGACTTGAAGTTGGGTTACCACCAGATCCGAGTTCATGAAGGGAATATTCCAAAGACAGATTATGGTCCATATGAGTACACCGACATGTCTTTCGGTTTAACCAATGCTCCAGCCACTTTCTCTCGGTTGATGAATTACATCTTCATGGACTACCTCGACAAATTTGTCGTGGTTTATCTAGATAATATCCTTGTATACTCCAAGAATAAGGAAGAACATGTCGAACATCTTCGTCTTGTACTAGAGAAACTCTGAGAACATCAGCTATATGCCAAGTATTCCAAGTGTGAATTCTGGTTATCCGAGGTGACCTATCTTGGTCATGTGAGTTCCAAGGATGGTATTGCTGTTAACCCCGAACGAGTTCAGGCTATTCTTGATTAAACTCCTCCACAAACTATTAAGCAAGTCAGAAGTTTTCTCGGACTCACCAGCTATTGCCATTGTTTCGTTGAGAACTTCTCCAAGACTGCCAAGCCGTTAATTGATTTGCTCCACAAGGGCAAGAAGTTTGAGTGGACAGAAAAATGCCAGGATAGTTTCTAGACACTCAAAGACAAGTTAACATCTGCCCCAGTGCTTGCTCCTCCAGATTCTCGCAAGGACTTTGTGATTTACTGCGATGCATCCCGTCAAGGATTAGGTTGTGTCCTAATGCAAGAGCGTAAAGTGATTGCTTATGGCTCCCGACAGTTGCGTCCTCATGAAGAAAATTATCCAACGCATGATCTCAAACTTGCAGCAATGATCTACGCTTTGAAGTTATGGCGACATTACCTTCTCGGTAATCGTTGCGAGATATACATGGACCATCAAAGTCTGAAGTATCTGTTTACTCAGCCAGATCTGAATCTCCGCCAACAAAGATGGTTAGAGACAATTGCCGATTACAACATGGATATATCGTATACCCCGGGAAAAGCTAATGTAATGGCTGATGCTTCGAGCTGCAAGTCTTATTGTCACAACCTCATGGTTCAGCAAGCACAACCTTTTCTTTATGAAGAACTCCGCAAGTTGAACCTTCATATTGTTCCTCAGGGTTCTCTCAATACCCTCATCATTGAACCAACTCTCGAGCAATCCATCAAGTCTGTGCAGAAGAATGACACCGAAGTTGACAATATTAAGCGTTTTCTTGAATCAGGTAAGCCCTTAGACTTCTCGCTTGATAAGGATGGAGCTCTGTTCTTCAAAGATCACCTTGTGGTACCCAAGTTTGAGGATATGACAGGGAAAGTTATGAAAGAAGCTCATGACATACCACTGTCTATTCATCCGGGTAGTACCAAGATGTACCAACACATTTGTCAGAGATACTGGTGGTCTAATATGAAGCGAGACATTGCTTGATATGTTGCTGAATGTGATGTTTGCCGTCGCATAAAAGCAGAACATCAGAAGCCCGCTGGAACCCTGCAACCGCTTGCTATTCCTGAATGGAAATGGGACAAGGTTCAAATGGATCTCATCACCGGTTTGCCCAAATCGCAAAAGGGTCATGATGCTATTCTGGTCATCGTCGACCGATTCTCCAAGGTTGCACATTTTTTGGCAGTCAAGGAGACGATTACTGCTAGTCAGTTAGTAGACTTATATATCTCCAGAATTCTGTCACTCCACAATATTCCGATAGAAAGTAGTTCAGATCGTGGCAGCCTCTTTACCTCAAAGTTCTGGGAAAGTTTCCAAGAAGCTATTGGAACTCATCTGTCCTGGAGCACAGCTTATCACCCCTAGTCCCAGGGCTAAGTTGAACGAGTTAACCAAGTGCTTGAAGATATGCTACGTGCTTGTGTCATCTCATTTGGCAAGAAGTGGGAGGAATCTCTCCCGTATGCTGAATTCTCATACAATAATAGCTATCAAGCTAGCTTGAAGATGGCACCCTTTGAGGTATTATATGTACGTGAGTGCCGAACCCCTCTGAATTGGTCAGAAACTGGGGAACGGCCACTCTTCAGCCCGAATATTATCCAACAAGCTGAAGAACAAGTCCGTATTGTTCGGGAACATCTTAAGGCGGCTCAGTCTCGCCAGAAGAGCAACTATGACCGAAAACACTAGGGAATGATCTATCAACCTGGTGAACAAGCTTACCTTCGTGTCACTCCCGATGAAGGGCACTAATCATTTTGGAATCAAGGGCAGGTTAGCTCCCCGCTACATCGGCCCGTTCCGTATGCTCGCCAGACATGCATATGTGGCATATAAATTGGAATTGCCGCCGAAGCTTTCTCAGTTCACGATGTCTTCCATGTGTCGCAACTCCGTCGCTGCTTCAAGGATCCTATTCGAGTAGTGGATCGTGAAATGCTTGAATTACAAGATGATCTATTTTATAAAGAGCATCCGATCTGCATCCATGATCAAGCTGAACATCGAACCCGTTAGAAGGCAAACAAGTTCCTTAAAGTTCAGTGGTTGAATCATTCTGAAGATGAAGCCACTTGGAAACGCGAGGATCATCTTCGCGATGAATACCCCTATCTCTTTCCGACTACCTCCTGAATTCTCAGGACGAGAATTTCTTTTAGAGGAGGAGAATTGTAACACCCCTCATGTAATATGCTACAGTGATCCCTCGTCATTTTGCCAAGTCACCTTGATTTGCAAAGTTTGATCATCTTTGGTTTCATATCTCTTTTCAAATTCCACTTTAAATCAAAATTCAAATTGCAAGTGAAAATAAAAGCTGCACAAACATGGTTACAAAATAGATCATGATTTTGCAAATATTCCATAATAAATAATTGTTAAGGAAAACAACATCACTAATTTGCTCAATCTGAACCTAGCATCCAAAACAGTACCAAAACAGCCCCATTTAACCCATTTTCCATTTAAACAAAATTCAAATGGATTCAAATAATCCTCAAAATTTTGTGGCAGTGCCAAATATTGGAAAGTAAATATGTGGCCAAGTTTCACATTCTACAAAAGTCATTTGGTGCAGAAAGAAAATGTAAAGCAGTAGCTAAAAGTCAAAGCAAAAAATATCAAAAGGAAAAGGCCTAAACGCTACTGTTCCGGTGGGCTCTAGTCCACAGGGACTGGCCCAGCCGGCCCAGCCTGCCTCCCCATCATCGTCCTCGTCGCTGTCACCATGCCCGTGGCTGCGCGCGCGCTCGCCAGCCAGACGGTGACACGACGATGCTACAAGGCGCCGTGGAGGGGATAAGGTCGACCCCCTCGGCCTCGTCGACGAACCCTAGCCCTCTTTTTCCCCTCGCTCACTCTCTCCCTCTCGATCACATCGATCCCGAGCGCCACCGTCGCCATGGCCGTGCCACCCGCGTAGCCACCGTGCTCCGCTCGCTGCTCCGCCGTGTCTGGGAGACGCGCCGTCGTCCGCTACATCCTTTTCGCCAACGAACGCGAGCCGAGGAGCACCATAACGCCGGATCACGTTGTCTTCTTCCTCAGATACCCACCGCCGTTCCTCGTCGATCCTGTCGCCCCTGCTGCTCCTAAGCCTCCCAACGGCCATCGTGTGCCCCTAGGTGAGCTGGTCCCGTTTCCCCTCTTTTTCTGCTATGAATCTGTGCTCGCTGCTGTTGCTGCCATAGTTGCTGGAGCTCAGCTCCGCAGTCGATGAAGCCGTCGTCACTATCGATGTTGTCTTGGCTAGCTGAGCACCTCGGCGTGCTCAGGGCACCTCCAGGACCCTGTAGCACCTCTCCGTAGGACCTGCCGTGGTCTCTGTCGCCGTTTGCCGTGCCGCCCGAACTCTGGCGTCCGCTGCGGTGGTTGCCGCCGATGTTTCCGGCCTTCCCAGGTCCAACCGCTGCGGTGGTCGCTTTGCTCATTCGAACGCGCTATCGCGCGCGCCAAATGGGGCCCTGTGGCCGATTTCCGACGCCCTCCCATGCGCGCCTTCGTCGTTTTGGTCGCCAGTGGCTAGTCGCCAGCGCGCCAACACCACGTGGGCCTGCCAGTGGGGCCCCTGTGTCGCTGACACTGGGTCCCACCGAGTCCGCTGACCAGTCAACGGGCCAGCGTTGACCTGCTGACTCAGCCCTCCCACTATCCCACTGTCAGCCACTGGGTGCACCCCTGTGTGCACTGCACCGGGTGCACTTAGCATTTTTGTTTGGTATTTTTGAATTAAAATAAATCCAGTAAATCCAGAAAATCATTTAAACTTCAAAAATTCATAGAAAATAAACCGTAGCTCGGATGAAAATAATTTATATATGAAAATGATCTGAAAAATAAGGCAAATCTAAATATGTCATCCACATACCTACCACATGCCTCTAACATAGCAAACATGTAACCTTCCCCTCCGGATTAATATACCGATAATCACCTGGAGCTGGGAAAATATTCCCGGATATTTTCCCGCTCCGCCTAAAATACCTAGTACTGCATTAGGCCCCCCTAGCTCAGCATACTGCCATGGCATGCATTGTGCTGCATTTGTTTGCCTTGTATTTATTGTTTCTTCCCCCTCCTCTTCTTCGGTAGACCCCGAGACTGTCGATGACACCGGGTACGACTACGTCGACGACGACAAGCCCCTCTCAGCAGAGCTTTCAGGCAAGCAAAACCCCCTTGATCATTCCGATATCGCCCATTCTTTCTCTCTTATGCTTGCATTATATTTTGCTACTGTTGTTGTCCGATAGCTCCTATTCAGATGCATAGCCTGTTTTTGTAAGCTGTTATTGATTCTTTACCTGTTGTCCTATATGCTTAGTGTAGGACGGATAGAGTCCCATCTGTGACCCTGCACCCTTGTCTGTGTTGCCATGCTTTACTACTGGGTGATCCAAGAAAGATGATCATGGAACAGAGACCGAACACACCACCAGTACCCCCACAGTTGTGCGACTCTGCAGAGCTGCTATCAAGTGCCGAGGTTGATTCCTCGTATTTCACTTCCTATGATATCTCTGTAGTGTAGCACATCGAGTGTGGGTTACCGAGGGTGATTCCTCATTCTTCACTCTCGATGATGACTCTGTCGTGCAATACCTCAAGTGCGAACCTATTAAGGGTGATTCCTCCGAGTTCACCTTGATGGTATGGACCCACTATTACTTTTAAATGTTACTACGGGACTGAAGGGCGGGTGGTACCAACCCGGTTGAGGTGGACCTGGGCTCCCGACAGTCCTTTGATAAAGTCAGGTTGGCCCCAAGGGTACCCGCGAGAGATGTTGTGGCGAAACGACAGGGCAGACGGAGACCATCTGGGAGAGAGGTGGGCCTAGCCCCTGGTCGTGGTTCGCGGGTTACCTAGTCGGAACAGCCGACGCACTGGTCGTCTCTGCGAGCTCCTAATAATGCACTAACGGATTTGGATATTTAATCTGAGTGAGTCGTTGGCCCTTTCGCACTAACCACCACGCGGGACAAGATATGGGCACTCGGCGTCGTACATTCTACCGAAAGCTCTATCAGATGTCATAGTTGAGTGGCACGCACCCGGATGAGCTGGTTACGTCTGTTGGTACTTCCACAGTCGCGCTTGGTCCCGATCGTCCATGCAACGTGCAGAAGTGCTTAGCGCGATTGGCCCATGACCCCTTCGCACTTAGGATTTAGACCGGCGTGCTGACCTGTCTGGAGAGCCTAGGTAGGATTGCGACGTGTTGATCATCCGAGGGTGGGCATTACCCAGCAAATGTGTCCGGCCAAAGGTAACTGAGCGTGTTGGGTAATGTGGTGCACCCCTGCAGGGAAGATATATCTATTCGAATAGCCGTGTCCACGGTAATAGGAGGCTCGGAGTTGTATCCTGATCTACTACAACTAGAACCGGATACTTTGAGATACTAAACTATGATATTGCTCTTGGATCACTTTCTCGCAGGGTAGTCGAGAAAGGATCTCTGGGAATTGCTAATATGAACATGTTACTATATATTGTTGTACGCTACTCTCTTCCGATGCTGCAAGATGCTAGTCTTTGATAGGCTAGGCATTTCCCTCTACTCTGGCATTCTGCAGTTTAGTCCAAAGATATAGCCCCATTCCTTTGATACCGAAGCATACTTAGTATAGATCTGATGTAAGTCTTGCGAGTACTTTGGATGAGTACTCACGGTTGCTTTGCTACCTCTTTTCCCCTGCCCGGTTGCTGCGACCAGATGACGGAGCCCTAGAGCCAAAGGATCCCACTGGAGCTTACTACTACATGGAGACCGATGACCAGGAATAGTTTGGAGACCCCACGCAGGAGGCCTGCGCCTTTTCGATCAGATGTCGTTGTTTTGTTAGCCTTCTTAAGACAAACTTGCCTAACTACGTCTGTACCCAGACTATTGTTGTTTGTTGACTTATGTATTCGGGTCCTCGTGACCCCTGGCTTGTAATATAAAGCTTTATGTTTGAATTTTGTGTCTAGAGTTGTGTTGTGATATCTTCCCGTGAGTCTCTGATCTTGATCATGCACATTTGCGTGTATGATTAGTGCACGATTGAGGTGGGGGCGTCACAAGCTCGTATCAGAGCCGGCTGCCTGTAGGAAGCCCCCTTCCAACTCCTTGGTCGAAGTTGAGACTATCATCATTAAAGAACTATTTTACTAACAGTGTTGTGTGGCTTACGGGCCCACATCGCAATTGGATGGGATTATGATCTTTTATTCCGCATCTTTACTCTAGGATTTTGATCTCTCTTCTATTCGGGTTAAATATTTTACTAACTCTAACTCTAGGTTCTCGTGGTCACATCCACCCAGAGATCGGAATTATCTACAGTTACTTTTTTGAATGCATGGTGCATAATTCAATCAATGCCGTTTGACACCTTTTGAAATCTCCTTTGTTTCAGATGCGTCCTGCAACGCAGCTCATGTGCCAGACTATGGATGTTGATGCGACTGGATTCCCTACTATCCTGGTCAACCTGCTGACCAGGTTGGGATATCGCTGGTACACCGAGTACTCTGTTTACGAGGACTACCACGAGTTCAACCAGGAGCAGTACCATGCCTTTGTTCGTATCTTCGATCAACATGAAAACTCCATCACTGAGTTACACACCTTTCATGGTGTTGGTGTGACTGTTGATATGGCAGTCCATGACGCTGCCTATGTTGCTATCGCACGTCTTCATGGAGAGCTTCGTCACTTGGATGATTCTGAGTTTCGACACATTCCGTATGCCTCTCCTGGAGATGCGGGTGGATACTACGCTACTATCTATACCCCTTACGTGCGACGTCGTTACGACCTAAGGGTCTTGATTCAGTATTCTGAGACTATGGATCACACTGCCAGAGCTCTTGCTGTCGAGTTGTATGCCACTCGTGCACGTCTTTACGATGCTCTGACGCAGCTGATGGCCGCTGTCCACGCGGGGATTCATCCTCAGCACATCCTTTACCCATGCAGGACCGAGATGCCTCCAGGTGTCGCTTGGCCTGCTGTTGGAAGTTGCACCCCTCCACATGGACCTCTTCTACGAGCCAAGGACCGGATTCTGCATCAGAGTGTTCACAAAGCGCAGGATCCTTATATCGAGGGCACCCCGAGTCATCACCTGCAGATGTCTGGCTTCATTGGTTTTCCCCGACGTTGTAGTAGTCTTTGCTATGTCCCGTTGTTGTATCCCTCCACCGCGTGCCTGCGTGCCGCCTAGTATGTTCAGCTATGTATTTCCAAACTTATGCCGTCAGTTTGTAATCGACTCTGTGTATGGATCTGTATGTCATGAATGACTACTGTTATGTATCTATTGCACTTCTCGTTCATCGTTCTTGTGACATCATGAATGACTCCATACATCTGCAATTATTTCTACTAAACTACCCCCCTGTCATGTGTAGCAGGATGGTTAGACCAGGTGGCCGTGGCCGTGGTGCCGAACATCCACCCCCGCCAGACTACATGGCCAGTATGATGTAATAATTTGAGCTACAACGTCAGTTCATGACTAGGATTATGGCTCAGTTTCCCAATC
This sequence comes from Thinopyrum elongatum, assembly GCA_011799875.1. Lineage (NCBI taxonomy): Eukaryota > Viridiplantae > Streptophyta > Magnoliopsida > Poales > Poaceae > Thinopyrum > Thinopyrum elongatum. The sequence goes on along the minus strand of CM022297.1, from coordinate 522,131,349 downwards.
AGAATTCTCAGCATCAGCCAGCCCCAATAACTCTGCAAGAATTTGTGCGCCTCAACCCTGCTATCTTCCGTAACACAACCCAGCCTCTTGATGCTGATGATTGGCTTCGCGACATCACTTATGAGATGGAGTCTGCTAATGTTGCCCCTGCCAACTTTGTCACCTTTGCGTCCTATTTCCAGAAGGGTCCCGCTGCTCAATAGTGGGACAGCCACATGCGTACTTTGCCTACTGGAACAGTCAACACCTGGATAGAGTTTCAGACTGCCTTCCATGCCCACTACATTCCCCAGGGAATTACTCATAGAGACTCACGTTGCGAAGTTTATTGGGCCGGCCGATTTGTAGGTACCCGATTTTGGGAACCTTCTAGTAGGTTTGTAATCAGTTTTGGGAAGCTTCTCGAAAGTTCCTGACCGGTTTTTCCTTTTTTTTTCTGTTTTCTCTTTACTTTTTTTTATTTTTTTCTTTCCTTCTTCTTTTTCTTTTTAGATTTTCAAAATATTCAGAAATATTAAAATATTTCGAATATTGATCAAAATTTTAAAAAATGTTCAAAAAAATAGGTTCAGAATTGTTTTTTTACATTTTCATAAAATGTTAGAAAAATTGAAAAAAGGTTTGCATTTAAAAAAAATTGCTTTTTTTAAAAATGTTCGTAAATATTAAAAATGTTGGCATTTCAAAAAAGGTTCGCTGTTTTAAAAAAATCTTTGAATATTTCAAAAATGTTCATGTTTTCAAAAATTGTTCGTATTTTCAAAAAATGTTCACATCTTTAAAAAATGTTTGCATTTTTAGAAAATGTTCAAACATTTAGAAATGTTTGCTTTTAAAAAAGTTATTTTTTAAAAAATTGTTTCGTTTTTAACAAATTATTAACAAACATTTTCATTTTTCTAAAATAGTCACTTTTTAAAATAAATTTTTTTAAACCAGAATGAAACAAAGTACTATAAAAACCGCCACAGTACTGAGGAACTACAGTATCTTTGTCACGCTACAGTTGCCGATTCGGCACAGTATCGCTACATGGGCCGGCCCAGTCAGAGGCCGCCCAGTGCATCCGGCCGCCGATTTGAGCCGCAATGCACAAGGTGCCCTGGCATCGCGACACAGACTGCATGGGCTTATTGTCTTTCTTTAGACGCCCAACAGGCTAGAAAGTTGCACCAGCTGCATGGGCTTGAAAAGCAGACCAGCCGATATGACACGAGTTGCGTGGGCTACTTGTCCAGTGTTTAATCCATTTGTGGGCCGGTCTCTCCAGTGCTAAGAAAAAAATGGTTGATACATAGGTATATTATAATAATCTGCATCTTCGCAAAATGTCTGTAATATGTGTCTTCATAAAAAAAAGCCCACATGCATTTAGTTATTAATATTAATCGAGCGATTTTCCTAAAAACATTTAATCGAGTGACTCATGGATAACTCACAGGTGCAATTTTTTACCATACCTTATCCATGACTAATCGGATTACCCATAGACGAAAAGCATGACCCATACCTACCCATAACTAATCGGGTTACCCATGGGTACATCCCATGGACGAAAAGCACGACCAATACCCTACTCATTTGGGTATGGTGCCCATGGACGCTTATACCCATATATATCATATAGCATCTGGTTCATGGATACTGACATTTGCTACGTAGCGAAGCACTGGCGTTGTGCTAGTAAAATCAAAACGTAGTTTGGACATGCTTTCTCTAAACACTAAGGAGAATCCTATGATGAGCTAGATGAGGAAAATCCGATGAAAAGAATATGACAAACTGCGATACCGAAGTTGAAGAAATAGTAACCGTGCTGGTAGAAGATGAAAATTTAAAGATCAAAAGTATATCGTTCACTATTTGACAACATAAGTGCTCCCTACACACTTATTATTCAAGAGGCCGAAGATAAAATCTGTAAATGGATAGTCCTCGTATTTTTCATGCATATTCTCGAATGAATTAAAACATACAATCTTTCATGAAAAACAAATACACTGTGATCTTAACAAACTATTTAAAAACTCGACACCAAGGGATTTATTCCATGCAGAAACCAATATCATCGCCTCAACCTTGCCACCATTATCATACATTACATATGCTAACTAATTCTTCTTGGCTTTACACTCCGCTACTCTTTGCTCTGTGACCTTTAGGGCTTCTCCATATATGCTCACCAGCTGAAAATCAGTTTCAGTATTATGAGTAACGACATATCAACGGTGCTTTCATCAATGAGAAGAAAAGAGATACAGAGAGGCTATGTTGTGAATTTTATTCTTACTTTATCAATTTCTTCAAGGGTTATTATCAGTGGTGGGGACATCGCTATTAAGTTCCCAAGAACCTTAACCACCATCCCACGTTTCTTACACTCTGCTCCAAAGGTTTCACCAATGCCTGAAAAAGGAAAAAAAATATATATATTAACACTTACTATGTGTGGATGTACATTAATAGGCCCAGCTAACGATCATGCATGTTCAGATGAACAAAAGGTTTTTACTCGCCCTACAAATATAGGGGCTGCATCTGGCTATTTTATGCATCTCATGTTGGAAATTAAAAAATATATATAATACGCCCTTCCATTCGGCACACCACCATCGATATGCTATTGACATATACCTTATGTGGACATGTGAGCACACCACGAGATAACTGTACATGGAAGGAACAAATAAAACCATATGAATTCACAAATTCATAAAAGCCTTTAATCATAACCCCTGAATTTTAAAAACCAAATGGGACTTGTCAGACACGAACAAACAAAAGTGCACTAATATTTTATGCAACACTCAATTGAATTAAAATAACTCAAACAATAATTCTCGGTTGGTCCCGCTAACATAAGACACTAGATTTAGGATTGACTTCCTTTCCATGGAAAATTAAAGGAAACTTGAGGAGTTACTCAGGTTCAAAATTTACCCTCCTCAACACATGGCTTGCTTTTTGTCCAAGAACATGGTTAGGCTTTACTCCTTCCTTTTAGGTTTACAAGACCCGCACGCATTTTGACATTTATCTTGACCATCAATTAAACCAATAATATATAAGTTGTTGGGCATAAAAGATCCTTCAATTGGAAACATTTTTTAAATACGAATTCAATGATATATTTTATATGACATATAGTTATTTTTTATTAGTCAAATTGATGATCAATTTTGGCCTCAAAACGTATGTTGCCCTTGTATACACGAAAGGAGGTAGTAGTAACTTGGCATCTCAACCTACTAACAGAAAGCTCAAATTTAAATAGTTGGCATGTAATTATAAGCTAAAGCTCGGGTGTAATACACATAACATATCCTACCCTAAGGACATATGTTCTTAGTTGTCACCATGCTAAAGCTCCACACAACATTGGAGAAAAGCCAATAAATGACTAAATATGAGCATGTACCTAGTCACTACTAGTACTTACCCCACTCAAAAGGGAATAAATCATATGGTGATTTGTTGTCAGTGAACTCAGTTGCTATCAGCAATCCTACACCACGTGTCTGCATACAAGAGCACACTTGATAAGCCATGTTGTTACATGTTTAAATAAGGAAGGTAATTTGTACATGAGGTATGAGAGCATTAGGTGTAACTTGGAAATGTTTGAAAAATCTGAACATATAGATGAATACCTCCCCAATAATTGGACTTCCTGCTGCAAAGGCCTTGATTCCCTCCTGGAACCTTTGAACAACATGTGTTACATGACCAGGAATATCTCTTTCTCTAGCACCAACAATTTTGCAAAACATTCATCAGAAACAAATGTCCCTACAGTGGCTATATATATTTTGAGAATAGAAAAGTGAGTGTACCGATAAATTTTTAATGCTTCTAAAGCCACAGCACAAGAAACAGGATGGCCGGAGTATGTAAATCCATGAGCAAATGTACCTATGACAAAAAGCAAGAGCTCAACATGTCTTCATTTCTTTAGACTATATACAGAGAACATGATGACTTCATATAATGACATTTAACTTACCAAGCTTATTGCTATGAGAATAAATCACATCTGATATTTCCGGGCTAACAAGTATTGCTCCAATGGGGGCATAGGCAGAAGAAAGAGCCTATCGCAGTGAATTAACATTAATCATCTTGTATCAAATCACAAATATTCAGTGGTACTAGTAGTTTGGTACTAGAGAACTCACCTTTGCCAAGGAGACAAGATCTGGTTTGATGTTATACAAATCAGATCCAAACATAGTCCCCAACCTTCCAAATCCTGTAATGACCTGGAATGGATGGTGGTAAGTTCAAAACTTTTCCCCCTAAAAAAAATAGTATTGTTTCTTCACCATCCTATGTCTCACTTGGTGAGATACAACGTCAACATACCTCATCTGCTATGAAAAGGATGTCATGCTTCTTAACCACTGCTTGGATCTGTTGACAAGCAACCAAATAGCACATAATGAACATGCATAATACAATTTTGATGTTGAGTGAATAGTAAACCACTAATGTTAGCAACTCTCTAAGCAACTATAATTTTTTTCATAGACGGATAATCTTAGCTCGGTATTTCAAGGTGACATTAAGTAAATGTATTTATATGGATTTCTACATGGGAAATACAACTTTGACTTAGAAAATGCGGAACCACCTTCTCAAAATATGTTTTTGGAGGAAGGATGACACCACCAGCACCAATCACAGGTTCAGCAATGAAGGCAGCGATCTAAGGAGAAAATAGATTTGATCAGCAAAGTGTGGTATCAATTATAAGCTTTGAGAGAGCTCTACCGTTTCTGCTCCTTCTTTGAGGATAAGATTCTCTAAATTATTGGCAAGTCTAGTTGCGAATTCTTCTTCTGTCTCACCTGTCGCCCCACAAAAATTATTTCATCAGAAAAGTGCATTGGGCTAATCATAGAGCAAAGTTTTGAGGAGTACCAGGGAGATGGAAACGCCAATAGTGAGGGCAGTCTGTGTGTAGAACAAAATGTCCTGGCAAATCAAAGTCTTGGTGCAAGGTAGGAAGGCTAAAGATGGATAAGGAATCAGCAAAACAATTTCCAATATGAGCTAGCGATTTCAATAGTAAATTTCTAGTTTGGATAGATTTTATTTCAGTCTGATTTTTCAATAGGACAATACCCACCCAGATAGACTAGCCGATATGTATGTTGTTCCGTGATATCTGCAATAAACATTAAGCATGGTATTAAAAGTGACTTTTTACAATAACATCTCAAGTATATTGATATGATCGTATGGCATGTACTTCTGTGAGGTCTATGAAAATCGCTATTTAGAGATGATGAATTAATAGAAATAACCATGGACATGTACAATGTAACATCAAGGAGGTAAATGGGAAAAACATGAAAGTAGAATAAAGTAAAGCTACATTTTTGGTGTGAGGAACACAAGTTGATAAACAATATGTAGCTTACGATTGTGATCGTGCAATGATTTTCTTCTTCTTTGGCCTCCCCAATGCATTGTTATAGTACCATACTAGCTTGACCTGCAAAAGAATTGAATATAAAAATAAGAAACCGACGTTATGAGAGCAAAAAATCATGGAAATGAACACAATACAATGTTCAGGAGCTCTATATTTATTATGTCTCTTCCATCCAGCACAGGTATACAATGGACATAAACATAATGAAGGAAAGAAACTAGATATGCAGTGACATTCCATAAAAAGTACATCCAATAAACCAAGAAGTAATATAGTAAATAGATGTAAATAGATACTCTTCTAATATTGTACAATGTCCAATCCGTTGCTAGTTCGAGAAAAATAGAGATACTATACTAATGCAAAAGCATGATGTTTGAACTATGTGCACGTATCATATAAACTTTACAAATTACAATCTCCCCTATCTATTGGAATGTTCCAATATTTCATGACACATAAAAAACAACTTGCAAGTGATTCAAATTAAACTTATGTATACGAATATCAGTAAGATAAATACAATTGGTAAGCCTTTTAGAAGTGAATCATGACATCGATAATATAATGTGTAAAACAACGTGTGGTTCTACAGCCTAATGATTACATGCCTTAATTTTGGGTGATTTTTTGCATGTATCATCTTCATTTTCAATTACCACACATTTTTAAAACCTAGATCATTTCTACCATATCTCTCAATAATTCCAATTTTTTGCACAAATTCAATTTTGCACTTTGAAACTTCGGACTGTAACTCGACATTCTGGTATTTCTTTTAACCGGTATAACTTTTCCTGGTGTAAACTGCAGGATCGGTTGGTACTTTAACAATCTTACCTGAGAGTCATTTGCTTCTGAACCACTGCAGGTAAAGAACACTTTCCCCATTTGCCTAGCAGTGAAAATGCTAATAAGTTCGTTCGCAAGATCCTGCAAGTAACAACAAGGCTCCGGTCATCAATGTTTACAAACTTCGTTGATGTGTACAGCAGAACTAAGTTAGCCACTACTAGTATTCCATATTTTATTTACGTTTGTGTAAGAATATAATGAAATGAAGCAACGATTGATAAGAGGCAGAATATTTACCAAAGAGGGTCTTGTTGTATGGTTATAAAAGGAGTGGTAGAAAGGCAACTTGTTCAATTGCTCAGTTGCAGCTTTGACTAATCGTGGTTCACTACCACCTGTAAGATAGCATGAGTGGTATATGAAATATGCCTAGTTTGCAAACAATTATTCACTACTCTTTCTGTTGGATAATGTAAGTTTGATACACTTGATTCATAATAAAAGAATATTTTCTAAGGCTGTGATTTATACTTAAAACAAATTATTCTATAGAATTTTACAGTCAAAGTTAAACACTGGAAAAGCGTGGGTGCTTTACTTTTTGATGAATCATGCAGGAGAGCTGCATGTAAATTCATTAAGATAGAAGATGATACAACGCCAAAGAAGGTACCCATTTTTGGAAAGTCTATGCATTTGATGCATGCCATCCAGCAATTTCCTTTTGTTAACGCCACATAAGATTGAAAAATAGATAAACTGAGGAAACGTAACTACTAACTACAAACTGGAAAATGGTGTTAAAGCAAGTTGTTAAGCTAAAGAATAGCAGTACAAAAATATTCAACCAAAGAGTTCACTCGTATAAGGATGTTCTTCCTATCGCAGAAGCCAAACGCTAGACCACATCCAATATTAACTAACTAGCACATGTCAATCTGGTCAGAGGCACGGTGTCAACATCCACAAGTTACAAATATCTTTATGCTGGCTCTGCGTAACTTTTAATCCATCCAAACTCTAAACTGCGCATTAACTCTAATCTATCAATTTCGAAATTCAGTTTGCAAATTTTTTGCGCGAGAGAATAGATATTTTCTTCCCATCCCCAGACCCACACTTCCTCCCCTTGTCTCTCCTCCCCACCATCAGGTCAAACTCAAAGCCGTAAGACTAGCCTAATGGGTGAGGACGGCCCCACCTTATATGTTCTGCTCCTCATCATCAATTTTAGACGTGGGACTAAACCAAACTAAAAATTCATTGGTGCACTGGTTGTTCGTAAAATAATTATAAATGCACATCCAAAAACATGCACATACCTAAAGCTGTAGACAATAATCCAGCAAGGGCATCCAGATACTTGTTCCCATTGGCATCATAAATGTAACAACCCTGCATATATATGTAACTTAGTAATGCTTGCTACCACCTCCGTTCAGAGCTAAGGGATGTCCTAGTACATGCGATGTCAGCCTTCTTTCAGTTAAATGATTTATTTATAAGAAAAAATATATTTCGATTACTCGAATGAAAACAGTATCATTAGGTCTGGGATGCAAAACAAGTTCATAATCTTAATTCTGTAAATTAATACTGACATATGCATACAATACTAGGAACCCTCACTTTTCAATCCGCTAATTTTTTCTATCCCTCAGTACAATTTTATCCTAACAAAAGAAAATTCCCTTTGGGTAAGATAAAAAAAAACATTGGGCAATGAAATATTTTCTGCCATGCGTTTATATAAATTTGCAAGGATTATGTGCCACAGCCAAAGTCCAACCACTATCTGCTAAAGGTGTACTGCACATGGAATCCACCCCAATTGGTTTCCTCCAATTGTTATAGCGGCATACCGCCCTTTCATTTCGAGCAATCCCGCCATTTATTTTTTGCTGCCAGTGGATGATAGTAGTATAACCAAGCTCATTTTATAGCAGCACTCAAACAAAACACTACTCTCTTGTCCATAAACACAACCATGCAATGCATCGTCCGTCTATTTCCCCTGCCAACTTTTCCCTTGAAGGTTTGTTAGGGAAGCATTTACCTATGATTTTAAAGTATTCCTATTATCTTTTTACCATATGTGTTAAAGTTGCAGGTTGGAAACAATGTCTGTATATATCTAAAACATCATCTCTTTAGACGTTCCAAGAGAAATAAACCGAAGCAGTGCCATATGTGCGTATATAAAACCTCAGATCTCTCGATAATCAAGGGAGGCGAGATTGCGGTCTGCCATCCGCCTGTGAACGGTGCCAGCATGGCATGCTCCATATTAACCCTAGTGAGAATAAATAAATAAATCATTAAACAACCTGTGAATAATGCAGATCATGCATGCAGAACGTCTACACTTTAGCCATTTTTCTTATCTTACCCGTTTTCTTGAACAGAGTCTGACCGTGCAGAAGCCACCTGATCGGACGACGCATCTGACTGGAGCAGGCCACCAGGAGTCGTCATGTTCCACAAGATGAATGTTCGCTCTCGCAAGAGTGCTTGGAGTAACATATGAGGGGATGCTCACCTATATATAGCGTGGTAGCAACAGAGTTGCTAGTTCGCGAGGCAGCCTGCGAGCAATTTCGTCAAACGACGCAACGTAGATAGTCTGTCTGGTATCTACGCGCACGGCACCTCGGCCTTATCCTTGACCAGCTTGTCCGTGAGCTAACCGTTACGTGCACGTGATTAACACTGCCCGCCGCCGCGTGACGTCTTCCGATCTTGCTGTTCCGCTCCACATCTTCCCGATTGACGGGGAGAAAATTCTAAGGCCGCCGCTAAGCCAAATGACGCCATTTTCCCAAGTGCCACTTACCAGTTACAAACGCACAGCTTCGTGTTTAGTCGCTACTACTGGTAGTAGGAGGCACGAGGCAGCCCGGTACAAACTCATCTGGACCGTCGGATGCCCAATACTACTACTGTGCGCAGGAGTGGTACTCGCTAAATCGACGTCCAACCATAGGTACTCCCTCCGTTCCACAATGTAGGGCGCCCGCGCTTCCCGAGATCCAAAGTTGGATCTCGGGAAGCGCGGGCGCACTACATTGTGGAATGGATGGAGTACTAGATACACATAATAAATACATAGGAGTTGATACTGTTGGTCCAAATGCCATCTTGTATAGATTATTCAAACTAGGGAAAACATACAGGTTCATGATGCAAACAGCTGGTGGAACTCCATCACAAGCATCGCGGAGACCACCAGGGTGCGGGCTGCTAATCTTAGAACTCTCACAGTGGAACTTTACAGTGAATAGTGCATGTGCTAGAAATACATGATTTTAGCTAGATCTTGAAATGAGTTTTTCTTACCTCAACTATTGCCCGAGTGCAACTCTTATCCTTAAACTAAAAAACCACCCAATGTCGGCCACTCGGGTACAAATATCATGTAGTTTATATATGTCAAAGTTGTTTTGTCCACTCGAAAACTGGTTCCGAGCGATATAGTGCCTACATGTTTAGCAAGAGCTTCACCATTCGTCTAACATATTAGAAATTGCTTCAGGATATTTTAGTAATTCGCCTTTTTAATCGAATTTTACCAAAAACGGCTATGGTGGGCCAAATCGGTAGCCATATTACCAGTGGCGGGCTGCTAGAAGGGCCTGCCACTGTTGCTCTAACTACAAGTGGCGGGCATATATGGGGTACCCGCCACTTGTAATTTTGGCCCACGGCTAACCTGGGCCCAGACTACCAGTGGCGGGTGGAGCAAAGCGCCCACCACTGATAAAGTTATTCCAGTGGCGGGCTAGGTTTTGCACCTACCACTGGTATCAGACTAGATTACCAGTGGCGGGTCTCTGAGCCTGCCTGCCACTGAATTCACCCCACCTATAAGCAGTTTCCCAGTAGTGCCAGTCTCTTAGCTATGAATATCTTGCAGTTTTTATACTTCAAAGTGGTATTGTCCACTCGAAAAGTCATTTCGAGCGATATGGTGCCTATATGTTTGGCTAGATCTAAACCATGCATAGTCTTCGATATCACAAATTGACATTAAGATATCTCAATAATTCCACTTTCTAACCGAATTTCCAGTTTTAGTTTTTTTTAGAACTTTGGACTGTCTATGTTCATATTCATGAAAGATCATTTTTACATAAAAAAGTCTAATATGAAATTTTGTAAAAAAAATTGTGATATCTTTACTGATCTTTCTGAATATTTGTAGTAAATATAGGGATTCTTTTTTAAGAAAATTGCCAACGTAGATTTACATGTGATGGTGATTTTACTAGCATGTTGCCACCACATCATTGAAAAGCACTTTGAACTGATCAAAACTTCTTCAAGTGAAGATAAGTTATATACTAGCTTTGGATGGTTTTATAGTTTAGGGACAAAAGTACACTCAGTTAGTAGTTGAGAGAAGAGAAACACACACTTCATTTCTATTCGTAATATTAATCTCACCTCAATATTAGTATATCTATTACTATTATTATTATTATGGAAAATGGAACTTTGGTCTATGTAGACTAAACACCTTTTTTTGTGCACCAAGCTATTATCTTCAAGCTTGTCTTTCGGGTAAAGAAGTAATGAAGTAATCATTATTTACTTCACTAATGTCCAGGGTGTGCAGACTGCACCATTGACCGACGATTTATTTCCATAGTTTGTTTCAGAGCTACTTGCCTTCCTCAGTTTACCTTTTTCAAATTAAGACCGATGATAAGTTTCTCACTGGTCTCACTCACTTTGCATGATTCTTCGAACTAACTCATCATATATGCAGGAATGCACAGCCACATACCCCATATGTTACGCATGCCATAATTATTTATATCGGGATAATTCTATAAAATGCTTAGAAAAAGCTTCAAATTGATTAAGTTAATATTTGTTCATGGTGTATTTTTTTAAAGAGAAAAGTATGTTTTGGTCTCTCAAGTTCCCTAAAAGTATAGACTTGGTCCCTCAAGATTTTTTGGTATACATTTGGTCCCTCAAGTCTCAAAACTGGATAAGTTTGGTCCTAAACCAGATTTTGAGCACATTGACCGGGTTTGACCACCAAAAAATCGGATGATGAACAGTAAATTCGAGTCCCTCAAGTCTGAAATTTTTTGGGGTCCAATATGCTTACATGCGGAAGGTGTGACCAAAATTTCGTGGTATTTCGACACTCGAGGAGCTCGTGGCAAAAAAAAAAATCTCTGCCTGATGAATAGTAAATTCAAAAAAAATTCAAAAAATTCTGAAATTTTTTCGGGTCCAATATGCTTACATGAGCAAGGTGCGACCAAAATTTTTTCAAGAAATGAAATCGGATGGGCTCTAGCAAAAAAAACAAAATTTGGCTATTTTTTGTGCGCAAAAATTTGTTTTTTTTTGCCACGAGCTCCTTGAGTGTCAAAAGACCACGAAATTCTGGTCACATCTTGCGCATGTATGGATATTAGACCCCAAAGAATTTCAGATTTCTTTGAATTTTTTTGAATTTTTTTTCAAATTTACTGTTCATTGGACGTAGATATTTTTTTTCCACGTGCTCCTTGAGTGTCAAAAGACCACGAAAATTTGGTCGCACCATGCACATGTAAGCATATAAGTTTTTTCGAATTTACTATTCATCAGACTATTTTGTGGCCGTCAAACCCGGTCAACGTGCTCAAGATCTGGTTTAGGACCAAACTTATCCGGTTTTGAGACTTGAGGGACCAAATGTATACCAAAAAAATCTTGAGGGACCAAGTCTATACTTTTGGGGAACTTGAGGGACCAAAAACATACTTTTCTCTTTATTAAGTTCCTTTTTGGATTATCATCATGTCTGAGACGTCGAGCCGGTCGAAATGGACATATGGTTTGCACAATTGGTAGTACGGTTGAGTAAGATATCACTACTAGAATCGGCTTGTATGCCGAGTGCCAGAAACACTTGGCGAAGGGAAAAAATCACTCGGCAAACGGTACGCCGAGTGTTGCACTCGGCAAACCGCACTTGGCTTACCCCCCTTCAGGCGAAGCAAGCTTAGCCGAGTTTCTTCCCTCGGGCACTTGGCAATGCCTTTTCCGAGTGTCTTATACGGGTACTCGGCAAAGTAAAGGTGATTGACGGCCGGCGGACGTAAATGGCGTCTGCCATGTATTTGCATGGTTTGCCGAGTGCCCATTTTATGACACTCGGCAAAGGCTTTGGACAGTACCCAAAAAAAGACGCCGGAGACCATCGAATCCAAGCCGTGGATCCCCGGATCCGGGCTGCTAGCCACCGGAGACGCAACCGGAAAGGCCCACCACTGGCGGTGAACCCAGGACATGGGCAAAGGAGGGGAACGCCGCACGCCGGTAGCAACGCGAGCCCTGTGGCCGAGGCCAAGCAGCTGGGTGAGATGGCGAGCCCCGCCGGCGGAGGCGTGAGTCACACACGGGGACGCGAGATCCACAGGGATGGGATCGAGGTAAGGGGAGCGCCAGGCCCAAGCGAGCGCGAGGACCCATCGTCACCGGCCACTACAAAGAGCTTTTGCCCTGGCGGCGGCGGCCGGCAGCGACGAGGGAAGGGAGGGGGGGGGGCGGGGGGGGGAGGGTGCTAGAGCAGCGCCAGCGGGAGCACCGGTCGTGTCGCCCGCGGGGACGACGCGGGGCCTTGCCCTGGCGGCGGCGGCCGGCAGCGACGAGGAAGGGAGGGGGGGGGGGGGGGGGGGGGGAGGGGTGCTAGAGCAGCGCCAGCGGGAGCACCGGTCGTGTCGCCCGCGGGGACGACGCGGGGCCTCAAGCAGTTATTATTGGCCAGCCTATGTAATATGTAAGTAACGCTAGACCTAAGGAAGACTATCTACGGATTTAACGGACGGGCTAACTAAGATTGGAAATAGGGGGAGGGGGGAGCCTTCCCCGGTGAAATTCAGGGAAATTCAAGGGGGGGGGGGGGGGGGGGGGTATTAGTTGGAAGGATCCGTAAAACGTTTGTACTCTGTCCGTAGATTTAGGATTATTGATATTTCATCTATACAAGGCCAAATTAGCTAATCGATGCATGCAGCCTTTAATCATCTCTCGTAAGGAGTGGCCGTTAAGTATAGAGGAACTTAATGGCATGCATGCATGCAAGACGTTTTCTTTTGGTCTCCACACGCCAATGCATGTCAGATTTGACCCGTGAGAGAATAAAAATGCAGTACGTGGAGCATAATTATAGGAGTGAAATTAATACTACTACGAGGAAAGAGGAAGAGATTTTCACAATTAATCGATGCTTTGATGACGGGTGAATCCCTAAATTTTCTCTAGCTTTCATAGAGTGACTTGGTATGCGATATTCAAAAGTTAGGCTCTCTAACAGTGGATGGAGGGAGTACTGTAACTAATGCTAACTTTTACAGTATGATGATGCCAATGTGACGCCTGTGTGTGTTCTGCCACGCGGCTAACTGAATAAGCATGACCATTAATTTCACAAAACATGCGTGCAAAATATGTCGTGTACGAGCTGGATTCCGGTACTGTCCGTTAGAAAAGGACAAACATGATATAGAAAACTACGACCATATGTCTTTGACCTAGACCAAAACCGTTGCTTCCTTATCTCTTTTAAACACCCAAAAAATCTATCTTGCCACCAATTCCACGGAGGTTTTTCTTTCAAAGCAGCAAGGAGTCCATACTGCATGTGAGTCAATTAAGTTAGGAGTTGATATCAAATCTATTACGTTAAGAGATAAAACTAGACATACAAGAGAGTCAAATTTACTTGTATTGCGCGCCAGAGAAGTCCTCGCTAAATCAACATCCATGGTTTTTTTTTTGACCTTTGTTACACGTGAACCAATTTTGTATACCCTGTACCGTCGTTGAACTACATACGTTATATTGTCCTAGCCGTATCGTGCACTTCTGTACTCCATCTCTATTCAATCCAAGCCGTAGATAAGTCTTACTTGTGCGTACCCCTTGGCGGCTGCCCTAGCGACTCAAAGGCGGCTGGGTTGCTCGCCTCCTGCCGGCGCCACTGCAGGTCTACCCGTCTGTTGTGGCCTTAGGCCATGGGGGCGTGGTGAATATTGGTCCTTGCCAGTGGGAGGGCTCCAGTTCCGTTTTTAGATGCCCTTTTATGTCTGTTTAGGGTTTGTGTCCTACTCAGGAAGGTGAGGCGGCGGCGGCTCCCTGAAGATATGTTCTCCCCGTCTAGCCCCCGTCCCGATGGTGCGTCTAGCCTCGTCGGAGGGCGTGTGGAGATGTGTCTCCGGCGGATCTCGTGGGATTCGGTCAGCATTTGTCTTCGGTGGATCTGCTTGGATACAGTCTTCGTTCGTCTGTGTATGTGTGTCTACAGGTTATATCCTTCCGATCTACGCTTCTCTTCATCGGCGGCGGTTGCTGTTCTGGTGCGCTGGTCCTATAGGGGCTTAGCACGACGACTTCCCGACTGTCTGTTACAATAAGGTTTGGCCGGCTCCGGTGAGGGAGGGGCGATGACGGCGGCGCGCCTTCGGCTCGCTCCAGTGATTGTAGTCGTCGCTAGGTGGTCTACGGACCTTGATGTAATTTTTATTTCTAGTGTCCTCTGTACTGCCTTGTCAGTTGATGAATAGATCGGAAGTTTTTCGTAAAAAATAAATAAATCCTAGCCGTAGATAAACTCAATATTCGACGGCCGCCTAAATACTTTTCTTTGAGCAGGTCGTCTAAAATACTACTAACGTGACAGAATGTGTTTGTTTTCAACTTTCCCTGTCATGGCCGGCGGCGGGCCTGAATCTTGTCTGGAATTTTGGTTTGGTTTCTATGAAGTGGAACCGGGGAGTAGACAAAATGCGACAACCTGGAAATTAGTGCAAATGGTGCCATCGGAAAACACAGCCGTACAAGTAAATGAAACCGTGGCGATAGAATTTTGTATTTGACCGAAAGCATAGAATTCCAAGTATACTGGTTGGTGGTTGCCTACGCACACCGGCACCGCAGAGACGGGAGCACTTGGTGGGCTGGGTTCATTCATAGGCAGAGAGTATAGTGTAGTACCAACAGAATTGCTACTAGTTCGCGAGCGCAGCCGGCGAGCGATTTCTTCAAACGTCGCAACGAAGATAGTCTGGTAGTCTGATATCAACGCGCACGGCACCTCGCTCCGGCACCGCTTGACACCTTCCGACCTTGCTGTTCCACTCCACATATTCCAGATTGACGTGGAGGAATTGTAAAGGAGAATGCTTGCTTTGGAGAAAAAGGAGAGGAAGACAACTATGATGCATGGAAAGGAATGCATGGAATGAAAGGAGCCAAGACAGACGTAGAACTCTTGAAATGGGTCGGCGACTTCTCACGCGATCTAAAATGCTACGTTGATAGATAGCTGATTCATGAATAGGCAGAAGAGAAGGGCAGAATAAAAGATGAAAGACGAGATTCAGTAAGTAATTCATTGAGTGCTTTCTTTTTTAAGAAGAGCGTCAGCTTGGAAGAAAAAAATAAAATACGAACAATCGCGCAGGTTGTAATAGATCGACTTGAATGCGTCTTCTTGCTCGAGCATTCAAGTTCCATTTCAAGGCAGGACGACGTATCATGATACTTTCTGTTTTGTCGAGCCCTGATTTGAACTCTGGTTTGATGGTTGCGTGTGCTAAAAATCCGATACAGTCTGTTTTTGTTTCCCATCCTAATCCTTTGCGACACTTCTGGTTTACTTATTTTGTTAGGTCATGACTTCTCCGCTATGATGATAAACACCAAAGCAACGCAACTCTATTCAATCCTAGTGTTGGTGTCCTGGACCAGGGGTACTTACCATGTCGACTCCCGGCCAGGTGGGCCGGGCCGAGGACCCCCTTTGTCGGTTCTGTCCTGGGCCACTTCGGGTAGTCCATGACGCATACAAGAAAGATTTCATAAGACTTGCCGTACAAGACAAGAACTTTTGTTATCCTAGGCCTCTGGCGTATTATATAAACTGAGGTTGGCCTAGATGATAGATCATTAGAATCTTACACAACAATCTTGTGGTAGATACATGTACTCTGTACTGTACCTCAATACAATAAAAACAAACAGGATATAAAGTATTATCTCTTCGAGAGAGCTCGAAACTGAGTAAAATCCCCGTGTTCTTGTTACCATCGTTCCAAGACGCCTAACTTAGAATACCTACCTCAAGATCTATCGGATTTGGCTCCGACAGCGGTGGCCCGGTCCTGTTAGATGATCGCTGAGGATCGATGGAAAATTCGACAGCGACATGAATCAGGTTCTATCCTTCCGGTCAAATTCGTGCCACACAAGCTAGTTTCTTTGAGAATTATTGTTGCTGGCTTGTACGATTTCGTTTGCAGAAACCAAGATCGAAAAAAAAAAAATCGAACGGCGGCGTCCGCCTAATCCGATTACATGCGAAGGGATACCGCCGAAGCTAGTCAAGATCAACCGCGGGCAGCATGACCAAAGGTCATCTTGGCAGCGGCGAAAATACACACGCAACGGCAGCACAGCGTGTAGCACTGCTGGCGTACGGTCTCAGTGCATACCAGCGCAGGCAACGCACGGGGCTTATCAAAGCGCAGGGCGGCTGCTCGTCTCTCCGTGAAATCCATATAAAATCACGGCGGAGGCAAACTAGCTAGCATACAGGTCAAAGTTCACGTGAAGAGAAGCTAGTACAAGTCCTCTAGTACTACACGGATCCCGAGACCTGATTGATGAATAGTGCTATCTATCACTAGTACCTTACGTGAAGCCACGCCTGATTATACCATGTTTATTTTTCTTAGTTATTCAGCACACAACTAATTCATCAGAGAATATTTTCTGGGGGGGTTTTTTTTTTTGTCTTCGCAGGGATTTTTTTCTTTTCAGCGGCGGTGCTTTTTTTTTTGAACATCAGTACAGACACAAGCGCTCATATACACGCGCATACACTCACCCCTATGAATGCACACACGCACACCCTACCCCTATGAGCACCTCCGAAAGACTGAGCCGGCATATCATCTTGAGATTTACGAAGTCACCGTAGGCGCCTCGTCGTTGACGGCAACGTCTCCTCCCACTGAATGCGCATCGCCGGAAATCCTGAAATAAATCCAGGAATAAATGCGAGCACCAGGATTTGAACCCTGGTGGGCTGGGGATACCACAGTCCCTCTAACCATCCAACCACATGTTGGTTCGCTTCAGCGGCGGTGCTTGTACGTGCCGTTTTGGGTCTATTAGTCCTAAGGCGATCCGAGCTGCCATCACTTGTGCGCGACCGATAAGATGGTCTAACTGTTTCCTGTCCACAGTTCTATGGACATAGCATCCGCCGCCCGACTTTCCCTTAGAATTCGGATTTCGTCACGTTGTCACTGCACCGCGCCGACGCCGTCGTTCCACAAATTCTGAACCGCGCCAACGTATCCATGATGCCGATTCTACTTCCGCGCAGAGGCCATATTTCTTTTATTATTTACTTTGCGTAAATTAATTATGCAGTTTTTTTAATTATTATTATTGGCTTGCACTATTTTATGTGTTCAGGTAAATCGACTTTGATTGGCCCGCGCCGCTGCCTCGGCGAGCCGACGTCGTCGTCCCTCCAACCTTGACCAAATTGCGTTGACTTCTCGGCGAGTGATACCCACAAGTATAGGGGATCGCAACAGTCTTCGAGGGTAGTATTTTACCCAAATTTATTAATTTGAGACAAAGGGAGCCAAATAATATTTATAAGGCTTAGCAGTTGAGTTGTCAATTCAACTACACCTGAGAAATCACTTTTTTGCAGCAATTTATTAGTAGCACAGTAATATGATAGCAGTGGTAGCAAAGTCACAGTAGCAGTAACAGCAATGCTAGCAGATTTGTAACCAACAGAGTAGTAATAACTTGAGCAAATGCAATATTACCGAAGCGTAGGCATGGAGTAGCGATGGATATTCAGATGAGATTCAATATGTAACTGTCACAACCTAGAGCGACACACAATACCTCCAATTCATCGATCATATGTAGGCATGTATTCCGTATATAGTCATACGTGCTTGCGGTATGAACTTGCGTGACATCTTTTGCCCTACCCTCCCATGGCAGCGGGGTCCTAATGAAAACTAAGGGTAATTAAGGCGCTCCTTTTAATAAAGAACCGGAATAAAGCATTAACACATGGTGAATACATGAACTACTTAAATTAAAGTCATCCCCGTCGATATCCCAATCAGTGTCATCTTGGGGGTCTAAGGTTCAGAACGATAACAGGTACATACAACTTGCAGGTAAGATCAACATCTCAAATATATTCATGGAAGCATAATATGTTCAGATCTGAAATCATGGCACTCGGGCCCTAGTGACAAGCATTAAGCATAGCAAAGTCATAGAAACATCAATCTTAGAACATAGTGGATACTAGAGGTCAAGCCCTAACAAATTGACACGATTATATAAGAAATCTCATCCATCTCCATCTATCTTCAGTATGCCTACAAGGGGATTACTCACTCATGATTGTGAGCATCATGAAATTGTTGATGGAGAAGGGTTGGTGATGACAAATATATTTGAGATGAGTTTTTCATACCTCAACTATTGCCAGAGTGTAACTCTTATCCGTAAACTCAAAAACCACCCAATATCGGCTGCTCGGTGATGTGACGGCGGCCCGATCTTTCGTTGAGAATGGGGATAACTATCGATTTGATGGATTTTGACCTTGACGATCCGGCTATACCGTACCCGACGATACGCCTAGACAATCGCTAAACCAACCTCCGATGGTTATTGACCTTGCCGTAGGCACGATCAATCTGAACAACGAGGTTCGAATTCCTGCAAGCAACCGAAGAACCGGCAAGAACAAAGGTGAATTGCAATCTGAAATTGTGGATGATAAATTAAGCACACGAACTAGATGAAAAGTTAGGATTCCACTGTGGATCTGACAAGACGGTAGTCCTGCACGTCTCGTAGATGCAAATTGTAGCGATGGCTAGACAATATAATAAAAACCAAGTCTAAACCCTAATCTAAGCTAGCTATTTATTTAGAGGAGATGTGCGGCTGCGTCCGTCGTTGTGTCCCGTCCGGACTACTGTCGTTCGTGGGTCGGCTGCAGAGGCCGACATGGCAGGCAGACTGCAAGACGCGTAGGCCGACATGGCAGGCAGACTGCAAGACAACGCGTCTGTAGAAGCACCTGGCGCAGCCAAAAAGTCCAAGGCCCACGTTCGTGACTGATCTTGGTTCATTAACCCAAATCCATTGATCCTTGTGCACTTCGTGCATGTGCATGCACGTGATATGATTGGTGGATGGGATTGATTCGGTGGTGGACATGCATGCAGTGTTGCTTCATCTGATTTGAACGCACCGTTGTCTTCATCTCTAATCTCTCCTTTATTTATGAGTACAAGGAAATCAGGACATGAGTGTAGCATCGTATTTTTGTCAGTCAAATGATGTGTACAAGGGAGCGATAGTTCCTGGCTATTTATTTGTCGCGCGCGCGCTCTAGTCATTGGACCAAGTGGAATAACTGATGTAGGAGTCGCGGCGGGTGTAACAATAGAAGAGACGTCCTCATCATCCCCCCTTCTTGAATCGAAGTCGTCCTCGACGGTAGCTCATCATCCTCACCAAGGTATGGTTTTAAATCTACAATGTTAAATGTGGGAATAACCCCAAACTCTGCAGGCAAATCAAGCTTATATGCATTGTCGTTAATTTTTTCAACCACTTTAAAAGGTCCATCCGCACGAGGCATTAATTTTGACTTTCGTAAATCAGGCAAACGGTCTTTTCGCAAATGCAACCAAACTAGATCAGCTGGTTCAAACACAATACTTTTCCTACCCTGGCTACCAGCAAGTTTATACTTGGCATTCATGCGTTCAATATTTTTCTTAGTCATCTCATGCATTTTTAATACGAACTCTGCACGTTCTTTAGCATCAAGGTTTACCTTCTCCGAAGATGGAATAGGTAATAAATCAATAGGCGCACGAGGTATAAATCCATAAACAATCTCAAAAGGGCATAACTTTGTGGTAGAATGAATTGAACGATTATAAGCAAACTCTACATGAGGTAGACATTCTTCCCACATTTTAAAATTCTTTTTTAAAATAGCCCTAAGCATAGTAGACAATGTACGGTTAACCACTTCAGTTTGACCATCTGTTTGAGGATGACACGTAGTACTAAATAAAAGCTTAGTGCCCAATTTTGTCCACAACACCCTCCAAAAGTGGCTAAGAAAATTTGTGTCACGATCAGAAACAATTGTATTTGGCACCCCATGTAAATGAACTACTTCGTTAAAGAACAAATTAGCAATGTGAGTACCATCGTCACTTTTATGACAAGGTATAAAATATGACATTCTCCTTTCCTTTCTTGTGCTTAATAACATAAGGAAAATATTCAATAAATTCAACCCATTTTGCATGTCCACGATTCAGTTTGCTTTGACTTCTAATATGATTGAGTGATTCATGATCAGAATGTATGACAAACTCCTTAGGCCACAAATAATGTTGCCATGTCTCCAAAGTCCGAACTAGTGCATAAAGTTGTTTATCATATGTTGAATAATTCAGACTAGCCCGACTGAGTTTTTCACTAAAGTATGCTACTGGTTTTCCTTCTTGCAACAAAACACCGCCTAAACCAATGCCGCTAGCATCACATTCTAATTCAAACATCTTATTGAAATTAGGTAATTGCAGCAAAGGGGTGTGTGTGCGCTTATCTTTAAGAATATTGAAGGCTTCCTCTTGTGCGTCGCTCCAAACAAATGGCACATTTTTCTTTGGAAGCTCGTTAAAAGGCGCTGCGATGGTACTAAAATCATTCACTAACCGCCGGTAGAACCCAGCAAGTCCGAGAAAACTCCGTACCTGTGTGACCGAGTTAGGGGTCGGCCAACTCTGGATCGCATCAACCTTGGCTTTATCAATTTCAATTCCCTGCGGTGTCACAACATAGCCAAGAAAAGCGACTCGATCAGTGCAAAAAGTGCACTTCTCGATATTGCCAAATAGACGCACATCACGCAGAGCAGAAAAAACAGCACACAAATGGTCTAAGTGTTCCTCTAGTGACTTGCTATAAATCAGAATATCATCGAAGTATACTACCACAAATCGTCCAATGAAAGCTCACAAAACTTCATTCATTAAGCTCATGAAAGTACTAGGTGCATTAGTCAATTCAAAAGGCATAACTAACCACTCATATAAACCAAGTTTAGTTTTGAAAGCAGTTTTTCATTCATCACCTAGTTTCATACGAATTTGATGATAGCCACTACGCAAGTCCACTTTAGAAAACACAACTGAGCCACTAAGTTCATCAAGCATGTCATCTAAGCTAGGAATTGGATGACGATATCGAATTGTAATATTATTAATGGCTATACAATCAACACACATACGCGAAGTACCGTCTTTTTTGGGAACAAGTAAAATGGGTACAACACATGGACTAAGTGATTCACGAATGTAACCTTTGTCGAGTAGTTCTTGAACTTGCTGCTGAATCTCCTTGGTCTTCTCTGGATTAGTATGGTACGGCGCACGGTTGGGTAGTGAGCCGCCAGATATCAAGTCAATTTGGTGTTCAATTCCTCTCATAGGTGGCAGCCCCGGTGGTACTTCCTTTGAGAAAACATCATGATACTCCTGCAAAAGGTTAGCGACAATAGGAGGCAAAGAAGGAGGCATATCCTCAAATGAAAACCAAGCTTCTTTGCAAATAAGAGCATAGCATTCATCGGTTTGAGCATCTAACTCAAAAATTTCAGGACGTGTAGCTAAGAAAGCATGATCTTTCAATTTAATTTCTTTAGATGTGCTAGTTTCAGATTTGTGCATCTTATTAAATTGTTCTAACTCATCAACGACTTTCAGATTTTCAGATTTAGTACGCTCAGTATTTGTATTTCTACTAGCCCTAGCAAGATCATCTTTTAAAATTTGTTCAGGAGACATAGGGTGTAGAATGATTTTCTTTCCTTTATGTGTGAGAGTGGACTGATTAGTTCTACCATCATGTAAACATTGTTTATCATACTGCCATGGCCTTCCTAGTAACATAGAACAAGCTTGCATAGGCACAATATCGCAGTCAATATTATCATGGTATGAACCTAAAGAAAATGGAACTCTCACCATGCATGTTACCTTTACTTTTCCACCATCATTAAACCATTGAATATAGTAAGGATGTGGATGTTGTCGGGAAGGTAGGGAGAGCTTCTCCACCATGTCAATGATTGCTAAATTGTTACAACTCCCTTCATCGATGATTATGCGAACTGAACGCTCCTTGACAACTCCTTTGATGTAAAAAAGGTTGTGACGTTGATCCTTCTTTGCTTTAACAATCTGAGCACTAAGTACACGATGTGCTATAAGACTCATGTATCTATCGGCGTCTTCGGCGGTCACATGTTCTTCCTCTTGCGCCGGTCTTGTGTCATCGTCTTCATGTGCAGCGAGCAGGGCATATGTGTCTTCATCAAAATCACTAGCGGAGTCGTACTCACCGTCTTCACGAATGATCAGTACACGCTTATTAGGACACTCCTTCATGACATGGCCAAATCCCTTACAAGTGTGGCACTGGATATCCTTTGTTCTTTTGGAGGAAGCGGACAATGATGACGAATTTTTTGTTGGAGTGGGTGTAGTACTTTTCATTGGTGCCAGAGGGTGTGATGCTGAAGTTGATGAAGTAGGCTCCAGTCGAGAAGTTGCAGGTGTTGTTGTAGAGGTGCGAGTGGATGGAGCAGCAGGGCTGCGTGGCGTCCATGTCGAAGTACGACCTGTAGAAAAATTAGAACGCAGTCTTGAACGACCCTGCACTTCATGTTCAGCATGTATAGCAAGATGGAATAAACGGGTCATTGAATTATAGTCCTTATAAGAAAGTATGTCATAAATTTCTCTATTCAATCCACCGAAGAACCTAGCCATAGAGGCTTCCTCATTCTCAATTAAACCACAACGTAACATGCCCATTTGCAATTCTTGATAATACTCTTCCACATATTTAGATCCTTGGTTCAAACGTAGTGGTTTATTTAGCAAGTCACGTTCATAATAGCCGGGAACAAACCGGTGACGCATGATTAATTTCAAAGCTTCCCAAGTGGCAGGAATATTATTAGGATGTTTGCGACAATGTTCTCTCCACCAAACAGAAGCAAAATCACTAAACTCACTAGTTGCAGCCCTAACTCTTTTATCATCGAGAAAATCATGGCAAGCAAATTTTTGATCAACTATAATTCCCAGTCAAGATAAATATCCGGATCATATTTTCCGTCAAAAGGAGGTATGAGAGGAAACCGATGAAAAGGCTTAGCCTCTATGTAGCTAGATATAAGTAGGTATAAACGTAGCATAATTAGGGCTGGACCAAAAGCTCGTAGCTCGTGAGCTTAGTGAGCGCTCGATAGTTCGGCTCGTTAAGATCGTGGCTCGCTTCTTAATGAACAGAGCCAATCATCGATTTCAGCTCGTTAAGCTTAACGAACGAGCTAACGAGTTTACGAGTAGCTCGTTAAGCTCGTTAGTAACACACAAACACATATTTTTTATCTACGTGACAAAGTTTCGTAGCACCTCAGTCCTTTATTCTCAATCTCATCTACATAGAGGCATCAAACTAATGCATTTTTTTTGTAGTCAACCATCTTCCTTCTTAAAAACACACTCATATGTAGACCGAAACACATCAGAATATGTTAATGAGCGCTCACGAGATTAATGAGTTTCAAACGAACCGAGCTAGCCAAGCATGGTTTTTCTGCTCTAAGCTTAACGAGCTTAATGAGCCGAGCCTTAACGAGCACGAGCTTAACGAGCCGAGTAGCTCGTTAGTCCACCCCTAGCATATGGCAACCAAGAGCAGAAGATGTGCAGCAATTGCCACATATATGCACAAAGTAAAGTCTGAACGGCAAGAGATATCCATGTGAACCGGCCTGAACTTTTCAATTTTTTCTTTCTTTTGCTCTTTTTTTTTCTCCTTTTTTTTGCAGGCCGGTTGCTAGCAGAAGTCACGGACACAAAGTAAGGCCCGAGAGAAAAAAAATGCAAGGCTACTGGACAAGGTGCTACGTGAGCTAGCTAAAGTGCTTTGGTGTTGAGATTAGCTAGGACTAGTACTAATGCAGAACAGCCTGATGGAGAGTGTGGCGCGTGAAGGCAGACACAGAATGGGGAGATGTCTGGTCACTCGCGTGCGCGTGGGAAAGGGCCGCGAGGGGCAGACACCTGGGTGGCTGATGTCTGGGAGAACGTGCGAGATGAGGCTGCACGCACGCACGTGCAGGTTGACCTGGTCTAGTACTCTCGTGAGCAACGCCGTCTATTTTTTTTTTAAATAATACATTTTTATTAAATTAGAGAAATATTACACGTTTTTTTTTTTCAAAACAATACAGCTTGGCCGCACCGACGATTGGTTCCGTCGGGCGCCCTAGGCCGATGGATTCCTATCGGCTTTGCCTGAGCCGATTAGGTCCCTGTCGGCTTCGGCCAGGCCGATAGGCCTCCTCGGCTGCAGGCTGTAGCTCCGGTCGGCTTTAGTGTGCCCAATTAGCACTAATTGTTTTCACTATGACCGATTAGCTGCAATCGGCTTTGACGAACTCGATAGGTGCATGCCCACCATATTTTGCACTGTAATTATAGTTTTTTGTGCAAAAATACCACCTGGCTAATCTAATTAGAAGAAATGATCACCTCTGGACCAGAATGAGAAAAGACCCCCGGCGTTTCCCGCGTGGCACCTGCCGCTACTGGACCAGGCGGCAGCACTGTTTCCCGCTCATTTCTCCCCACCAAAGTTTCCCGCTTCTGAGTTCCCGCGTATATCTCGTGCCGCCATTTCCCGCCTATATGTCCCGCCTAGTTTCCCCTTCTTAGTTCCCCGCCTATTCTTCTCTTCTGAACCTTAAAACCCCCTCCACACTATGGTGGGTAAGCAGTCCAGTGTAGTCTCGTAGTCTCGTCAAGATGTCCGATTATCCTTTTGATCGCAGTTTTCACCCTGGTATATCCCAATGTCTTCTGCTTTTCCGCCGATTTCAAGACAGACAATAGAGTAGTTCCATGGGACGAACTCATCAGTAGTGACACCCTACGAATGAGCTGGCTCACGCATTAACTAGGGGTGGCCTTTAAGGACCTTTGAGATACGGAAAGAACTTCTCACTTACATGGAAATGGAAGAAGCACAGCATAAGAGTGAATCATACCAGAAGTGTGCAGCAGAACATACTTGTTTATGGAGTGCCGACAGCGAGGACGAAGAGCATATCTTCATGCCGAGCACCAAGGCCAAGACTACCACGCTCGTCGAAGGGCAAGAGTTCTGCATCGTCAAAGGGCAAGCTGCATCATCGAAGGCCAGAGTTCTGAATCGTCGAAGGGCAAGAGTTCTCATCGACGAGGATGACGATATGCCTTCATGTGGTTTTTAAA